>JAEAOA010001187.1:1075000-1762500 GCA_016746295.1 Potamilus streckersoni
CAAAAATATCGGATGTATTTTCTGTCCATATACGGCACATCAAAAGTCTTATATTTCATTTGGTTAAATTTCAGTGCCATTACATTACAGCCTTGTTCACATCAGACTATCAGACTTCAGCTGTGAACCTGTGTTATAATTATTGCCGTGCAGTCTACGAGAAATCAGTACATCTGGACAACACCTTTAACCTTCTTGAGCTTTCCCAAGAGATGTACCCATGTCGGCCGAGGTAATGTTTTTACCTCCAAAGAACTTCCAAGTTGACTTCAATCCCATCACAAAAATCTCAGGTAAGTTCAATTAGTACGACTTCATAAAAATACATAGAGAGTATATCTGGATGATCACTTTCGTGTCGGTAAGGACGGACAGTTTTTCATGTTACTATTGTTAAACATAGTTAAAACTGTCTCCTGAGACTAGTCTACTAGTTTTTCAAGTTCCATTTAAGTCGGTTAATCTTTTCAATGATGATATTTATGGTTCTTTTATAAGTTCTTCATTCGGTTTCACCATACTTCGCGAAACATTTCAATGATGAATGTTTATTTTCTTATGTTTTTGTCCTACTACTTACATAGAAATAGGATAGGTTTTAGATATTCCACTAGAAAGTACCAACGTTAACTGAGCGGAAAAGACAAAGTCCACTGGGCTGGGAAATGGAGAGGAAGTTGTCAGGGTAAAGTCCACAGGGTTTGGCGAGGGACATACACATTATAATGTCTTGTATAGCGTGTCTCCTTAAGTTTATCGCACACACACACACACACACACACACACACACACACACACACACATACACACAATCTATATATGTATATATATATATGTATAAATCAAGCGATCTTACAAAGCGTATAAGATATGTTAACTTATGAAATTAACGAGATATCTGAATTAACATTGTTTATGCGATATCTTACTCTTCATCAGTTATCTTGAGCCGTGTTGGCATAGGAAACACATGTAAAAATGTTGGTCAATATGTTTGTAATATTTGAAGTTAATTTGTGACAGATACAACTGTTTTGTTTTTTTTTCACAAAATATCCTTTTAAATTACTTTTTTCTGAAAAATGAAACATGCTTTTAATACAATGAAAGCTCTTCATAACGTTTCCGATTAACACGTTATAATAAGCAGATGTCTTTTTTTCTGCGTGATTTTCTTTTAGTTCAAGAAACTAAGAAATATACCTTTCTCAGTTTCTAATCAAAGTCTATGTTTGTATTCTACACAAAAATCCAAAAGCATGTTTGAAGCTACTTCTCAATTAATATATTTCTACGGTCAACTGTCTCTCCTAGAATCACACTCTACATAACAGGCAAATTGATGGCAGGTAATGCAGTCGGTAATTGTAGGCAATCAAATTATTTTTAATTGATATTTTTTTCACAGTAAAAGTATGGAATCCCATTGGGGTCATTATTGTCGCTTAAACGGATGTTTGAAAATAGAAATTTTTCTATTTCTCATTTATTCTTTAAAAACTTGTAATTTGCTTTCGTTCTGAAAAACTGAAAAGACTGCAATTTAGTAACTCAAACTAAAAATCTTTAGCTGATATTTTGGAGAAGTTTCATTTATGGGTTACAAATTTTGTCAACAGGTGTATATTTATTTACACTAGGTATTTAAATTTTTGCACTAATGAACATGGAATCTTGAAAAACACAATTACCCTCTTCGAAGTATATAGTTATCAATTCATAATTATAATTTATGTATGTACCTTTTTTTTCTAAATAGACATCTATTTGGACTGTGTACGAGACTGGGATTCTCATTCTTTCTCAGTATGATACATATACATAGGTGTGTCTAGTTATAAATGTGATTTCACGATATAACTTAATTCTTAAATTGGAATCCAGATGATAAGTGCACATAGCTCCCCTTGTCTAGCAAGTTCTTTTCGCGTGCACCTCCAGTCCTTATATTCGACATTTGGTTATCTTTTTTGGGATGGGGTTTGGGGGTGCGGAATGAGTGGAAAGCGGAGTGGATTTGGGCACTGGTGAACAAGAGTGTGGCGATAGATGATATCACTCGTAGGAAGGGTTCAATTATTGCTTTGAACGAATTATAACCCTCTAGTCTGTTTTATTATACATAAACTACTTTTTAACTTCGTTAAAATTGATGAATTTTATTAATTGATTCTTTCTTTTAAATTTATATAATTATTGAAAAAGTCAACTTTAACATAGCTCAGAACAAATTAATACAACCTATAACTGATAAACCAATGACCTACTGCTAATGCTATTTTAAGTCAAAATAGTAACGAGGGAGGGGGACAATGCATGTATTCAGTACCGATTAAATGCATTCCATACCGGGACTACGCCTGACGACAACCCATGGATTTATCAGTACGATGGATTGTGACATTCTGGTAACAAATACTATCGTCGGTAATAATTTGGTGTTCAATGTGCGTGATGGTATCGATATTATATATGTAATAAGTGGCAGATAGGCGAGACCCATTAATCTACGTGATAATGAACTAGACCATGTATGATCTAACATTATGGGTGGTAAGGGGGTAAGGGATACTATTGTTGACAGCTCTTTGCATTGAAGACAGTTTAGATGGTATCTTATTGGTAGGATTATTCAAAAAACCCTTGTCGTAGTAAAACTACCTCATTAAAAAATTAAAGGTACCAAAAATAAGAAACGCGCGACATTGATAGAATTATTGAATACAATCTCAAACACTGGCTCAAGCTAGAGAAGACATTAAAAAAAACAAATATTTTAAAAGAATAAATAAATACATTATTTAATTAATTTTTTTAAGTTACGTAGGTAAGCCAATAACCACTTCATATTCTTTTGGCCTATCGTTTCCAATTTTTTCCATATACTGTCCGAGGATGCATGGACTACGAAATACAAATTTCGAAGCTGATTGCAAGATCGGGTACAACAAGGAAAGTGGCTCTCCCATCACAAATCACCGTTTGCATTAAGAAAGGTTAATGGTTATAACAACTGGATGTCACGACTCACACAAATGTAGCCGTTTAAGACAGTTGTATGACTTCCTTGACTGGACTCCCACTCTACTAGTAGAGTTTGTTTTCAAATCGTTTTTGTTTTTTCATCTTTAGAGATGCTTAAATTAGACCAACAATTTGCATGTCACTTGCATGTAACACTTCAAATCTCATGATGTACTCCCTTTTTTTCTCGTTAAGAAAAATTTTCTTTTCTAGATGGGGTCCCTCAAAGGTACATGGCTGAACCAGTCAAACGTATTTACTCAAATTATCATTACTGAAATAGGAATTGAAGTGTAACCAAACTGTTTTTTAAAACATATATTTAGAATATTGTTATGAAGTATTGAGAAATATTATACTTAAATGAACTATTTATATTTAAAATTAAAAAGACTGCATCCCGAATACTTCTGGCCCATCACGGTTTCAATGCCTCCAGGTGTCCACCAAAGATGAAAGTTACAAATTTATTTTTTCATCGCTTTTAACATAATTCAAATGATTGTAAATATAATCAAACCAGTCAAAATTAGAAAAGAAAATGGAGACAATTATTATAGGTAGATATGTAAGTTTCAAACACTCTTATTTCAAATATACTTGACAACTAACTCTCAGTAATTTCTGCTAGTTCCTTTAATAGCAGTACTATCAAGTTATTTTCAGTAGTTTGTCTGCCTCATTTTTATTTCCTTTGGGTTTTTGTTTTTTGTGTGGAATTTAAAAATTCCGTTTCGATAACGTTTGGATAAGTTTCGATGATTCTACATATTTATGCTCATTTCGTTTACGTTTACTTTTTAATAAAATACATGAGTCGTTACTACTTATTGCTTTCAGATCTAATATTAAATTAAAGAAGTAAGCAATGTGTTTTAGTTAGAAACAAAGATACATTTTTCATGTCATTGATTAGTCTCAAAAAACTGCCTGGAAAAATTATATACTTTATGAACTAAAAGCAATTTTTGGTCCCATCTCCTCGGGTTGAATATTTGCAAGCAATATCGAACTCACGGTGATTTTTCGAAAGACCCCCCACCTTCCCATGATATTGAATTGGCATGATTTGGTTTTCTTGTTTCATAGATCATTTGTCTAAATCCTCAGTAACCTGCGGCTATTTACTCCCTACAGTCTATGTCTAAACCCTGAGTAACCTGGCACGCAAGGCTCGAAAACTATGCCTGGTAGATATTTTTCATCAATGTCTTCAGAAATATTTAAGATGGAAATGATACTAACTTATGCAACAAGCTTGCCGTCTATAGTATGACCTCATTTCAAAAAAATATTGAAAATTTAACATTGAATTCATCTTTCATGTCTTATATATTATGAACTGAAACCTTGTTTTAAAAAAGGTAAAAATCAACAAGATCAACAAACCAAATATCAAATGTATTTATCCAGTCAAATTTTAATTATTAACAAAACACTTAAATTAAGATAATCCGTTTTAACCCTTTGTCATCACGTTTTCTTTCAGTCCGTCAGATTGAAATAGAGAGAAGGATTATCTTACTTGGACGTTCTTCAGCAGGAAAGAGCGCAACTGCCAATACAATTTTTGGCCGCCACACATTTTTGGAGTCAAAATGGGGACGCTTTCAGACGACCCAGTGTCAACGTGGGATAGTCAGTCGCTTCGGGATGCGTCTGGAAATCCTGGATACCCCGGGATTTCTTCTGGATTCGGATATATCCGAACCAAAGACAAGGCGTGAGTTCGCGAAATGCATCGGAATATCCTCACCTGGACCTCACGTCTTTGCATTCGTATTCCCTGCAGCACATATGCATAAATGTGACCTGGAAATCTTTCAGAGATTTGTAAGCGTTTTTGGAGAAGACGTGCTCAATTACACAATGATTCTTTTCACAAAAATAGATGAACTGGACCATTTTTCATTAACAAAACAGTCTTTTATCCTCTCTGCTCCTGACGAATGGAAGTCTATAATGAAATCATGCAATTACCGATGCACATGGTTTCAGAATCGAGCAAATCCTCTCGAGAAGGAATTGATGGTTCGTACTTTCATCGATATGATGGAGATAACGATTAACAAAAACATGGGACGCCATTTTACTAACGATCTGTACTGGGAAGCAGAGAAGGCGTTGGTTATGCGAAACCTGGCCAATGTAGATCACGATAAACGGGTGGAGAAATTGACTAGGCGTTTGAGAATTAACCTTGACGCTGGACCGTTGACGAGATTCGGAGAACTAAGGAAAAGCACGGCAACCAAACGCGAGCGTATGCGACGCGAGATCGAGAGTGACAATGTTCAGGTGATAGACAGAATTTGGAACGCTATCAAAACCTTTGATTGTCTAAAGATTCTGAAGCGACCCAAACGTCCATATATTCCGAAGCAAACCCTTCCTAAAATCTACCGACGCACGTTGAAGCCTTCGAAGGTGTATAGACTCTAAGAAGGTGTGACAGAGAGAAATGATTAAATGTCACACACGAACCTCATAACTCGCATACCATTGTCGCTTCTGGCTGTATGCACGCTAGATACAGTGGAGAATACGGGGGCGACTGTCATTCTAGTAAAGCGATCTGGCCGCGATGAAATAATCCGGACCGGTTTAACCATTATGATTGACCTCAGGCCTTACATTATTTAGATCATCTTTTAGCCTCTCTATTTCCTATTATAGCAACAGCTCTCCTATCAACTTTGTGCCCCTGATAACCCTACTCCGGCCCTGAAAATGTGGTGAAAGTCTTGTCATAAATGAATCACACACACCTTCTCTATCTCAACTTCAAACTGAAAACAAATAAAACAGGCTCGGAACCTTAATTGTAGCTTCGTCAAACGGGCAATTTAAATATAACGCTCGACGCCCACACAATGTTGGATTCGAAAACGTAACAATAATTTAGATGTAAGGTTAGAATTGTTGGGGGGGGGGTCTTTAAAATTGTAGGAAATAAATTAACGTTCAAAGTTTACGTCTAGTTAAGTATAAACTGAATCGAGGTTATTGACTTGCTGAGTGCGTGTCCTAATGTGAATCTATGCATAAATACGTATTCCATTTTATTGTTTACTTAATTAAGATAACGCTTGCCACTGAGACCAAAACAGCTGATGACTTCAGGTGAAATGTAGAAATAAGTCATACAATTTGTCATGAAAAGACAGGTACTTTTCAAAATAATATTTACGGCTTGAGATCTCTTTACCTTAAACTTTTGCAATCAGTATAGTTTTTACGTAATTATGAAAGGATTACATGCAATTATTTATTACTAATTTGACCAATAATAACTGCAATCATTGTTTTCATATCAGAAGAATATTAGATGTGATCGGTGAGCTGTTATAATAATATTGTACCAATATGTTTGTATGTATGTACGGAAGTTCAACAAATAGTATAGTATGTATGCATGTATGTATGTGTGTATGTATGTATGTGTGTATGTATGTATGTATGTATGTATGTATGTATGTATGTATGTATGTATGAATGTATGTATGTATGTATGTATGTATGTATGTATGTATGTATGTATGTATGTATGTATGTATGTATGTATGTATGTATGTATGTATGTATGTATGTATGTATATATGCGTGCGTGCGTGCAAGCGTGCGTGCGTATGTATGTACGTATGTATGTATGTATGTATGTATGTATGTATGTATGTATGTATGTATGTATGTATGTATGTATGTATGTATGTATGTATGTATGTATGCGTGCGTTTGTGCGTGCGTGCAAGCGTGCGTGCGTATGTATGTATGTATGTATGTATGTATGTATGTATGTATGTATGTATGTATGTATGTATGTATGTATTTATGTATGTATGTATGTATGTATGTATGTATGTATGTATGTATGTATGTATGTAAGTATGTATGTATGTATGTATGTATGTATGTATGTATGTATGTATGTATGTATGTATGTATGTATGTATGTATGTGCAACATTGATAACTGTGTTATGCATGATCATGCATTAAATAAGTAAGGTTTCAATTGTTATGCGTGCGCTAAACCATGTAGTTAAATTATAACAGAGATATAATTATTATTACCCGTATTGTGATAACCGAATTATTTGTTAATAACCATATTACTGTGATATAAGCTGTGATAATTCTAAGAGTGAAATGACAGAAAATGGTCTACGGGATATTTCAATGAAATACTAATTAGATACTGGGTGCTTGTCAGGATTTGGTTAATTCTGGATGACATCGGACTCTTTCCAGACTTTTAGCTGACAACATTTCCTGATTAGCTTTAGTATTAATTGTGTTCATTTTAATTTGAAAAATGATAAAGAAAAGAACTTTTTCCAAGTTTTAGTTAAGGAAAATAAATGCTTTTTAATTTAAAGAAGGAGCATTTCGGGAACGAACAAATATTTTAGTTTTCAGTATATTTCGAATTATTGAGGTTTCCATTTTGTTTGAAGTTTTGCAGGATACGTAATGTAGATGAAAGATACGTACATGAAGTGTTTTGTAACTCCAAAAGTTCAATTTATCTTTCTATGTTCTATCTGCAGAATGTTATAGTAAAAGATTAGACAGGGTGGGTCCTTATACCCCCTGTGTAATTTTACATGTGGACAAGCAAAATGCCATTTGTAAGATATTGGGACTATATATAGATGTTTTGTTGTAAACATTCTGACTCGAGGTTTTCATATCAATATAGATATTGGGAATCGATATTTTGGAAGAAGCTGCGATGGAATGTGAGTACCTCTGAAATCAAGATTTAAAATTTTGATGTAAATCTTGTGCTCTAGTCAATTAAGAGGCATTCTCACTTCACATAACAAAAGTCAAAACTATAAACGTGGTCCGGGGCCTCGAGTGGCCGAGTGGTCTAAAGCGCTGTCCGTTACGGATCACTGCCATCTCACCTCTGTCTGCGTGGGTTCGAGTCTAGAATTCGGCGAATGTGGATATGTGAAAAAGCTTGCCAGTAGCTTCTCGTGGGTCGCTGGTTCTTTCCGGTGATTTCCCGGTTTCTTCTTCCACCATTAATACTGGCCGCCATGATTAGCCTATCGTGTGCTGAAAAATGGCGTTAAGCCCAACAACAACATAAACGTGGTCCTAGGTACTACACAGTCTATGAACATTTTATACAAAGTACAGTTTACAATATGTACAGTGAATCCTGGTTTATTTTCCCTTTCTTTTTTTTTTGTTTGTTTTGGTTTTGGTTTTGATAGGAGTGGGTGGTGGACGATAAATCGACATTTTTGCGACTTCATATCTTGCGATAATATTCCTTTAGTTGTCCCAAAAATGAAGTAGCGCTGTCTTTATAATACCATTTATAAAATGAACTCAAATATTTGGATTTGAATGAAAATAAAGCAATTCTGAATTAAACACTGGTGATCTGGTGAATAAAACAACACGGCATATCTAATCTAGGACTAGGAGATAATGGGCTGATAAACAGATCCACATCGGTGCTAATACCGATTGAACCTTCTGGCAATATTAGTACAGATGTGGGGCTGATATATCGGCTTAAATTGACAAATGCGGAGTGGAGGAGGGGTGGGTGGACAAAGGCGCAAGCCTATGGGAAAATGAAGGGTGTGTTCGTCTGCACATCGTTGTTATCTAGCTTATGGACGTGACTAACATGTCACTTGTCAGCCGTGATGGGAAGTTTTATTATCAACTAGTGTGGGTATAGAATATTTCATATGCATCCAAAGGATCGTAGTTTACTGGTATAAACGAGCTTTTGTATACATTGCATATGTTCATATGTATGTGGTAAATTAGATGTTTGTCTAATCTAAATAAATTTTTTTCTTTTTCTGATTTTTTGGAAATCTGAATCCAGACTTCTTTCTTTGCTGCAGGGGCATGTGTAGTTTACAAACAAGAACTTGAAGTTATCCATCGCGACAAACACTGGCTGCACCGATTAAGTTATCCATCGCGACAAACACTGGCTGCACCGATGATGTCTGTGTACGTGTTTAGTGGGAACCATTACAAACGACACGTCACAAAGATCATATATATGGCATTATCATCCATTTATCAAAAACGTCTGGAGAAACAAATCAATAAACCAAATCAACAATAGCCATATACAGCCGATCTTTTGTATTGTTTCAATAATTACGTTGATTTTGCATAAAAGTCTTTTGATGGCATATTATATCCATAGTAACATGACGATGTATTTACCTTCTTGGTACTTACATTATTAGTCTAAAACAATCAGATAACGTTGAACTTTAACACTATACATATTTATAAATAAGATTAGCTTTCAAAAGTACTTGAACGAAGGTTCAGTTATTCGTTCTCACTTACACAGAACTTTTTAACCTTAGCATATGACCAGCTAAAATGTTGTTCCTTCATGCAAACATTTATAAAGTCCGATTTACATGCAGTTTCTTGGAGTTGTGGTTTAATAAGATCAGTGTCTGATTTAATACACTGATCATATATACATGGGTTTATCACAATAATCCTAATTTTCTTTACAAATAATAAGTCTGAAAATCTGAGTTCCATTTGAGGTTCGCTATTAAACTTGAGCAGTATATAAATATCGGTCAGTGTGTGCGTGTATGTGTGTGTGTGTGTGTGTGTGAGAGAGAGAGAGAGAGAGAGAGAGAGAGAGAGAGAGAGAGAGAGAGAGAGAGAGAGAGAGAGAGAGAGAGAGAGAATTACTTTTAAAAAATCAAACATCTATTTCCAAGTCGGTCACAGAAAATACCATTTCAGTACAAATTATAAAATGTTTTGCCTTTCTTTAAAGTGACTGGGACTTTACATGACCTAAGTGACCTATTACATGGATTAGAGATGACATTTAAGTAACACATCTGACTAGGAAAGTCTAATTATTTTCATTCTAATTTAAATACATGTCCATATCTGGCCACGTGGGACTAATACTGCTAACAATAATGTGATATTTTGTTACTAAGTGAAACAATGTATATGTATGTATGTATGTATGTATGTATGTATGTATGTATGTATGTATGTATGTATGTATGTATGTATGTATGTATGTATATATATATATATATATATATATATATATATATATATATATATATATATATATATATATATATATAAAGAATACAAATCATATGGCGAATAACAACCATTTCAAGTGTACTGGATCCACCAAGGGATCACGTGTGGAGACAGCCATGTAGAGGTTTACAAACACAACGTTTTTGTGTTTATTTGTTTGTCGTATATATGTTTTGTATTTGTCTTTGAAAAAGACTCATTAAGAGTCGAAAGCGCTTAGGCTAGTTAGTTACTAGTTTTGTACTGTTCGTCGTCAGTTTATTGCATCCATCCATCCATCCATCCATCCATCCATCCATCCATCCATCCATCCATCCATCCATCCATCTATCTATCTATCTATCTATCTATCTATCTATCTATCTATCTATCTATCTATCTATCTATCTATCTATCTATCTATCTATCTATCTATCTATCCATCCATCCATCCATCCATCCATACATATATATATATACATATATATATATATATATATATATATATATATATATATATATATATATATATATATATATATATATATATATATATATAAACAGTAAAAAAAATCAGTCCCTTGTGTTAGGGATAAGTGTTTGCAAGAAATTTAAGATCTAGAAAGATTATATATGATTATTAAGCTGTGATAATAGTGCAGATAAAGGTGACGAGGGTAGTGGGCAGTCTCCAACCTGCCCACTATCTTTTTAACTGCCCACGAAGCGTGTCCAAACACCTCGATGACGACAAGACAATTTTACTCACGTCGGATATGTTATATACATAATTAGCTGTCTTAAATAGAATACACATTAATTGGCACGATATATGGAATTCCCAATTGTTGGACATCGATTTTACAGATATTGTCATCTCTTGAATTGTTTTATTTCCATACAAAGGCAGCTATTTCTTTAAATGAGATATATGTGCTTGTGTTACAATTATTGACAACTGAACCTTGGTTCACGCATTAGGCGTCTTCTTAAGTAGCAGGTGTTTTTCTAAATGTTTTGAACGTTCTCATTGTTAACACATAATAAATGTAGTTGTCAGTTAAGTCTTTTGTTGACTTCACATTTATTCAATACCCAACATAAAATACAAGTACTTAGTTACAAATATAAGCAGGGATCACACATTTTGTTGTACGATTCTGTTCACAATTACTTTGTTTCTCCATTACTAATGCATTCACAAAATATGAAAGCCCTTCTTATTTAATATGCTATCTGAAGAGTAAGAAAAACATTTACACTTATGGCAAAGAAAATCTGGCATGTTTAAAAATTGGATATGAAGAATTTTAAGCAAGAAAAAGTTTGAAATTACTAAAGCCATTTTTAACATCTACATGTAAAGACAACATGAATTCATATACCTGGGACTTACTACTTTGATCAGTGAAAGTGTTTTACGTACATCGTAGGATATTACTATACAGTATAAAACTGAATACTAGCCGTTTTACATACGGTGAAAGTTATTACTGTAATACAACTGAATAGCAAGTATTTTATATACTGTACGAGTTATAGTTGCATAGTATTACAACTGAATATCAGCTGTTTATATAAGGGTTACATTATTGCTACACGGTATCACAAGTGAATGCCAGTTGCTGGTAGGTTATTTCTAGTGTCACAGCTGAATACCACGTTTTACATACGGTGTAAGTTACTGCTACATGATATTACAAACTGATTATCAGCTGTTTTACATACGGTGTAACTATTTTCTACATATTAATGCAACTAAACACCAAATGTTTTACATACAGTGTAGGTTCTTGCTAAACGATATTACATGAAGGCGCCATTGACTCTTATTGGCTTGAAAGCGATTGGAAAATAACAATTACGGGTAGGTAACTTTTTGGAACACGATTGAATCGCTGTCCTGACAGAATATGTACATTCATATATTCGTTCACTCCGAATACGAAACTTATGAAGTGATTGTCCTTAGATTATCAAGTCTGAGATTTTACTGTATTCTGGTACGATAATAATTTGACACGTAAAACACAACCTCTTTCATTCACTGGACGTAAATGAAATCATTAAATGTTTCCACAATATAGCCCTCAATTACGACAGTCAGTTGTTTTTCTGGTGATACTGTTCAATAAATGCGGGGCTGTAATGTCCAGAATTAAATTACTACAGTCTACACTTGCAAATGTCAGTGGTTGCTAATTAATAATTCTGCTATGTTAATGATATTGCATAGTACCAATGACTTTACCCAACAGCTAGACAACCGGCTAGCTTAAGTCAGATGTGACTGATAGCATATTATTTCTTTAATATGATGGTTTGTTGAGAACAAAATATCTAGTTCCCATATATTCTTAAACTGGCCAACTACTCGGACTGAAAAATACCCTTCCAACATCGACTTCCCATAATCAAAAAATGATCATAAAATCTAACAAAGATATAAACAGATACGTAAATGCAGATATCACATACTCTACATGTAAATTATTGCAATATGAACAATGAAAAGAACCTACCACAGTGCAGACTGCAACTCCGACTACGCCATCGTGAGCAGCTGGATTTGCCTACAGCTACACACACTATCCTGCACTAAATCAAAAGGTCTCTCTCGCATCTCGCAGATGTCGGTCCCCTACAAGGCAGAGCATGTGGTCGCCATGGACCTGGCTATCCAAGGCTTGCCAGAACACGATGCCACATCCAAGCGGAACGCCATTAAGCGCGCCATCTACAGCACAGCCATGTCCACGTTTGGCAAGAAGGAACGGCCCATTCAGAACTGGTTCGACGCACACGTTTCAAGGATGGAGCCAGTAATCGAGGACGAACGAGAAGTCATAATAGCTTACAAGATAAATGCCCCAAATGAATGGACGCTTGCTGCCCAAAGAAATACCCGAAGCACCATCCAACGCATCTCTAGACGGTGCGCGAACGTGTACTGGCATTAACTGTATGAAGGAATCCAGCGCAGTATCAAGTCTGGAAACACCAAATGCATCTACAGTAGCATCATGAAAGCTCTAGGCTCTACAGTGAAAGGGATGGCCCCCCCATGAAATTTCTGACGGAGAGAAAATCACAGACCGTACGAAACAGATGTCCAGATGGGTGGAGCACTACCCAGAACTGTACTCCTGAGAAACGCCAGTCACCGATGTCGCCCTTAACAGCAAACAGGAACTACCCACTATGGAGGATCTCGAAGAAGTGCCCACCTTGGAGGAGCTCAGCAAAACCATCTCCCCAAAAAAAACGAGCACAAGTTAGCGACAGCATCCAGCCTGAAGCCATCAAACGTGGGAAAACCAACATTATTTCAGCCGTTGCATAAGTTACTCTGCCTTTGCTGGAGGAAGGAGCAATATCCCAATACATGCGCGAAGCTACCATTGTGACCCTGTGCAAAAAACAAGGGCGACCTCAGTGACTGTAACAATTACAGAAGGATATCGCTCCTGAGTATCGTCCGCAAAGTGTACGTCCGCATCCTCCTCATAAGGCTGAACCTGCTGCCGGACCATGTGTACTCGAAATCCCAGTGCGGCTTCACATCAGGCAGGTCGAGAACAGACACGATCTTCTTACTTCGACAGCTAAAAGAGAAGAGGAAAGAGCAAGTTCAGTCACTCTATATGATGTTCATTGACCCCACCTGGGGCACCTACAAGAGACAAGAGTGACGGCTGAACTCCTTCCACATACGGTGCATCCTGAAAATCAGTTGGTAAGACTGTGTCCCACACAGCAAGATTATGTAGCGTGCGAGTATCCGCAACATGTACTCCCTGCTGATCAAACGCCGCCTTCGATGGCTGGGCCACATCCGTCGCATGGAAGATGGGAGGCTGCCAAAGCATATCTTATCACTGGCACCAGAAGAGTCACATGCCCCTCACTCCATTTCAAAGATGTGTGCAAGAGGGACTTGAATGTATGCGACATTTCATCCGACAGCTGGGAAATGCAGGTTGAGGACAGAGGCACCTTGGAGACTGACGGTCCGCAAGTGCATACCAGTCTATGGTGTGAGGAGAGGTCAGCTGTAAGCAGAGAAACCTGAGAAAGAAGAGTGTGGCTGCCAAAACTGGAGATAGACGACCCTCCAAGGGTGCTACTCGTATGGTCTCCCAAGACAGAGCCGCCATTGATGATGATGATGATGATGATGATGATGATGATGATGATGATGATGATGATGATGATACTCCTTTTTACAGCTGGGATTATCAGTTGAGAGAATCAGGTGAATACCTTGTCTTTAAAGTTTCCACCCTTTTGAAAATTGTGAAACTGACAGAACCATCTTATGGACTGAGCTGCTTCCCTTCTGTATTAAACAAACTACTCAGGGGTTGCTTGTCTGTATTATGAGAGTACGTAAAATTATTCATAGGAGTTACAGAGTCTGAAACTCAAGTGCTACAAAAATAAGCCTAGTTGAATGATGAAAGTAAAATACAAGCAATGCATATAAACATCTTTATGATTTTGGAATATAGGCTTAATTAAAATTTGATAAAAGAAATGCAAAAATGTTTAAGCTCACCAATTTAAACAGTACAATGCTAAAGGGAGCACACAAGAAAATACCCTCTGGCGATAACAGTACAAAAGTGGGATAGCTTCCTTCAAATTGCTAAGCGGGTGGGGTGAATCAAAGACAACTTTACAAAGACATAGTTCATCCAACATCTGCTAGCCATACCGGAAACTAACAATGTGAAATGCTGGCAATAGATTTATCAAACATTCAGTAACAAAGCAATTCATATAAAATTAAACAATTCCCGTAACTGGCAGGAGCCAAAAGCAAATCATGTAAACATCGAACTACATTTTATCTTACAATTATTTCAATGAAAATTAATGACAGATCAAAAAGCTACACATAAAGTCTGGTTGAAATCTAACCACCCTACCATGTGACGTTATGCTCTGGAATCCAAAGGTAAGAAAACATGCAGACAGGCTCTAAAACTATTTTAAATGACACCAAAGAATGCAAATATTTGCATTCCTCCACCCCTGACCCTCATTAATTTAAATCTGTATATAAAATGCAGCTAAAATCCAATTATACCCATAAAGCAACAAATGACGGCTAGACTGATTACTCATACAAATAGTAATTACTAAAGTACTCAAGTAATTGTGTTGAATGGAGATCCCAATAAGACCATTTAGAAATGGTTTATACATCTCGGTTCATAAGTCACCTGACCCACTGCCAAGGATGTGAGTGTATGTGTGAATTGGATTTGTAACATAGCTTTAACAATTTTTCACTCATGCTGCTAAGATGTCTGCAGTGTGGCAGTTTATGGTGATGTCTTGCAGTGGGGCATCATGCCACAGATATGTAGCATGATGTCCCATCCAGTTATGTTATCCTGACACCAGGCCGACCAGTCCTAACACTAACATTTTAATGCTGAGCGCCAAGCAAGGCAGCTGATAGTACCATTTTTATAAGTCTTTGACTTGACTTGGACTGTGAATGAACCCACGACCTCCCATATCTGAGGTGGACACTCTAACCACTAGGCCAACATCCACTTGGGTTATGTTAGTTGAAATGATCTAGATGACTTATGGAGACAATCCCAGAGAAACACAATGACAATCATTTTTTCAGTAGAAATAATAGAAGTACCAATGAAAAACAACTTAATTAGTAAATTGTTTTACTTTCAATACTTAGCTGATGATATTAATGCTAATAACTTCATAAAAGCTTTGACACATTGATATCGTCTTTTCAAAAAGATGAAAATTTCATCCTTTTTGTTTATATCAACCAAGGGAAGAATCTTATACACATTAACTCCCCTTTCTAGCATTAAGTAGCTCAATCATTCATCAAAAAGACAAGAGTTTTGTCTTTTCCATATATATATATATATATATATATATATATATATATATATATATATATATATATATATATATATATATATATATATATACCTTATCAAACAAGGAAAGAAGCTTTTACCCATTACCTCCCCCTTCCAACCACAAAAATAACTCACCTTTTCATAGAAAAAATACCATATGAACAAAGAGAAAAGAAAATGTTTACCTGTTATCTCCCCATACTACTACTATTAAGTAGTTTTTCCACATGGTCCATTATTTTTATTCACAAATTTAATGTGGCATACACATACCAATCATACAAATAAAATAATAAAAAATACAAGTGAGGTCAAAAAGGTTCATATTTTGGGATACCCAAAATAAAACAAAGCATAGGAATAGAACCTGAAATGTCAATAGCATGTCATAGTGAAAGAAGTTTAAGTACCCCAACTCCAAATGTATACCTACATTTTTCATATTTTATTATTTGGAAAACTAGGTGATGGTCACACCGCAAATGAAAACCAGTTTCCTTAATGCCAATCCTGAAAAACAGTGGGTACTAATCAGCTTAATACAAGTCAAAATATTTGCCGTCAAGGTTCTTTTGGAAATATTCAACTTGTCTTGAACCAATATGTCTACTGCAATGGATAGACATCTACAGTATTCTTTCCAGGAGACTAATGGTACTCTATTAACAAGCTATGAAGAAACTATGGGCAGTGTACACACTTCACATCAATAAAAAGAGACAAAAATACATGCCAAAAAATCTTAACACCCAAATATACTCATACTGTTATGACTCTATGGTCACAAACTTAAGTAACAGAAATGAAGCAAAACCAACAAGTTTTTTTGTAAAACTCAACAATTATTAAAAGTTATTAAAGTGATATAGGCAAAATTCAAGAGGAACTTACAGTAAAATGAAGTGAATTCATATTTGTCTTTTTAAAATTTTTGAAATGCCTAAATTAATGAAAAGTCCCATATAATTTCGATACAGCAAATGTAGTGATCCTCAAAGAACTGTGACATTGTCAAGATGGCGTTGTCCAGACTTCATTTGAATAATTTAAAACTGTTCCAGAATAATATTATTGTCCAAATAATGTGCACCTTCCATAACCACTGAAAAGTCCATACAGATGTTTTTCCTCTTGAAAAATATCTAAGTACAACATAAAGCTGGAAATGTTTCATGGATGTCATTGTTAACTTAGATTTCTTGCACTTATTTCATTTTAATATTGTCTGACAAATAAAAAAGTAAAGAGTTCACAAATAACAATTACACAACTCATTAGCTACAGTAGAAATATGCCTGCAGTGAGCGTGAATAAAAAAAAAACAAAAGGCACAAATGAAACCATATTCTGCACAAAGTCAGAATAAATGATGTCCACCAAAGTATATTAGACTTTGTATAGAAATATTTGTCTTTTCTGGAAAGTTGATTTTTATAAATCTGGACACTTTATTGGACAGATGACTGCCTTTATTATCAGTCAATACCAATTTACACCATAACAAGTCTTCCATATGAAAATAAATGTTCATGTAAGAGAAGTAGTAATAAGATTTTAAGGTGACTGCCATACAGATAGTCAGACCCGCAATATTTTCAAATTTGACCAACAACAAAACTCTTCTGGTGATTGTTGTTGTTTTTAGGCTTAACGCCATTTTTCAGCACACGATAGGCTATTCATGGCGGCCAGTATTAATGGTGGAGGAAGAAACCAGGAAATCACAGGAAAGAGCCACGACCCACGAGAAGCTACTGGCAAGCTTTCTCACATATCCACATTCGAGGAATCCTAGACTCCAACACACAGACAGAGGTGACATGGCAGTGATCCGTAACGGACAGCGCTTTAGACCACTCTGCCACTTGGGGCCCCTCTTCTGGTGAAAACACCCCCGTGATATTTCAGTTCAGGAGGATAAGCAATTTACGTGCTGGTTACCATGGTGGCCACAATGGATGTTACATTGGGAAAATTTTATTTAGGACCCACTTGACATAACAATGTCTTTTCGTGAAAATTCAACATTGATATAACTTTACATCAAACATGGCTTTTGACAAGATTACTGTGGCTGCAGGTCAGATTGACACAATTTTCATTCTGAATGAGTTGGACACTAAGAAATCTGCTGATGAAAACCCCATGTTGATATGACTATCTGTTAAGGAAGACTTGCAATAACATTATGGCTGCCACGATGGTAATACTGGATGTTAGATCTATACCATTTTAATTCATTGATATGCTAAGAAGTCATTTAGTGAAAAAAAAAAACCATGCTGATATGCCATCCCTTCAGCTGGAGCAGCAATAAAAAAATTTCTAAGATGGCTGCAATAGCATCTGCTTATGCTGTTTAGTGGATATTCAATGTTCTAACGTTACCATTTTAATTTAGGATAAACTAGACATCATGAGAAATGACCTGGTGTACCACAGGTCAATATGAAGAAGACTATCAAGATGGATGCTGTAGTGTCCATACTGGATGTCCATATGGCCCTATTTTTATTAGGACTAACTTGTGGCATCCACTCAAGCAGTTTAGGAGGAATAGCAATAACAAACATGCAGAAATGCCAATTGCCAACCAGGGGAATCAGTAACAAAAGGGTAAAAATTCATAATTCTATTTCAAATTTCATGACACTTAATGCAGCAAATAAAATTATTTGATGTGGAAGCCAGAGGAATGATAAAAGCATTTAAAAACAATACTAAAGAAGGCTATTTGCAGTTATATAACACTATATACAGTACAAATCAATGTATCTAAGTTATACAACACTATTTACCGTACATGTATATGTAGTTATATAACACTAATTACAGTACATGTCTATGTAGTTATATAACACTATTTACAGTACATGTCTATGTACAGTTATATAAAACTAGTTATAGTACATGTCTATGTAGTTATATAACACAATTTACAGTACACAGCTCTTTGCATTCTTTTTAATTCTTTTCCAAACTGCTACTGGATCTTTTCAGAATTGCCAAAAGATCCCTTTTTATAACTGTTTCCACATTGCAAAAGGTCAGATCACAGTTTATCATACTGCATGCGTATATTCTCAGCTTTCTCAATTTGTTGGACAGATTTTGTATCCTTAAAACACAAAATACACATTATTTCTTTAATTTGATGAATTTAGTTAAACTGGATTCCATATAGCCTTCAGAATGGGCTTAAAGTCACTGACTGACATTTTAAAATCAAGGTACACATGGCTTATAAATACACAGCTGATTATAGTTCACAAGTAAACACAAATGTTGCAGAAATAATTTGAAGAAAAAAAGCCAAAACCACAGTACATCATGAATAAAACACATTCAATCAAAATAAAGTGTTGTGAATAATGGCACAAAACAGATTATATGATACAAACTGCTGGAAAAAACTGAGAAGGAATGAAACAAACATTTTGATTATAACGGCACGTTATATGCCAGTAACTGGTCTTATGATGCAAATTATCATAAAGACAGGAAAGGACTGAATACGCTCTAGTTGTATTCTGAAAAATTATATGTTAAATTTGCTAGATGAAAACTTGAAAGGACTAAACTTCTCATATACAGCTTCAACTTCCACCTAATTTTCTTCTGGTTAATTTGTAATGAATAATCATGAATTTTGTATATGGCAGCATTATTTGTGAACAGGCATAGCAACTCAAGACATCAATGCCAAATTTGGGACAATGGGCATTTGTGAATATGGATGAGAAACATTGGGCAATGGTCAAAATGCCATCCTAATAGCTTTTCTGTTATATGACAGTGAAACTAGAAAAAGAATTTTTAATACTCTGCTTACACTGTAGAAGTCAAACTGTCAACTAAAGAACTAAACAAAAATGATGACTACCTTTTTATAGATTTTTTTTTTTAATTTTCACATAATTTTCAAAAAATTTTATTTATCCATTCAATTTCATAGTTACATGAATTAAGAATATGTGACAAATTTATAAATGGATATGTTTTGTTTCAGGACAACCATAAATGTAAGTTGCTAGCATTTTCTGGAAAGGCCCCGATTCATAGCTGTGATACACTGTCTTTTCATGCTCCTTTCCCAGCCATGGTTTGGACAATGTAACACTGTAAAGTTTTGTGTCTGCATCATACCACAAAAAATTCTTCACTCCATCAAGGTTATCAAGATCCAGTGTGTTCAATTGAAAAAATATAAAACAGATGGAATCAACATTGACATCAATACACTGTATGCTAACAGGCTCGGGTAAAATTTTCACATCATTCTGAAATACAAAAAGAAAATATACACTAAAATATGGATATTCTGAATTCTTCTTTTTTTTTCAGACACCGTTACTTCAGACTATTATGATTATATGAAACAGAATGATGATGACGATCTACAGCTCATTTCAACACAATCTCTGACTGCATATCTAGCCAGTTTTCTGAATAAAGTACTTCAACAAAACTGATAACTACAAACATTGACAACATGACAGGTCACTTAAATTTGGAGAAGTTAAATAAATTTCCATTTAAGTTAGAAGTATAGTTTATAGCAGATGACAGGAAATTCCTGTACAAAGATGTCAGTTTTTAAAGTTATTGTGGGTAATTTTCTGCAAGGTATTATAGGTATGGACTCTAACAGACTTCTCTGCAAAAAGTTATTGCTACCAGATAAACTAGTAAAAGTACAACACTGTATCAGTTTTACCCACAATGCCTAGAAGATAATCAAAAAATTGAAGTTGACAATTATTTCCTGCTCAAATTACCTATGCAGTTAAGTGGTCAAGATGTCTAGTTTCCATTTTTAAATGGATCAAGTAGTTTTGGAATCGTATATCTATCAGACTGTATTGAAAGGAATTTAACAACGTTGAGGAAGAACTAAGACAACGTCTAACACACAACTGAAATCTAAGAAAATATTAAAGGAATCTTTAAAAAAAAGTCACCAAAATATGACACAGGAATCTTGTCATTAAAAATTCTGGGACAGGAATTCTAAAAAATCACTAGTACTGGTTAGACAGAATCACTAGTACTGGTTAGACAGAAACACTAGTACTGGTGAAGTTAAATACATTTCCATTTAAGTTAGAAGTATAGTTTATAGCAGATGACAGGAAATTCCTGAACAAAGATGCCAGTTTTTAAAGTTATTGCAGGTAATTTTCCGCAAGGTGTTATGGGTATGGACTCTTAACAGACTTCTCTGCAAAAAGTTATTGCTACAGGATAAACTAGTAAAAGTACAACACTGTACCAGTTTTACCCACAATTCCTTGCAGATAATCATAAAATTGAAGCTGACAATTATTTCCTGCTCAAATTACCTATGCAGTTAAGTGGTCAAGATGTCTAGTTTCCATTTTTAAATGGATCAAGTAGTTTTGGAATGGTATATCTATCAGACTGTATTGAAAGGAATTTAACAACGTTGAGGAAGAACTAAGACAACGTCTAACACACAACTGAAATCTAAGAAAATATTAAAGGAATCTTTAAAAAAAAGTCACCAAAATATGACACAGGAATCTTGTCATTAAAAATTCTGAGACAGGAATTCTAAAAAATCACTAGTACTGGTTAGACAAAAACACTAGTACTGGTTAGACAGAAATACTAGTACTGGTTAGACAGAAACACTAGTACTGGTTAGACAGAATCACTAGTACTGGTTAGACAGAAACACTAGTACATGAGGATAATTGACAATATGTCAAACTCAAAGCTCCACCGCTCTGTCACCGGAACCAGTCTTTTAGTTATAGTATATTCTAAATTCCCTGGTCTACCTGTCTCCTCTTTTTGGATTTTGTCAATTGTTTCTTATCCTATTACAGGAAATGTACTATTCTGCGTCTAATCATTTGATACCACTAACTTTTTATAATATTTAATGTCAAATATTTGGACAAAGGGCATACACCTAGATACAAAATTGTATTGGCAAGAATAAATGTGATAGGCAGTTAATTCCGAACATACTCCATATTTGTGCTTGGCATGCACCATGGCATATCCAAGACACAGCATGGCATCTCTAGAAACCCGAGGCTCAAATGGCCAGTAACTACTTTCCACTTTGAAAATTGTCTGTGGACAGTGGGTACTGCTCTTGTTCACCCAGCCTGCAAAAGAAGAAATTAATGCTTCCATTTAATTATATAACAAGCAATCTGTTTCATTATAGAATATTTGATTGATGACAAGGAATAACACATTCCTTAGTAATAATAAAGTAATCTACACATTATATTATATGTTAAGGGTCATAACATTGGCCTTTTATTCCTAGGTTCTGGGTCTCATTAAGAATCAACTATATGTGAAATATTGTGAAAGAATTTTTAGAAGAATTCAAGTTACTATGCAAAATGTTATTATTCTATCAATGACCATAAAACTTTACAATTGTAAATCATGAAGCTGGACAGGGTCTGCCAGCTGAGTCCACTGCAAACATTCGTAAAACAGGTGTCACACACATTAAGAGAAAGTCAATTAATATGAATCTGTGGCAAAGTATACTTGACAAAGTGATAACGTTAACAATGCATAAAAAGGTTTAAGACTGAAGTTTATCCTTCTGTCTGTTGTTCATATCATGGATGGACATACATTTACCAAAGAGACTGGGTCAAGCTTCTATCAAGGCTAGCTCAATGATTAATCAATGGGTTTCTTGTTGTCACCAAAGGCAACATATTTATATATTTTACAATGGTATATTTAATATAATTAGGTTATTGCATGAAAACCCTTTAACATTTCTCAGAACATGATGACAAAGTCTCCTAAATCACTGAAATTCTCCATCTTATAGGGCAACCAAAGTTATTCCACTGAAACCAGTTTGCTATGGAATTCTCCATCTTATAGGGCAACCAAAGTTATTCCACAGAAACCAGTTTGCTATGGAATTCTCCATCTTATAGGGCAACCAAAGTTATTCCACAAAAACAAGTTTGCTTCGTGGCCATTTTGATTTTGACCATTAAGCTACTGAATCCATGCTCAACAGGATTCTTTGTCTCCAACAGAGCAACACACATATAAACCATTTGCTCCACTGCAGATCCGTTTGTCTTGTATGTGATCACCCAAATGAAAATTTGAGGGAATGGTAATCATACAGAAAACAAATCTGACAGGAAGCATACTGTCAAAAGGGTTTTGAAGTTTGGATAAACAACGCTAATCTGCCAATAAATATGGATACTAAAATCATGAAACTTTAAAAATAAATTACAACTGATATATATATAATTTGACAAATTTTGATAGAAAAGAATTTTGGTATTATAATGGTCTTTCAATAATAAAGATGTGTCATCAAATATGGATGAAGAAACCTTGCCACAATGGTTTATATCAGGTTGTTGTTGTTGTTGGTGGGCTTAACGCCATTTTTCAGCACACGATAGGCTACTCATGGTGGCCAGTATTAATGGTGGAGGAAGAAACCGGGAAATCACCGGAAAGAACCACCGACCCACGAGAAGCTACTGGCAAGCTTTCTCACATATCCACATTCGACAAATCCTAGACTCGAACCCACAGGTGACAGACAGAGGTGAGATGGCAGTGATCCATAACAGACAGCGCTTTAGACCACTCCGCCCCGTTTATATCAGGTACTATCAACACCATAAGAAAAAATTTACATCAAAGGCATCCAAATGACCTGGATTTTCAGGACAACATTTCCAGCATTTAGCTGTAAGGAATTTTTCAGCCTCAAACTCAGACCCATTTTGGCCTCATGCTAATAATGGTAGGCATATCTAATAGCCAAAATCATTTCAAGTTTAAATTGCTAATAATGGTAGGTATTTCTGATAGCCAGTCATTTCAAGTTTAAGTTGCTAATAATGATAGGTACTTCTGATAGCCAGTCATTTCAAGTTTAAATTGCTAATAATGTTAGGTATTTCTGATAGCCAGTCATTTCAAGTTTAAATTGCTAAAAATGGTAGGTATTTCTGATAGCCAGCCATTTCAAGTTTAAATTACTAATAATGGTAAGTATTTCTCATAGCCAGCCATTTCAAGTTTAAATTGCTAATAATGTTAGGTATTTCTGATAGCCAGCCATTTCAAGTTTAAATTGCTAATAATGGTAAGTACTTCTGATAGCCAGCCATTTCAAGTTTAAATTACTAATAATGGTAGGTATTTCGAATAGCCAGCCATTTAAAGTTTAAATTGCTAATAATGGTAGGTATTTCTGATAGCTAGCTATTTCAAGTTTAAATTGCTAATAATGGTAAGTATTTCTGATTTTTTTTCAAGTTTAAATTGCAAATAATGGTAGGTATTTCTGATAGCCAGCCATTTCAAGTTTAAATTACTAATAATGGTAGGTATTTCTGATAGCCAGTCATTTGAAGTTTTAATTAATAAAAATGGAAGGTATATCTGATAGCCAAAATCATTTCAAGTTAAAATTGCTAATAATGATAGGTGTATCCAACAGCCAAAGTCATTTCAAGTTTAACTTGCTAATAATGGATGGTATATCTGATACTCAAAGCCATTTCAAGTCTAAAATGTTCCAGTGAATTTTAAGGAGTATCATATAGTAAATCTTCACAGACATCACATGATGCAAACTAGACTGTGACAGCACATGACAGATACAGGGTCTAGCATAATCTAATTTGAACATATAACCAAATAGTATGAATTTTCTTTTGAGGATATTACTCTCCCTAGTACATTGCTTTATTTATAAAGATCACAAGAGTAAAGCTAATTACAAATTTTCCTTTTCATTTATATCTACATTACAGATAGAAGACTCCTGCTTTTATGACCCCCCAAAAATGCATTTCTCCCACTGGTTCCTGTATTTATTAATAATTTAATATAACAATGGGCCCAGGAGGGCTTGACATAACTCAACTGGTTTACATCTACCAAACAGCTAAGTGCAAGAGCAGGTGGACAAAAAATCTTAGTAAGATTCTAGAAATGTCTTCCAATGCCTTTGGCTGTTATGGAAAACACTTATTCCAAGGTTTCACTATTCTGTATCATCATATTTATTTGATGGGACATAAGTATCATTTGTCCAGTACTGAAAGGCCTTAATGCCATGATGATTCTATCAAACTCTGCTGTGGTTTTGGGGGATAAAGTAGTATAGATTTTTTTTTGCTTTAAGTAACAGCGGTCCTATTTGATGCCAGATTGATTTGACCATGTTTGATGCCATATTGCCAGCGGCCCTATTTGCCTATTTGATGCCAGATTGTTTTGACCATGTTTGATGCCATATTGTCAGTGGCCCTATTTGATGCCTGATTGTTTTGACCATGTTTGATTCCATATTGCCAGCGGCCCTATTTGATGCCAGATTGTTTTGACCATGTTGGATGCCATATTGCCAGCAGCCCTATTTGATGCCAGATTGTTTTGACAATGTTTGATGCCATATTGCCAGTGGCCCTATTTGATGCCAGATTATTTTGACCATGTTTCATGCCATATTGCCAGCAGCCCTATTTGATGCCAGATTAACATCTATGTAAATATTAAAGGCTTTCAAGCTATTATGCTTTCTGTCAACTTTGGTCAAATTCTGCTGAGTGGTTTTTAGAAAGACCATGAATGTTTGTTTTTTCTATTTTAGTCATAATGGCCACATTTATTGTGGTAGATTGGCAATACATTATGAACTGAAAGACCTTATGCCTGGATAATGTCAAATTTGCTTACATGCAGTTGAAAAAATTTTGAGAAATCATTTCAATTTTTTTTATTTTTAATAATGGCAGCCATATTTGATGGCAGATAATTATCATTTGCATCAATATAAAAGCCCTCTCTATCATAATGCATCACAAGCATAAATCTGAAACTGCTCTGGCAGCTTAAAAAGTGGTTAGAGCATCCACCTCAGATGCAAGAGGTTGTAAGTTTGAAAACCGGCAGAGTCATAACAAAACCTTTAGGAAATGGTACTTGCAGCTGCCTTGCTTGGTTCTCAGCATAAAGAGGCTCGTGTTAGGACTGGTCGCCCTGATGTCAGGATAATGTTACTGGGTGGGACATAATGATATGTATGCGGTATGATTCCTAAGTGCTAGACATCACTTCAAACTTCCACACTACAGACATTGTAGCGACATGACAGAACATTTTTTAAAGCTATGCTAAAAATCTACTGAACCATACAGGATCAATGTGCATCTATAAAAAAGCAAAAACAGTAGGAGTACTAAAAAAGATATAATCTAAGAACTAAAGCCACTCACTCGAAGGCTCTGATTTGCATGACACAAAATGCAAAGGTTTTAGTATTTAATTTCTTCAGTATAGTGAAGCTAGTACAATACTTGACCAATTGTTTTTGGACTTGGCTTTGGTGAATACTAATGGTTATTTACTTAAATTTAAAAAAAACCATAAAAATGGCTTCTGATCTCCTTTTCAAATGTGCAAGCTATAATGTGTTTCTTTGTAAAAGCAATTGACTTAATAAAGGGTACTCATTAATGATATTGTTCAAGGATTATGTCTGAGTGGTACAGGCCCTTGTCCTGCTTTTAATGACCAGCAGGAGATACCCCAAATACTAGCAATCACATACTTATTCTTAATTTGTGCCCAATAAAGTTAATACATAGTGGCATTAATAGAAAACTGGATGAGTCAATAAGGTTATATCATCATTTATGAAAACATATGCCAATTTTAAAGTGAGAAAAAAAGGCTTTAAATGGTTATTTTTGTTCAACAAATTTGTCCTCCATTCTAATTAATCTTTTTTAAAGAGATTTTGACAACATTACCACACTGAATACAGTACAAAATATATTTCACTGGATACAAAATATTTAAAAGTTGTCCATACTGTAGTCAATGTATCAAATTATTACAGCATGAAAAAAAAACAAAGTACCTGTGACAGCTTTAGAAAGGAAACGAATGAAAACATTGATAACAAATAATAATGACAAGTATAATAAAGAAAATGATTTGTGATTTTGTATTTTATTTACTTAGCTTTAAAAAATTTTCAGTCATATTGCTACAATGTCTACAGTGTGGCAGCTTATAGTGATATCTAGCACTGGGGGGAGTCATGCCACAGACATGTAGCATGATGTCCCACCCGGTCGAATTATCTTGACACCAGGCTGACCAGTCCTAACACTATACTCTTAATGCTGAGCACCAAGCGAGGCAGCTTTTAGTACCATTTCTGTAAGTCTTTGGTATGACTTGGTTAGGGATTGAACCCATGACCTCCTGCATCTGAGGTGGATGCTCTAATCACTATGCCACTGGAGTGGTCTAAAGAAGAAAGAAAACTTTTCTGTAGTACTAACTGCAATAAAAATATATTTCCTATCTCTTCTCTTCTATATTTCATTTAAATACTTAACCAAAATTAAGAAATAATAAATATTGATGCTATTCATATGAGATTTAATGAAACATACATTTAGCAAGTAACATCTTGAGCTTTCTTGTCTTTAAATCAAACAAAAATGTATTTCATAAAACTCTTTTTAAATGTGAACCTATCTTGATTAAAATATTACAAAGGAAAATATAAGGTTAAGAAACCCCAAAAGATTTAAGATTATTAAAAATGACAAAGCCTGATATATATATATATATATATATATATATATATATATATATATATATATATATATATATATATATATTCATCAATGGATTTTTGTTTTTTGCACAAATAAATCTTATTTTAAACTATTATGTATGAAAATTTAAAACAATTCTATCAAAATCAATTTTTGAAGCAAGTTTTCAATAATATTCAACTGATTATAATACCTTAGGAGTATGACAACTATCTTTTAAAAAAAATTTAATTCCATGACTTTTCTAAAAAGTTGTCAAGAACTTTTCACCAATTTGAAGAGCACCTATGACAGGAGTATAATGATTTTGACAGGTTGTAAGATCCATGGATGCAGTCTGGCTGAAGTTTAGGGGGAACCCACTCTAATAAATCCATTATTTAAGGTAGGTTGGTAAAACTTCTGTGTTGGCAAATGAAACTGCGACTGGATAATGCAAAATAACCAAATTCCATGACTTTTACAAAACTTTGAACAATTTAAGAAAATTTCAAAACTTTTCAAAGCTCCTGAAATGCTTTTTGTAATTTACAAACTTTCTCAGGATTTTGACAGCAGGAACCCTGCAAATACCTCAGTAATACAGCCATCCTCAGCTGGATTTTACAAATACAAGTACTAATAGCCATGGACAGGTGGGCAAGAATGATATGCCCTTTGGATCAGAACTTTATCCAATCTATTTTTTAGTTATTAGACTTCAACAATTTAAGATGTATCTGTGGAAAGTAGAGGAAAAAAATCCCCCTACCCACCATCCAACAGAAACCAAGTGGATAAATCATACAGAATCTTCTGAAAAACAAAGCAAGGTATGGTACATTGCTAATACAACTCCTTTGTGATGAAAGATATCTGATTTAAATCTAGAAGTTGTCTCTATCTAATGGGTTTGATAATGTCAGATATGAAATAATAGCTCTCTACTAGCAGCTACCACCCTATTGTCATGCACAAGAAAATCATTTGATTCCAGATGACAGAACTTGAATGGAAATATTGACCTTTATTTCATTCAATGGTAGAAATAAATAAATTCAGTTCATTCCAGATACCACTTCAAAGCTACTAACACAAACGGTCCAACATGGAAAGAGATTTCATAACAATGAATTGTTTCCACATTGAGGAAGAACCTGTTATCAAAAACTGAAATGGTCACCAGTGAAACTGACCACAACAAAACTGCAGTTTGAATTATCTGACATAGCATGTATCTCACTTATTCTGCTGCAGGTACAACATCATGGAAGCAAGTTTCATACAAAAGGTAAGTCAATAACACTAAAGACTTGTGTCTGAAAATAATATGTGAAAATGTAAACTGCATTCTTTCTTGCTATGCATGACATGTGATCAAATTGTTTAATATATTTAACATTTCACATTTTAAATTATGTAGAATGTCAGACACATAGGATGACTATTCATCCAGTTATATAACTGACAGTCCAGTTTTCTGATGGCCTGTCCCCTGATTAATGCAATTAATTTCATGTATGTATGTAATGGGGTGTCAGGTATTTCCCAAGTTCCACAGTGTCAAACCTTGTCAATTACACCATCTTTGGGGACTGAATATAATCTGTTCCAAGCTAAACAATTTAACAGCTGTACAGCCAAGCTGAATTCAATGAAATGTTGTGTGCAATAAATGATGAGTAAAATCTGAGTTACTGTAATCTAGTGTATTTCTTGTCAGAGACAAATTTATGCTTGAATGTGATTATTATAATAATAATCTCATATAGATGTTCTCAGAAATAATTTAATGTGTAATGAAGTCAATTAATGTACATGCATATGTAACACATATCTGTGTATTCCCACTTGAATGTGTCTCATGTTTTACATGGCTATGTCATTATATCTTTAGGTGTAACATGGAAATATCAACAAACATTTATGTGTAAACTGGATACTGTAGTCGATGGTGACAATGGTTTCAAGGACAGTATTGGTTTATTGAATGTGAGGAGTCAAATGTTCTGGACCAACAGGTCTATGGGATAAAGAGGTTCTCAACAGATTCATCAACAGGGTTGGAGGAGCAGACCTCATTAGGTAACTTTCTCATATGATTGGAGCTGTGGAATCAAAAATATCTCAAGATCATCAACCTGAATCCAGAAGATAAATGCCATCATATATTCCACTTTAAATCTATAATTCAGTGACATGACATGTGTGAAAGTGAAGAACAAATCTATCATTAATCTGTCAAGTTTCACACACTGTTCAGGTCTATTGACAAACAAGATCATATTTTTTATTTCTTTAAATTCTAAGTTCTTGATCATATCAATTTAGGAACAACATTGTTTTGTTATATTTGTTGAGATTTCACCCATGAGTATAGTACAGGATTTGTTCAAAATTCATTTGTATTATAAATAAACATAGCATTCATGTAACTGTGTTCATTGTTTTTGCAAGATCCAATCCCAAGCAGCAGCATCCTGATACAATGACAACCATGCTGATGTGGTCTGCTTGATTTTCTTTTGAGCTGATGAATTCTCTGCTTTTAATGTTTCTGCCAACAGAAAGTTGTGCAATGAAGTGGTTTCAGCTGTATAATAATGGTGGAGTCATCATCTCTAATGTGTTTCCTTGCTGGATCCTTGGCCCAGAGTTTCTGTCCATCATGTGTAAATGTAACACATATGACTAGGATTGCACCATCTACATTTCAGACATATAACATGGTTATTGTGAGACACAACTCTGCCTATTGTGTTGCTATCCATAAAGACAGAAAGCAAAATGACAGACTATACAGGGAAAAATCAGTCAAGCATAACATAAATTTACCATGAACCAGATACTAATGGCCAGCACAACTGTCTTCAATAATTAAACCTTATGGTTTGTAATACTTGACAATTAGTGACAGAACATACTATGTTGAGTTCAAGTTGCTGGAATGAATGTACTATAGACTACAATGCAAGTAAACAAACTGGTATCAATATGTAAATAGCTTGACAAAAAGGGCCCTCTAATGTGTGAAATCACTGTCTTAGTTGGAATTGCACTGGAAAGAAATATAGATAGAATATACTTCCCTGTTTAAGAAAATTCTTCAGAATTGCTTGAAATCAGAAAAAGGTTAAATGAAAACAACTCTGCAAAGTCTGCAAACAAAATGCTTCCAGTCATAAGAGGAAGTAGTGACCAAAGTATGGATGGCATTCATTGCCAATACCTCTATTAACAAAAGATCTGTTTTGTCCAAGTCCAACCTATGTTGGCAAACAACTGTCATCTTTTTTTCTATTGCTAAATACTAACTTGGAATGGCTGGTTTTGTTAGGTGATGGTCATACCACAACAGTATTATGGGTGAGCAATGAATTTAAAGAAGAAATAAGGAGCTCTATGTACAAATAATTATGGTCCATTTAATTGCTCAAGATTATATGAAAAATTAGCAAGTGTAAAATCTACATGAATTAAGGTCCTGAGATCAAACAAAATCTGCAAGCATTTAGAAAAATCAGTGGTAATAAAATCAACCAATAGGATACAAGTTTACCTTATTGGTATGCAAAAATGTAGTTCATAATCATACCATGATGAGATTTTGTATCTACATGTACTATGTCACTGGTCTATCAAAATCTGTCCAGAAATATGGGATCCAGAATCATAACAAACCCAACTATAATATTAGTGGCAAGATTATTAACAGTACTGAGAATCAAAATTTCATTAATAGTAACCTATAAACCAAAAATAATATCGAAAGCTAGATACTAATATTTTCCAAAGTACAAATTTCAAATTCTTAACGTGTAAATATCATTTGTTCAAAATCTTGACAAGCCTATTTATGAAATCTGATCAAAATTTGATCAGAAATAGAATTAGTAAGAGCAAATGTTGAAGGATACAAAATGTACCATGAATAATCCATGCATGCCATACTATTAAGCTCAATTGGTCCTTGACCAATGTAATCCCAATTGTACCCTCAGCTAAAACATCAATAAATACACTAAAACTTGCTTACCGTAAGAGTTTTTTACTTCATACAAATGTGACTTCTCAAAATCTATTGTGGGTAGTAGAGGAAACATATCTGGAACCTCATAGTTCACCGAATCCTCAATTAATGCCTTATCTCCAAAGGGAGGTAACTCAGTTTTACTGGCTGTCATATAATCCTGCAAGCTGTCCATCACTACCATTTTACCTATTTAGAAAAAGGCAAAATATAAGTCTTAAAGAACTATTCCATTTCTAGTGTGAACATAAAAATACCCTTCAAAGGAAATGACACTCTGCTAGTCATTCAACTTATATTATCTTTTGTCCATTTATTCCATTTAAACACCAAATACTGAAACTGGGTCTGATATTCTCAAAAAATCCAATATTTCAATTATGGCAAAAAAAAATGTATTTTCTTATGTTTCAATTAATTCTTTCACAAGAAATTTGCAAGTAGTAGAGAGTTCTGTTGTACCCTCTAACCTTCAATATAAAAGATAAATGAATTTGTCTTGAACAATGCCATTGCAAACATCTTTGGTACAATTTATGATTAATTATAGGAAAATAAAAACTACAATCATTCAACAATCTTCCTGATATATAAACTAACATTCAAATCTGTTTGTATTCTTATGATAATAAGTTAGTACAACTACCCCTCCACAGATCCAAGTCAAAACCTTTAACCTTAAAAAGTCAAGGTTAGAGTGATGCCTGTCACCATGTTTATTGGAAATAAATCTACGTAATAATTCATTTGTTACTGTTTTGAAAACTCAATGAAATACAAAAATACAAGCAATGATCTCCACACCAACGTCTTTTCTTTTAACAGTAACTATAGAGATTTTAAAAGCAGGTTGTTGTTAAAACGATTATAACTGGATTAAGTTGAAGTAGGATTCTTTCACGAAATGAATAAAAATATACTAATACTGAAGAAAGTGTTTAAACAGCTTCATTTCATTCAAGATTCTTATCATGCTTTCAGAACTTGAAAACATGTCTCTTTGCTTGTATGAGAATTTGAATTTATTAGAAAAGAGAGATGCGAGTAAGTAAATTCTGAGCAAAACATTGACTTTAATTTGATGAAAAGCATCAATATGGGCTGCCAAGTATGTGAGATATTCCTGAAACTGACTTATCATTTAATTGTTAACTGACATCTGGAACACTCTACACAGAGAAAAAAATGTGTTCTATATGTACTCACAAGTCAGATCCAATTATAAACAGCATAGCTCCATATCATCTGCTATCCCATAATATGCTGGTAGATCTGGACTTATACAGTTTGTATGGAGTAACCCATAGAATAAACTTGGACCCTGATCTATCTGCACATTAAAATGGCAGATCAGGATCAATGTTGTTTGAAGTTGGACCCAAATTATAGGCAAGTATATACAGTATTTATCTTTAGGCTCTTCAGCAATACTTTGCATGTTTATATTTTCTCTCTCACAACATGACCCATGGGGTTGTAACCCCAAATTTATCACATGTATTTTGAGTCTTCCTGATATGATTCGCAAGAAAATATAATGTAAAATATCACAGTAATTGCAATCATGTATACTGGACTTTTGACCCATCAAAGGTCAACAGGGCAGGAGGCAAAATATTTTACTCCCTCTCACAGATGACGACAATACAGATTGTACTGAACTATGCCTTATAAATTTCCGCCCATATGAGCTATGGACAGAGAGAGACTCACAGGTTGGGTAAAAAGATCATCAGCACAATAGCATGGGAGATAATAAAGTTGTACAATAGCAAGGGAGATAATAAAGTTGTACAATAGCATGGGAGATAAAGTTGTACAAACATTACCTTTGTAAAAGTAGTGGGTATATAAGTGTGGATTAGGAATTAAATGTCTTTCCATTAATGTGCTTGGGACTTGTCCTGATACACTCTGACACAAATGTAACAAGTTATTAAGCAGAATTCTCCTGAAAAAAATAAATAATAAAAATCAACATATTATCTGTAACAGTCATGGCCAATAATTTTTGTGTTCAACTCGATGGGAAACTAAAATCATAAATTGAATGGTAAACTTTCCAAGCTATTCCATTTAAACATAAATAGTACAAAGGAAAAGGGTTTTTTTTCAATAAAAAAAATTATATGCCAGAGTTCTCATTATTTAAAAGATTTCTTATATAATTAGAAATTCTAACTTGCAACTATTATTGACAACTCCATACTGAAACTGCTTTTCATGGGTCCCAAGTAGATTGTACTGGAACAACCATTACATCCAATTTCTCTTCATACTAAACCTTTTCATTTCAACATTCCAAAGGATGGTCCATTCTCCCTTCCAATATGGAAATAAATTAAAGTCAACTCAAACATGCTCAAAAATTCAACACTTGACATTCATACTGTGGTTTCATTTATTTTCATGGGTATAAATATTAATGGTTTTGTATTTTTTAAAATGGACATTTTCATTAATATTTAAATTCATTGATTTGCCTCTGTCAAAGTTCGTGTATTTAAGTGGATTTGGATTAACCTATACATATACCTGTCAAGATCAATCACTTAGACTGTATATTTATCTCAGTGTTCAATATCAAACTGAGATGGCAAAGACAATAACACAAACCCAAGTGGTAACTGAAACATACCTATATGCTTGTTTAATTAAACCAGTGCCTGTAAACTTACACCATCAGTACGTTTTGATAATCATATTATGTGGATAAACACATCACTCTGCATGTTAACAAAACTCATGACCAAATATCTCTTGCTCAAATGCAGTCAAAAGGATATGCCAACCTTTTGATATGTACTGAGGAAAGCAGCTTACTTAATATGTCCAAGAGATTAGTCTAAATTATCCAAAGCTTTGAGAAAGCTAGACCAGTATGTATCTGATATTTTGAGATTATTTACATCCATGTTTACCAATACATTTAACACCCCACCCTCCATCATACATGCTAGATTCATTCCTCAAAGTGGTTGCATAACTCAATACTGCATAACTCAAAAAAAATTTATTATACTATCTTTAATTTTAAATGAAACTTAATAATTCAATTAACTTTAATACATTTTTCATCATTATTTGTAAGTCTTCAAGAGAAAGAAATTCATTTTAAAAAATTGTATGAAATCTCATTAATATGAAATTCATAGTATGAAATCTCATTAATATGAAATTCATCTAAGTCGAAATCTTGTAAGTCGGTAGATTTTGTTGTTGTTGTTGTTGTGCTTAATGCCATTTTTCAGCACACAATAGTCGGCAGATACCGGTGTTTATATATACCAGGTGATTTGATTGACATGAAGTTTATTATGTGGTTTTGAACAATTCATTGCTGTGTGAGTTTGACTTGCAATTATGCATATGCACAGTTTACTTACGGATCAAAGATGTGTGGATAAAATAAATTTACTGTCAGGAGACATTAAATTTGAAGTGGCCTAAAAGTTTTTGGTTCGACTATAAGCAACATACCCTCCTTTATATCTTGGAATTCCATACTCCCGAGGGAAGTGCCATCTTAGGTTTGCGGTGTCAAATCTCCTTTGCAGTTTGTCCTTTGTTGGATTCCAAAACTTGGAGTGCATAATGGCTCGCTGGACTAGTAGATCCTGTCAATAAATATACAAACCATTCCCTGTTTGTATATTTTGTACAAGTTACCTCCCTGTGGTGTGCATTTTAAAAAAATGTAAAAAAAATGAACCCAAATTAAAAAAATTTTAGGGTTACACATTTTTTAAGACATGCTAGTTTAACATATCTTTACCATATTGTTTGATTGAGAGGTGAATTGAAGATGAGCTTGATGGTAATGTTCTTTAATACTGATCATACTGTAGGAAAAGCTGAAAGTGGTAAACAGCTGGTCTATTGATAGGAGGCAGGGTCCAGTTTTTTTAATTTGGCCCCTGGCAAATTTCTTAACTTAAGGCTATGGTGTGACTTTTCAGCAATTCTTGTCTACTAATTAAAGATATGGATATATTTGTGAACTAGGTGTTTCGGGCTTGTGTTGTTCTTTAAATTGATGTCAGGCATGTACACCTTCCATAGTCACTCTGCAATATGTTGATAGTGAAATACCAATAGTTGTCTAGAAAGAAGAGCTAGCCTCTCATAACAGTAAACATGTGGGTTTGGGACAAGAAGCATATCTCAAAAATGGCTTGGATAACAAATATTTTCAACTGCATCAGCCTGTTTAATACACAGTTTGGCAGAATTGTAATCTAGGAAAAGGGCTTGTGTTTGCACTGTGAGTACCACATGGTGTCAAAAATGACCTTCTGACATGAAAATTGCAGGTATAAATTTGGGGTTGGAGTGCATAATCTTCTGCTATGAATTGCCACTGACATCTCTGGTCAAGTGGATAATATTTTTATGCTTTGTTTTAATATAGGTATCTCAAAATATGGACATTCTTTACCTCACTTGTGTATTTGATTTTTTATGATTTTTTTGTACTAGGTCACTGATTGAGGCATTAAATTTGTACATAAAACCTGGCCCCTGCCCCCTTTAGACAATTAACAGTTGATACAGGAGGTAATTTGTAAGAGTTTCTTCCCTTTGTCTCTTTATTATATCCATTTACACACAAGAACAAAAACTTTTGTTTTTCCAGAAGGGCTGAGTTAAGGAGGTAAAAGAGCTTTATTTTCCAGTGTCAACATATTCAGGTAAAGTATTCAATGGAGAAACAACCTAAATTATACAATAAGACTTGTTCATTCATTATGAACATCATGAGAAAACTAATGACATGGAAGATCAGCTTGTATATAACCTACAGACAGATGACAGGGTCATTGTTGTTTATCTAAAATCATATAACTCACATTAAACCCAACAAACATGGTTTTGACAAATCTAAAATGTGTACTTTTTGCATACAAGTTTTCAAAATAAGTTTAAAGATTTAAAGTTTGGAGGAGATTCCTCAACTAATTTCATGATAATTTTATGGACTGCATGACCCCAAAAAGGCTATTAACTATAAATAATTTCTAATGGTGTGATGTATTCTTAACATTTTAAAAATGTTCTATACTAAAGCCTGCAAACCTAATTACTAAAACTGTCAATATCAAAGGTGAACTAATGCTGGAGGTAACTTACGACATCAATGGAGTGTAAGATGGCTGTTTTAGCCACTCAGATTAAGTGATATTCTGTACCCTTCATTTGTTCAAGGTCAATCATTAGATCCTAACTGCCAAATACCATAGTGAGGTATAGCTGCAGGTGCCTCAAAATAATTTTGTATGGGGAACATTTATTTCACACATCCTAATTCACATTTAAAAATTTTCACAAGTACTACATTAAGTTTTAGATGCCTTTCTGAGCTCTTCATTATTTTATATCTTCTGTTGTTTTGTCTGGTTACAAAATACCTGTCTACATAGTAGTAGTATAGGGAAATGAGGGTTTGGCGGGGGTGGGGGAGGAGGTGTGGGAGAGGGTGGTGGGCCAAAACCCTCATTTTCCTATACTACTTCTATTGATGCCTGTTAGGCAAATACTAACAGAAACCCAATGCAAAAGCTTCACAAGGATTTGTATAATATTACTCAGGATATGCCTTAAACAAGTATCACAAGATACTTTATTTACAATACCTGGTCTGGAAATTCTATTTTTCCTACTAGTGATGATATTCCTGGAGGTAATCCCTTAAAATGCTGGGATTTGGTTAAGATGCAAGCCTGCTTTAACCCTGAAATAAGAAGAGAAAATACTAGTCTTTACAAAAGAAAACATCAGTGCAAGTTATTGTTGATCAGATGGTCCAAGTTTCCTTAGACCTTATTACCATGAAGCAGGATGTCAGAAGTCATGCTGGGCAGAAAAGCTGAAACTCACAAACACTGTACTTGCTTATAAGTCAAATCAAACTGCCAACAACAAAGATCCTTATCTGCTGTAGCATAATGTGCCTGCAGATAAGTGTATATCTTGTTTGTTTTGCTGACTAGCCCATACAGACTACACTTCCCCCCAGATCTGTGCATTATTTGATGGACAATCTGGGGCTGTGCAGTTTAAAGTTGGTTTCATTTTATAAGCAGGTATAAAGGGTATGCAAACTTATGCCCTACCTCTTTGAAATTAAAAATAAGATACTATATCATCTAAAACGTAACAATTAAGGCATGTCCTTTACGAAAACCAACAAAACAGCTGAAATTGATGGTAAAGTCAACATATATTTTGATGCTTTTTGAGAAAAAAAATAGGGGATAGATTGGAATTCAAAATATGGTTTCTAAAAGTTGTAAAAATAGTAATGAACCCACAAGAAAACAGTTAAAAGTGTATGGAAAATGAAAGACCTTCAATAAATCTGGTTTGGCTAGTCATCTTATATACTTCTTCTTGTTTATACAGTCGATGATCTTCCAGTTTGGGAGGGGCTTGAAATCTGATGTCGTCCACAGGTGGCTGCCATTTTGGAAAGGGTGGTCTTACAGTAGGGTCATGTATCTCTATGTCTGGAACTGTATAAAATAAATATAATATAATATAAAGAAAATTACACTGAAAAGACTTTAGTATTAGATGATGTGATAGATTTCAATCAGTGTAGATGGAGAACTGGTTACCAAAACTCCATAGTATATACATGCATGAAAATGTGACCTTTCATCCCAACTGTGGTTGCATACTAGGTCCGAAACCTTTCTTGGCATCTACCCATTAGTTTAAAATGCCTTAGTGAATATCATCAATTTCCTCCAATGTGTATAGATGTAGATCAATTTACAAAGAACACAGTGATGGACAATTGCTAGATGTACAGACAAAAATGATCCTAACACACACACACACATCCTGAAACGGTGCAACTACATAAACAAAGTTAAACCTACCCAAGGCAACAAAATAAATGCATTAATCAAAGTAACCAATTAGATTTATCTTAGGACACATTCATCATTAGGATTCAAAATACAATTAAACTTGTTTGTACAGTCAGCCACCAATGGGAAGTAGAAAAGACTGTCTATCGAGACAGGTGTATGCTTAACAAAGATTTATTTCATGGACAATTTAATGTAAGAGGCTTGAAACAGCAGTTGTCTATGATAGGTCAACAAAGGTTACCTTAAAGACAGGTCTGACTGTAAACAAAATCTGACTTACCACTGAGGGAAAAAACGCTGGCCATTTTCTAATATGCAATTCCTCAAAATCTTCCCACCAGATTTTTTGTATTTGGATATTTATGTTGGGATGTAGTGTCAGAGCCAATTGTAATTTTCCACCACTTTGCAGTATCTGCATATGGTGTCTGCTTACAAGTGGGCCTAGGAAACTTAAACAATATTGTGTTGAGTCACACCTGCATGAAATCACTAGGAAAATGATTTGTTTTCTAAAAAATTGCAAGTATTATACCTATTATGTCTTTAATCCTCTGACAGGTGAGATGACACTACAGAATTTGTAAAACCTGACCTGGTACTCGCCATTTGTATTTCTAGTCACATGACTATATAAATCTCTTAACCTAGGAGATCATTTAAGTCCAACAGTCATGTGATATCAAAAACAACCCCCTTTGTAATGTTGTTGTACAAAAATTTCAAAACATTACATAAGTTAAATATCTTATGTAAGAAACCAAAAGGACATATAATTCTCAACATATTTATTCTGAGAATGACCAGAAACCTGTTGCTGTTATTTACAACTAGTATGCGACTTTCATTTTTTTTTTTCTGCAACATTTGAAATAGGTTACTGTTGATATCACATGTCTAGTGGACTTATGATATCATTAACTTGTAGGCTGAGAGATTTGTGTACATGTTCGACTATCAAAGACAATGGTAGTATTAGGTCAAATTTCATTACTGTTGTAATTTCATCTAATCTGTCAGTGGATTAAAGACACAACAAACACATAACTGCAAAGAAAATAAATCATTTAATCATTTTCTTACCAATTTCATGCAAGCATGATTCAATGTATCAGCATTTAAAGTTGCTATGCCATATGGTAAGCGACTACCATATGCCACCACCTTGTTGGTTTATTGTGATGCCAGTTTCATATCTTCCATGCATGAAAAGATACCAATATCTTGCTGTCTTTGAATTAACCAGTATTATGCTAAATGTATCTAATCCAATGAGTGTTTGGATAGACCATACCCATCTGTTTATGACATGCATCCAAATGTTTGGATAGACCATACACATCTGTTTATGACATGTACCCAAATGATCAATACCATACCTCTGAAAATTCTTGTCAGAACTCAATAAATTTAACTCTCAATCAGTTCAGTTATAATGCAATTACAAAGTTGTTTTGTTCATAAAGTAGTGGTGGAAAATCTTATTCCTGATTTTTATTAGTGCATGCAAATTTCAAGGACTTTTCAGTCAGGAAAAATTCTAATAATTTCTCCAGACTTTTTCCTAATTTACCAGTAGTGTGGTAACCCTGCAAGGATACTTTCAGGCATGCCAATATGATACAATGGCATAGAATTATTGTATTTCAGCTGTTTATACATAACATGTAACATGCATGAGCACTTGTAAATCTTATGTTAGGCTGGTTTTGATGTCAGTCATAAATTACCATCTCAAGAATGCAGAGAAAATACTAGTGTTTCCTCACTGAATTCCATTTCCAATGGTTATCATATATTTGTAATTGAAGATAAACAATTTTTGTTGAGTCTATTTGCTACCAGTTTAAATAATTCTGATTTTGTCACATATCACTTAACATAATTGTAAAATCCTTAGCAAGCATCCTGATCAACCATAAACAAGCTCTGATTGGTTACATAATGATTTTTGACAATCATAAACAAATTCTGATTGGTTAAAATATGGTTTCTGACAACAGTAAACTGAATCTTGTGTGCAACTATTTTTGTTAAAAATAGAACCCAAAATTTTACTCATGTAATGATGAAAGCATATATGGATGTAGATGGTTCTGTCTGTAAATTCATAACTTTGTAAAATGTTGAATATATGCAAGTATTTGAGTTTTCTTTGTTGAAACACATTAAAATGACTACATACAATATACACATAATTAATTTACTGAAAATATTATGACAGAGCAAGACAGTAAACAACGTGTAACCAGTCAGTCAGACTACTGGTACATCAGCACATTCAATAATGGCATTCATAACACTCTATACTTAGGGGCTTGTGATAAAACTTTTAGGATTATTTGGGATTTAATTCACAATACTGTAAGTTCTCTCAAATTTCTGCTTTGTAAATTAAGACATGAATTTATCTGCCTCTTTCTGTTACTTAGTTTACTTTCATTAAAAAAACAATACATTCATAACAATATATTCATAACAATACATTCATAACAATACATTCATAACAATACATTTATAACAATACATTCATAACAATACATTCATAACAATACATTCATAACAATACATTTATAACAATACATTCTTAACAATACATTCTTAACAATACCTTTAGGTCATGCCAACACAAACACACCATCTAACAATTTTGCAACACAGCCCGAGGTAAAGATTTCCCCCTTCACCAGTTTGAAGAGAGCAGCTAAAAGATTTCTTTCCGAGGCTACGGCAACAAGTGTCAGGACCTTTAGATAACAAGGAGATGGAATCAGCACCCTGCCAAAGTCTCCACCTGGGAAGCACTAGAATCCAAGTGTGTGTGTGGGGAGGGGGACTTGAAGAGATAAGCAGGCAAACGGACCATGTAGCTGTGTAGCTAGACTGGAACTGGAGGCTGAACCAGAGGCCAAGGATCAAAAGTGGGGACAGATCACCCTTCCTGCTATATGTCCAACTCTAGGCTTCTGTGTCAGCTCATTCACTATTCTTAAGTGAGGGAGTAACATCAGTTTTTTAAATTAAGGTTTCTGGAGAGGATCTTAGTATACAATATTCCTGAGGGTTTTGCACACAAATCTGGGTAAATAAAGTGATAAGCCTCATTTTGCACATGATGAGAAAGTCCTAACCTCATTTGTCACCTGATGAAGATCATAACTGGTGAGAAGGACCTATGTAACAGGTTCTTCTGGAAACTCATCTGTGTTGATAGTAGTTTACAATTTGTTGTCCTATTTTTGATCTCAGTCTGTGGTAGGTCTATTTGTTTTATCTACATCCTTTATCCTCTATACCTGAAGAAAGAGACAATTTCCTTTTGACCTAGGAAGTGGCTTGTTGTGGATCCCATTTCATTCTCCTGTGATGAAGAGTCTGGCAGAGATGATGATGATCTATAACACGCTGATTGGCCATGTCCGCTGCACCAGTGCAAAGTTATCAATAGTGTCATTCTAAAAAAAAAAAAACGACACATGACTGGCTTTTCTCTGAGTGGTGGTGTTTCCAAGCCCAGCAGAGCATGAATGGAAACATTTAATGGGAGTTTTGACCCAATTACTTCCCAGATGTGTAAATAAAACTTGGATCCCATTCCCAACAGGGATTGAATGGAAACACAGACTGTTTGTCTGAACCTGGAACATGGCCCAAAGCCTAGTGTTCAGTGCCCAATTTCCATTGATCTGAGCTTGATGCTTGCAGACCCTCAATGACAGTCATTTATTACATTACCAGTGCCCTGCTAACTTATGACAGGTTCTCACTGACTCTCATTTGACATACAAGTCACAAGTAATAACTAGCCTGATGATGAAGACCTTATCGTGGAGTTTCTATGTTTAGGAAAATCAACTTTCCTAAAACATGAAGTGCCAAGAATCCATCCCTCACTGATGCTGTTGAAGCTAGCAAATTCCATGACCCACACACCGATTCATCAATATATTTACCTCCCTTACAGCAGTTGGCAAATTCCCTAACTCTCAGAATGGAGGTCTTCAAATGACGAAGTGGAAAAGGCGGCAGGTAGGGGTAAAACGATTCATCAATGTATCAATAAATCAATGATCTTGCTGTAATGATACAAAATGTAGAGAACCAATACAAAATGATACTTAATGAATTCAAGTTATTTTAGTCCCCAATAGCCATGATTAAATATTAGTCATTTGTCTTATTATTCTTTAAACTGAGAATTAATTTGAGACAACTGTTGCAGGAACAGGTACTAATTTTTGCTAGTAAAAATGAACAAGACTATTGAAAACACTTACTTTCATTATACAAATTAAGATGAAGTGACGTGGATTGTAATCCCCCCCCATTTTTCTTATCCTAATAACATGCTCCGCATACAGGAGATGGTCCAAATACTTTACTGATCATATAATAACCATGAGAGAGAGAGAGAGAGAAGGAGAGAGAGAGAGAGAGGGAGAGAGAGAAGAAAAGAGAGATTTAAGTCTTTGTAAATGTTGAATTATGGAAGTTTCTTGCTCTCCATCCTTTTTTCTACTGCCCACTTATTTTGGTGACAAAGCAGAGCTCCGCCCTTTAGATAAAATTCTGACACCATCTCTGAACTTAAATCACACATGAGGAACAAATTTGAAATGTATTTTTGCATGCCGAGATATTTAGTCAGTAAATGAACTTGCTGACAGGAAAATAAACTTAGCACAGAATTGGGTGACAATTTCAAACCACGAGTTTGTTACCTTGTGAAATTTTTTTACAGAATGTGAGTGTGTGTTGTCAATAGTTTTCCTTCTTCTCTAACAAGAACAGCACATGACCATGGCCGTTTTTTTTTTTAAATCTGCAAAAAGGACAATGTGGTAGATCTTTCCCAGATATATACTAGAAGAAATTTTCTTTGTACAAGAAATTATCTTATTTCTTCCATTTAGAAGATTGCATTGTAATGTTGTCCAAGATTAGGCATTACATGAAATTGGTAATGTTTCTAAAGCATTTATACAGTGCAAAGCAAAAGGCATGCTAGCTAAAGGACTCCTGTATCTGATCAAAGGAAGCATGCCTTAAATGGCCTGAAACAAAGAATAACACTCAATGACAACTAACAGGAAGGCTGTTTAGAAATAGAGGATGGCGTATAAACAGATGCTGTGTATATGTCTGTAATTTGCTTACTAAAAATAAAACCAGTACATCAACATAAATACAACAGCACCATCTACCATCAAGTCCATTAAGTTCATATGTGTATCGATAATGTATCAAAACACAGGCTGTGTATCCTGAATCATAATGATCAATGGCAAAGTTATATTGTTTCACCTCTCCCTGTTTCCTGGATCTGTAAGCAGGCATACTTTCTGCTAAGTCAAATATCTCATCAGACAATGAAAAAAAAACAAACAAGACAACAATCTGTTTGTATATTCCCAGAAGGTGGGGGTCTGTGTCCCATGCAGCTATTTTATAACTGCATTCATGAAAGCGTTACTCCAATAAAAGAGCGAATTCAAAAATCTTTTTTTCTGCCACAAAAAATTATGGTGTATTATCATTATCATTATTATATTGTCAATTTGTTAAAATAATGTCTACAAAGAAAACCTTTCTTTGACCATTCTTTAACAAAGAAATGAAGCATATGGACAGGTAACATATACTGAAACATAATCATGGACAGGTAACATATAATGAAAAGTTATCATGGACAGGTAATATATAATGAAAAGTTATCATGGACAGGTAATATATAATGAAAAGTTATTATGGACAGGTAATATATAATGAAAAGTTATCATAGACAGGTAATATATAATGAAAAGTTATCATGGACAGGTATATATAATGAAAAGTTAACATGGACAGGTAATATATAATGAAAAGTTATCACGGATAGGTTTATATAATGAAAAGTTATCATGGACAGGTAATATGGTAATATATAATGAAAAGTTATCATGGACAGATATATATATAATGAAAAGTTATCATGGACAGATAATATATAATGAAAAGTGATCATGGACAGGTGACATAAACTGAAAAGTTTTCTCCAATACATACTTTTTTTTGTGACTTCCTTACTGAGTGTGACAGGGACATCTCTGAACTGGGCTTTTTTCTCCCACTGTTTCTTCTGACGCCAGTGAATGGTACCTTTGCATAGCCTCAAAGTCAATCTCATCTTTCCTTGTGGTTTTATCTATAAGACAACCCTGCACCAAGAACATAAATAAATAAATAAATAAAAAAAATAAATAAATAAATAGTTCCAAGGGATATAATGTATTGCCAGCCCAGAAATAACTTTCTACAGTTTCACTATCCAAAATATAAAAAAGTATCTTGTCAAGCAAACAATAAATAAATGTTCAAAGTAACACTTGCAAGGCAAGTAATAAATAATGTTTTGCTGGCCAACGTGCTCTCCCTGTAGTTCATGAAGTTTGCTAATAAATGGGATGGAGAACAAACTCTTAGCCCATCTACTGTATAGACCAGCTTTTAAGTTAGGTCCAAATACAAATTGCACAGACCCATATCTGCCATCACATAATGTGCTAGCAGATCTGGGTCTGAGCAGTTTGTAAGGAGTAATGAGTAGAAAAAACAAGACGGACCCTGGTCTGCAGGCAGGTAATGCTATGACAGATCAGGATATTTGTTATTTGCAGTTTGACTCAACTTATAAAGGAGTACATACGTTACATTGACCGCTTTTTTGTCCAAGTTTTTAAAAATAATCACAGCAGCTTATAAGAAGCAGCTTTGTCACTGAGAGGTAGACTGATGCTGCAAATCACATTCATAATACCCCAACTCGACTCAAGTGCAAGTCAATAAACAACTTGACATACAGTTGTAGATGCAAATCCCAAACACTCTTATTACTTCCTTCCTGAAAATTAGTATATTTTGTACTACATTAAACTGCATATATACCAAGATCTGCCATTGCATAATGCATCATCCGATCTGGGTGTATGCAATTTGTTAGTAGCAATCAGAACAACATAGACCATGATTTACCAGTGCATTATGCATTGACAAAGCAGGATCTATATTGTGTTTGCAATAGGACATGACTTACAAACAAGTATGTACAGAACAAATTAGCATATAAAATCATGACATTCAGACTGATCAATTTATCATCACTCAAAGAGTCTCTATTTATTTTTACTATTTTGAAATTCAATACAGTCCAACCAAATACAAGCCTCAAGAGATTTTTCACCTGGAGGTCTGTTAATGACCAAGTTCAACATAGATTTTTCACCTGGAGGTCTGTTAATGGCCAAGTTCAACAGAGATTTTTCACCTGGAGGTCTGTTAATGACCAAGTTCAACAGAGATTTTTCTCCTAGAGGTCAGTTAATGACCAAGTTCAACAGAGATTTTTCACCTGGAGGTCTGTTAATGACCAAGTTCAACAGAGATTTTTCTCCTAGAGGTCTGTTAATGACCAAGTTCAACAGATTTTTCACTTTACATTCTCTTTCAGAATAATGAGACATTTGTCTCCAAGTAAATGTCATGGGAAAAAGGTTTTGATAAATGATCATAGTTGTCATACAAACACCTCTCTTATCTCATCGTCATAGTTCTGAACTGAATCAGTGGCCAAAAAACCAGAAAATCTCTTTTGCATCCAAAGGTTTTTCTTCTAAGCAATTCATACCAAATGAAGAAAAATACAATTAAGATGAAGGAAAATTATTACATTGCAATTAAATATTTAATCTTATCCAGGTTCATATTAAAAGCAATTTAATTTTGTCCAAGTTAATTTTAAGTGGGATTTAATCTTGTCTAACTCCATACTTTAATCTTATGCAAGTAAATATGATGTGGGATTTAATCTTTTCAAAGTCCATATAAAGTAGGATTTAACCTTTTTCAAGTCCATATTAATTGGGATTTAATTTTATCCACATCCATATTAAGAGGGATTTAATCTTATCAATGCCCATATTAAGTGCAACTTAAATGTCCAAATTAAGTGGGACTTATTCTTATTTAAGTTAATGTTATGATAGTTGGACTGTCTATGAAAAACTAAGCAAAAAATATAACTTAAGTCAAAAGTAATATCCAGTTTTTTTAGTACTGAATAACTAAATATATATATATATATATATATATATATATATATATATATATATATATATATATATATATATATATATATATATATATATGCAGTGACCCTCCTTGACCTATGCTGCAGGTGCCCATGGGTAAGGAGAGTTACTGGCATTTTTTCATTGTGTACTTTGTATTCAACTCAATTTCACTATTTCATGTTTTACATTCAGTTTACTCCTCTTTCATTCAGGCAATGTTTGTGCCTAATTTGATTCCATCAAAGGCATAATCAAATTCTTTACAGTACATGCTTTGTGGATTAAGGATTGCCCACTCAATATGATGATGTTGACACCCATGTCCATATCAGAGTATCCATCTAAAAAATTGCCCCCCTACTGATTGATTACATGAACATGGGGGGGGCCTAAGTGGCAGAGTGGTCAATGTGGTCAAAGATTTGGCCAATGTATGTGAGAAAGCTTGCCAGTAGATTCTTGTGGGTCGGCGGTTCTTTCTGGAGTTTTCCCAGGTTCTTCCTCCACTGTTTATACTGGCTACCATGTATGGCCTATCTTGTGCTAAAAAATGGTGTTAAACCCTACAACAGCAACAATAACATGTACATGTACCTGTTATCATATACAAGTAAAAAATTTACCATGCATCAAATGGTAAACTTTTGCAATAAGTGATAATCAATAAAAGTATTCTGAATATTGGTTATTCATTTGTCACTGTTTGCCTTAGACATCCTAGGTATATTAGTGTTTCCAAAACATTCTTAAAAGAAATTTTTGATGGTTGTATACACAATGGCTTAGCATATATGGTTAATCTACAAGGCATTATTGATAGTTATGATATCTTCAACTTATGTGTAATACAAAAGTCAAAGCTAATGTGTACCATATTTTCCAGCATATATCCCGCAGATGCAGATAATCTGCACCCTCAAAAAGAATGCAGCTTTTGGGGTTTTGTGTAAAAAAAAATCATTGGCATAACCCACATCTTTGTATAAACCACAAACATAGATTGATGAACTTTTTTGTGTATGTATATCATTATTGTTTTTAGAAGGACCGAATTCATTAGCTCACATGTGGATGACAAACAATACTACATTTACTACATTTTCACTCACAAGCCCAAAATGCAAATTTGTATTTATGTTATCAAGTCAGTCAGCTCCGGTCCATATTCATCTCTCTGTATCAATTCAAGTTAGTCACCCTGCCTCCACTATATCCTGGCTGGCAGTCAGCAGATTTGAATTTTAAAGTCAGGTACTTGTGAGCTGGATATGCAATGATGTGAGGTCCTGAGGCCGAATACCACAATTGTCAATTTAGAATGTACCTAGCATGACATCAATTAACTATTCAGGCTTGGAACACAGTGCTTGTGCAAGTCGGATGTCTATAGGAGCTGTACCTCAACTACAGGCTACATAAATGCAGTCATTTTTAAATAATCATGTAAACTTGTAATGTTTAGATTCAAGTTTAAATAATTTCTTTCTGTTAGATTTAAAAATGCCAAAACAAAATTCTTACACAGCCAAATTCAAGCTGCCATTGCATATGCTGAAGTACATGGCAACAAAGCCACAGGCAGAAAATTTTATATTAATGAGTGTGTAATCCAAGGTTGGAGAAAAGAAAAAAGAGCGTCGGAGAAGATGAATCCACGAAACGTGCTTGTCACTGACCTAAACCAACATGGTCTCACTTTGAAGCTAACCTGAAGCAGTGGATCATGGCTCAGCAGGAATATAACCAACTAATCTCGACAGTTGCAATTAAACTGAAAGCCAAACTCATGGCAGCAGAGAAGCACATTGATGATCTTAAAAGAGAAGTGGATTGGGTATATAAATTTATGAAGAGGAACCAATTGTCAATGAGAACATGAACAACTGTCAGCCAATGTCTACCAGATAATTGGGAGATTTGATCCCGATACAGTAAGTTGTTGTGAAGTCACTGTAGTAGCCATAATATCCAACCTTAGCAAAACAAAACTAGAACAACATATAAGTTATGTAGCTATGCTTTTCAAACAATATATTGAAATATTATTATATGTAAAAAAAATTGTGATATAGCCCGCACGCTTATATAACCCGCACCTTCCTTGTGGGGTTTGTAAAATCTGGTATAACCTGCAGGATATTTTCGGGAAAATATGGTAATAAAGTACATAAGATAATACAGTACATACAGTAATACAGTACAAGTTAAACAGAGGAGAACAAAAGAGAAAAGTCAGTTAGATAAAGCTTAAACCTGACCATTGCACAAACATGAGGCTATTTATGATAATTAGCATATATGCATGCTTATAAGTCCACCTTCATAATGAATAATGCACCAGCAGATCTGGGTCTGTGCAGTTTGATAAGAATAATCAGTAGAACAACAATGACCCTTATCTGCAGGCACATTATATTACAATAGCAGATCAGGACTGCAGTTTGCAGTCTGACTTGTCTTATAATCAAGTACATATTATAAATACAATGATATGTACAGCAGATACCAATTTCACAACCAGTTTTGCATAACAGTAGGCTTTTTGGATGATTTATAAAAGATGATGTGATGGATGTCATGAAGAAATTAATTACAACTGATATATATATATATATATATATATATATATATATATATATATATATATATATATATATATATATATATATATATATATATATATATATATATATAAAGAATGCAAATCATTTGGCAAATACAGAAATAACAGTTCTTTCAAGGGATCATATGTGTCAGGAATTGATTAAGATAAATACAATGAATTGACAATGAACAGTACAAAACTAGTAACTAACAAGACTGAGTGCCTTCAATTCCTGATGAGTCTTTTTCAAAGGCTAATACAAAACACAAAAAAGAGAAACAAGGTAATAATTATAGGCTATTGGGTGACTAATGAGCAAATTTAGAAAATTATTTAAAAGAAAATATGTTATATGCAAAAAGATAATTTTATTTGTTCATTTTATAGTTTTCTTTGTTTAAAAAGCTGGTTTTCAATATTCTAAGGCAGTGTATCCAGGTAAGATTCCTTTCTTTCTTGGTTTTGGAACTCCAGTTGGGGTTGTGAGTAATTGCAAAAAGTATTAAATCACCCATTCACTGAAAGTGTGGCCACAGGAGGAGAACACATATCCTATAATTACTACTATAACAATGAAATGTCCAGGATATAATTTGTGCTTACACAAATTTACATAAAATAACAGATGTTGCTATGACTCTTTGATTTCTAGGTCAATATAAAATATTTTCCAGCATCCAGAACAAGTTAAAATAAACTTAGTCTAGTTTAAACACAATAAATTCAAAGGTTTAATTCTTGTAGAAATGGTCATGAGAAGTTTTGCAAACACAACAGTTTTTCTGTTTTATTTTTGTCTTCTCTATGTTTTGTATTTGCCTTTGAAAAAGATTCATTGAGAGTTGTGTGTTTGCGTGTGTGTGTGTGTTTTGTATTTGCCTTTGAAAAAGACTCATTGAGAGTTGTGTGTGTGTGTGTGTGTGTGTGTGTGTGTGTGTGTGTGTGTGTGTGTGTGTGTGTGTGTGTGTGTGTGTGTGTGTGTGTGTGTGTGTCTTGGAAATGCTTCATCACATGTATCTGGATGCAAATTTTTTTTGCTGGGATGCAGAAAATCACATATGCAGGAGTCTTCTTTTGTGTGGCAAATTCAGTAGCTTGCCAGTCCTGCTTCAACCATCTGCTGAATGGAAAAATGTGTTGATCATTTTAGCTGTGCCGATATTTACAATGACAGAATTCAGTGACTGAAAGGCCCACAGATGTACATGTTGCCATTATAAGAAATACATCAAAAGAACATGACACAATAGCTGAGCAGCAAGTTCAAAGACTTAAAATAGCTGCTGAGTGGTGGGAAAATGGGCTGATATTTACAAGGACTAAATTCAATAGCAGAAACACCCATAGATGTAAGTGTGGTCACCATAAAAGCACATCAAGTGAGTAACACTTTCATTATCTTGTTGATTTCCAAGTGTAGCTGAATAAGTATTACAAATAACCTCAAAATCAAGGATTGTCAAGACCTGGATAAGTATTTTGGGGTTAAAGGGCAAATTGATGAAGACTGAATTTTGCACACTTTAGCTGTACTAATATTACAATGATATAATTCAGTCACTAAAACACCCATAGACGTACATGATGTCATTATAAGAGTACATGAAAAGAATATGATGCAAGTTCTGACTTAGACTAGCTACTGAGTGGAGGAAAAATGCTAATATTTACAATGAATTCAGAAAGACACAGACATGTACATGTGGTCATCATAAGAGTACATGAAGGGAAAAACTTTATCTTTTATTATCTTGTTCATATCCTACTGTAGTTGAATAAGTAATGCATATGAACTCAAAATAAGGCATGTGAAGACTTAGAAAAAATACTGTTTGCAAATTTGAATAACTATTTTGGGGTTAAAAAGCAAATTGAAGAAGATTATAATGAGATTCAGAAGTGTTTCTTCTTTTGTTTAAAATTAACTTAATTATACATTGCATATTGATGCAATGGACATCCACCATGACCTAATTATATTGCAGTGACTTTCTAAATCATGTCAATAAAAATTAATCTGTTCACTAAAATCCAAATCATGTATAATCCACATGGATCACTACATCTGGTTCATGACTGAAAGAGTGTCAGAGGTTTAATATCCATGGAATGTGGTTTTTCGGTAATCCATGTATAATGTGACATGAGAAAATTTCTATTATTCTGTAACTCCCATCAGTCATATTTATTAATAGGAAAAAAATTACCTGGTAATGTATGAAATTAATCTTATACAAGAAACTATTTTACTAGTCATAACAATATTATCTGCATACTCTTCCCTAAAGATTAAAAACAAAAAGCATTAAGGATACTAAAAGTTGCATAAAAATGAGTGATATAACTCATCTTTTATCCATTTCTGACCTGTCACTGGGTGGTCCCAAACACTATCTACTTCTTGGTGTTTCAAATGAAATTAATGTTTCTTTAATGTCAAAGTCCCCAAATTTGCATGTGCAAGTCTGTTTTTAAGTGATGAATACAATGTAGTTCACAATCTTTGATAACCTCAATAATTCCATAAATTTGAAATTTCTTGTTTTTGAACATATGAAGACATGAACTCATCCTTTTTATCTGTTCAATTTTTTTTCGGAGAGGGGGAGGAAATAGTAAACTTAGACACTGCAGTGGTGGATTCAGATGATAGTTTTTACAGAAATAGACTGTCCTAGAAACCAGAAAAGAAAAGTGAGCAGTCTGTGCGTGCTTCTATTTGGTTTCAAATACCAATAAGTTGACAGTCTTATGAAGTCACTGGCAATAATCAGGTTAGAGAAAATAATTTGATAAATGAAAAGGCTAGCTCTTGTGCATATTTTATATCCTTGATACTTCTTGTTTATAAAATCAGTACAGGGGGTTTTTAAATACCATAGCATGTATCAGGCATATTAAATTCAGTGTTTTCCTATACCCTTACTTGTAATCTGACCCACAGTTTTGTTACCAAAGTTTGTTTTTGTTTACTCAGTTAGGACTCCCAGTTTTGACACCAAGGAGATTTTAGCCTCTCAGTCTTGCAATCCTATGGGATACACTGAAATTGAAAATTTATTATAATAACTCCTCTGAATTAATAAATAAAATGATAGTCAAAAAAAATAAAATTAATGCTGGGCCAGATCATGGGGATTGGGTTTTCAGACCTGAACCCCACCCCAAAAAAACACACACAAATGAACTCTCTTATCAATTGAAATTTGACAATCCTTTTATTCTTGCTAGTTTATTGGATATTATGCACAATCTGAGTAAATAAACACATAAAACTTTGCTTTAGTACCTTATTGTGTAAAGTCAGTTTCTTTTTTAATTTTTTTACCCCTTCTCCTCCTCCATCTTACCCCTACCCCACCCAATCGCTTGACCAGATCCGGCCCTGTCACTGCATAACTTTAAAAACTATGTTGGAAAAACATAATTATTACTTTGCAGTCATATACTTGAAACCATTTCCTTATCAGACAGGATCATATTGTATTGTGTTGACTTCTTCACTACAAACGTATCTTTGCGTGCCAAAGTTTTAAAAAAAAATACCGATGTCCTTGAAATTATTTGTAAGACAACGCATTCACGAGATTTACTTATGGAAGCTTAAACCAAATTTTCTTAAGTTCCCTTAATTCTCCTGACATGCAGTAACTATATATCAATTTCGAATGAGTCATGTTATCTCCTATTAGATTTTGACTGAAAGAACCGTGATCTGTGCAAAACAAAACAACAAAAGAAAAACTGATCTGCTTTTAAAACATTTGCTATGCCGCATGAAAGTGGCAAATAAACAAGTCTTCCGCAAATGTATGCTACATGGTTGATTATTCTGTAAAAGTATCCAAGTGTTCTAGATGTAGTACTACTATACATTACGTACCAATTGAAAATCCACTTATAACTATTAGACCTCGAAAATTCAAAACAACTATAAAAGCAACCGTTCCAACAATATACTGACGGATAAAAGTTTTCTCATTTACTTGTTTAGGAAGATTTAGTATAACAATTATGAAAGCTTTCGTATTACTCTACTGTTTATAATGAACATTTATCACTATAACTCTAAATTATCAGAAAACCAAGATTACTTGCGTTCAACACACCATACTTGTCCACATCCGGTTAAATTATACAGATTATACGCGATGTTGACAACAATTGGTATGGAAAATAGCACGGGACAATTTATGCTGCTTCTATTTCTTTTCCCTTCTGAAGCTTTTCCATGGAAACTTTACAATATTTTAAGTTTATAAATAAAAATATATCGGGATAACAATTTTAGTGGTAAATTTAATTTCGTGAATATTCATACCCCAAATAAAAAAAAAATTTCTTTGTTCCGACTTCTCAACAATAACATTTGTTTAAAAAATGAATACCTGAACAAACAAATTTCAAAGTGAATGGAAAGAATAGTGTAAAATGTCTACAATGAGTGACCATAAAAATCTCATACTTTTGAAAATCTAAAGTAAAGGGCTATTTTATATATATATATATATATATATATATATATATATATATATATATATATATATATATATATATATATATATATATATATATATATATATATATATATATATATATATATATATGTTGTTACGTATATGTAATTAAATTGTTTGTGTATAAGTTTTAAAATTATTTTATATTTCATTTTTGTTTCATTGTATTTCAATGAATATATTGTTGGATTCGATATTCTTTTTCAGCAATGAACTATATTCTTATAATAAAGTTTGTTTATTTAAGACGAAGAAGTATTACGTACGAATTATCTTTTAGTTACCCTAGTTCGTCTTTCACTGGCAACAATGTCGACAGGAAGTTAAAATGATTGATCAGTATCAGGGACATACTTTCTTTGCGTGATCACTATATGTAAACTATGTTTTCTTATGATTGCTTTTTAAGTAGAGAGTGGTCTAGGTGCTAAAGCTAGTGTAGTAAGAGACCACGTGACCAATCTGGCGAGACTTGAAATGATGTCTGTGGTTTTAAATATGCAATCTTAATAGTTTTCGGACAGAGTCATTTTAATACGTTGAAGGTGTAATTTTGTTGTATTTGCTGCCAGATTGTTTGTTCTTCGTCTGTTTTTTTTTTTTTATTTATTAATTTGTTCCCCTGAAAACTCAAGTTAAATTTTTATAAAAATTCTGACAGATATTCATGGAAAATTATTCTGAAAATATTCGGAAACAAAAACCGCGATTCAAGTGAGGAATTATTGATATTCGTATATTGGACCACATCTGACTTCATCACCTTCCATATTTGTACGTCGTCGGAATTGGAACATGGATTCTAATAAAACTATTTGGTGATATGAATTGTGTTTTCAATCTTAGTACCAAATTTTGGATTATAGTCACAAATTGTAAGTCCTTTTTACCAATTTTTAAATTGTTCTCTATTAAATAAATTGTTTTGTTAAAATATACCAAGCTTGTTGGTTTTCACTCTTTTCTTTGTTACTTAGTACGAGACCTTGTTACGCAACAAAGAAAATTGAGGGCTCGTCAGGGATTAATGAAGGTTGGTTAAATATTGGTTAAATATTTCAAAAATTTGTTTTTGAAATTTAAATTCACCTAACTTCTAAATCCCTAGTACTGTTTTATATTTTTGTTTGAAAACTTAAGTGAAAACAACAGGCCTTCATTTACAATGTCATCAAAGGTGGAGATTTTCTTTCTAATCCAGCTGAAGAACAGCTGGATAGTCATAAGAAAGATGGGTTGCTTGAACTTGCAAGAAAGTACGATCTTTCTGAAACAAAATATTCCTTATCGAAAGGAGAAATTCAAAAACTCTTGGTGGGGAAAAGTGTTGTTGATAAAAAAAATTGGCATCAGTCAGTAAATATATGACAGACACTGACATTAAAGTATTGGAAATAAAACGAAATGTAAAATGGAAGTAGAGTTAATGGGGCTTGAGCTTCAGAGAGAAGAAAAAGAGAAACAAATGCAGTTCCAAGAGAAGCGATTGCAATTACAATTTAAGGAGACATATAAAGGGAAAGAGAGACAAAAGAGGGAGAAAGATTAACAATTGCAATTTGAAGAGAGAGAGAGAGGGAGAGAGGGGGGATGAAAAGGAGTTTCAATATAGAATGAGAGGGTTTGAGCTGGCAAGTGGCAAGCACGACTACACTTCCCATACATATTGAAGTTTTGACACTGCAAAAAAATATTAGGGCAGTTTTCCCTTTTAGAGAAAAAGAAGTTGACAAATATTTTCCTCGTTTTGAAAATTCTGAATAAAATTTGAAATGGCTCAGTTATTACAGTGTGTACTAGATGATAAAGCTTGTGATATTTATCATTCCCTCTCAGTACACAGAGTTAGGATTATGATTTGGTTAAGGAATGCATATTAAGTGGTTATGCGTTAGTCCCTGAGGCTTATCGGCAGAAATTCAGAAGCTATAAAAATCGAAGCTAGGCAGACGTATGTTGAGTTTGCTAGAGAAAAAGAACAGTACTAAAGAGATAGTGCTTAGCCAAGAAAGTTGTACATGATTATGAAAGTCTTGAACAACTCGTGTTATTTGAATATTTCTAAAACTTTGTTCCTAATGATATTAGGAATCATCATGAAGAGCATAAGTCTGAAACCTTAGAAAATGCTGCTCTTGCTGCCGATGGGTACTCCTTAACTCATAAAGTTCCTGTTGTAAGCAAAACATTCACTCAGCAGTCTACTTTTAGGAAGGTTAGGAAGGTATTTCAGACTAATACGACTCTCAGTAAAACTCAATCTGGCACAAATTCTAAAAATCAAGTCTTTGAGAGACTTGATTTAAAATCCTTGTCCCTGCCTTTGTGTACCTATTGCAAGACAAAAAGACACACCATTTCTGATTGCTTCAAAGTGAAATAAAGGCATAAGAATCAAGATAGACCTATCACAATTGTTCTTATTTCTAAGAGGTCAAGGTCACAGTCACGTATTGAGAGCAATACATTTGTTGGGTTTAATAAACCCCATTCTTAGTCTGGTTTTGTTATGGAACATTATGAACCATTCATACCGTATGGTTCTATATAACTCATGGGCGATTTGGCCAATCTTATCCCTATTACAACTTTTAAGGGATACAGGAGCTTCTCAGAATCTTTTAATGTCAGGTGTTTTGCCTTCTCCAGAGAGGTCCTGTTCTAATGAAAGTGTTCTCATTCAGGGAGTAGAGTGTGGCTTTGTTAATGTTACTCTCCATTCTGTAAATTTGTCATCAGACTTAGTTTCATTACATGTGACAGTCTGTATAGTGAATAACCTACACGTTGAGGGCATTCATTTGTTGCTAGGCAACAACCAAGCTGGAGACGATGTTGTAAAAATACTCTGAGATATACCCAGCCTGTGCAATTACCAGAGCTATGTCAAAGAAAACTCTTAAGAATGATTTCATAAGAAAGCTATTCCTTTAGCTGACACATGTATAGGTCAGGCTTTTGATGAGGTCACTTTCACTTTTAATTTGGATCAATCGGGTGGAATTGACCACAGTGATCTTTTTTAAATACTCCTCTTTTATCTAATCTGGGAGATAAACAACTTGTCGTCGAACAGGAAAAAAATCACGAGATCCTGTTTGTTTCAGATTGTAATTCCAAAATCTTACAGACAGAAAATACTTAGTTCGTCCCATGAAACTCCTCTGGCTGGTCACTTAGGGATAAATAAAACTGACAACAAGATCTTGACTCAATTCTATTGGCCAAAAATCAAAAGTGATGTTTGTAAATTTTGTAGACTTCCTTATACTTGACAAATGGTAGGAAGACACAATTAGAAGATACATAAGGCTCATCTACGACCAATTATTGCATTTGATGAACCGTTTAGCAGAATTATCATATATTATGTTGGTCCCTTACTTAAGACCAAGTCATGCAACCAATATTTGTTGACCATTATGTGTGCGTTAACAAGATTCCTAGAGGAAATTTCTTTGAGAAATTCTATAGTAAGATCTTTAATAAAGCGTTTTACATTCCTCACTCTATCCAATCAGGTCAAATGTCAAATTTTATGTCTGCACTTTTCCAGCATGTTATGCTTGAGTGTGGCACTCCGCAATTCAAATCGAAAGTGAAACTATGGTTTCACAAAAATTTACTTGAGAGAATATTAAAGCTTTGTAATCTTCTCTTGCTCATTCTTCAGAATTTTCTTTAATTAAGATTTTAAGATATTACAAAGTAAAAAAGAGAATGAATGAGTTCAAATATAATTATAGTACCCTGATTTAAAAAAAAATAATGGAGTACTTGTAAATTGAAAGAGATAGTCAAGTCAATTACTACAATTAATTTAGTGATACCTATCCAACAAACTGAGGATTTATGCAAAGAAAATCAATTGGACACTGTTGAACTTGGAGCAACAAATCTTCGGAATTCGAAAATTATTAAATATCTAGACCAGAAACTTTTACGTTCGCAGGATGAAGAAAAAATGAACATAAACATTTATTATTCAAATATGAGCACTTGCTTTCTGGATATTCCTACGAGGACAAACAAAATGTTTCATAACGTTGAAATTGTTGATTCAAAACCTGTAAAACACTCATAGTTTAAACCCTCTCAAAAAAAGAATACTTGAAAAGGAAAATTCGGTATTTGCTGGAGAACGATTTCATAGAGCCCAGTAAAAGTGATCAAAGTTCGCCATGCATACTTGTTCCGAAACCGGACAAAACTTTCCGTATGTGCAATGAATATAGAAAGGTGAACAGATTCATTTACGTTACCAAGGATAGATGATTGCATTGATGACCCAGTGTGCTATTTCTCTAAGAAATTAAATAAGTACCATATAAATTACTCAACAATTGAGAACGAATGTTTAGCTTTAATTTTGGCATTGCAACATCTTGAAGTCTATATTAGCTCAGCTTCTTCTCCGATTGTTATGTATAGTGATCATAACCTCCTTACTTTCATCGACAAGTTGAAAAAATAAAAATCAAAGATTATTAAGGTGGAGTTTGTTTTTGCAAGAGTATAATCTGTTCATCATGCACATCAAACGATAAGACAATTTGATTGCAGATGCACTTTCTTGTATATAAAAAAATATTTTCATATAAACCTATGTATAATTCAGAAGAGTTCTTCTACTGAACGTCTTTTACCTGGTGTATAGTTTACATCTGCTAAAAGAACAAAGAAGGTTTTATGACGTAAATTGTTATTGTTTCTGTGGTTAAAGTGTTGCGATCATGTAGTTTAATTACTTTTATGATAAAATTTGAATTGTTTTATTTCATTTTTTGTATCAATATATTTTATTGTGATGACGATTTTGTTCACAAAATTCGATATTTTTAAAAGGACATATCGTGTTTATTTAGAGCGTAATTATAATTCTCGGCCTTCATAGGAGTTTTGTTTAGATTACCCGGTTGATAGACAAACGGCGCAAACGATTTGTTGTGGCCAAGGTCTTTTCTAAGTATATGTGATTATATCGTGTACTACGATTGCCCGATGATAAAAAAAAACAAACATTATTCGTGCGCGTGAATAAAATGACGCCTTAGTTTGGTTTTAAATACAATTAGTTCCCTGTGAAATAGTCAGTCATATATTATTGCCATGAGAAGAAGGTAGCATAATTCTTGTGCTAGACTGAGTCATATAATACACCTTGAAGAAGGGTATATTTTTCTTTATAGCTGTTGAGCTCGACATGTGGCTTATAGATCACAGCTGTATGAATTCATCTACCTTTTGAATAATAATTTATTCCTGGAGGACTGCACATGTAATTTATAATAAAGACAGTCAGTGAAATTAGTTCTAAATTGGAACAGTTCAGTACAAATTGTCGTTCAACCTGAATTTCTGCACATTTGTGTAAAGACTTCGTCTGACGTCATCATCCTACATCTTGAAATCAGATTGAGATTCAAATTAGATTCAGTTATAAAGGTTTATTAATAACACTCATATTATCAAAATTATAAGATATATGATTGGATTTGTCTTCACAAACTTTAGTTCCTTTTTCATATTTTTAACTTTTCAGCGTGTTTTCTAACGGAATATAGTTATCATTGTTGAAATTTACAAATCTTGATGTCTCTACTATTTATTCAGTTACTGTGGACGAGCTAATGCGCAACATAATGCATTAGGTACATTACGAAATCCAATATTATAATACTTTTAATTATTTTAAATATTCCGAATTAATATTGTCACACAATTTTCAATATTGTGCATTATCAGTTGTGCTTACCATCTTTAGTTTCATCATCCTCATCATCTAGAATAAATTAGCAATTTATCATTTGATGCTATGTACAATCTACCATTAGCATTACACGTTTTGCAACTGTGATATAATCTCCTACAGCACGATCGTATTAGTTTTGACAACTAAGCAGGTTCGTACAGCATAATTTTTAATATTAATATTCTTATCTTCAACGGCTTAGTTAGTACCTATCACGGAAGCCCCGAGTAACACAAACAATTCCAAAACTTTACTATATGGTATATATCTAAATAAGGAAAGAGAGATAGGCAGAGAAAGATAGGGACAGAAATATATACAGAGAAAAACAGATAGAGACAAAGAAAAAAAAAACCTCCATAAATAATTATCCATTAAACCATGTTTTAATGACTTATTCTTTTCTAATCTGGGCATCCATCTCATAATACTATAATATATCCGACGACAACAGACGTAAACAGAGGTAAGGGTGTGTGTATATATAAATATAAATAGAGTTTTGACTATATCTTGTTATTTCTTGCCTTTCCAGCAAATAATTTATGCGTGAAGTTACTAAGATGATAACAAAATTAGGTGATTCTGATTAAAAGCTATCAAGGTTTCTAGTGATGGATTAGTAAACAAACTACATGATAGTAATTAATTACAAGCAATAGGTCATTATAATAAAAAGAAATCAAACTAAGGATTCTAAGTAGCAACACTATTAAGCTGCCAAAACCTATAACATCTTTACGATTAGACCACCTGAACCTCCAATGACAAATCAAAACCACATGACCCATATAGTCTTAAAGTAAATTTATATCAAGCGTTTAACCATTATATAAACAATTCCAATAATTTACTATATGGTATATATATATATATATATATATATATATATATATATATATATATATATATATATATATATATATATATATGGGAAAAGATAGATCGACACAGACAGAAAGAGAAATAAAAGACAGAGACAAAAAGAAAAAGAAAGAGTCTCAGACGTATAATTATCAAAACATATTAATCAAACTTATTTTATTCATAGTTCTGCTAGTTCAGAATCCTTAAATCTTCCTTACACAATCTATGTTCACCAGTCACTAGTAGTTACATATAGTAGTTTATAAAAGTTGATTTTGGTGAAAACATATTCAAGGCACTCGAACGGACGAACCATTTGTGTTGTATATTTGCAGGAAGTAAGAGTTTCATCCATGCTATCAAATATTGTATTATATAAACTAATCAATATTGATTTGCAGTAATGCATTTATTGCATCCTTTCATTGGTATATTAATTGAATTTATTGCGGACATAGGACGTGTTGCTACATTCTATTCCACTTAAATAAAATGTCTGTGTTGGGACAGCAATATTTTAACTCGAACCAAACAAACAGGTGATTTTATTTGTTATTGTTTTTGTCAAACATAAAATAAGTGATATAATGCACTAATGTGAAGATAGTGATAATCGTCGCAAATATGACAGCTGTTTGTCAGTATCCTTACTTTGGGAGTAAAAGAACTGTTGGTGTTTGTTTCTGTTATATTATTTAAATAACTTAATTTACTAGATTCATCAAGAAATCCAGTATTATTATGCTTTTAATTATAATAAGTATTCCGAAGTAATTTTTTGAGAAAGTTTTCATTATTGTATATTATCAGTTGTTTACCACTTATAGTTTCATCATCCTCATAATCTAGAGCAAATTAACAATTTCTTTTCTAATGCTGAACTATCATCATTTGTGATTGAAACTCATCAGTATTTGCATTTCAAAATTTGTAAAGATTATAGTTTGAAATATATCGTCTTACTTGATACTGCTTAATGTCTCCCACTAGTCTTACACATTTTTTACCAACTGATAATTATTCTTGACGTGCAAAAATTTAATTGTTTGGACAATTCAGCATATTCCTACATTATTTAAGACATTAAAATGTATTACTTTTAAATATTATTATTCTTATATTAGCGTTAAACGCCTCATTTAGTAAATATGGATTACCTCTAAGTTATCGGATGGATATTCAACATTGTGTTTAGAATATTCTTCCTTTCAAACTCATCTATCGGTTGAACTCATTTCATATTCTGATTAGTATGGTAATTTGAAATTATTAATTACTTTATTAATACATTATATTTTCGATAATCATATGGACTGTATATTTTAAGCGCTTGCGGTTTATTTTGCATTTGTGCTATTTATCATTATGACATATGGATATGTCAACAAAGACCGAAACAACAAATCACGTGACAGGCATATGAAGCAATTCTATTTAAAATCTGTAACTTAACATAGGAAAGAATTCATTCCAAAAATCACAAATGTAAAACTAGTCTGAGTATTGAAAATCTGAGAAAATATTCTCGAATCTTCTAGACTAATTACATAGAAGAAGAAATTTCATAAATAATTATCCCTTTAACCATTTTTTTCTGAGTCGTTCGTTTCCAATCTGGGCATCCATCCAATAGATCTATAATATATCCGACGACAAGAAAAGGTTGATAAGATATCATACAATGTCTTTAATGAATTATTAGTAACTACAATTCACACTACGACTCTTCTATAGGCTATAGGTTAATACCATAAAATGCAGTTACATAAAGAATGCTAAATAGCAACATCATCATGCTATCACTACCTATAATAGCATTGCGACCATTATATTTTCAAAATCAATGGATGTCAAGGGGCATCATGTTATATAAAAGCCCAATACTTTACGATCTGATATATACATATATAATATATAATTGTGTGTGTGTGTGTGTGTGTGTGTGTGTGTGTGTGTGTGTGTGTGTGTGTGTGTGTGTGTGTGGAAAGAAAGATAGGCAGTTATAGACAGAGAAAAATAGAGCCAGCGACAAAATTATAGACAGAGACAAAGACAAAAGTAGACCGAGACAGAATTGAGAGTTAGAGAAAGAGAATGTCAAGCGCATAATTATCAAATCCAATTAATATAAGTTATTTCTTTCACGGCTCTGTTCATACATTAGCTCTTCCTTACAAATCTATGTTCACTACTAGTTCTAGTAAATCTAATCTTTATAATAGTTTACCACTGTGGATTTTGGTATAACATATATTCAATGCATTTGGATGGACGATCCATCCATGTGAGATATTTCCTAGAAGTAAAGTGTTTACTCCATGCTATTATAATTGTAGTATATTAACTAATCGAAATTGATTTTCATAAATGCATTTATTACAACCTTACATTGTCTTCCATTTATATGCTAGTGTTTATCTGCCCCATGTGCATATGGCAGCTGCACGAATAGATATGCTTCCTACCACTGTGCGTGATTAAATGTTCGGAATGGAATTAATTGCGCTACGGGTTTGGAGACCTAATATAAATAAGTTTCATGCGGAAATTGGAATAGAAATTACTCTTAGAAATCTAGAAATCAGTAAAATTGTTTATCAATTATAGTAAGGTATTTTCTTGCAACATTCTGTTTTCAACTTAGGTTTCTATGGACATAAATTTATATTTGAAGCACAAATGCGTGTGCATCATTCTGAGACAAACGTGAAACTTGACTTTGTACCTATATGTATTGACGCTCTAAAAATTTGAACGCATTAAAAATTATTATTATTATTATTATTATTATTATTATTATTATTATTATTATTATTATTATTATTATTATTATAGTGATTGGAATCTATTGATGAAGTGGTTAATACGATATATTTTCGATGATCATATTGACGGAATGAATTTGGTGTTCGTTTTTTCCTATGATGTTATATTATTTATCCATAAGGTATGTGAAAGTGAAGAAAATCCGCAACACGAATGCACGTGCCAAGCATATGATGTATTTGATTTAAAATATCTGAGTTTATATAGGAAAGTGTTCACTCCAAACAGCATCAGTATGATTAACACATAATGAATACAATTATGTTATTCTCTGGACATTTCAAGATTAATTACTAAGAAGAAAGAATCTTTATTTTAAAAAAATAATCCATTACATTGCTATTTTATGATTCATTCTTTATAATATATGGTGTTTAGATCATATATTTCTTGTATTTTCTTGTCTATGCAGCAGATACTTTATGTATAATGCCACCATACAAAATAACATGATAGCTGATCCTGTCAGAAAGCCATGAAATGTTTCCAAGATGGATTCATAAATAAACTGCATAAGCGATACTTTATTACAATAAAATACAAGCAATTAATAGATAGTAAGTAACAACGATATCATATTACCACTATAAAATCATTACGATCTGAGCATCGGAAACTCCAGAGTTTTTTATGGACATACGATTTTAATAGTATAGAAAATACGTCACAACATTTAAAATTTATTATGCCTTTGGTTATACCTACATTTTGTTTAATATTTTCATGCATGCAATCTCTCACGCCTTTCAGAAACCGGTGACACAAATGCTCATCACTTCGAATATCTTGCAATCTACATACAAACCCAAAACCAATAAAGTAGCTTCATAACACATTTCTGACATGTGTTGTTAATGTAATCCCTCAGCTATCATATAATGAGTTAGATAGTTTGTATCAGCTACAGGGTAACGGCTACTATCCTTTCATAACAATTTGCACTAATATATAGGACACTACCAGCAATAGAAAGCACGCAATGGTAGTCTGTCAAATCATGCCAGTTTCCTCACCTGCAACAGGGAAACATCAAAGAACGTTTTCAGATATAAAAAAACAAATATACCTATACAATGGCTTTTTTTGCTAAGGTTACCAAATTGTTTTTAAACAAAGACATAATGTTAGTAGATTCAAAACTGTTCATTATTTAGTCTCTATTGTAGAATGTAAGGACTCAGTTAAACCTCTTATTTACTTTATATATGACCCCAAGTTAAAGTACATGGAATATTAAAGAAACTTTTAGTACTTTTCGATACATTTTGACCAAAGATATTGCTACAATTTAACGCAAGCGATTTATTAAGCTTATAAGAACAATGTGCACTGAAACAGTAATGATTTGGCAAAAATGGCATGGAATTTCATCTGACGAAGAATGGTATAGATACCTACTTAGAGAATAACTTTAAAAATTAAACCGCACTTACGCACACAATATAACAATTATACATTAATAAGCGAATAATAACTTCTTTGCTGTTTTTGACCAGCAATAAAATTATTCGAGCAATGGTGCAGATTAACAGGTCAGATTCAATGGTGATGTAATCATTACGACACTTATCATTATTGTTCATGGCAAGATTGTCAATACTTTGCAATAAAGAAGGAACATTTTTCATTTTGATGCGGATTAATATGTATATTTGTAATCTTCAAAATTTACAAAATTTAGGACTGCCATAAATTGATATAAATCTGATTCCATTTATACGCTTAAAAAGATTGAATTATCTGTGGTCATTTCGTTTCCTTGACTATAATAGTTTAAAAAGTTTATTAGGTGTAAACAGTGTGCATGCTATATTTTAAATGTAACGGCTGATTATTGAGATGAATAATGTTTAGGTAATACATTACGAATGTGTATACAGCGGACAAATTGCTGAAAATAGCAGGAACTAATGGATAGAGGGATGTAATAAATCATCTAATATTTATGAAGGTGATGTCAGCTTTGCAATTAAACTTAATGGTTTTTCAAGAGCATGCGTCGTCATTGCAGACAATATTGTAGCACACTATATATGCAACAGTTTTAAGCAACCTCAACAAGGTTTAGGAAAAGAAAAGATGTTTGAAAACAAGAAAATATAAACTAAATAAAAGTATAAAAAAATAGCAATTCTGCATCGCATTAGAAAATGTTAAGGTGCAATCTTGATCATCGTAAGTACACCGAAAAACGTCACATTTAAACATTAAAATGGGTCACACCGCAAACTCTGATTTCCGTCCTAAATTTTTGATAAATGGCGTCACCAAATAAATCAACGAGATAACAATGTAATTTTTTTTTTCACTACGCGTCATTGAAGCCCGAACTCGAACACAGTGTAAATGACTGTAAGGTGGTATACGAAATAATCAATAACATAGATAACAAAGAAAATTACACAGATATAGTCATTAAAAATTTAAATTTCTTTCTTTAAATTTAATTAAAGACAGTTAAACTACGGGAGTTTTTTCGACTTTAGTCATGCCATATAAAAAGTATTTTAGGCACTCAAATGCATTCATTCTCAAAATATTTATCAGACAATTTACCAACATTTCTGTGGTATATGATGTTTAGTTTATCACGTAAAGAAAATAGTTTGTAATGTGGACATATATCTCGTCGTTTAAATATTTAAATAGAAACAAAGGTTAGAACCGCAATGGAAAAAAAGAGTATTATTCAGAGGCTTAAGGTTAAGCATAATAACTGTATTACCAGCATAGAATATACCGTACAGCTCAAATATATTTTGCACAAAAAGAAGTGAGAACGTAAATACCTGCAACGTTGGAAGATAATAATTTCAGTTATCAAAGTATGGAGAACACATGTCGATCATTATATAAGAGTGTTAATGAAAGAGTTTATAAAATATGTACAAAGGAGATTGGCATGGTCTGAAACTTCGCAACAAGAGAGAACTATTCATAACAAGATAATATAATTTAATAATTTATCTCCCAAAATATGCAATATCAAACAATTCGACATTGTTTACGTTTGTTTCTATATTCCTATATTTTTTATTTTTCTGACAGTTCTATCAAGTACGATAGTTTCAAGTATTACAAATAATCTCCAAATGTACTCTGAATAATGACTGTAATGTCGTGTTTTATAACACCAACATAGAATCGATATGTTGAAATCCAATTAAAATCCAATTTTACTTTAGATGAACAGAGAATACAAACGACCTACTGGATTGTATGGAAATGATTGGGAATTCGTTATCCTACCGAAAATGGTACAACAATGCTAGAAGTAACAAAAGCAACAGCAGGAACAATAGTAAATATAACAACTTGGTAAATAGTATTTTGTGTCAAAAGCACTGCTGCACAAAAAGGCTAATTTAAGCCATATTAGTTAAATCTACGAATTTGTGACTTATAATTCCTTAATGTTTTCATCACTCTTAAAAAAAGTCGAAAATCCAAAGATGTTAAAAAATATTGCTGTGAAATGGGTAACTGCTGATGATATTCGATGGTCGCTGGCTGGATTTGATACTGCCTCTTGCTTTTCCATTAATGACATTGTGATGTGTCGAATTTTGAAAACTCTTAGAAGCTTTGTTTAAAGGAATTGTATCAAAGTCAACTTAATTAAAGTAGAAAGGGCTAGAGATAGTTAGATGATTATTTTCATTTCATCTCTGAACGTCAAAAGGGAATTCGTTCTAGCCGACGTAACATGACCGAGTCAGATGCTATGGTACAAGAGAATGACATAAGACCTTTCCCCAAAATCGGCAGGGTAAAGGCGGCATCTGGCTATAGATGATAGCTCAAAGTAAATGATTAATTACGGCATGATTAGTTGTTTAGTTTTCTTGTCAATCCAAAAATTCTACGAACAGGTTTAGGAAACAGTCTATTCCGATTGGTTAATATGGATTTATGGGCGTAACTCTGTAAGAAATTAAAGGTTTTACTTTAGGGAAATTCTTTAGTCGTCTTCGATCTTTCGCAAGGAAAGTTAGTATGACTCCGAAATTCGTAGAAAGTACGCTTTCGTTATTGAGTAAGGGGCCGGATAGTTCTCTCATTTAGGAGACGGACTATACGTGAGGTTCGTGGAAACATAAAGAAACGGCAAAAGGTACGCAATCTTAGTTTCCCGATTTTATTATGTTATTTCATTTGTTTATCTATTTTGCAAATGTATTCTTGATATGATGTATGTATGATTTCATTTTGCAGGATTTTAGTGAAATGCTAGTCATGACATTTTATTCTTTGTTTTTTTTTTTTAATTATCAATTCATTTGGAGAATTGGCAAGATTGAATGTAATTAAAATTTCATTAGATTAGTTGAAAAGATTGCATGTAATTGAATCTTGAATACATAGGAGTGATTAGGAATTTAAATGAATTAAGCTTAAGGAATGATGGGTAATGCTTCATAGTTTATGGATTAACTCTGTTTAGAATGAGTATGACCTAACAGTACATGTATACCATATACTAGTTTGTAATATTTAATTGATCACTTAAGTGTATATCTATATGCTAGTTTGTAATATCTAATTGGTCGAGTAAACTATTTTAGAATAGTTAGATCTGAGGGTCTAAGCATTTGTAACTTAAGACTGCTAGATTGGTAGAGTCAGCAGTCGAGTGGGGGGTTACATACGGGTTCATACGGCTGAGTTGAATTTCATTGACCATCCCTAGCGTGACCCGAATTAAGGTCAGGACAAGCATCGACCGTTTATGTAAACATAACAGTTAGCTAACAGAAGTTACTGCAGCAGAATTTATGCCTTTTGTTTTCTGAGCCGAATTAATGTAAAATATAGATATACTTGGGAACGTGACCTATTGTCTATTGCGAGACATTTTTATTTATTGAAGGAAACAGCTTTCCTGGATTCACATGAGAAATCCCTGAACAATCACAGGACGAGAACAAATTCTACGCATAAATCTAAGTCCAGAGACGATTGTTAAGTCAGTGTTCGACGGACAAGAGTCCAAGACGGAAAAGCTAGACAAAGATCGACAGAGCAGGGACGAACGGAAGTCTTGATGTCTGCATAAATTTAGTGATGAAGTCTCTCATCGTTGCACTCAAAGGTCACATCTCATTGGCAATGAAGAAAGTATATTAACGTTGAAAGCAATTTTACATTTAAAGAAATTTGTATTGTTTTTTTTTATTTGGGTACATGTTAGTACCATTTTTCCTTCTTTTGTAACTAAGTCATTGATTTCTTTTCATTTTAAATTCTGTTGAAAAACTGATTAAATTTTATATTTGTTCATTGAAAGGGGGCTCGTTTTGTTATTTCTTCAATATACTCGTTCAGTGATCTGCATTCTTCTTTCTATCTATCCACATTGGGTAAATCACACCGCGGAGGTCATTCCCTAGCAACGAACCGTAGTGAAAGAGGTTGCTGTGTTTTGCACGCCGCCAATGTGTCACAGACATTATATTTGTTTTCTTTCTCAGATCATAATAAGCTATGCACAATTTACTCCAAACCTACAGTCATGTTTCTAATTTGTTTATAATTTGTGGTATTTGATAGGCTATAGCTGTGAATTATATTATTATTATTATTATTATTATTATTATTATTATTATTATTATTATTATTATTATTATTATTATTATTATTATTATTATTATTATTCACATCTCTCAACAATAAATACAACGGCAGCAGAAATAACGTTTTCATTGCTAAACAAAAAAGAGAAAGTTATGTTCTAAAACGTATCGTTGCTTGACCAAAGTTTCAGGAACGTGACAGAACTATGGGGTAAACTGATGAACTGATGTCCATATTGTATTTCCTGGCAACGAATTTAATCACATATCCATTGATACATATTTACCCATACAGGCTTACATGGGATGAAATTAACTTATAAAATAATGTACTGTGTCTGTAATGGCGCAAACTTTTGTAGAATAATTTCTGAAGAGATAATTTCACAGTACATTCTGCCGTGGTCAGCGATGACACGTAAACATTAAGTTTGACTTATGGGTTAAACCTGCCATGAATTGTTGAATGAAAGGGATATAATCAGTTCTGCTTGGGGCTTGAATTAAATTTTAACTGTGCAAGGCTAACGCAAGATCAGTACAATAAATGTCAAAAGTTTGTGACAAAGAAAGGAACAATTTTCGAAGTCGTGCGCCTTTTGAAACAGGTATCATAAAATTATATTTTCCAGAATAGTTATTAATTAAGGTGGACTAGAAATAATTATTCTGACTTCTATGGGAGTGATAAATTATCTTGATGATTAAAGTAGCAATCGTGATGGGCTAAGCTTAACGGAGGGGGCGGTCCCAGGCGGAATTCCTGGTTTTAAAATAATTTCCTTCCATCTCCGCACGATATTATTCAGTCCACGTTTTTCTTGTTAAGTAAATTATCCAAAGGTTAAGGGTCTTGAAATCTGTAAGACCCGAAACCAGAGAAGAGACTGAGGGGATTCGCTGATGAAAATGAGCGAGGGCTATGAAAGGCACACAGGAAAGAAAATAGTTCCATATCTGTATTGTACAGTGGAATTGGAGCATAGCCTGCAAGCTACAGTTTAAACGTACCTTAACAGAAACATACCCAGATCAAAACGTACTAAGTCAAACGTACCCAAATTAAAAACGAGACCCACTGTTGTTTTAAATAATGACATAATTTTAATGTTTTGTGTTTCAAATGATAGTGACCGGCCTGACGAGAAATGGAAATCGGCAGACGCATAAGAACTATGATCTAGCTCCAAGTGTTGTATTTACTGGGGCTCGTGTTATTCTCTTCTATATATGCTCAGATCTCTGATGTTCTATTCCTTAATTTCATTTTTTTTATTGTTTACTCCATCCGGACAATAACACCATGGTCAAACATCTCCTAGATAACCAAAACTCCTAAGGAGTGGGGGAGATCACATATGACCACCACCTCCTGACACTGTAACTGAAAAAAACTAAGAAATACTACATATTCCGCAATGTTGCCAACGGCTCGGCATCAGAAAACTAATTATTTATTTGTTAGGGCTTCAAGCAACTTGATGTTGTAAGCGGCCTTACAAGTGAAAAGAAAAAAAAAACGCGTGAATTATTTGTCTGAAAACAGATATTTTACAGTACTTTGTCAGCGCTTAAAGTTCTTTTTCTTGGAAAACTTAAAGTATCGTTTCATCATGAATATGTTTCGTTTTCCTGTGCGCAACACGCCAAGAAAGCTCAAGAAATCGTTCGGCGTTGGTAGCGGACCAGCTGAGCGGATAAAGAAGCTGCAGATGCTGGTAACGGCACTCATTCGAAATGAGAGATTAGAGGCCAAAGAATCGTACTGCCTAGAGACCAGAGGATATGCAGAACAAGTACATATCGCGTCAACTTTATTGTTATAATAATGTGACGAGGAATAGACTAGGAACTAAAACACCAAACATTAAGCTGATTAAGTACTATTTCTATCTATCATATTACTCTTTATTCTTCTTTCATGCACCACCGCTGTATAATAGTCAAGGGTGACTTCTACAAATTACCATATAAATATAGAAGGATAGATTTTGGTAGCATGAGCAACTAATTGTGTTTTTATGCAGTGAGCTCCCAAACCAGATATTTAAGAGTGATTTAAAATTCTTAGAATGAGAGGGTGTTCGAAAATTATTTGAGAGATTTCCATAGTTCATGTGCAGCATACAGGGATAATAATAATAATAAAGTTGTCGCAAACAACAAAATTGCAAACCTCAATATTTTGTCACCAATTTTCAATGTCGCCAGTTTTATAATGCAGTACTACCAGTTTATCTCAATATCCCTGTCATCAAGGTAATATTGTAAAGTTAAGTGGATATAGAGATAAGTTGGGGAGGGTTAAAAAATCAGGTTTTGCAAAAAAGTGAAATTTTTAAAAGGTAACCTGATGTCAATGAGCAGGATTTACACTAAAGAAAATAAAGAATTGAAATTTTAATTAATTGAAGACAAAATCTAACCTGAAATAAACATGCATATTGACAAATTACATTTGTGTAAAAGAAACCATAATGTGTAAAGTACTTTACATGTATATAAAAAATCCATATATAACACAATTTATATATCATTCACACCATTTATGAAAGCACAAATAACTCATTTGTTAAAAACAAGTTAGTCATTTGTTATATCACGCTGTCAGCACATGTCACTAAACAATTTAGTGAGATAGTCATGATTACCAGTAGCACATGGCTTTATACTTGTTTACATGCCACATGTAAATGACTTAGAGTTTGGTCAGCTGGAGACAGCTAACATGTTGCTGAGGCTATGCAGGGATGAGGCTGTTAATTGGGAAATGAAAACACACAAACAAAATAAAAGGTTTAACAAACATCTTTGCAACCAAATATATATATGGTTTCAAAAGATATGAAATTTAATTTGTGTTTTATGGCACCTATGGTATCATTCATAAGCCTAAATAATTTTCTTCCAAGTAGAATGCTTCACAGCAAAATAGAAGTGTTTGAATCACTTTGGAAAATGCAGCAATCGATCAGCTTCTTTAGCTTTTATTTAAGTTTGGTGCTGACTTCCTGTGATGAAAGGTGCTTTGCTTTTATTGAAAATTGTAGTCGGCTTGCTTTGATGAAGGGTGCATATGTTATTGAAGTCACCGTTAAATGCAAATTTGCAAGAAACAAATGCCAGTTTGTTATTGTGGTGGTAGCATCAAATAATTGTAGTAGAGCATTGATTGAGACTTGATTTTATTTGGGGTTTTTTGCTTAGTTGTATGCAAAATAATCTGTGCTTCAAAGGTTATCAGTTTTCTTTGAAGTTTCAGCAAAACTGTTTTTTTGGATACATTTAAAAAAAATGTGACTTGGTCAATTGCAGTTGTTCTTGTTCCTGTCTTTGTCATTTAATTAATCATAGTTAATCCAGTAATATGAATATTTAAGTGTATCAGAGCTTTCAGTACCCAGGCCAAGTTTCTGCATAATAGGATTATGATGTAAAAATGCTCTGTTAAGACACATTTGTCAATATTAACAAATATGCAACAGTAAAACTCCCAGTACATTTTGTATCCAAGTTTTTGGCTTACCTTCAATGTGCTTTTGAATGTCTGTACCCCAAGTTGAAGATTGTATATACAAGGTTAAGCAGCCAAAAAATGTTGCCATAGAAAAATAGCCAGATGCCCTTTTTTCCTGTAAGTAAAACAAATCACAATTTGTGCCATTTGTGAAGCCAAGTACCATCCCTGCACATACCTAAAAGATTTTAGCATGTACCTGCATATGTTTAATTATTGGCATTTCCATTATATACCTGCAAGAATAAGAAGATTATTTAAAAAAGCTGGACAGTCTTTTTTTATACTTTTGAATGCTTCAGGTCCCATGGTGATCATTCTTCTGGTGAAGAGAGCTGATACATTTGCCAAAACTAAAAGCTTTGAGTATAGTTTTTTTAATTATTGAAGACAGACCTCTGATCTCTTTCCTGAATGTGTTCAAGTTTGTTGACATTTGTGAGACTGCTGAAATGACATCACATTTATTCACTATTGTACATAAGATTCCCAAACCCTCCAATATAGCTGTGAAAGTTGTAGTAATTGTCTGCTGGCTATCCATCAGTTTCAATGATATGTTACATGTGCCTTGGTTCCCAGTCATTTGGAATTGTATTAAATGTATACAGTTATGAACTGCTTTGTTGTAGGATGACTCTAACATGAACATCGTAAAGAAAGTATATTTATTATATGTTGAAAGTGTAAAGAAAAGAACGGCTTATTTTGTACTTATTTGTATCAGAAATACCAAAAAAGTAAAATAAACAGTTGACAAAACTTTCATATGGTGACTTGTCAAGTTTTAATCATTATAAATATTGTCTTACTCCCTTTTTTCTTGGCCTCATTGTCATGTGCGTGCTTATGTAGAGACTGAGCTTGGGCTTTGGTCATACATTTTGTGAAATCTATTAAAGATGGCAGCCTACTAATAAATACATGTAGTATCTTTGCGGATCCATCAAAATGATTGTTAAATAGAAACAAAATGAACATTGCTTGTACAAGCCAAGGGTTTATGGGTCCAGTAAAAAGAAACCAAAGTCGGCTTCCCTTGGTTAGTCTACATTATATATTTAAAAAAATTTTATGCTTAAAAAATTCTAATGTCAGTTTCTAGAGTTGGCTTGCTTTGCAAATGGAGCTCCTTTTTATTTGATAGACAATTTGAACTGGGTTTTTTTCTTTCTACAAGGATGTGTTTAGCCACTGCCAAAACTTGTATTGTTTGCCACCATATTATTATAATTGATGCCATCAGGCATTGATGTCAGCATTGTACAATAGCATACACATAATTATAGCAAAAAATAGTCATTTGCACTCACAGTGAATGTGCGAAATAATTTTTGTGGCAAAATATTGTTATGTTGTTAACCTGGATATAACATACTCGGTTATTTTACATTATTTATTGTGTCTTATTTGAAACGCTGGTACCAGAAAGCATTTGTAATCTCTCTCTTATTTGCGATTTTGTTGGATCCAATTTTCAGTTTGATAACATGTTGAAACTCTTGATAAACCAGACACAATTCTATTCTACATCTTTAGATCAATGAGCATCATGTTCTTGTTTTTGCATAAGGGATACAAACAAAATATGTATGCTTCATCTCAGCATACAGTTTTGGATACATTTCTTTTGCACATAAATTGCTTATGATAAACTAAACTTAAAAAGAGTACAAGGTTGGTTTCTCTCAAGGTAATAAAATAAGCATTCTATTTACCAACCTCTTTGTACGGGTGAGGAGCAGCAAATTTAGCTCAATTGGGGTCTTAAATTCTGGGGTATATGATACAAATGACAGAAACTTTAAGCATAAGTTCTGGAACAGGGGGAGAAAATAATTTATTTATTTCTCCAATGATATATGATCAATATGGTAATACACTGACAATTAAAATCAGATAACCTTCTTTGTTTAAACAGTTTTGCCACCTTAACTTTGTGGTCTATACTATATTATTTTCCTTTTTGAAACTTAAATGACAAATTATACTCTTGAATCTAATACAAATTGGAATGTTTTAATTCACAGATACATTGTTTATCCACCTGTTCTTCATTTACCTGATATCCTGTCCACTATGTATAATATTTCATATGCAAAACAATGGCATCAGATCCATAACAACATCATCATTGCCACTTAGTCAAAATTATGCACTTTTTTTCAAAAGTAGATCTCAAAATATTGAAGTGGCAAGTATTGGCCAATGGTTTGTCATTGGCATAGTTGTATAAATCAAAATCATTTATGAGAAGATGATATCTTTATTAAACATGCTAAAGAGGATGGATCAGAGAAGTGGTCCCTTTACTGATATTTACCCTTGAAATAGTTGAGTTGTTACTTTGACACATTTTCTGTTTGAGGTGTAATCTTCTTTAGAACACACCATGGTAGCTGACCCAGGCTGATCTGATGGTAGGATTCTAACCCAAAATCTTTCAGTCATGAGTCTGGCACACTAACCACTGAGCCACCACAGTTCCAGAAGTTTGTCAAAAGATTTTGATAAATGTCTCATAGTAGTCACAGAGGCCCTAGTTTCTAGGTCAAATATTCATGAAATTATCAAAGTACACACTTTTTATGATCCAGTAATTTTCAAAATGGCAGAAATGTAATTTGTTGCAACATATTAGTCAACCTCTCATACTGTTCTCAAGTCACTGATATTTATATGATAAGCATATGAAAGTTGGTTGGATTTACAAAAAAATGGGGGAGTGACCACTATGGTTGCCTAGTGGTTAGAGCATCCAACACAGATAAGGGAGGTCACTTGTTCAAACCTCAGCTGAGTCATACCAAAGACTTATAAAAATGGTATTCACAACTACCTCTCTAAGCACTCAGCATTAAGACGTTAGTGTTAAGACTGGTCAGCCTGGTGTCAGGATAATGTTACTGTATGGAACATCAAGCTATATGTAAGCAGCATGATGCTGAAGTGCTAGACATAAACTGCCACACTGCAGACATCATAACAATATGACTGAAAAATTGTTAAAGCTACTTTAAAAATCCAAATCATGCACACATATAAATAAGGGGGACCATTCCAAGGACCTAAGTAGTTGGAACATCCTTCTCTGATGTGGGAGTTCACAGGTTCGAACCCAACAGTGTCATACTAAGGCTTATAAAAATGGTACTAGCAGTCATCTCACTTGGGACTTGGCATTAAGAGGTAGCTGACCCAGGCTTAAGATAAGGTCAGCCTGGTGTCAGAAATTATGACTGTATGGAACATGATACTACATGTCTGTAACATGATGCCCCAGTTCTAGAGGTCACTATTAACTGCCACACTGTAAACAGTGTAGTGATATGACTAAAAAATTTAAAGCTACATTAAAAATCATAATTGCACACAGATGAAATAGGGGTGAGGTGGTGTGCTGAAGAGTGGTTTTAATTTTATATGCTTTAATTCTGGAGCAAGTTGGAAAATAAAAAAAGTTTTCTTTTTGAGTTAATGTCAGATAAATTTGGTACTAAATAAAATAATTAAAATTTTTAGATTGTAAAATTTAATTTAAATTTAAAAACCATTAAATATGACATTTACATTTTTTTGACCACATAATGAAATGTATTATTTGGTAATAATATAGGAAAAAATATGTACTGTATCTTGAATTTATGTTGGGCATGATTATTCTTATCTTCTCAATTATTTTGCATACTTTACCAATCCAGAGTAAATCATAAAAAAAACAAATAGAAAAACATGAACAAAGGCTTCACCACAATGCTGAAAATATTCGCTACCATTAAACCTTGCTTCACACATGACCAAGATGTACTCACTCTAAAATAACAAAAGCCTGAAAGGTTCTGCAATGTCTGCATTGACTTGGTAGGCTTCCATACTGTTGAGGAATCAGTTCAAGGACCAAGGCAATTATTAACTTGATAGAAGTTTTTCAGGATTAAAACTTTGATCTGATTGTTCAGAGAACAATTTACATGAATTCCTGAATTTTGTCAAAGAACATTGACACATGAATGAACTGGATTGCTTTTGAATTGAAGGCATAGTTTGTTGGGTTTTATTCAAGTTAGATTTTGTCACATAACTGAGGAGATGCTTTATGAAAGTATTAAACTGGTTATAACCAATTGTCTGATTAAGTGCAGCAAATGATCTACCCTAACTAATCTTTGCAGCTGCCGCCAATACACCTTGAATTGTACTTGTGTGTAATGTCAAAGAAGTCAGTAGCAACCATCTTTGTGAAAAAAATTATTTTTTGTACCCAGGTGACATCTGTATGTAGGTTGTAGGTTCACCTTTCACTCTTGGTTTGTTAGTAATGCCATGCACTGAATATAATTTTTATTGTTGTTGCTATTATTATTATTATTATTATTATTATTATTATTATTATTGTTAAAAACAGTTGAAGGAAAAGGCAAATCACCTTTATGAAGTGACCAAATTATGTTTTAGATATCCTCAGCCCCATCACAACTGCAAATTGTATAAGGCGATGGTAATAGTATGTTTAGTGCTATAAGCTTTGCAATTTCATGAAGTGAAGAGAGCTACTAAATTTGCCATATTAGTATTTTCCAGCATATATGTTCACAAATGTTACTAAAAAGCTTTGCAACTATCCCAACAACAATGTAAATATTTCCTGAACATTAATATGGAGTCTAATACTGTGTGGGCATCTGATGCCTAGATTATGGGTGTAGCATTACTGTTATCCACAGACATTTATGTGTACAGTGCTATTGGATCAAATTCCAAACAAGTTAAACATTATGACTGGTTGAGATACCCAGCATTGTTTTCCTTGGACACTTTCACTTAGTCTGGAATTTATTTACAAAACATTGCAAATGACCATTTTAATGTAGTGTTAGTTTGCTAAGAAGGAGCATGAACTTTAATTAAACGTTGTGTCTTATGATTTGTTAAGTTCTAACTAACTGGTTCTAAGGGGGAGGGGTAGATATAACTAGAGGAGAAAACTAATTGGTTGGGGGGAAAACAGAAATAACTAGAGGGGGAAGAATCAATGAGCCAATTCTTTCACTAGAAAAATGTTTAGTGGAGAGAATTGGCTGAGGAAGAACTACTGACCAACAGGAAGCTACTGGCAAGCTTTCTGACATACCCACATTGGTTGCATTGAGTCTATAACTCATGCAGAGTTGATATGTATGATCTGTAAAGGTAAGCACCATAGACCACTCAGCCACTTGTGGACCTCACAAGCAACTTGGAGTAGAAAATGTACTTGCCTGACATCAGAAATGAATAGTTCAGAATGACGGGCATTGACATTTCACAAACCTTGACATATATTGTTGTTATCATATTATTTTCCTTGAAAACAAAGTGAAAATTTAAAAAGAACTTACTTTATTAACACTTAAATCCTAAAATGTCTTAAAAGTGCTATCACAAAAATATAGTGTATTTGAATGAATTCCAGTGATGTTATGAAAGATTTTAAGTCTTAAATGTACTTATGTACCAGTAGACTGGAATAATGTTGATCTACTGACAGTCTTGATGTATCACATTGATATAATCCAAAACAGCTTTAAATGAATTTACAGCAATCCCAGAAAAGTGATTTAACCTTCGTCTTGAAGGAAAAGTTTCATTTACAAATTTTCACATATTGGTCGCTGGATACATCATTAACCATTTACAGCAGTGAGAATCAAGCAGAGAAAGAGGTGGTAAGACAACATTTGAGAGTGGACAGACATTACACTGTAAAAGACAAAAAATCTAATGGAATGGAGGAAGATGGTTGTCCGGTCTCAAGCAGTACCCCTACGGTTTACCAGACTATGGGCCTGATGATGATGATGAGCCTTGTAAGACAGCTCCAATGGCCAAGTCTTTAGAGCATCCACCTCAGATGCAGGAAGTCACAGGTTCAAACCCCAAATCAAATCAGAGCAAAGACTGAAAAATGGTATTTGCAGCTGCCTCATATGGCACTCAGCTGTGAGAGGTTTGTGTTTGGACTGTTTGACCTGTTGTCAGCAAAATGTGACTTGGTGGGACATAATGCCCCAGTACTAGACATCATCTTAAACTGTCACACTGCAGACATATTGGGGATAGCACTAAAAAATTGTTAAAGCTCAGTTTAAAAATCTAAAGCACACACATGGCACTATATGTATACTTAACTACCTGCAGAAATCAGATAGTTATATTAGTGTAAATTGACATAGCATAACCATTTCATAGCTGTAATTGAAAGTGAAAGTTAAATATTGTCAAAATACATTGCAGTAAAACCTGTCTTGAAAGACCACTGCTATGTGAGACTACCTGTCTTGAGAGACCACTCAATGAACATGTTTAGTGATTATATAGCACAATTACCTGCAATGAGAGACCACCTGTCTTGAGAGACCATAATTTATTGGCAAAAAAGGTGGTCTTTCAAGACAGGTTTTACTGTACTTTGTTTTAGAGAGTTGTATTCTTTGCAACAGGATGTCTGGGTCTGCAGTTGGATTCAAGTTATTAGCAAGTATGATAGTAATATTTTATAGTTTTTATGAAACTACAATAAAGTTATAAATTCATCTTCAGTTTATTTAAATCTCCCTCAAATGTTAAAACTTTTGCCTTCTTATGCCAGAAGTGAAAAGTGAATTCTTGTTTTGGTGATCCATGATGGTTTCTGCACTGTTACCACTGTAGATGAAAATTTTAGCAATTTTGACCCATTATTAATTTTGATATTTTGTATCACGCTTATTCCCGTTTGATTTGTAGTATCTCTTATTTCCATCTTGTATTGAATAATTATGCTACTTTTGTTTATACATGGAAGTAATATTCCTGAGGATAATTGCTTCATCCAGATGGCATGGAATTGCATCACTTTCAACAGTTAGGAGTCTTCTGTAGCAGCAAGATATAATTTTAGCTCCTCTAAAAAAGCTTAGTCAATTAGGTAACGCCCAGTTGCAGAGGACATGCAGCACCATGTTTTAACTGAGTTGGTATCATAAAAAACAGTTTGGTGAAATTTCTATAGATTTTATTTTTTTTTAAATATTCCTGTTGTATGTATGATGGCAATGGTGGAAGGATACTTTTATTCCAATGTGGTCAATATTCAGGTGTTGATCCAACAAATTTGAACTCCATAGATAGCACACTGTTAGACCTTGCATTGATGACATTTGCATGACACTGTATTTATTAGTAAGAGAACATCACCGTGTTTGATGGAAGCCTTGAAGAGACAGGTCAGGTATGGGAGGAACATGGTTCCTCCAAGAGAGTTGAAAATTAAGTGAAAGACATTGGGCCTAATCATCTGGGTTATCATAGGAGAAATATCATAAAGCAAGTATAATGTCTGGACTCATTTAGGCATCAATTGGTGAGTGTTATTGGTATATCCAAAACTATTCATAATTCTCATGCATACTGTTGATGCTAGAAAGAATTATTTTAAATAAAATAATTTCTTTTATTTGATATTGAAAAGAACCTAGGCAGTGGTCAGGTAGACAAAAGTGTTTTGATGCTTGGGTATCCTTCTGTTTGCAGATGTCCTGTGGTATTCTTTAATTCTTACTTCAAATTCCAGTTTGGTCTCTCCTAAAAATTGTATGTGTGTCAGGTGAGTAAATCAACATAATGAGTGTCACTGAGACCTCAAAATTTGGAAGTATATTTGATTTATTATGAAGATAGTGGACCACTTTTTTACAGCAATATAACCAGTCACATGGTTGGTAAAGCAAGGATTAAATAATTTCCTTCTGACAAAATTATAACAGGGATTGTGGGTGACCTAGTGGTCTAAAGCACTTGGCTTTACCACTCACTGCCATCTTACTTCTGTCTGTGTGTGTTTGGGTCTTCGGGATTGGCCTTTATGGGTATATGAGAAAGCTTGCCAGTAGCTTCCTGTGGGATAGTGCTTCTTCCCTGGGTTCTTCCTGCACCAGTTGTACTGGCCACCATGGATAGGCTATCATGTGGTCAAAAATGGTATTAAAGACCACAACAACAAAAAAGCATCTGGACTTTTGGCGAGGTTACTTTATTAGATGCATATTTGGGATTCCTATTTTCAGCAGGAAAGGTTCAAGAAAATGCTAGGGAATACCTTTTTCAAGGCTGGAAAAGAATTTTTAAACTCTAATGAAGGAAACAATGTGTTATTTGCATGCAAATCTAATAAAACAATTTAATTTTATTCTTTAATATAGTGACAATAAGTTAAATGAAATTATTTTTTTATGGATTTAGAACCATCTTTTTAGCACACAATAGACTTTACATAGTGGCCAGTAAAACTTTTGGAGGAAGAGGACTTGGAAAAACTCTGGGATAAACCACAAACGAATGGTCAAATCCCTATAAATGTAAGGGTAGTACATGCCTTCAAGACAACTACATGAATTTCTGCATTTCATTCATTGCCATTACTTGTGTGAGAAATGACAATACATTCAATTATTTCTTAAGTAGTTTAGACCAGGTACTAGTGTATATAGTTATGGAAAAAAAGCTTGACATCTGCCCAGTAGCTTCTACTATCAGACGTTATGTTTTACATCCATGTGAGATTGAAGTCTACATTCTAATACACTCTATTGATCATGATTTCATCAACAACACCAATTTTAACAGTTATATTTTCACTTCAGGCACAGTTAAGAACTTACTGACATGTGCAAAATTTTTCATTGTTTGGATTTGGACACCACATTCATTGCAGTGTTATTTGGAGTTACATTTTCTACCTGGATCCAACAGCATATAGTTGGAAAGTGAAATGGTGTCTTCCCTACTAAATTTATTGTACAATTGCACATATTACATTTAAATTTCAATAATCATATCACATGAAATTCATCTTATTACATACAAGATCATATATTGCCATGTATTTCCTATGTCTGCTGTTATCACAATTCCTGACATGAAGTGAATTTATTACCTTTTTTGCCACATTTAATCTAATATTTTCCATATTTTATGTTGCACTGATCATTTTAAATGGCTTATCTTCTAATCCAAATTACAACTTTCATTGCCCCTCTATCAGTCGGAGTGGATAGGTCACCTCCCCTGGACTATCAGCCTGAACTTTAAAATTGGATATGTATTTAATGTTTTTAAATCAGAGTTAAGAACTCTGTGAAGAGACCAAAAAAGTAATCTTTTATTCAGTGTCTTCTCAGTCATATTAGGGATATAAAAACAAAATTATTTTATGTTTGGGGGGGGTGTTGCTTTTGTGTAATTTTGGCTTGCATTGCTTTCCTTCCTCATGAATCAGTACATGCAAATTAAATGCAGAACCACAGTTGAATGAGTGGTCTAAATTGCTTCCATTGTGGAACACTGTCAACTCACATCTGTCATCATTGGTTTGAATATCTATCTCTGTCAATAAAGTATATGAGAAAGGTTGTGAGTAGCTTCCGGTTGCAAGGTTTTCACAGGTTCTTCCTTCACCAGTTTTACTGGCTACCATGTACAGGATATTGTGCTCTGAAAGTGGTGTTAAATTTTAATAGCTGTTGTAAGATTGAATAATGATGAATTTTTATTTATGTCCTTTATTTGGATTCCATGACATGCAGATCAAAATATAAATCTTTGGTATTAGCCAGCCTTAGGAACTTGTTTCACACCAAAACTCTTTGCCAGTAACAAAATCTGAACTTGTTTTTGTTGTTTTCTTCAACAAGATGGTACATTCCCACTTATTTTAAGAGCATAGATTTGTAACACTTGAAGGTTAAGAAGAATAAAAGTACTGGAGAAATTGATTTATCTTGGATTCCTGGAAAGTTACAGCCAGTAGATCATCAGTCACTTCAAGGAACTTTTTATGTAAGTGGTAACTATATTGTCATAACCCAAAAAATACAAGACATGTTTAATGAACCATGTATGCTTAAATTGCCCTAGAGTTTTGTATATGACCCAAGTCATAATTTCTTGCTCATAGTAAGGTTGTTTTTTTTTTTGTTTTGTTTCAGCTCATTCAAATAGCAATAAGAAATGGAGACAGACATGCTGAAACTATGGAGAAAGCTGACTATTGGTTACTGGTATGTAGATGTGCTTTAAGATGACATCTTCAGGAAATGAATTCTCTATTTTGTAATTTAATTCAACAGAGCATGCAATTTTTCTGATTCTCTTTAATAATGATTCAAACTGAATAATAGCTGTTGACTCTGATAATGTTCTAACATGTCAGTTTAATATTATTAATACCTTTAAATTTGGCAGATAATTGATAATTTCAATTAGCTTTTTGGACAATAGCCCTATCAGGGCAGATTTTTTTTAAAAAATCAAGGGTGAGGTTTTGGTAGTTTAATGGTTAAAGGCATGAGACTTGTGACTTAATTGAATGAAGTTCAATACCTGCTCAGGTCTTCCTTGGTTGGCAATTATGGGTCTTCAAGAGAAAGGTAGTTACCTCCCATTTCCTTGGTGTAATGCAGCCAATAATGGGTAACAATCCTTTGAAACTTGAGGTACAGCAGCTGTATTAAATTCTGGTGGAATGTGCCATAGTACTTTTTCACTGTACTAATATGTCAGTAGTTTCTAGCAGTAAGTGAATAATCTTATTACAGTTTTATTGATACTAAAATTGTGTTTTTATTTACATAAAAATAAGAATCAAAAAATAATTTTTCTTTTCTTCAAATTATTTGTGTTCATTAATTTTGAATAATACAAGTATAATGAAATTTAAGAGCCCTTAGTCACAGGTTTGACATGTGCCAGATATATCTACATGGTGGCCAAATGGTATATAGTCAAGTATATTCAAACCAAATACAAATTTTGGAAATATTTAGGATTAAATAAAGAAATGTCAATTTTTTGTTGTTTTATACCTGTGTATGTTAACATTTGTTCCTTCGTAAAAGCAAGAATCATCCTATTATTTTCAGGAAAGCAGTTGTCAGAATGTTACATAATTTCTTTAGTCAGCTAAATATTTTTTGTTTGCTGAATTACTGTATTTTATGTTAGCATCCCACTCAAAGTTTCTCTGCCTGCTATATCAATAGTGTAATTAGTGAATTGTTTTAATGGTGAAAAATATATCTGAAATAACTTGAATATCCAGTTCTGTGTTTGAAACAGTTTCACAAAATTTGGTCTGTTAAAATCAGGAAGTGGGAATCTAAAATCTTAAAGAAAAGAGGGTATCCTTTATTTTCTCATTTTATTAATTACAAATTTTGAAAATTATATTTAATCATTGCAGGTATTCACTGCAGAAGCTTTTCATAATTCTGTTAAATGTTCACGTTGCTGAATGTAACATAATATTCTTATTGTTGCATAGCGCAATGGCAGATCTGGGTCTGTGCAATTTGCTAGGAGCAATCAGTAGAACAAACAGCATAAACCCTGATCTGCAGGTCGATTATGCTTTGGCTTATCAGGATATTTTTTGTGATTTGATGTGTGATTATGATTTTTTGTTTGCCATTTGAATTGACTTATAAGTGAGTACCCATGTTACCTGTACTTTCAACAGAAGATTAAGATTTAAGATTAAAGAATTTAAGGATACAGGAGTTTTACTGTAAGCAACCAGACTCCAGTTTTCCTGCAGAATTGAGCATCACATATTTTAGGGTTTAATGTGAGACTATTTCTGAACAATTGAAAACTAGTTGGCAAAAGTAGTATTTAGCAATGAAGCTGAAAATATTTTTCCCAGAGAACAGAAGTTTATATTCTGAGAAAGCCCAAAAAATGGCAACCAGAGTGATTTTGTCTGTATTATGCACACTTGCCACTCAAACTTACTTCAGCCATGATGTTTTTGTGGGGGTGGGGTTTCCAATACCAGCAACAGTGTTTGAAATATAACCTCATCCAAGTGAAAAATAGAATCATAAAAATGTTAAAAATTCTTGAATTAAAAATTTTTGACAGATGTTGTAAAAGATGTTCAAAATGGGGAATAAATATATCCAGTAAGATAAAATTATCTGGTTCACATTCCTAGCAAGATAAAACAGTGGAAACTGATCAAATAATCAGTCTTAATCCTGGACGTCACAGACTCTGGATGTCAATATTATCGGGAGTAATCGACAAATAATTAAATGCAAACTTGAACAGTATAATCCTATTCATCTTTTTATTAACATTTGGGACATTTTCAGTCCAATTTAGGACTCTTGGTTGGTTTTAACCAGAGGACTTTATGATTCTAAATCTAAGTATTTACATACTGTGATAAGAATTAAGAGATTTAAGTTACCAATGATTTAAGTAGGATTTTATTTCATATTTTTTCTGGAATTTTTTAGAAATAGCAATGAGGATTACCTTCTGTGATGACAGCATAACTGGATACTCGCATGTTATACCCTGTACTGTCATTATAAAACTTTAGTAGTGAAAAGGCAACCTACTTTAAAGTTTCAATGACTATTAAGAGAATAAATTAGCTCAGTATTTACATAATCAAGTGGGGGGGCCCCAAGTGGCCGAGTGGTCTAAATCGCTGTCCGTTACGGATCACTGCCATCTCACCTCTGTCTGCGTGTGTTCGAGTCTAGGATTCGGCTAATGTAGATATGTGAGAAAGCTTGCCAGTAGCTTCTTGTGGGTCGGTGGTTCTTTCCGGTGATTTTCCGGTTTCTTCCTCCACCATTAATACTGGCCGCCATGAATAGCCTATCGTGTGCTGAAAAATGGCATTAAGCCCAACAACAAACAAACAAACAAACATAATCAAGCCCAAATAGTTCAATCACCATGGTCATTTTGAGTCAGTCATTAATGGTAGAAGGTGACCAAAAAGAGTAGGTAGTTTTCTTAAGCAAATATATAATTTAACTCTGATAAAGCACATTGTTATCTTGAAGTGTATATTGGGGATCTTTTTAATAGAATTGTCAAGAATTATCCTTCAGATCAACCTCAGCCCAGCCATTGAAATTCACTATTCTGAGTTCTCTAAACCATCCATCTACATATTAAAAATTCATTAAGAAAGCGCCTATATATACTTTTTTTGCAATAAATTCACTGACAAAGAATCTATATGTTCCTTTTTATTTTCTATTTATTTGACAACAAATTCACTGACTGTGAGCCTATATTTATATTTTCTTTTATTGATAATTTATATTAATAAAGTCCCAGCTATCTGCTTTCATAGCAGTTCAACTGACACTAACGATGCTGCAGACTAAATTTTATTTTACATATTTGTCTCCATACCCACATTGTTTTTGGAATGATATAGTTGAGATACTTGCACAGGTCACATATTAGAATGGTTACTTACAGGCTGTGAATCAGTAGGAACTAGAAGAATCACAATCAGAAGGAATTGTACTGTAAATTCAATTGCATATGCCACCTGCTGTTTGTGTAAAAAATAGCATACTGTAATTAGAAATTGATGATGTCTTTTTCTAATTGTAGCATTATGATTCTTACAGGTAAACTATTAAAAATTATCACTCTAAATTTGCATTTTACTCTAAACTCGGTGATTAGACTGTTTTGTATATATATATATATATATATATATATATATATATATATATATATATATATATATATATATATATATATATATATAATTAGTGTTTTAAAATGTATTGCATAAAGATCCACTTTCCTGCTCTTGTTAATCATTTTGGAGAGTTGTCTCCCTTAGACTGGTTATCTTCTGCAATACTGTGGTAATGTGTTTTGTTTTTTTTTAAGGAATGTGTCAGTTGTTTATATAAATTGCCAAATCCCAACATATGCAAAATTTTCTTATTTCAAGCAATTTTGCATTGTGCTTTTTTTCTTAATTTTTTTTTTGATAAACATTGTAATTAAACTGAGTAATATGGGCATCTTCTTAGGAAAAAGCAAGAGACACCACATTCACTTTTTCATAATGGGTTTTTATCCATTCCTCTCTGTCACTCATGGTGTTCTACACTGTAATTTTCATGTCATTCGGCATAAATTTAGAACAAATGTACACTTTGGTATTATCCCAGGAGGATGTTGCATACCCTCTTTGGATTCCTGTCTTCAAAGTAAAAGGTAATGGTCATTGTTTTTACTCTATATATGCTAGTTAACTATGCAGCTGCTGAAGAAAGAAAAAAGGAACTTAGCACATCTTTCTTTTAAAGGTTAAAATGCTTAACAAGTTCCCAACTTTCCAGCAGTTCTTAAGTGATGGAATTTTAATTTTTCTTTCATGATGCCAGAATTTTGCAGCTATTATTTGTGTAAATAGATGTGCTAAAACAGCTTCCATCATACCTGTTGCTATTGCATAGCTGGTACATTTCCCAGAAAGGAGGGGGGAGGAATACCCCAACCATATGAAAACAATTTGTCCTTCCATTGGAATCAGCCAAAAGATCCCAGAACGCTGAATCACCCCTGGGACACCCATCACTTATATTGTCTTTGCCTACTTCCATCCTTCTTTTCTGTCACATGGCTGTAATGTGTGCATTGTTGCACCCAAGAAGATTTGCCATCGTTTCATTGATTAGCAAGCGAATTGTTTACATATCTTATGTACATAGTCTTCATAAATGTTTGGATTATATTCCTGATCAAATTTTTCTCGGTTACATTAAACTGTCTCAATAATTCACAGCATTTTAGAATCTGTACACATTTTGAATGGCTTGGCAATTTGTCCTTTTTCCTCTTCACAAGGCTGTTAGTGATTACAGAAAAACTAATTTGCTTGTGCACTTTTCTAACTTAGGTTTGTATTTTGTTAATTTTTCCTATCCTTGCATAATTGTGGTTAATGCTTGTTTTATATTACTGTTCATTAGGAATCATTGTATTTCACATTTCCTATAAGGTTTCAATTTGGCTATTTTTTTTAATCAGAAAGTAAGTCACACACCACCATTTAACTTCATTTCACATGCACAGGTATCAAACAGGTTCTTTATCAAGATTTGTATTCAATAACTTCCCTTGGTTTTTACCATTTTTATTATCAATTGAATATAGATGTTTTGGCTAATTTAGTATTTCTTAGATTTCATTAAAGTCTGGATGACTTAATTACATTGTATTTTCCTGTACATAACTTAACATTGCTTCTGTTTTTGCATTTAAACGTTAGTTGAAGCACAAAGTGTCTTCTTGCTAAAAATATTTTTTTAGCAGCCTAAAATTACCAGTAGTCCAGGCTTCCCATGTGCTACTTTTGCTTATATATAGCCGACACCACCATAAGGGGGAGCAGTCTACATTCAGTCCCCAAGACCCATTGTCTGTGACAGGATCAAGCTCCCAGGTTAGTGACAAGCTCATATCCATGTCTGGCGAAGAGTCTTTATACAGATCTGAGTTGCTTGACCAGTCTTTGCTTAGTGTCATAGTACTGGACAAGGGACACTGGCCATTAAAGACGATATGGTTCATCCTTTGGAGACTGGGAACCACTTTAAGATGTTGGATAATGGAATGGGATCTGATCGGCAACTAGCCAATCCCTTTATCCTTCTAAATCCCTACTGCATAGCTGCCAATCCTCACGATTTTGGTGTGATTTTCACGACTTTTTCAGAGATTCAGTTTCACACTGCATGCAGAAAAATCACTAATTCCCCAATTCTCAATTTATTTTAAATCTCAAATAAAATACTCAATTTTCCATTAAGTGCTAGTCATGATATTGACAGTTGCCAAATATGGTCTGATACTGCTGGTCATGATATTAGTGGACCTATAGCCCATTAAGACACTTAGTCCAGTAGCAAACATTTTAGCATATTTTAATCTATATGTTTGAGAGTAGTTTTACAGATGCTTTTGAGAGAAACATTGGCCTTACATGAATTTTTCTTTGTGCATGTGCTGCCAACACTGATTTGAATTACCATTATGCATTGGTATTGAAAATGTCTTCACCACTAAGGAAAATGAAATAAATTGCACAAAAAAAGAAGTTTAATTTGGAATATACAAAATTTGGCCATGTATCCAGCCATCAAACACTGATGGTACACAGTGTGCCACAAATTTTAGCATTGGGCATGGTGAGGAAGCATGTTTTGATTAGCAAAAAGCACATAGAAGTTGGAAAAATAAGAACTTGCAGCAGATTTCAGGTCTGGGATATTTTAAGCCATTGACAGAAGACTGCAAGCTATCAATGCTAAAGTATTATTTGTGAGTTTTCTTGTTGAACACAATCTACCTTTATCAGCTGGTGACCATGCTAGATGTTTTTTCCAACAAATAATACTGTACTTGAAGATTGCTTCACAAATTCATGTCAGAATTCACTAATTTTTATCCCTATTTTCACTAATTGCTAGACCAGAGGGTTGGCAGCTATGCTACTGGATACGGAGCCATCTGCTGCAAGAAAGCCAGTGGATTCGTTCCCAACATGAACTTTTGGATCTTGGCTGCATAGAGTTGATGTCATTGCTGTGGGCCATGAATCTACATCACCTTAAGAAGTTGTGTCAGTAAAATGGGATGGGGATGGACCTTCTTCAGTGAATTCATTGGGTGGGTGGAGAGTCACCCTCACCCACTTGCAGTATCCACAGCTAAGGACAGTCAGTTATATCTGTGGGAGGAGTTACTGCTTCAGGTTCTTACCCCACCCCATCCACATGTCTCCACTGCAAGAGAGATATTGGGCCATTGTGTAGTCCTGCCTCCAAGGAGAGAGCTGAATGATGACATCCTTCTGTCCTGGTCATATGCGCGAGTTTGGTACAGAACAGGCCATTATGGTACCCCCTTCCTTGAGGTTCTCTGACTTCTCACACCATTGATAAAGTGGTAAAGGTTTATCACCTCTTGTTTAAGTGACCTGTGTTCCAACCTAATATTCTCGCCATTTTGGGAAAACTTTATGGGGCAGACTCCCAACCAGATCTCTTGTTGCTTCCTTGCTCAGGTATGATAGTTTTCTCATAGGTTTAGCAGATACTAAGATTTTGTTAAACAATTTAGGAGGTGATCTGTCCCCTTGTCTATGTTGCAACCCTTGGTAGCTGCTTCAGGCTATAAGGTTATGCCATTTCTCAACCCACTAAACCATCCACTTGGATGTTGTAGTGGATGAAGTGGACTCTTCATGGGGACTTGGGCCCACCTTCCGGTGAAAATTCTGGAATCCTAAAAACAAAAGACTTGGTCACTAGTAGCCATAGCCACACATGTCTTCCCTTTTCAGCATGCTGGAACATGAGTCTCTGTCACTAATGGCACTTCATCATATGTTGGAAGCAATGGCAAAATCTTCTAGGCTTGCATTATCTTTGACCATGATCTTGTTAGCAAAGTTTCTCCACCTCCACCAGTCTCTGGAGACTTCCAAGGTTCTACTAGAGTATATTAAGAACCTTTTGAGGGCTGTCCCCAAAAGGGACACCGTTCCCTCACATCTGCTCCTGCCCTTTCAAACTCTCATGAAGTGAAAGCATTCTTACCACCCACAGCATCAATTGTGTAAATTGTATTTGCATGACCCAATCAAAACAACAACCCAATATCATAGTTGCCCTATGCAGTCAGACCCTCAAATTTTTTTTCAATGGAGGAAAATTCATGGGCTATATATATATATATATATATATATATATATATATATATATATATATATATATATATATATATATATATATATATATATCTCTTTCTCTCTCTCTTCTCTCTCTCTCTCTCTCTCTCTCTCTCTCTCTCTCTCTCTCTCTCTCTCTCTCTCTCTCTCTCTCTCTCTCTCTCTCTCTCTCTCTCTCAAGTGTCGATTGAGAGTCCTGCAGACAATGCTGTTGCTGGGCATTCTGCCATACCTAAAGAAATCGGAGCTCACTGCATTTAAAAACCCTTTGTCCACATGGCAATACATTTCCTAAAAGATGATTAATCCATGTCCCATGGGACAGATCCTCCCAGTTGGAGGTACTGAGAGTAACAACCACATTGTCCGCTCATCTTATTCTCCTTCTGCTGGGGACCTTGAACTCCACTACAAGACTAGTTACCCTAAGCAAACTTCACTCATGTCCTCTCCATTTTCTCCATTTGGTAGATACTCAAGGTCAGGATTTCTATCATTATCTAATTTGGTGGATGAATTGGGACCAGTTTCTGGAAAAAGGCCCCATGCACCCCAACAAACCCAACTCCTACACATTCCCAGACAATTAAGATTCAGGGTAGAACCAGATATGATTCTTTAAACATCATGATCTTGGGAAGAATCTATCCTCATTAGGAATTTGGAAATGTGGGCAGTGTTATTAGCCGATCAGTTGTGCCCATACTGAATAAGAGGTCTCTGTGTGATTGTTTCCTCCAACATTATGGTGGTATACCTCAGGAGACAAAAGAGATGCTGTCAGGGTGTTTGACTGTACAAATCACACATTTGTATAAATTCATGTACCTAACGAGCTGTGATGCAAGAGAACTATTGCAAATTAAAGTTGCTGATTCAGAATGTACAGTGTACAGTTTTTATTTTACTGAAGTGTTTATCAGATATAAATTTAGCTGCCAAATGAGGTCTCATAGCATTTGTCACAAGATGTCTTTTTGTAGGTTGGCAACAGTTTAGTCTGGTGCTTAGGCTTGACATGAAATTGTTGTGAAACTAAATTTGATTGGCATATTATGCCCAGAAAGAAGCAATTAGTCATAGCTTGAACCTCATATTTATCAAGGAAGTTTTAGAGAAAACCTGAAATGGCTAACTCCCAACATGGTTCAGTTTAAAGATGGCTGTGTTAGAAATGATGGCAATGATTTTATAAGTTTTGATTTGATTCTTAGAACTGAAAAGGTTTTACTGGAAGTACCCCAGAGTGATTTTGAACCCAATAATGATGGCCAGTGTGAGTCTGATTTGCATGCAAGAAGGAAAAAAAAAAGACTGCATGCCAGTCTGCCCCTTCCTCCCTCTTTTGAAATTAGATGTAGAAAAGACAGAATACCAGACATAATTAAAATAGAGACAATTTAAAAATATAGTGCAATTGTCATTTCATTTCTCAAACATTTCATCACTGAGTGATCTTGTGCTACAAAGCTATCCAGCACTTTAATAGTTAAGATAAACTGAATAAATGCAAATCTAAAAGGAGATTGAAAAGTAAGAATAATCATTTGATCAAAATATCTCAGAAAAAGCATATTCTGACAGTGACAGACTTGAACCACTAATATGGCCTTATAGAACAGATAAATCTGGCATCGTAGTAGTTGTCAAAGCACAAATTCAAGAAAATGAAGCTTTTGCAGAACTCATGTTTGAGAAAAATCATATTATGGAACAGTGGTATCTGTGGGACAATACCTATGAGATGTGGAAAATTGTAATATCCATAAAGAAATATTCCCAACTTGTTCAAACTAGCTTTTCTTGCATGCATATGCATATGCCCCTTAAGACAGCAGACTTCAAAATGGGTTCTCGGAACAGAATGGTATTCATATGCAGATAAGGAACAGATTAACCTCAGAAACTGTCAACAGATTAAGACTCATACAACTAGATAATACATTTTGCAAAGATTTTGATTTCGGTAGTGCTTGAACAGTTAAGAACAGGAAGAATGAGAGGAGGATTTCCTGATCCCCCCTCATTATTTTGGTGACAAGTGATGAGCACCCATTGTTGATAAAACCTTGGCAGGATTTCTGAAACAATGAGGCACACATGTGTTTTCTCCCCATGAGAAGTTTTAAACCTCTTTCACTTGACAACTTAAGAGGGAACTACCTTCTGGGTTTCTCATGTTTGAGGCAACAAAAAAATATTTTGGCAGACAGACTATCAAGGAAAGGGAAGATAAATCTCATGAAATGGTTGCTTCACCAATCCATAATGGATTTACTGTTCCAACATTGTAGGACTTCATTTGGTGGACTTGTTGGTCATCAAGCTAAACAACCAGCTCTTAATTTACATTTCTACAGTCCCCAAACTAGATTGCATATCTAAAGTCACTTTCAGTGTCAGGTCTGTTTGCTTATTCCTTCCTCCTTTCAAGATGATCCCACAGGTTCTACTCTAAATTAGGCACTTTGCTGTAAATTTTGATTGCCACTCTGTAACCCAGAAATCATGCTACAGCAATTTCATCCCAGGACCCTACCCTCAGAAGGACAGCCTGTCACAGCATTGGAGCCCTCTCCTTCACATTAGCCCAAAGTCTCCACCTTCACACTATGCCTGTCTCAGATCTCTGCACAAAGGAAAAGTTTTGGTAAATGTTGCCAAGTGCTTCATTCAGTCCAGGAGAAGATTGATGTCAAAGGTCAAAATGGGAAACTTTTATGAGTGATGTAGGAAACATATCAGTGAGTGTATGTGACTGAATTTTTTCCTTTACGAAGAGATACAGTGTTTGGTTTCTACTATTAAGGGCTGTCAAGCAAAGTTTTCCAGCACTCTAAAAATTTTAAAAGGTCTAGCTATCAGAACTGATTTTCATTTAGCAGATCTGAGCAGATATTTTGAGCTGCAAAGATCTGTCATGCTCTCTATTGCTTCATTGTATTGTGGTCTTTTCTAAAACCTCTACGAACCTAACACTCAAGATGATTATCTTGCTGACCTTAGTGGCTGTGAGACAAAGAAGAAGCTTCATGTCCTTTCCATAGAGCAGGTCTATATCAGATTAAATGACAGTTACAAGTCAGTTTCTGTCCTCTGCCAGCCAATTATATTTGCATTAGCCAGCTATGATCGTTCCGTACAACCAGTTAAGCTCCCCAGTCTAGTAATGGTGAAGATTTTGTGGCCTGTTAGAGCTGTTATGTTTTCTTTGTCAGAACTCTGTAGGAAAAAGAAAGTGTAGGAAGCATCATTTATTCCTTATTAAAGGTTTAAATGATATTTCAGCTTCCACCATTTCAAAACTGGATGGCATTAACTATCAAGAGTTCATTACCTGCAAGGACCCGTACTTCATGAAAATGAAATCCCCTGAGATTTAAGTCATTGCTGTTTTGATGGCCTATCTAACTCATTAGTCTTGGAGGATGTGATGAAAACAGTGTTTTTGCATTCACACATTACCATCTTCTATTATCTCACCAGGATGGAATCATTTTCTCATTGGGTTCAGTTGACAGTGCCCAGAAAGTGACCCATGCAGATTCCATCCCAAAATAGTCTCCTACTCCACAATGTGGGCAAGTACTTCTTGTGGTCTTGTTTTCTTTCACATATTATGGGATCATTGGCCTCCCATGAAAGTAACAGATCCATCTCTTTAGGATCAATAGGTATGGTATTACTGATATTAAATGGGGGGTGGGTTACAACCAATTTTAATGATATAACCCTTACCAGTTGCTATTGCCAAATTCTCTCCTGAATCATGCTAATGCCCAACTAAATGAGGCAGCTCTCTGGGAAAAGAATAAGGTAAATATCATATGTATGTGTGGGGTGACCCAGGGGCGATCCAGGGTCCTGTAATCTTATGGTTCACCCTAATATGATAACAAATTTTCAGCATTTGGTTGAGCTATTTTCCATCCAGAAAAGTAGCAGCTATACAGTAGCAACAGTTGAGTATTAAATCATTAAAATTAGCCCCCCCCCACAAAGTTACATATTAGTAGCCAAATTAATATGTATAAAATCCTGGTATAATGGCTTATAATAACACCAGTAGGTCTAATGTAGTAATGGTATAAAAATTGTTTTCAAATTAATGAATTTATTACAGCATGGCTGGATGGTAATTTATTGTCAAACTTGTGTTCATGAAAAGTGAGATATAGCAAATTCTTTTTCTAAAGCAGTATCATCAACAGTTTGTTAAGGATTTGGTTAAACTTTTCAGTTGGACTTTTCCTAAATTCTTTGATAGATTCTTTTCTTGTTTTTGATGAATCATGATAAAGTCAAGATAAGTCATTCTGCAGCATGCAGGCTCATTTCTTTTACCTTTGGCTCACACTTGCAAAGAATAATGGGGCCCTGAGTGGCCAAGTGGTCTGAAGCACTCTTCCTTATGGATCAGTGCCATCTCACCTCTGTCTGCATTAGTTCGAGTCTCAGATTTGGCCAATGTAGGTATGTGAGAAAGCTTGCCAGTAGCTTCTCGTGGATCGGTGGTTCTTTCCAGGGTTTTCCCGGGTTCATCCTCCACCATTAATACTGGCTGCCATGTTGCCATGTATAGCCTATCGTGTGCTGAAAAATGGTGTTAAACACCACATAAACAACAACAACAATGAATCATTATGAACAATTTTTTCTACAACTTGCCTTTTTCCTTTTACCTTGGGGTAATGCCAGTCATAGAAAATGTGCATGATGTTTTGGATTAAAATTTATTTTGTCAACCATTGATTGATTGTCTTCATGCATGGCATAAATAAATATGAACCTCATACAATTCATTCTGTGGTGTTCTCACTAGACACATTGAACTAGAGGTTATGGTTACAGTCATACCCAATTTTGCATAAAAGTTCTAGTTCTTGTCTTTTCATTTAGTTTTTTTGGCATATTTCGGATCAATCATTATGAAATTAAGTTCATTTTGTGACATGCTTATTAAACCTTTTTGACCTTGGAGTCAAGATCATCTGGTTTATAGTAATGATTGGATTATGGTCTCAACATGAATGCCCTGGCCATCTTGTCTTGATAGACATACATTTTCTTTTCCAGGAGAAAGATCTAGTCCACAAACTTTTCAAGGTGCTTGTGCCAAGATACCAGAATTATACCACTGCTTTTACAGATTATCACTTTTTGCCAAAAAAAGTCCCCGGCTCTGGTGTTCAAATGGGCATCCTGGAACTGAAAGGTAACATACTATTAACAATTACCACACATTCTATAATATAATCAGAGAAGCCATTTATGATCACAACTAACACACATATTTGACATCTTCATACCAGCTGTCTGTAATCAGAATTACCAAATATATCTGTGTGTGATCAGAGTAAGAATGTTGAAAAGCTGGAAACATCAATAAAATGTCATATCTTATGAATTGTATATTGCATTAATAATATATGACATAATACCTAGAAACAATAACCTACATAATTGTTGTAGACACAGGGGTAAAGCGATTCATTGATATGATACACCATTACTTTTGCTGTATTGATATAAAATGTGGAGAATCAATGCAAAACAATACTTACCATATGTAAGTTATTTTAGTTATCATCAGTCATAAATTATTAGTTTTCCTTTTTCTTTAAAATTAGAATTCATCTTAAACTGCATCTGCAGTCACAGGGACTACTTTTTATTAGTAAAAACAAAAAAAAGTATGTTCAGGATGCTCACTTGCAATCTATAAATTCACACAAATTAAGATGGTTCGTAATTTGTCCAATCCCCTCCATGCTATTTATCTTAACCCAGCAGCATGTTCAACATATACATTCCAAACATTTTCCACATGTATAATAAAGTACTTTACTCAACATTTAATATCTACTTTTACACAAAATTTTCACACTGAATTGTATTGTGTCTACTTTGGTTGATTTGAAAGCTACAATATGGGTGTGTCAATCTGTGAAATATCACATTGAATTCTTACTTGTGGTTATTGCTTTTTCTGATCCAGGTTAAACAATAATCACCCATAGGAAATTAATGTAGCTTATTCACTGCATGACAAACAGGAAGTATTAGCAAAGCAACTGAGAAACTTCACACAAAAATTATTAATTGATTATGTAAAGTACTTAAACAGAGATGCTGTTAGGGTGTGTATTTGCATGAATCATGCAAGAATTGCATGCATTCACAAACTTAAAGAACAGTGATGCACGAGAACTCCCACAAATTAGTTTAAAGTAATGGATATTAATGTGCTTGACAAAGTATGCAATTTTTATTTAACTTTGCTTGTCACAATTTTTTTAGGGTAGGCAACTGTTTACTTATCTATGTTCTTCAAGCATTTTATAAATGCTTGTTAAACTAAATTTGATTGGCACATGGTGCCCAGGAATAAGCATTATTATTGCATGGTATGAACTTCCATGAATGATGTTTTATAAAGCGTGTTTAAAATATGGACTTCCAAGAGAACCCAAAATGTTTCCCATCATGGTTCATTATGATTTAATTCGGCAAATAGTGGCTGATGGTAGTGATGGTGACAATAATTTTAAAGTTATGAAGTATATCAGATTATTGGAGATAGGAAAGAGTTAATTTACCTTCCAACGATGGAAAGACCATCAAGTTCATATGTGTTTCGATATGTATCGTATCACAGTCAGTGTATCATGAATCATATTGATACACAGCAAAAGTGTATCATTTCACACCTAGCAGACACCTTGGCAAAAGAATTTGTTACTTGTATTTATCAGTTACTATAACTTACCAAGGCTATATCAGAGTTAAATAGGATGGAGTGGAATGCTCTAAGCAGGCAATAATTTGATAACACAAAATTACATTAGTGGGGGAGGGGATCAATCCAAGATGCCTTAAGTAATTAAACTTACTGATGAAATTCAGATGTAAAAATGAATATTTGATTGGTGAGGGAGTATTTCATCCACCTCATCTCCTGCCCTCCCCCCGATAATACAGTATATTGTGTGCTATAAGCAGATCTTGGCGTAATTGTATTCTATTTGCTTGATTGCATCCATATCTATAAAGGTTTGGCAAGATGAACTTAAAAGAAAATAAAGTAATTGCTGATATTTAAAGTTTTTATGTCAGTAAAAACATTCTTAAAGTATTTAGAAAAGTTTTAGCATGCAATAAACTGCAGAAAATCCAGTACAAGTCTTTATTTTATTATAAGTTAGGCTGATACTGGGTACCCATTTAACAATTCCCTAGTTTAATTAGTGAATTTCCCTCAGTGAAAGTCAGTCCATTTGCGAGTAATTAGTGGTGCTTTAATTTAGTTTAATATGTTGATGTACAGAGAATTTGTATATTTTCATGGGTATCAATTTTCACAATTTTACCAAAATAAATGGCAGTGGCAGCAAATATATACTGATATTTCATTTTGGGAAGAGATTTCTATTGTTTCAAAATAAGGATCAGTATTCTTTGGGGTCTATTCATTTTTCTTTCTTGCAATTAAAAAAATGGAAAATTGGTATCCCACAAAAGATAGTGACATTGCAATATATTTTTCAAAAGTGATAATAGTCAGTGATAAGAGCCTCATTAGAGCATGATTCCAATGATAGATCTTCATTGGGGTATGATTCTAGTCAAGTGTTTATTGGGGAATGATTCAACGATAAGATCCTCATTGAGGCATGATATCACTGATTATATTCTCATTGGGCCATGATTCCACTGATTAGATCCTCATTAGGGCATGATTCAAATAAGATCATAATTGCTTATTGGTGCATAAGTCCATTGATAAGATTTTAAATGGGGTATAATTCTAATGATAAGATCCTCATTAGGGCATGATTCAAATGATAAGATCCTAATTGCTCATTGCTGCATGAGTCCAATGATAAAATCTTCACTGGAGTAAAATTCTAATGATAAGATCCACATTAGGGCATGATTCCACTATTAAGATCCTCGTAAGTATGAAATTCTAATGATAAAATCTTTATTGTTGCATGATTGTACCTACAAGATCCTTAGTGGGCCATAATTCTAATGATGAAATCATCATTGTGACATGATTATAATATAAGATCCTCATTAGGGAATGACTCTGATGATAAAATTCTCATTAGGGCCTGATTCATTATACAAACAATTCTAGTTGTTGAAGCCACACATAGGAAGCCTAACATCACTGTAACTTTGGCGGCTTTAAAGGTATGTAGACACCTCAGAACTTACACTATGAAAATAGAGTTGGCCATAGAGTTAGGCTTGATATTGCTATCTTTGATATATAACATGATAGGCAACTTCCATGACACTGTGTATATTTTTTATGCACATTTAAAGATACTCAAGCTCGCTTGCCTTCATGTTGTTGTGGTCGCCTATCAGCAGTTTATTAATTGATTTTATTTATTCAAGATAATCTATATGGTAAATTAAGCATTTGTTGACATTTAAGATTACTTCATCGTGCCAAACAATTATTAATTATTCAGTGTATAACATTGGTCTGTAACAGTATATTACTATGCCAATCCTGCTCTTGTTGGTATGATAATGTAGATACATCTTGATCAATATAGCACCAGTTTAACAAAAAATGGGAGACAAGCTTCTGATTTTCTGTACTTGCTTGTGTATAACAAACCGTTCACTCATCTGCCAGATTTCAGGGCTTAAATTTTGTAATGATGGGTGTTTATCCATGACATTATATGTCATCAAAAAAAAATAAAGTAACTCAGAAAAATTTCTTTTGAATTTATAACATCGGTGCATTGATAAATCACAATATTTTCTCTGATGATAGTGTATTAGACACAAACTGTTGATGTGGAATGAAACAAAACTTAAATATATGTCAACATGGTCTTGTACCTTATTTCATGTTATATTTTGTACCGCTTCATGTTATTTTACACTGTCGAGTCATTAATGTGATAACTATTTCTTTGTACAAAAATTTTTCATATGTATAATTTGGAATTATAACTGAAAATTTTAATTTTCAAAAATGAGGTCTAACAGGTAGGATCAATGTGCTTGACATTTAATACCATCTATACTCAGTTATAAGTCAATTCCAAGTGCAAACTGCACCAACATATATGTTGTTGCATAATGAGCCAGCAGATCTGTGCCAGTACAGTTTGTTAGGAGTAATCAGTATATCTGTGCCTGTACAGTTTGTTAGGAGTAATCAGTATATCTGTGCCTGTACAGTTTGTTAGGAGTAATCAGTATATCTGTGCCTGTATAGTTTGTTTCTGTGCCTGTACAGTTTGTTAGGAGAAATCAGTATATCTGTGCCTGTACAGTTTGTTAGGAGTAATCAGTATATCTGTGCCTGTACCGTTTTTTAGGAGTAATCAGTATATCTGTGCCTGTATAGTTTGTTTCTGTGCCTGTACAGTTTGTTAGGAGAATCAGTATATCTGTGCCTGTACAGTTTGTTAGGAGAAATCAGTATATCTGTGCCTGTACAGTTTGTTAGGAGTAATCAGTATATCTGTGCCTGTACAATTTGTTGGGAGTAATCAGTATATCTGTGCCTGTACAGTTTGTTAGGAGTAATCAGTATATCTGTGCCTGTACAGTTAGGAGTAATCAGTATATCTGTGCCTGTACAGTTTGTTAGGAGTAATCAGTATATCTGTGCCTGTACAGTTTGTTAGGAGAAATCAGTATATCTGTGCATATACAGTTAGGAGTAATCAGTATATCTGTGCCTGTACCGTTTTTTAGGAGTAATCAGTATATCTGTGCCTGTATAGTTTGTTTCTGTGCCTGTACAGTTTGTTAGGAGAATCAGTATATCTGTGCCTGTACAGTTTGTTAGGAGAAATCAGTATATCTGTGCCTGTACAGTTTGTTAGGAGTAATCAGTATATCTGTGCCTGTACAATTTGTTGGGAGTAATCAGTATATCTGTGCCTGTACAGTTTGTTAGGAGTAATCAGTATATCTGTGCCTGTACAGTTAGGAGTAATCAGTATATCTGTGCCTGTACAGTTTGTTAGGAGTAATCAGTATATCTGTGCCTGTACAGTTTGTTAGGAGAAATCAGTATATCTGTGCATATACAGTTAGGAGTAATCAGTATATCTGTGCCTGTACAGTTAGGAGTAATCAGTATATCTGTGTCTGTACAGTTTGTTGGGAGTAATCAGTAGAACAAACAACATAGACCCTGATCTGCAGGGGCTTTATGCTACAGTAGATTAGGACCTTCATTGTTTCTAGTTTTGACTTGACTTATAAGTGAATATATACCATACATAAGAATTTTTGAAACAATAAAAGACATATATATCAGTTATGTTCTGAAAATTAGTGATGATTTTTTTATCACATTACTACCATGTTGACATACTCTCTGCTTGATGAATCTGGCTATGTCAGTTTCACTTGATTACAGAAAGTGCATTTGAAATATGAAATGCTTAAGCATAAATTGATGCAGTGCATTTGAAATATGAAACGCTTAAACATAAATTGATGCAATACACCTTTTACATACCATGTCTTTCTTATCAATGAAATGTAATTTAATTTGCATGCTCGAAAATCACACAGCTGACCACAGCCTGATCAAAACACATGTGGCCGCTGGCCTTGGAAGACAGGTGACTGTTGATATTGATTACATGACATTTATATAAGAAATTTTCATGGGGAAATTATAATGGTCATTATGACCAGGGGACCACTAAACTCAGGTGACCGTTAGGACAGGTTTGACTATATATATATTTGAAACTGAATGAGTATGGCATTTTTATCATTTTCATTACCTAGTTTAGTTTAGCTTTCTCTCTTTAACAAAAGTGTTAACAGAACCGGGGCAGTGTGGTACATTAAGCACAATAGCATGAAGAATGGCTGAAATCTCTTCCATATAATTATTCTATATTGATCCTGAGGTGCAAGCATAGCAGTGTTTGAAATGATACTGATGTCTATATAATTGTTATTAATTTTCTAACTTGTATATTCTAGTATTCAATTGGTTTTGATTTTGTAAGAAGGATTGATCTATCTCTACTGCTTCTACCCTTCATGAATGTCAGATGCACTGTATACAACTATGATTGATGTGTTGTTGTGGGGGTTTTCTGATTAAAGAAAAGGCAATTGATGGACTGTAACATTGCGAACCATTGAAAGTTTAAAATGTTTTGAAATATATGCAAAAATATGAGAGTAATTGCCCATTCCTACACAGTCAAGTGCTTGTTTATGGTGTAGAGAACATATGCCAAATATATTTCCATTCTAATGAGGAGTTGGTCAAGGGTGTGTAATGTCCATTTTTCTTTTTCTTGTGTACATAAAATATGTAAAATGCAACATACTCTTTAACTGTGCTACATAATTTCATTCATAACAATGTTGGGCACAGTCCTTTGTTGTAGATGTCTCAAAGGTCTACACTGAATGGATTTCAGATTCTCATGAATACAGCTTTTCAATCTGCACAGAAGTGAAAACTGACATATTAACCAAACAAGAGTATGTGGATGATAGTCAATTGACAGATGAAAATAAGTTAAGTACATTCAGCAAATGGAAGTACTTTAAGATTACAGGATTTTCCTAGAAGAAAAAGGCAAGATATGTGGAGTAACTTTTACCCAGACAGTGCAAATTATTGTTCATATAGTCTGTTCTTGTGATAAAGCTAAACATATAATAAACTCACTATAATCAATTGGCTTAAATGCAAATGGAATGAATCCTGTACTTTCTGGGAAAGTCTGAGAAAGAGTTTTACTGCATTCTGCTTTATATGGCTTTGAACTCAGATACAATATGACATGTCAAGGCATTGAAACATTGGAGAAAATATGATATTTAACATACGGACAGTACAAAGTTTCCCACACAGATTAATGATAGGATTAACTACTGCATGCTTTGGAATGATGACAGTGGAAGCTCACTTAACTAAGCAAAAAACAATTTAAGTTGTGCATGTAGAATATCAGCTCCCTTAACTTAACCTCTAAAACAGTTTTCTTCTAGACTTTTGGCAGTTTGATATTTTTTACCCCAAACATGGTTAAATTCATTTGTATATGATATATGTACTGTAATCAAAACAGTATGATATTGAAGACATTCTCCATAATTTTATTTCCACTGGAATGTTTCCAAACAAATTAACATGGAAAAACCTGATTGGTACAAGAATTCAGGTATTCTCAGAGAGAAAACATCAGACATGTATCTATTGGGGGGATTCAGGTAATTATATAGATGAATGCTTGATAATAGTTGGCAGAATTAATAATTTAATACAAATAATATTATCATAATTTAATTAGGCAGTTTATGCACTATATACTGATGCATGCAACTTCGGCAGATTTACTGTGATGCACATGAATTGATGACTGGAGATATTTGGATACCTTCTCAATGGTGGTATCTGTATCTACTTTTTTCACAATCTCATCCTTTTTCTTTTACATGTTATTTTTCACACATTTACTCTCAATTAAATATTCATTGTTATTCTTTTAAACGCTCTGGTGGTTTAGTGTTTAGAGCATCCGCCTCAGATGTGGGAGGTCGTGGGTTCAATCTTCGGTCGAGTCATACCAAAGACTTACAAAAATGGTACTAAGAGCTACCTCGCTTGGCACTCTGCATTAAGAGGTTAGTGTTAAGACTGGTTGGCCTGGTGTCAGGATAATGTGACTGAGTGGGACATCATGCTACATGTCTGCGACATGATGCCCCAGTGCTAGACATCACTATAAACTGCCACACTGCAGACATCATAGTGATATGACTGAAAAATTGTTAAAGCTATGTTAAAAATCATAATCACATCACATAATCACATTGTTATTCTTATAATAATGCTACCATGGTTTAACTAAAGTCTATTTAATACTGTTGTTAAATGCTCAGAACTGTACTTCCAAACCAAAATTATTGATCACTGTGGACTTTTATACTGATGGGTCAAGAAAAGAGGATGTTGGATCTATCATCATAAATAATAGGTTGACACTCTTTTTTTCAACATGCACAACTTTCAGTGTGACATCACAACATGCAGCATTCATTTCAGATTGTACTGGATCACACATTTAGTTGACCTCGTCTAAATATGTCCACAGCCTTTAAAATTTTTGCCTTGTGCATTTCTTGGAGCCTTGAAATAAAGACTTTAGGCCTTGCAGTAAAGACCTAGGGGTCATGAAATAAAGACTTTGAGGCCTTGCAGTAAAGACCTAGGGGTCATGAAATAAAGATTTTTGGGCATTGCAAAAATGACCCTAAGGCAAAGAAGACATTTGGACATTGAAATAAAATACCATGGAGCATTGAAATAAAGACTTGGGACCTTGAAATAAAGACCTTGGGGCTTGCAAAAAAGACTTAAGACCTTGAAATAAAGATCTTGGGGCTTGCAAAAAAGACTTAAGACCTTAAAATAAAGACCTTGGGGCTTGCAAAAAGAACTTGGGACCTTGAAATAAAGACCTTGGGGCTTGCAAAAAAAGAACTTGGGACCTTGAAATAAAGACCTTGGGGCTTGCAAAAAGGACTTAGGACCTTGAAATAAAGACCTTGGGGCTTGCAAAAAGAACTTGAGACCTTGAAATAAAGACCTTGGGGCTTGCAAAAAGAACATGGGACCTTGAAATAAAGACCTTAGGGCTTGCAAAAAGAACATGGGACCTTGAAATAAAGACCTTGGGGCTTGCAAAAAGAACTTGGGACCATGAAATAAAGACCTTTGGGCTTGAAAGAGACATAGGACCTTGAAATAAAGACCTTGGGGCTTGCAAAAAAGACTTGGGAAGTTGAAATAAAGACCTTGGGGGTTGCAAAAAAGACTTGGGAAGTTGAAATAAAGACCTTGGGTCTTGCAAAAAAAGACTTGGGAAGTTTAAATAAAGACCTTGGGGCTTGCAAAAAAGACTTGGGAAGTTGAAATAAAGACCTTGGGGCTTGCAAAAAAGACTTGGGAAGTTGAAATAAAGACCTTGGGGCTTGCAAAAATGACTTGGGAAGTTGAAATAAAGACCTTGGGGCTTGCAAAAAAGACTTGGAAAGTTGAAATAAAGATTTTAAAGCTTGCGAATAAGACTTGTGACCTTGAAATAAAGACCTTAGGGCTTGCAAAAAAGACTTGGGAAGTTGAAATAAAGACCTTAAAGCTTGCGAATAAGACTTGTGACCTTGAAATAAAGACCTTAGGGCTTGCAAAAAAGACTTGGGAAGTTGAAATAAAGACCTTGGGGCTTGCAAAAATGACTTGGGAAGTTGAAATAAAGACCTTGGGGCTTGCAAAAAAGACTTGGGAAGTTGAAATAAAGACCTTAAAGCTTGCAAATAAGACTTGGGAAGTTGAAATAAAGACCTTGGGACTTGCAAAAATGACTTGGGACCTTGAAATAAAGACCTTGGGACTTGCCACAATGACTTGGGACCTGGAAATAAAGACCTTAGGGCTTGCAAGAATGACTTGGGACCTTGAAATAAAGACTTTGGGGCTTGCAAAAAAGACTTGGGACCTTGAAATAAAGACCTTTTGAAAGGAATAGTGATGAAAGAGGATCCAAAGTAAATTGAATAATTGCTATTTGAAAATATGTGTGATCAAGCTCTTGGTGACACTGAAACAGTAGTAAATGCCCATATGACTTTAACTGTCAATGATAAAGACTATCCAAAGTAACATCCTTTTGTCTTTTAGTTAATCTGAATTTAAAAAAACAAAGCCTCTGAACCCAAAAATAAAAAGTCTGATATGCATAATATAGCTCAACAAGTAACACTTAAACATGCTTTTCTAAACCTTCTTTACACAGAAGTTTAGATCTCAGCCTTTAATCTTGACTGCTCTGGTGGTCTAGTGGTTAGAGCATCCACCTCAGATATTGGAGGTCATGGATTCAAACCCAGGTCAAAACATATTAGAGATTTATAAAAATGTTATTAACAGCTGCTTTGCTAGATGCTTAGCATTAACAGGTTAGTTTAGAACTAGTCAGCCTGGTTTTTGAATGAAATAATTGATTAAAAATCCAGATCATGCTCACACACACACATACACGGACATGCAGCATTCTATCCTATCCAGACGTTATATTTTTGGTAAATAATGCTTATGTTCATGCTTTGTATAACTTCACTACAGGTATCATATTAATCTAACTCACCTTAAGGTGCAAATTGATAGTGTTTACATGATTTTAGTGTTTGTGAACATTTATTAGAACAAATAAAAGATATGAAGAGAGAAATAATGTTTGTGTTTTTTTTTGGGGGGGGGATTTACCCAGTTCCACAATATATCATGCAATAATACAAGCAATGCTGCTATTGCAAATGTGGACCCTGAATATCTTAAAGTTTAGTTTTTGATTCGGGCAGGAAAATATTGCATAAAAGACAAAATCACTGTGACACAATGCAGCTAGTGAATACCACCAATCCATGTGTAGATGTCAGATTAATCTATAAAAGACTTGCATGCTGGTGAGAAATCTAAGCCAAGTGAGTTAGGTTTGCATTCAAACAGGCTAGTGTTATAAGGTTGTTGTCTGACTCTAGGGTAACAATCATCCCTAATGGATAGCCAGCAAATGGCATTAGGAAACAAAGGCTAGCAGTCTTAGATATTGGCATGCAGCGAATAATGCATGCAAATTTTGTTTCACTCCCTAAAGAACTGAAACATGGAAAATGGGGTTTGGAAAAGTTAGATAATTTACCTTGAAAGTCATATACCTGATGTATATTGATGTGTTTACTGATTAAATAATTATACACTTTCTAAGGGTAATGAACATTTGTGTTAGTTTTTGAGTGGTATGGTTTAGAAGTGGTATGCCATGCCAACTTGATTTAGGTAGAAGACAGGCATTTCAGTAAAGGCAAATTTGCATAATGCCAGCCATGATAAAGAGCTATACAAAATGAGTGTAATTCTCAAAATGGGGCTCACCAAAAATATAGTAAACTCACTGGTAGGTATACATAAAAAATTTTACTATTTTTTTGTTTTCCAGGCAATCCTTGGCCCCCAGTGGTGCCCAGGCAGAGAAATCAAAAATATCTTCTTACCAATGTTCTTATATCAACAGCTAAAGAAGAGTATCGGATGGAAAAGAAGATTTCTCCCGATCTCAAAAATGGCACCCATGATAAACTCAATCAATTAGATAATACATAATTGCTTTATACCAGCATCCTTTATGTGTAATAAATTCTACTTTTCAGAAATCTGTTGTAATTTTATTTTTAGTCTAATGCAGGTCAAAATCCTTTTGATAGAATGTATATATGTTTTCTGAAATAAAAGTCATTGTGTTTGTTTTAAAAACAAGAAACAATTCAAGTCTTTTGCAGAATTATGATACAAGTTGGTAGTTTTCAGTGTGGACACAGAAGGGAACAACCACTTCAGCAAAGATATGATATAGTTTCTCAGTGTGCAAAATAGAATGTAGATAGCAAGAAACCAGCCAACTAGACAGTAATTAGGTGAAATATGGAGGCAAAGATGAGTAGAAAAGATAATTTGTTCGGAAGACTTAAGTTTATTTTCATTAATATATTCTGTCACTATTGTGCAGTTTTCTCTTTGTTTTAGGATGGAAATTTACCCATGTCTGTATTATGAGAATTTATCATCTCAATGGCTGACTAGTTGACATTTATGGAAGTGGATCTTCTTTCACTGGCCCATGTGCATCTTCCCTCATCATTTTTCCCAGACACCCCAATTTAATGGCATCAGAATGCTCTGAATTTTCTATTTCTATGTAGAATGTGCATTGGTCATCTAAACATTCTTTTTTTCTTCATATTTCTAAAGTATTATGCACACAGTCCATTGCCTATTTGTTCATTCAAGATAGCTGTAATGAAAGTTTATAGGAATTTATGATGATTTTCATCAGGACCCTGGAAGGTCACCCTCTCCCACTGAGATTGTGTGTTCATAATTTTCGTGCATTTTATTTCCTTGCTGGAAATGTTGTGACTCCATTTGTCATTTTAACAGAGCTTCTTGGTCTAACACTACTTAATCATTATAATTATACCCAAGTATGCAGGTAATGTATTGCTGTTCATACAAGGTGTTGACTTTTTGAGGTTTCATACAAATCACAATCCTTATAATCATCATTTTGATTATTGTTCTTTTCCTATATTTTCCTTGTGGGCAATAGTCTTAACATGTTGTGGCTGAAACCAAGGGAAAGAGCTTTCCTGGTCTTAATTTCAGCACTTGGGTCCCTCAGGACTTGGAGAGGTAAGATTAGCTCTTCAGCTAATTAGGGTACTCCTCATTCCTGGTTCAGCATATGGGACCAGTTTCCGCAGAGACATAAAAGGTAAGTTAAGTTGTTCTTCCAAAGCAGTCAGAGTCTGCTAGGTTTAAGTCCAGGGTTCCACCTAAGTGAGGACGTAAGCAAGAAAAGAGAGAGTGAGCCATGTACTTTAAGGCCTTAGCCTCATACTAGAATGGTTGATGTTGCTGTATGCAGACTAATGTCACACTCTTGAAAAGTAAAGATTTAAAGGAAGTAGGGGTTGAACCCGTTATTCCAAATGACCCAAGAAAGTCAATAGATATTCACCCTCCTGCTGAGCATGCCACAATGATAGTCCTCTCACATTGCATGAAGAGTTATAGGAGTAACGTTCATCTTATCACCCCTGAAGCTGAGTGAGACTGGACCCCAAAGTCCTGCCACCAAGGAGTGAGAGCAGAAAAAGGCATGCTCTTAGTCCATATGGTTCAACACATAACCAAATGAAGTGCTGCCCCTCCCTCCTTCTCAACCATGTTTCATGGCATGAGAGAAAGATGTGGCCATTTGACTAGGCAGTCAGTAAAGTTTACCATCTTCTTCCTGTGGATTTGTGTCCAAATTCATCAGGCTCAGAGGACACAAAAGTTCTCTCCAGTTTGGATTGACTCTTTGGGGCTGCCTCCTGCACACATATCTTTTAGCTCCCCCGCTCAGTTATATTCAAGTAGCTTTATCAAATGGTTTGTAAAGGCCATTTATTTGATAGGCAAAATAATGGGTGCTGAGTAACCAACACATACATGTACATTGAGACCTCATTGAAGGCGGACTTACCTTTAAGCAAAGGTTGGCAATTGCCTTAGGCCCCAATCTACCAAGGGCACTGTATAATGCCTCATAAACTTTGGTTACAATTTGTTGTCTTACTTTTCACCAATTAATTATATATATAAACATCGATACACTGTGTGAAGTCTGATGGCAAGTTACATCTTTCTCAGAAAAATAGGGACTGAAAAGTGGGAAAAAAAGGATTGTTGAGGACCCCATGCCTGTGTTTGCCTTAGGTCTCAAAATGACTAAATGCACAACTGGACCTCATTTCTCTACAAGTAGCAGCTGTGATCACACTTCTGCCAGCCCCTTAAACCTCCCAGCTTGGGTGTCACCCTTAAACCTCCCAGTCTGGATACCAGAGCTTCTTAGTGACCACCTTCCAGTTAAGACACTGGAGGCCTTAAAGTTTTAGAACAAGTCACTTGTCACCATAGCATCACTTCCAGTCTTATTATGACTGACTCCTTAAACCTTCCATTACTACATCAACACTTACTACAGGCAACGCCCAAGACGTCTCAACATGCCTCGTCCATTTTCACAGCATTATTAGTTCATATATAAACCTTCTCACCTGTGTGATAGAAAAATCTACCTGTTCTGCTAACCTTTACTTTTCTCATTTCAGTCTGGTTATGTCAGTCTGTTTGTCTCAGTCATGATTTCTACAAACTAGGAATTACTCATAAAAGGATGAAACCCTTGTTTTCTCCAGCATTAATTATGCTGACCTGAAAATTTTCATAGCTATAGATAAAAATTTGCAGTGCTGTGAGTAGTTAACTATAACACTGTTCCAGATACACGAGCTACCATATCACTGGCTACACAAATCCAAACTCTCTCTAAAACAATCACAACAACCAGAAGTGTATTTTATCCCACAGTAATCAAACTTTGTCTACCCCCCCCATCCATTCCATTTCAATCAAACGTAAAATAATTAGACAAAACCCCCTCCACTTTTCATTCAGATTGATTCATTCATCATTCCACACACTATTCCACATGATTTACATCTAGCATGTCGTTGTACGTCGGCATGGGCACACGGTGTGTACCCATTGCCTACGTTGGGAGAAATGCCCCGGGTTTACAAAGTCGGCAAATGGGCACATGGTGTGTACCCGTTGCCTACGATGGGAGGAAGACCCCGGGTTTACAACGTCGGTAAATGGGCATACGGTGTGTACCCGTTGCCTGAGTTGGGAGAAAGACCTCAGGTTTACATCGTTGGTAAATGGGCACATGGTGTGTATCCGTTGCCTGAGTTGGGAGGAAGACCTCAGGTTTACATCGTTGGCAAATGGGCACACGGTGTGTACCCGTTGCCTGCGTTGGGAGGATATACCCGGGTTTACAACGTCGGCAAATGGGCACGCGGTGTGTGTCCGTTGCCTGCGTTGGGAGGAAACCCCCTGGTTCACAACTTCGGCAAATGTGCACGTGGTGCGTACCCGTTGCCTGTGTTGGGAGGAAGACTTGATTTACAACGTCGGCAAATGGGCACACGGTGTGTACCCGTTGCCTGCGTTGGGAGGAAGACCCCGGGTTTACAACGTCGGCAAATGGGCACACGGTATGTACCCGTTGCCTACGTTGGGAGGAAACCCCTGGTTTACAACGTCAGCAAATGGGCACACGGTATGTACCCGTTGCCTACGTTGGGAGGAAACCCCTGGTTTACAACGTCAGCAAATGGGCATACGGTGTGTACCCGTTGCCTAGGTTGGGATGAAAACCCCGGGTTTACAACGTCAGCAAATGGACACACGGTGTGTACCCGTTACCTACGTTGGGATGAAAACTCCGGGTTTACAACGTCGGCAAATGGACACACGGTGTTTACCCGTTATCTACTTTGGGAGGAAAACCCCGGGTTTACAAAGTCGGTAAATGGGCACACGGTGTGTGAATGTGTGGGTGTGTGATAAATTTATTGAACTATATCGTCAAGAAAAGGCAAATAGATATGACTTTTTCTTCGAAAAATTATCGAATGATACGAGTAAAATGTTTTGATGTACATTTCTACAAAAATATTTATAGAAAATAGTATATAAATAATGGAAAAACAAGCAAAGTATAGAAAACAGAAGTCTATTTTTAAAAAAAGCACAATTTAAGCAGCTAAAACAGCAACCACGGCGTGGTCAAATTGCTGCAGAAGAATTGGGAGCTACTGAGGCTTTTTTTTTGGAAACCACTATCAGAAAAAATATTTAAAAACTTACAAGAAAAGGCCTGATTGGATTAATTAAAGAACAACAATTGAGATCTGAAGATAAAAAAGAGAAGATTAGCTGAGGCACATATACCTAATCCGGTTCATAGCTAAGCTGCATTAGATCGGCTAATAAATAATCCGCTGAAACTTGAACGAAGATTAGCAACTGCAAGTAGTTAGTCCGATTGAAAGATTAGAACAACAAATGAAATAATCAGAAGAAATGTTAGAAGATAATAATGCTAGGGATAAAAAGCTGAAAAAGAAGCATGGAAAAAGAACATGGATTAGATATCCAGGGCAGAGAAAGATTTGAATCTAATTTAGAAAATATAAATAACCAAATTGGAAATAATGAGTTTAAAAATTTTGATGAACAATATGGTTTTAAAAATACGAGAGTACGAGATGTTAGAAAAGATGATTACAAATCGGAAGAGAAAATTAAAAAGCTAGAAAAAAATAAAAGTAAGATACATATTGACAATGTAAAACTGGAAAATGAAAACTACATCAGCAGTATTAACAGATATCATATATTAACAGATATCGACAATGGACGTTTATATCAAAGTTATTACTAGAATAAAAGAAAACCGATACGAAAATGTTAACTATAGTTTAAGTTCAATAACTAGATGAAAAAACGTATAAGGGCTGATAAAGTTGTCCAAAAGGATATGAAACCTATTGAAAGACAAATTAAGTCGATTGATCGATGATTATGAAGAGCTTGATAAAAGGTTAACTGAAAAAAAATAACTCGAACTTAAGTCAGAATATTGGCATAAGTTATTGAAATGATATGCAGATTATTGATATTGATATCGTCAAAAGAAGATGGGAATGTGGGATCTGAAATTGACAATTAAATTATTGACTTACTTGATAATCTGAGATCGAAAAATTTATTAGCATCTGACAAATACGAAATTTTAAATTGCGACTAAATTGCGGCGACTTAATTTTATACGAATATAATAATAAATGTCGGGAACATTATTACTTGACTCGAGCTAATCTGATCAAGAAAACGCAAATGTTTCAGTAGAGTATATTCAACCAATAGAGCTGGATGGTGAAAAACAATACGAAATTGGACTTATTTATTGTACTTGCTGGAATGCCATGGCAAAAGTGAAAACTGGAGTAAATAACGAGTTTTAATTTATAAATACTCGTGATGATAATTCGAAAAAGGCTAAAAATTCCGCAAGGGAGTTCCACTATCGCTCAGATAGATACCAAAGGTGTCGATAAAAAAAATAAAAGAAATTAAAGCTGCGAACAAAGAATCTGATTTTGATATTACTGTTATATTTCCACCAAAAACTCCTCCTTGGACATTATTTAAAATTCCGCAAGGCACCTTGCAACATAACTGACCTAAATAAAATGATAAAATAACTTATAACAAAAAATAATGGAAATGCAGATGATTTTGAGCTTACATCAAATTATAATACGTTAAGAGCTAGAATTCAAGTAAAAAAAATGTGGTTTGATAGCCAGTTTTATATCACCAAGGAGTATTGAATAATAGACAGAATTTAATTATCAAAATTATGTTTCTCTTGATGAACCCGTTACGTATGACGCTGAACTTCCAGTATATATAACTGAAGTAAATAAAATATTGGTAAATTCTTCGATGGCATCTAGTTCTTACTCAGATAAGGGCAACAAAGGGCAAACTATATACAGGTTTTCACCAGAAGTTCCACCGGGTTCTCTTATGCAAATTAGTCAAATAACAGAAGTAAATATGCAATTGACATATCAGTCTGGAAGACAGATTTGAATAATGAAGTTGTTGCTTATTACCTACATTTGCGCGAACAACAGTAAGACAACAAAATTATACAATGACACAGACAAAAGTTTATAGAAGAAAAATAGTTGGAGTATTTTTGGAAAATATATTTACTAAAATTATTGAAAATATCATAGGATTAGCTCGTAAAATTGCGCCAATTGCTCGCATCAAAAGCTTTTGCAACAGGAACCGCATCTGCTGTTGAAACTTCTGTGGGACAAAAAATTTCTGATAAAATAAAAGACGTACCGAAAATCAAACAAGTTATTTCAGAAATCGCACCAACAAAAGAAACCCAATACGCAATGATAACAACAACAGAAACACTTTTATTACCAAAGGGCTAGCAGATTATACAAAATTTAATATCTAAAGAAACAGCGCCGCAAAAATTTTGTGTAACCTAAAGAAATTTTTTAAAAAATGTCTCTAAAATTATCTCGATTTAGCAGAAATGTATCACACAGACGACAAAGTAACAGAATTTAAATATGTTGAATATCTCGATGAAAATTCTAACGAACATAATAAGGCAAGCGTCAGAACATTTAATACTAGAGACGAGGACGTATTTCTACTACCTCATACATACATACATACATACATACATACATACATACATACATACATACATTTTCAATTCATAACCAAATTTACGTCAAGAAATATTCAAGAAAATATAATCAGATGGCGTGGAAGTGCAAATAGTTAAAGTCGCTAAATGTTTACCGAAAAGTTTCATTGAAACAAACGTTGCAACGAAGAAGTAATTATTAAACTACCCTTACAATTTAAATAATGTTGCAAAGCTTGAATTCTAAACTACATTTCTATAGTACTACCATCAGTATATGCAGTTTAGGAGCCAGCATATTATATGCATATGCAGAGGGTTAAACTTGTATATCGATATATGTAATGTCAAATTTGTTTCCTTAACTGACCAATGTAACGGAGATAAAAAAGACCATATAATTATAAAACACCTAGACAATTTATATACTGTTGTAAAGTCTCAGATCTGAGCTACATTTTTATAATAATATCGTAAATATATGAAACTTAGATACAAGAAAACCAAGCCGTAGAGTCGGATGCCTTGGATAAGCACATAGATAAAGTCGAAAAATTTTAACCGAACATTTTGATTGCAACAAATATTAGTAACGAATAAGTAATTATTACAATCATTAGACAATGTATATACTGTTACAAAGGTTGGATTATAAAATACATTTCTGTAATACAAACATAAGTAGAAACATATACTTGATATTTTACGAATGTGGTTCTGTTCACTGTGCCCTAAAACGAAAATCTGAGCCATATTAATAGAAAGCAGATTTGTAGTTTTAGGATCTAAACTTTATAGACGAGTAGATTATATAGCGTCAAAGGGTGAGGATTAAGGGTTAGCCGGTCAAACAAACAATAAACTGGTGTCAGATATCGTTAAGTCTTAATCTGTCAATCAAACAGGTGTAACATATTGACTTCTCTGAGAACCCCAATTAAACCACGTACATGCATACATACATACATACATACATACATACATACATACATACATACATACATACATACATACATGCGCATGCATGCATACATACATACATACATACATACATACATACATACATACATACATACATACATACATACATACATACATACATACATACATACATACATAAGCGCCGTTGGCGTATACCAAGCTCGTCTCTGTCGCCCAATGCATTCGCCGGTTATTCAAGGTTATCCATAACTCTAACCCTAACCCAACTCCTAATAATGTTGGTTTTCTTCACCGTGTAGACAGATAATCGGACAGTGGGATTCTCAAGGGGTTCTCACTGCCAGATGTGACTCTTCATTCCAATCTCCTGACATATGGCATGTCGCACTAGACCAAAGCGTAGACGAGAAAACTCGAATCAATCCTGTAGTCTCGCCTTAGCGATATTGTCCTGAACAAGGTCATTTTCTTCGTCGCACGGACGATCGGACAAGGCGATGTTCCTGGTGTTTTCACCTTTAGACGCAACACTTCAGGAGTCACGGTAATAATTCAATTCCCATAGTAAACATATCGAAACACCACCATATTTAAAATTCAATAACTTAAAATTTCTGGGTACTGATGATCAAACCTATATTTCCCCAGGCACAACTATCCTTGGTGAAAGCTTCTGTGTGGAGAACACTATATAAGCCGTGGCATTTTTTTTTACCTACTTGTGCATGAAGCACGTGTTATTGATTCTGCACCAAGCGAATCAAGTGCTACTTTCATTATTGAGTAATCCTAAGTCAAGTCTTTAAAAATACTAAAATTGCATCAATAGAATTTTGTCTATATTTTTTTAAATTACACATAGGATAAGCTTTCAAAAGATATTTTTACTAAAATTTTACTTTTCATTATTATGGACCACCAAACTCGTATATACTCTATTATTTCTAGACTGGTTCACAGTTCTTCCATAGAATTAGTACCGTGTGTCCTTCAACGCCGGTCTCCTGACATATGGCATGTTGCACTAGACTAAAGAGTTTACCAGAAAACTCGATTTCATCAATTGTCACGCGCTTCCGAACTTTCCATGAACAAGTTCATTTTCTGCATCTCACGGACGAATGGACAAGGAGAATTCAACGAGGTTGAGCGTTCCTAGTCAAAATCTCTCTATCGGTATCGCGCTTTGCAGAATGGGTGCATTAGTTTCGGAGAGAAATGGATTTAAGCTAACAACAAACTGGTTTGAAAGAACGCGGTGGCAAATAATTTTCTGGAGTTCACGGACGAACGGACGAAGCCAATTGAAGGTAGTTTGCACTAGCAGACGCGTCTTATTCAGGCCAGTCGTTTGGCATATGACACTTGAAGATAAGTCTAGCTGTCAGGGAGAAAGCATTTTTTAATCGACATTTCGTCTTTAACATTGGAAGGGGCTCAGAAAGACGGTTTTCTTCAGATTACGGACGAACGGACAAGACGAATGTAATTATGATATTTTTTCCAGACGAATCTCATCTAGCACAATCTACTGGTATATTGAAATAGCGAATTCGCTCCAGCCGTTTGGCCAGGTGGAAAATAATCGCCTATTGTCGGCGCTCCAAGTCCATTGTTCTTCCAATGCACGGTTTACTTTAGGGAAAATTACGAAAGGACGGACAGGGCAATTTGCATGCGGTTTTCATCGTCATATGCGTCTCATCCATGCTGATGTGTCTGTATGTCGTACTGCAAGAAAAGTGTTATAGTTTGGGATAAAATGGCATTTTAGTCCCACCTTGCTCTCAAACTATTGCTTCTCTTGATCGTACGTACGAACGGACAGGACGATTTGCAAGTAGTTTTCACTGCCAGCTGTGTGTCATCGAGGCCAATGTGTCAGCGTGTCGCAATTGAAGTTATATGTTCTAGTTTGGGAGAGAATGGCAATTAAGCTAAAAAAAATTCCCATGTTGACACAATGCACTAGAATTATTGTTTCTCGTCATATTACGGACGAACGGACAGGACGATTTTCATGCGGTTTTCACCGCAAGATGTGTCTCATCGAGGTCAACGTGTCGGTGTGATGCAATTGAAGTTGTCGGTTCCAGTTTCGGAGAGGATGGCAATGAAGCCAATTTCCCACAATCACAACAATGCACTAAAATAATTGCTTCTCTTCGTCGTACGGACGAACAGACAGAACGATTTTCATGCGGTTTTCACTGCCAGTAGTGTCTCATCGAGGCCAACGGGTCTGTGTGTCGCAATTATTTATCTGTTTCAGTTTGGGAGAAAATTGCACTTAATCCATTTTTTCCACTGTCCTGACAATGCACTTAAACTATTGCTTCTCTTCGTCGTTCGGACGAACGGACAGAGCGATTTGCATGCGGTTTTCACTGCCAGCTGCGTCTCATCGCTGCCAACGTGTCGGTGTGTCGCAATTGAGTTTATCTGTTCTAATTTGGAGAGAGAATTGTATATGTCTTTATCAATTTATGACCATTATTTCATACTATCAAAATATATTAATTGTGGAAAATTAGTAAGTATTTTTTTTTAATTTCTGTAGTAATGTATGTTTGTATGTATGTATGCATATAGGTAGGTGGATATGTTTGTAAGTAAATAGGTAAATAAGAATAGTGTACTATGTGTAGGTGTATGTATTTATGTATGTATGTATTGTACCTGTGTAATATAATTACCTGTGTGATAGTGATTATATTCTTTTCTTTTGTATTTTATTTCATTTCATTGCAATCTAGTGTAATAAAAACCGCTTTGTCCTGCGGGATGAAGCTAAAAAGTAAGGCTCTGAGCGAATTTAGAAGAAATTTGCTCCTAGAGAATCATCTAGGGAAATGGATTGTCTGAGAATATTGACAGACACCTTCTGGGATTAAGAGCTTGGAAAAACAAGGTCCGGGATAGCTCTAAGGTCTACGCTCTACATATTAAGTGTTACGAATTCAAAGTGAACACAAAGTTGAAGGGTGCGAAAAGGACGGGCACAACTGTAAATTTGGAAAAGAAAGTCAAAGTGAAGAAAGCCTGGACATAACCAGCGTAAGAGAGTCAAAAGGAACAATCAAGGTGGAATTCTGTACAAGACAATGACTTCGATATATTCAATGTGATCTAAATGATGATTTGAATTCTATAAAGAACCATATCAGTGGTTATAGCCTATTGGTATCATTTCTTGTATACGAAAATTCGTGAAAGAAGTTAAGGCAAAAAGAAAGAAGTGTATCTTGCTATCGTTTTGTATCATTATTACTTTTGTTTTGAACTGTATTGTTAGAAATTTTGAATAAATTATCCTATGACAAATTTAGTCACATAGTTATCGTACGTGAGACTCCTATCCAAACCTAGACATGTTATAATACAGATCGAGCAAAACTACTTTTTCAGTATCGTAAAAGTATCAGTTTCATATATCTTTTTCTAACATACCAGTGGATTACTTTCCCAAAATTAAACCTTTATTTCCAAATTTTCTTTTATAACTATTAATTTAACAAATTACTCATATTTATGGAGAATGTTGTTGTCTGTTTGGATTTCAGATCTTGTCAGTTACACTACAATGTGTGCAGTATATTTTGGGATTTAGCTTTAAAAAAAAGGGAAAAAACCCAACAAATGTGCAAATCAACCAGCTGTATAAAACGCAGAGAGCAAAACCATTCAAAAATGCATTATTATTATTACACTACTAACTTCAAAGTTTGACATCCGTTTCATATTTATTGCCGGTACACTGATATTGTGAACGCATTATATAGACGGCATTTATTCTACGCATGGTCATTACATAAATAAAATGTACAGGAATATCACTTAAGTAAATGTATCTAGCAGACACATTTACTTAAGTGATATTCCTGTGCACATATTAAAATAATGAAATGTATGGAACAAATCAAATTATTAAGGTCTTTTAAATCATTTAAAATCTCAAATTTATGATGATTTTACATGTAGATACCAAAATTACTCAGCCACCTGTTAGAATATTTTATATTTCTTTATTCTCATAAAATTAATTTTATGTTGGCTGCTCAAGTTTAATTGCTATGTAAACTTGAATAAAGAAAGATGAACACGTTTCAATTAAATTTTAAAGAACTTGAAATGGACTTCAGAAATTTTGTTATCAAATTTATTCAGTACAGCAGGTGACTAATGACTCATGTATAATTATCACAAATATAAATGTATACAGAAGAAGGAAACAACTGTCTATCTTACAAAGATTTTATGTTTTAAATCTTTAGTGTGATATTCTGGGCAGTCTGGGGATTCATGTTGGTAGGCTATTTGTGGACACTGATGGCTGCACTGGTGTCTTTGGGAGTAACAGGGCCCATGGATATTTTCTTTAGAGTTGCATCAGGGAAAATTTTACGTATCAGATGCAGGGTGAGTGTTTTATTATAGCAAACACAGTAGGAAGCATAATATTTTTAATGGCTGGCATATGCTAGTGTAACATTAATTTTATGTGCAGCAAGACTTTACTTTTATCTCATTAGCATCTTTCTTGTTGTGAAGTCAGAGGGGAGGTATATGGATGAGTTTTCCCATGACACGGTAGTCACTAACTATTTAAACTTGCAACGAAGCCTTTGTCAACATGACACAATTGTATGTAGAATATCGAGATGTGTCATTTTCCACCAACATATGATAAACACAATGCCATGACATAATAAGCCTTCCATGAAACCCTTGATCAGTGTTAAGGACTAAAATAAATTGTCCCATTGTTTGTAGTCTTTGAAGTCTGACAGATGACTTGAAAATTGTATTTTGTTCATCAAAAATGTCATGCCGTATGCCTGTTTAATCATGTTTAAAATTGCACTAGCAATTAAACCATTACTCACCTTTACAGAGTTGGAAAGTGAGTTACACATAGAAACAAATGAAGACCACAAAAAAGCAGTTTGGTGAGAAAAAAATTCAATGACTGTTGGGGTAAGTTTCATTCATTTTAAGATATCTAGCAGACACATTGTGATATTCCTGTACACATATTGAACATTTCGAAATATATAATACAAATTCAAGATGCACTTGTCAATTTGTTGCAATACCCAGTTGATTTTAGACTAATTTCAGATTTTAAATGAAAGTTCCATTAGCCATGTAGATCTGGTGCTTGAAAATAGATTTGTGAGAAAGTTGTATTTCTCAAAATGAAATTTATTATGTAATGCCTGTCCATCTGAGAAACAGAATTTGAACATTTTACCATGTATTTTGCATATGTCCATCAGTAATTTAAAATATAAATCATAGTCATGAAAATATAAAAATTATTTGGAAACTATAACTGTCCATAAATGTAATTTTTTATATATTACATGCACTGGATAGTTTTGCTATCGCCTAGCTAATTTCACATAATTACCAATGGCTTTAGTTCATATACTACATTTTGTTTATCTTTAACTAAAACAAGTTTAATAAACTCTACCGACTGCAGATAATATCTCAGTCCTTGTGTTTGCCATTCATTTGTTACTCATTAATTTGTATTTTCGATACAGAAAAAACAACCGGAAAACATCAAGTGCCATACAAGGCAATAAAAGATGGAGAATACAGATTGGAAGTTAAAAACCTACCCAGTGGTGTTAAGTTCAGGTACAAAAATCATTGATCATTATTTGCATATGTGTGTGTGTGTGTGTGTGTGTGTGTGTGTGTGTGTGTGTGTGTGTGTGTTTATTTCGATTTTAACATAGCGTTAAAAAATTTTTAGTTATATCGCTATGATGTCTGCAGTGTGGCATTGTATATTGATGTCAAGCATTGGTGCATCATGTAGCATGCTGTCTCGCCAAGTCATGTTATCCTGACACCGGGATGACCAATCCTAACACTTACTGATGAGCGCCAAGTGAAGCAGCTGTAATTACCATTTCTATGAATCTTTGGTATGACTGTTGGGGTTTGAACCAGCGACTTGCGCTTCCAAGGTGAACTCTCTATCCACTTTGGCCACAGGAGCAACCTGCCTTTAGTTAATCAGGAATTCATTAAAGTTATGGGTTTACCCTGAAAAAATCTTGTTTATTATCTTGTACACATCATACAATGCACAAGACATCATTATAACTACATCAGAGGATTTGGAGCAGATAAAACTATTTGGTAAGCAATACTAAACTATAATCCTTGTGTCCACATACTGTTTGGTTTCATGTCAACTTGTATCTGAATCTTCTTATAAACAAATGTAAAGTTGCAACAATTTTTTTTTAATCATTACATGGATCCTAGCTACATGGGATTGAAGACGCTAAAGAGCATTACGAGTGTCCAAGATCTTCAGATCATCGTATTAAGGTGTCTAATCTTATTTCCTTCTTTTAAAATCAAATTTCAGCACAGGGAAGAAATTGTTGCACTTAGAATTATTTGTGAATATATATATATATATATATATATATATATATATATATATATATATATATATATATATATATATATATATATATATATATATATATATATATATATATATGTATATATATATATATATATATATATATATATATATATATATATATATATATATATATATATATATATATATATATAATACTATCATACAGGTTAGATAATTTTTAATTCGTACTCTACATTTTTAAAGCCCAGGTCCGCATGTATTATTTATATAATATATTAATTCTGCCTACTATTGTCAAGTATTCTTCTATAGATTCCAGGAACAGTGCTTTCCGTTCTGTTTGGTGTATAATTCTCTCTCTCGTACTTGGAAATGAATGTATATGTATGGTATTACACTATTTTTTTAATAGAGTTTATTTATTTTAAAATATTTTTTATGCTTTTCAGTAACAAGTTCATTTTATGGAGTTATAATTCATTATGAACTGGATATATTTTTTCTTGCAAACTTCATTTGTATATACAAGCAGTTATAAGTCATTGTCTTGTATGTAAGGCACCAGATACATTCAGACTTAGACCAGTTGCAGCTGGGAAGGAACAGTGAAAAAAAAAGAAGAGTGGGCTCCTCTACTTTGCTACCGTAAAAAAAAATTATATCATTTATTATAATGTAACATTCAGTAAATGCAAAATGCAATGCTTTTATTGGTGTCTTTAAATGTGATATTTTGTCCCATTTTGTCTAAGCCTGCTGATAAACAGATATAATTTACCATAACATTCTTTACACATAGGAGTAATGCCATGTCGCATGTATATCGCTGCAAAATAATATATGGATGAGTTCCTGATTATAATGTTTATTCCATTTTGACAGTCTTAATAATCAAACATCATGTTTTGCTCTTACATGTCGTAACTAATTTAGTTGATTATTAAGTGATTATTTGAACAATTACAAGTTAGGCAGTCTGCTAACTATGTGATACATACTTTTAAAATTACAGGTGGTCCAACTGAAACTTAAACAGCTGGACTTGAAAAGTCGAAAAATGAAGCCATATCTCCTCTTCTAAGTAAAGTTATTAATGACTTGTGTTTCATCAACAATATATCAAAACAGAGCATGTTTTAAAATCAGAAACCAGTGTGTATATTATGTCATAACGTTTAGTAAATGCAAATGTAATTCTTTTATTGGTGTCTTTAACTGTGATATTTTATTCCATTTTGTCTATGCCTATTGATACAATTTACCATAAGCTTCTTTACACACAGGAGTAGTGCCATGTCTTGTGAATGACACTACAAAGTAATATATGGATGTGTTACTTGCTATGTGTCGTAACTAATTTAGGTGAATATTAAACGCTTATTTGAACAGTTACAAGTCTGACCCTCTGCTAACTAGGTGATACATACTTTTAAAAATTACAGGTGGGCCAAATAAAACAGCTGTGCCTCGGCAGTCAGACATTGAAGCCATCATTTAGTAAAGGTATTAATGGCTTGTATATTTCATATTTCTGCAATAAGATATCATTACAGAGTATGTTTTAAAATCCAAAGCAAATATGTTGAACCTTTAGAGCATCAGCATATGTGTTGATGCTAGGTTTATGTCCCAGATGTCCATGTTAAATGTTGATTATAACTATGTTCATTTCATTTTTTCTATGGCAACCAGGTATTGTTGGCCATCTCTATGGTAACATTACTGCTGTGCTCTAACCATAACATTGTAATCAGCGTCAACTGACAAAACATAGTGTGGCAATTTTAAAACCAAGCTTTCACTAGCACCTTGTATAAGTGAATTTATAAATGAGCTTTGAAGTAACAGTCACAAAATTGAATTTCAGATGATGTTGACATTTTGTTGGGTGCTGCTGGATCAGGCAAATTCCCAGAATCTAATGAAGTGTCAGTGGAGCCCTCATCATGTAAGATAAATTTCTTTGTCCAATAAAATTGATTCATTACTTTATTCAATGAATAAAGAATCCAAAATTTCTGTGTTAATTAAATATGACAGTAGCATTTAATTTTATAATTCTGCAAGTTTGTTAAACTGATTTCAATAGAACTTACAGTATGTAATTATAGGAATCAAGTGGAGTTTATCTATTAACAATGCTGAACTCAACATCCCATGTCTGTGCATTGACAGTTACTAAGTCTACTAAATTATTTACTAAATGCTCACAATATTTTGTTTATCGTAGCTAAAGTCTATGAAGTTGAGCAGATTTTGTAGCAAAGGAAATGAGACAAAAGAAGAGAAATACTTATAAAGTGGGAAAATTTTGATACGCCAACGTGGGAACCAGAGGAAAATTTAGTTTCTTAGCTGTAGAAGGTTTGATAATGGCTGTTACATTTAAACATGTATGATACCCAGGGAATGCAATTTATTAAATATATGCCTGGGTAGTTAAATTTCATAGAGTTTTAATTAAAATGACCAGAAAATTCTAAAATGCATCTATTAGTGAATACCCCACTTTAAAAGTGCCTTTCCTGGGTCTCAGCCCTAAGCAGTTATTACGCTGATTTATATAGATATATCATGATTCTGTTCTTCTTTCTCCAAGTCCACACTGTCGCCACTCAGAATAATTGATCCATGTGTGCAAGGTAAATTAAAACTCATAATGGATAAAGACTGTAAGAAATAATAGAATAAGATTGTTTTTTAACAAATGTTTATTTGTTCTAAATGTGCTGAGTACATTGAAGGTAGGAATAAAATAGAATGTGGCAGTACATTGTCTGGATGGTGGGGAAATGGCATAATTGCCATTATGTCCCAAACTATAACATATATGCCTCAATGAGAAACAGCTGGCAGTGGAAATCGCATGCAAATCATGTCCGTTCGTACGTACGTCCAAGAGAAACAATAGATAGAGAGCAACGGGAGACTTAAATGTCATTTTCTGCCAACCTACAACACCTATATTACAATACGACGTACCAACCGATACATTGGCCTGGATGAGACGTATATGGCAGTGAAAACCGTGCATTGGAAGGACAATGGCCAAGGAGCGCCGACAAGAGGCGAAAATTTTTTACTCCTGGCCAAACGGCTGGAGCGAATCGTAATTGCAATATACCAGTAGATCGGGCTTGCTGAGACGCGTCTGGGAAAATATCATAATTACATTCGTCCTGTTCGTTCGTCCGTCCGTAATCTGAAGAGAACCGTCTTTTTTGAGCCACCTCCACTGTTTAAGACGAAATGTCGATTTAAAAAGTTTTCTGACCAACGGCTGGACCTAACTTCATGTTCCATATGCCAAAAGATCGACGTGAATAAGATGCGTCTGTCAGTGGTAACTGCGTTCTATGGGCTCCGTCCGTTCGTCCGTGAGCTCCAAAAAATCTTTTCCAGCCGTGATGGGTCATACCAGCGTGCATTTAGCCTAAATCCACTTTTCTCCAAAACTATTGCATCCTTTCTACAATGCGAGATACTGATAACCAGGTCTTGACAAGGCCCGTCTGACAGTGTCAACCCATATGCATTCACCCTGTCTGTTCGTCCGTGGGACGAAGATAAGGAATTTGTTCAGAGCAATGTCGCTAAGGCGCGACAAAAGGATTAATTGATTTTTCTCGTAGCCGCTTTGGTCATGTGCAACATGCCGTATGTCAGGAGATCGGTGTTGAAGAGTCGCATCTAGCAGTGAAAACCCTATGAAAATCGGCATATCCGATCGTGCGTACAGTGAAGAAAACCAGCATTGTTAACAGTAGGGTTAAGATTGCGGATCACCTTGAAAAACCTGCAAACGCCATGGGCGACCGAGACGAGCTTGGTACCGACGGCGCCTGTCCTTTCACCAGTTTCATACCTTGACTGTAAAACATCTCATTTGCATGTATTTATTTTTTACTGGATGATACAAAGAGACAGAAAGACAGACCGACGGACAGACTTACAGAAATACATTGCTGTTAAAAATATTGTATATCAGTAATTTTAAAATGTCTGTATTAGCAAAGATATAAGTATTTTAATCAAATGATATGTTGTCATGTTTAAGAACAGAAGAAAGGATTCAATGAATATGAATAAAAAAGTATATCAATGTGTTGTTGAAACAACATAGACTTATACATACATACATACATACATACATACATACATACATACATACATACATACATACATACATACATACATACATACATACATACATACATACATACATACATACATACATACATACATACATACATACATACATACATACTAACTACATCGTAATTTTTCATCATTTTCAAACACTCACTACTCTCGAAAACAAAAATAAACTTTTTCAGCAGTTTCTCTGGGAGAAAACCTGACCGCCAGATAAAATCAATTATTCAAGCTAGTTCAATAAGCACAGATGAACTGAAAGTGACGTTTGAGCAACCAAAATAAAGCTGCGCTTATTGCTGAAGAAAAATGGACAAGATCGGAATTGGAAAAATTGCCAGTAGATATGGCGGAAATAGTGGCTGTCCTGTTAGACAACAACACTGTTCTTACAAAATGTGGTTGTTACACCTCTCTGCGACGATGACACTGACAGCCGTAGGAGAAAACCCCAACCCCAAGACGGAAGAAGAAGAAGACAATCGGAAAACGGAAGAAGACAACCGGAAACATTGGACTGAATGACAGATCATTGTCAGATATTGCCAGATCTTAATCGGATCGGCTGTTTAATATATATATATATATATATATATATATATATATATATATATATATATATATATATATATATATATATATATATATATATATATATATATATATATATATAATTTACTTTTATGGTAATTGCTGCAATTACATTTCCAAAATCACCAATACAATACTACTTCTGACAATTCAATACAAAATTTATTCCAATTTGGTTTAGACTAAAAATTTCCTTCCACGCGATTAAAAATGAAACCATTCCATTCATGATACGGATTCTTTTACCTTTTCATTGAAAAGTAACCATCCACGTACCTTTTTAAGTGCATTATATAAATACGCCAAAGTGGCGCATGCATGTGCCAATTTGGCGTATGCATCTGCCAACTTGGCGCATGCATGCGTGAACTTGGCGCATTCGACTTTAGTGAAAATCCGACTTGCGCCAAAGTAAACGCATCAATTGCCTCAGCTTTAGGGCAAAAATTCGACCTCCTCCAAAGTAAACGCATCGACTGCCGCAGCTTTAGGGCAAAACCGACTTTTTTTCGAAAGAGAAGCCAAGAGAGTAGTGTTTCTTCGTAAAAGTGAACACGTAGATAAGAGCCGGACAGCTGTCTTTAACAGAAAGACTGGCTTTAGGCTAGGACACTTTGTTTGGAAAGAAACGGTATTAAGGTACACAATTTTAGTTTCAAATTTAATATTATATTTCGTTTGTTTGGTTGTTTGCAAATGTATTGATATGCTCATGATTCACCACGTATTAAGTATGCATTTCATAAGACTATTGATATGTAATTTTGTGTCATTTATTCTTTGATTTTTCAATTAATAATTGAGAGAATTGACGGATTGCATGTAATTAAATATTCAATGTGTATAATTTCATAGGGATTTTAGGAATTCACCATAATATACAAAGGTGTCGTATATCTTAGGATATATGAATTGATTCTCTGTAAAGGATGGTATTTGCTCTTGCGAGTTTATGAGAAGTGTACATTTATATATGATTTCGCAATTTTTAAATGATCACGCAAATTATTTTAATATAGCCAAATTTAGTAGATGTTATGATAAAGGAGCGTTTCTTTTATTTAAACCTCATTGTCTAGTCAATGGTAAATAAGACGTGTAGTAATGTTTGCTGTTATATACGGCCTATTTGGTCTGCGAACGTACGTGGCAATTCATTATCAATTGGCCGCGGAGTGAAATGAACTTCGAGCTAAGGTTATTTGGACTAAAGTAACAGAACTTTATCGAATATTATATATACAACTATTCGCTAGGATAACACTATGTTATAATTTATACAGAGCGATTCCATTATCTAATGCCAATCAATATATATATATATAAATATATATATATATATATATATATATATATATATATATATATATATATATATATATATATATATATATATATATAAGAAAGCAGCTTCAACCTCACAGAGAGAGAGAGAGAGAGAGAGAGAGAGAGAGAGAGAGAGAGAGAGAGAGAGAGAGAGAGGGGGGGGCAGGGAATAAGTCAAAGAACCCGATGAGTCAAAGGGAAGATGACATGAACGAGAGGTCAGAATAGTCAAGGGTCGAAGAGGACCAAAGTACACATACTAGACGTGGTGATAAGACGAAAAGGAGACAGGCCCGGTGATGCTGTCAATGAGTGGAAATTACACTCAAACTCAACACTCGTAATAGGATGAAAAGTGGACCGTGACTAAATTATATCACTGTAACCCCCCTCAAATTTACTAGGTTCATATATATATATATATATATATATATATATATATATATATATATATATATATATATATATATATATATATATATATATTACAGTCACATTACCTAGTACTGGTTGTTTTGATAAGTCATGTCGTTGTATTGGTACATGTTTTTGGGATTGCATTAGTAGGTTTCATAGAAATTGCACGAGTAATTTCGTTATATAACGCAGCTATCACACTTGGTAGTCTTGCAACCCATTCACTAGATCTCTGAACTTTATTTAGGGATATTTCCTTCGCATATTGATATCCAAAAAACCACTCAGCAAGTGTTCAATTAAATCATTCAACAATTGCCTGATCGCGATGAATTGTGGCGTGTCCTCGTCTGAGTTAATCGTCAACCTATAGCAACTGTGGCCATTGCAGATCACCACGTTGGCGTGTCCTCGTCTGAGTTAATCGTCAACCTATAGCAACTGTGGCCATTGCAGATCACCACGTTGATAAATTCGTTCGAACACAGATGCAACTTGTTTTCTCTCCGTTTATAGTGGTTCTGCTTCCTTATATCTACTTGCAACGTCAACAACAATTGTTGTTGTTGTAGTGTTTAACGCCCATTTTAGCACAAGATAAGCTATACATTGCGGCCAGTAAAAATGGTGGAGGAAGAACCCGAGAAACCCCCGGTAAGAACTACCGACCCACGAGAAGCTACCTGCAAGCTTTTCACATAGACACATGAGCCGAATCCGAGACTCGAACCCACGCAGACAGAGGTGAGATAGCAGTGATCTGTAACGATGAGCGCTTTAGACCACTCGGGGCCCATTTCAACGACAGTCAACGCATATTTGTATGTGCACGATTGACGTCTACCAATTTTAATGGTATCGTGAGGCAAAAACAAAATGTCTGCGTGAACTCCATTTGGAGTGTTGTCATCAAAATGTGCGTACTGAATTTTTGGACCTGGAAGCAGATAAATTTGCCATACTGCCTGTCGTGCTAACCAATCTGCAACAACAGAACGCGAGACACCTTCTGCATCAGCAAATTTATAATAAATTGATTTCAATGCATAATAATAGTAGGTTGATTAATTACAGGCCCCTAGTACTAGTTTACTTTTCATCGCAGATTATACTAGGAAGCTAGCAAGTTTTTCTGATATATTTATTTTTATGGAATTTAACGATAGAATCAACTTAACATCTGCAATATGTCGCGGTTTTAAATCTTCAGTTTTTATATGCAGTATCATAACATGACATGCTTGATCAATCGCATTAATTGGATATTCTCCATGTCTTGGTTGGTCTCGTTCGCCATGTCGGATATTAACTCCGAGTTCCAGACCACAAAAATTATATCCAGGAAGATGCTTTTTACCAGGATATTTAGTCCATGGAGCTCCTGATAATTTTTTCATGAAACAGCGATACACCTGTTTTATTAGAGATAATTTTGTATTTTTGTATCACATTTGCCTGTAAGTGCACATTTATTAATTTTTGGTATTATTGTTCTTAATCCGCTTGTGGGGGTGGGTGCTCTGCATCAAACAAAATATAAATCCATATTATTTAATATATTTCTACATGGATATCATTAATTTCTCAGCAGCACGAAAAAAGTCAACATCAACCAACGCTACCAAATTCTATCAGAGCAATTATCCCATGTCCATCTGGGTCTGATAATAATTGTTGCCTAATTTGATTAGTGGAATAGGCTACATTTATTGGCACCATCCATAGATGCTACGATGTGCTTCAATATTTTAATGAAAATGCAAAATTATTGGATGAGGACGGTAATGATCTTACTGATTTTGTCACCGATATTGATGAAGCCCCATCCGTAGATGACCTTGATGGATTTATTAATAATCATGTAGTATACGATGTGACGCTGAACTAATAATCAAATCCAGCTCAGACATTTTCCTGAGGCAGACAAAAAAAACTGATGTATATGTTACTCAGCGATATACATAATGCCTAAAGTGTTGAGACATAACTGCAGCTTTTAGTCGTGTTTAATGGAGTCCATATACATACTAGCGAAACACCAGACTTGGTGTTCAATGGATACGGATATGATTAAGTTCAAAGTTATTGTCATGTGTGCAAACTAGCACGCACGGATTTATCACGATAAATTTACATTAACCTCTGTCGTGATATCATACAAGTCCTGATCAAATGTTCGGTTAAGAAACATCAGCAGGAAGATTGATGACAAATGTTGAGTGGGACGGTGGGTAAACAAACCCACATAAAAAAATCTGAAAACACAAACGTTAAAAATAAAGTAACAAAATGAGCTATCCCAATTAGAGAAAAGCTCAGTTGGTTAGAAGCTTCGGTTTGGCATTATTAACCTTGTACATGTATTTTCATTTTTTCGTAGGAAACTTTATTTTTGCGAACGTTTTGTTTGAAGATAATGTCGAGACAAAATTTCAATTGTCTTATTTACTTTATAATATGTTCATCTCCCTCTGTCCGATTTAAAAAGACACCCCCTCTCTCAAAATCACATAATTTGGTACTAGCAAGGTTCCCGTGCTACCGGGAAATCAGGAAAAAAGTGTGCTAACAAAAAAAAAATGATTTTTAGTGCAAGCGGAGTAGCAATATTGATTTTCATGATGGCTACAGTTGCACTCATTTTGGATCTCAGATATGTATGTGTGTGTGTGGTTCCTGGTACTACATTAAGACATGTTGAGGTAACGTTTTGCTGCTGTTAAACAGAATATCTTCTGGTTAAATTAAATCTTTAATGAGAAGTCAAAGGTTTAAGGCCTGAAGGTGAGAATCCTAGTCGCGAGGAAATTGTATTACAAATTGGTTTGCTCTGGATTTGATCATTCAGTAAAATGGGTCTTTTAACGGGTCTTATGCTCTGCCAAAAAGAAAATCTATAAATCCAAGCCGGGTCCATTTCAACATTTTATATCTTGAAATACAATAATACAATTTTAAGCATGATGTTGTTTGAAGATTATGTTGAGACAAAATTTCAATTGTCTTTTTTACTTTGTAAGTTGTCTATCTCCCTCTATCAGTTAAAAAAGACACCCCTTCCCCCTCTCTCAAAATCACATAATTTGGTATTAGCAAGGTTCCCATGCTACCAAGAAATCAGAAAAAAAAAGTAATGTGCTAACCAAAAAATGATTTTCAGTTCAAGCAGAGTAGCAATATTGACTTTTATGATGGCTACAGTTGCACCCATTTTGTATCTCAGATAGGTGTGTGTGTGTGTGTGGTTTGCTGGTACTACATTAAGACATGTCGAGGTTATAAGGAAACAGGTGCTCATGGATGGAAAATGGATAAACAGTCCTCCATAAGCTCTTCTTATCATTAACCATTCAAGTTGAAACTGATAAAAGAAAAAAACAAATATTTCATAACGTTTATTTTTCTCAACAGCAAAACATTGCAATAGATGCTATGTCTGTGTTTTACTCAAAATATTGCTATCTTGAAACATTTTATATGCAAATTATTTTTAAGTATTTATAATGTTAAACTGAAAGTAAAAAATATTATAAACAGTCTCTTAAACCACAAAGCAAATGTACCTTTTACAAATACGGAACTCTGAAAATTATAAACGTTTATTTTATGTAGTGGTAATCCTACAGTAAATAAAAAATCTTAAAAATTAAAACAGCATTATCTCAATTGTACAAAAATCAAAACATACATTACCATTTATAAGATTTATATTTTTTATATCAAAATCCCTTAAAGGAAACTTCCTTTTGCTTAAAAATTGTGTTACTTTCAATAATTTACATAGTGTCCAACAAATATTCTACCTTGACAACAGCTAGAGACATTTTATTATATTTCTAAAATGTGTCCTTGATGTAGCAGCGACCGCCCACATCTAAGGATGCATTCAATTTGATGAAAAAGTCGGAACACAGTTCAGTTTTCTAATAGAAACCTACACAATGTAAAACTAGCAGCATATCGGGGTTAGAAATATGCTTCTCATCTTTTTTTTTAGAAAAAAGATGTAATCGAGCTGGTGGGAGAAAAAAAAGAACAAAGTGCAAGCTACCACACCCATCTTAGATTCTCATGTTCTTTTAGCTTAAATATTGCTCATGCTGAAACTGATTCATGGCTATGTTCGACTCTCCTGTTCCCAAAGCTAATGCAGCTTCAGATTAAACCATATGAAATGTTTGGATACAAATAAAATTATATTTAAATAAAAAATTACAGTTGGGGCTTTTTTTTTTTAAAATACAAGTCCACAATTTAAATCATGATTGATTTAAATTACTTAGATAAAATACTTTCACAAAGAACAAAAACAATGTTACATTGTGTAAATAAAGACAAAACATTTAACATCAAAATTAACACCTCTGGAACATTTAAGCTATACCACAATTCAACACTATGTCAAATATGGGAATAGTCCCTTACTATCGTAGTTACAAAGCTACAACACCACTTAAAAAAGTATCCTATTTAAAATATACAAATAAATGGAAATATGTTAAAAACAATTTTAATACAGCAGTAGTATCAAACAGCAACAGCTTGAGATACGTATTAACTGCTCTCGGCTTGGGAAACAAATTGTACCGAGGTGATATAATTGAATTTGAATTAATAAAATTTACCACAAGCATACAATTATACATGATAGGTTACTTCTTTTTGAAAATTGGCTCATTGATTCAAGACCTTTCTAACAAAGAAAACAAAAGCATTTCTAAATTGTTAGGCAATGTCATAACAATATAGGATTTTAAAATCATGTCTATAAACTAAAAGTAATATACAATTAATTCTTAACCAACAATTTAAATTGCAAATACTATATGAAAATAAATGTACATATTAAGGTAAATATTACAGCGGACTCTTAAAATGAGAAATATTTCCAGGTAAAAAAAAATTGCAATGCCAAAATTTTGCATTCATCCATTAACGAAATCTTTATAGCACAGTCATTTACAAAAGTTTTCAGTGATAAATGTGCACATTATATCAATATTAAGACAATTAGCGCTAATGAAGCATGGACTAGCCAGCTTATTGTTTTTCAAGAGTTAACTACTTTCTATACTACTAAAATCTATCTTTACAACAATTCATACTTTAAAATAACCATTTTAGGTGATAAAAATCTTTAATGACATAAACAGTCCATAGTAGTTACCAATATATATCTTGTTTTCCATTCTGTGTTGCTTTTTTGAAATGTCAGAGTACAATGAACTGAAAATTCTTTAAAGAATACATTGGCCTGAAACTCATTTGTTAACTAGTGACAGAGAATCTGTTAAAAGAAGGAGCTTTCAAATACGTCAAACAATAGCGCATAGATTTCAGCCAGTTCTAACCAAACAAAATACAAACATTAGATTCCTGTACAAATTTGGTTTTGACCTATGTGCTGTTTAAATTGTGAATTAGTAAGAAACTTCATTTCCTTTACAGTGTCATACACAATGACTTTAATATTTGCATTAAACTTTCAAAAATTTATAATGACCTCACACAACAAATTTTCAACAGCAACTCAAGTATGAATACTCAATTTTTAATGGCAGCCAAGATAAATGTCTACAATGATTTACTGTACAAGGAAATTTACAAACACTTTTTCTTCATAATTAAATGTAAACTTTCACTTAATAAAACGTTTTGAATAATCAAATTCCAATAAAGCATGCACATCATCAAATACATGCCAATAATATTGTATACATGAATGGAAGTTAAATTTTAATAAGAAAAGTAAAAATGCTGAGAAAAAAAGGGAGAATAATACATAACTCTTGCACAATTAACCACAAAGTAAAGCGTTTCCATTCTAGCATTGTGATTTGCCCGAGACATTAATGCTATAAGAAATTAAATCATTTTTCCACTTCAAACAAATATTAAGTTTGAGAAAAAAATTTCATTAATATTTGCCCCTTTAAAAGATATTTTTTTTACATGAACAATAATTTGAATATATATATATATATATATATATATATATATATATATATATATATATATATATATATGCACACCACTCCCTTGACAACTTGTGTCCAGATAACTAACAAAACGGCTTTTTCTAAGAAAATATATTTTAAAATGTATTGAATGTGAAAAAATCATGATAAGAATTAGTAAATTGAACCTTGTTATATACCTTATTTGATGTAAATTTTTGTAAACAAAAAATAATTAATTTTTGTAAAAGCAAAATAGTAATGGTATTTTCGATCTTATTTGCAAACAAATCTTTCTAGCTGAAATTTTATGTCCAATAATTTAACCCATTTTTCAAATATTACAAAGTGATGTATACAAATAATTATGATACATTTAAATAATTATTTTGTTAACTGGATTGTGTATGAAAAATTATATGGTACAAAAAAATACATGGAATAAGGTAGCTCATTATATCAGAACTGGTGATTATTGCTGTAAAGATAGAATCCATATTGTGAAATTAGCAAGTTCTAATAAGATGTCTCATATTAGGTTTGAGATTTTTGAGAGAAACAGTTGTCAATACTCTGTAAATAAAGTCTGGCGAAACAGGATCAACAAAATATTCTGGTAAATTCTACCAAGTTGCAACAGAGAAATAAGCACCAATTAAATGTTTTGCTATGTAAAATTCACGGTTTAATCATCTACTTTCACTTCAGAGTAAACACTATAATCGCAACATATTCTCTTCTATCAAAACATGAAAAGAGTCAATTGACTGTCACATCGAAACCCATGAGAACCTAATTAAATGTCAGCTTTGTTTTGATCAACAACTTGGGGAAGTGTTTGTTGCATTAAAAAAATAAATTAAAAGAGACGTGTTGTTTTATCACTTTGAATATGTCTTTTGTATCAAAACAAGCAAGGAAAGTACCAAAAAAATCAAAGGGATGCCAATAGCATCATACATTCTTGATGTCATTACCGTTCTCAAAATTTATTTTATTTGACCAGTCGAAAATGGTTTCACATTTTTATGTTCTTAATCTTCACTAAAGTATGCAATATCAATAATGTATCCTAATCATTTGTAAATGTGACCATGGAGAGCAAAAGAAGTTAGCAAAAGGTGTACTCAGTGACTGAAAAGCTGTGCATCATAGATAGGGTTCATAATGGTAAAGCTAAATCGAAAGTTTGCAATTAAACAATTGTTGAGTTGATTTTTAGAGGTTGGCTTAAGGATGAGCAGAAATTTCATTATTATTTACATAAAATTGATTCAGATAAAAGGATCACATGAAAATGAGAATGGACTGCAAATGCTACTGAATTAGATGATTCTGTGTACACATGGTTCACACATCATATAAAATTAAACAAAATTCATTGTCAGGATAAATATGCTCAGCGAATCAGGAAACCGCATGTAATTATCTATACCAGCTAAGAGATATAATCATCCGTGAACAATACACAGAGGCAGCAGAGAAATCAAAGATTATAAAATGAAAAAAAATTTTTAAAAATATGTGAAGTGATATTTGTCAAATGTGTCACAAATTGCAAGTATTATCATGTTCTAATTTACATTATTTTAAATTTGTAGACCCATTAAATATAAATTGATGTTGGAAATGGCTAACCCTTGTAAAATTAGTTAATTTTACTTCTACCTATCATTTGATTGACATTGTTTTTCTAAATGAGTGTCTATCTTTTGTATAAAAAAAAAACAACTTTCGATCAAACAATAAAACTAGAATTTATCCAATTCAACACAAACATTTGTTACATACACAATGTTTTAAGTGACCCGAAACCATGTGAAATAATGTTTTGATGATCTCAATATCCTGCAAGTTATCCTGAAATTAATGTTGCTCTGTGAGGCATGAAGTAAACAAAGCAAACCAATATGATTAGATATTTAATCACAGTTAATCACAGAACGATTATTGAGTATTCAACACTAACATGCCAACCCAACCCACCCACACCTTTTCCCTGTATGTCAATCCCTTTGTTTGTTATAGGTCACTAAATAACTTGCATCCTTGCTTATAACAGTTGATGGTTTTGGACCAAAATTGTTCACAAGTTATCAAGTGAGTGGTGTATATATATATATATATATATATATATATATATATATATATATATATATATATATATATATATATATATATATATATATATATATATTTGTCACGCAAGTAAACCTGCAAGTAAACCTCGCAAGTAAACCTCCCAGCTCTTCCGGAGTATTGTTTATGTATGCTTTATTTCAAAGCTTATTCATCTGAAAACTAATTTTATGTTCTGACAAAATTAGGTAAAATAAACTCAAATGAAATCAATTTTCACTTACCTAATTATGCCTTTTTTTTATTATTTTATAAAGTTTTGAGAATAAATATCAACTTCAACAGATCATATAATAACATATTATTTGAATGTCAAAAAAACTGAATTAAGTTATATAAATGTAATGACAATTTTAATCAGTGTTTTAAAAAGAAATTCCAATAAACCAAAAGCATTTCCAGTACTGCACAGTTTTGATTGTCTGTGCCTGTAATGGAGAAGATAAATAATTTTCAATTTTGTCAAACGACTGTTTTGGGAAAGAGTCTCAAATTTTGTTTACCATTTTGAACAACATAAACATTTTTTTATCTGGTACTTAATACATCTTGTAAATCTGAATCCTAATTATGGATAATCCTGCATCTTTATATATTTAGGTCATGCCTTTATATAGAGTAACCTCTCTTGGTCTTCTACCAAAATGAAGGCAGACTGGCTGCATTAAAAAAAGAGACTTCAAATCACAAAATATTCTTTGCTCGAAATAAATACTATATAATGTATTTAAACAGCACATATTAACTGCCTGTACAAACTGCAGTATCTTATGAAATGAGAAATGAAAGTTACAGCTGTATTGAACATGTATCCATATCAACTATACAAAAGCAACAAGTAAACACATGTACCAAATTTCATTCATGATAACCAATTCTCATATACACTAACAGTGAGTATATCTGCACAAAATATAATATCTTGAATCATTCTGTACACAATAAAGAGATCAGGTTCTTTTTTAAACAAAATTGTATTGCCAACATTGAATGAAAATGCCCTATATCACTGCTTCTTTCAGCAGAAAATTTTAAACCATATCTTCAACTTATCCAACAAAAAAAGTGCTTTAATCTGTGAATAACAGAAAATCTAATCAAGAAAATATATTTTGCTAAAATGTTCTAACTAGGTACTTGCCCCCAGTTACTATCAAAAATGCTAAATGCAAAGATTAATTTCTCCAAATCTATGTAAAATCAAACAAAATTAACACTTTAAAATTTTAAGTAACTATTCTACTTAACATTCTTTAAGTAAAATAAAATTCTTAGGCTGCATTTAAATTCTGAGACATTTCCACAACAAAACATCCAACAACATGGTCACTTTCTTACTAGCTGGTTACTTAACATAAACATCAAATGATGTTCAGAAATTGTCAAATTATTGAGAGAGATTCAGATTAATAAATGCAACACCAAAATGTTACTCAAGTGATCAAACACCATTCATTGACTGAATAAAGAATGTGTCAAAGTTTTGTATTCTATCACATGAAATTGAAAAAGTCTAAAAATTACCATATATACTTGCACATAATTCATGTTTATGTGTAAACTGCACTGACGCAAATCTGACAAATGTGACTGCAAATCTATGTGTAGTTTGAAAGAATTAATCCGATGAATGAACAACAAAGACCCTGATCTTCTAGCACATTATGCTACAGTAGATTGGATACCGTGTTCTTTGCAGTACGAGTCAACTAAAATGGAGTACATCAGTAACAGACAGAACAAAAATCGAGCAGATATGTAAGCAAGTATATATAGTACTGGTCAGAATAAATCAAGCTTTTTTTTACTATCTCCCAAAACAGTTACATTTTAAACCATTGCAACCAAATCTGATAAAAACAGGTCATGAAGAAAAACACAAAAAAAGCATAAGATCACAGCAAAATGTTGCCATTCAAAAGTCTTGTATGCAGATGTTACAAGCATTCTTAACAATAAAGTCTTCCTTTTTTGTGGATGTGGGATGATTTAGAAATTACATCATGACCAGAAATAAGCAAAAATTGCACTTTGCTATTTAAACACCTTAATTTTTACATCTTTATTTTCTCTCCAACTTTCCTTTTTTCCTTTTACAATATATATCACATTCCATTTATCACCTTTTCTTTCCCTCTGCATTATTACACCTTTATATAACCTTTACAAGTGCTTGCCTTGTCTAGTACGCTTATGTATGTGAGTGTGTGTATGTAATGTATGTCTGTACGCATGCAGGGATGTATGTTGTATGAATGTATACAAAGCATACTACAATTACCAGTAAATTGGTTGAACAAAAATAAAAATACTGGCACAGAAGCAGGAAAATGCAAGATTGGTGCAGGTGTAACTGCATTCCTGATGTTCATTCTTTCACCAGTATTTTGGCAAACTTCCATCAAGTCAACCCCTTATGGTCACTTTTGGCCAATTCAGTTTAAGCTCTTTTTACTTTATTGATTTAAAGTAGTCGGTAATGTTTTGATCATCTCACATAGAAGTCTCGCATGTTTCAACTCTTAGAGCTTCTGACTGCATGGGTATTTCCTCAATGTTTACAACCTCAAGCATTACATCCTGGCTGTCATAACGATGATCTTCCCATCTCTGAACACATTTCAATACGCATCCTAAAAGGCCAGCCACAAGAAGAAACCCTCCAGACATGTAGAATATTACATTACTGTTGCCCAGAGATGACTTAATTGACACTGGAAAGAACAAGAAGATTATGCAAGTTTTGTATCTCAATTGTTTTTCCAATAAATCTATATTAACAGGGAAATAATCCTGCACTTCCTTATTATAAATTATCGATATGAGCCATATGGTACACAAACTTAAAGAAATGGTCTTTTATGACGTACAGTATACATATTTCACTACTATTGAACAAAATGGGATCCATGGCCATATGTACCTTACAACAGGAAATTTGTTATAATGAAGGACCTTACAGCATGAATGGTATTATAATGAAGGGACTTAGGCATGAACAGTATTATACTGAATAGCTTTACAGCAGGAATGAAGGGCCTTACAGCATGAATGGTATTACAACAAATGGCCTTACACATACATGCCAACCCCTGGTGAGGAAAAAGCATAATCCTAGTGGAAAAAAGGAGTAATCTGAGCACAAAAAGTTTAATCCTCAAATAACATAATAAAATTCAATGTGCATATTTTCTATAATTTTTTGCATCAGGAAGCATCCATTTGAACAAAGGACCAAAGCTATATTATACCACTAGTTGTAGTCAGTATTATATTAAGAACTAGGTAAATAATGCCCCTGCATTTATAAAATTCGTTTCCACAATTTAGTTTTGCCATAACAAAAAGAAGTTGCCTTAGTATTGGAGCTAGCAAAACAAGCTAATTCAAGGCTAATTTTACACTATGACCAATATTAAAATCCCTTCCACACGACCTGCAATGGGCATGAAGCTACCCTAGAAAGGCACTGTATTGTGTTATTCATGTATTCATCACAGTTATTTTTTTCCAGGTTTTTTTTTCTTCTTTGTAATCTATCTGTGAAATCATTTGAGGAACATTTTTTCTGTAACATATGCATCGACTAGAACTTTTTACCGACAAATTCCTACAGAATGGTTCTGTACCTCACTTTATTTGTAATGAAGAGTATATGAGCAGAGATTAAAATTAGAAAACCAGTCTGTTATGTCTTAAGCCAGACAGCTGCTATAAATAGAAACAGTTTTTCCTGGAAATAGGACAGCTGCTATAAGTAAAACATATCACTAAGGAAAGTCGATGCTAGTCTACAGACAAGTGTACTTTAATGTCATAGTTACTCAGAAACAATATTTTCTAGAATACATTTTGTGTGATTAGTGGGATGTTAATAAAAACAGAGAAAAAAATTTGTGGAGGGGGATATAAAAAAAAGCGTAATCCAAGTAATGTACGTGTAAGGTGTAATTTAGTGGAAAAAAGCTTAATGATTATTATGCCAAAAGCGTATTGGTTGGCATGTATGCTTACACTTACAGCAGGAAATGTTATTATAATGAAGGCTCTTACAGCAGGAAAGGTATTATAATGACTTACAACAGCAACGGTATTGTAATGAAGGCCTTGCACAACAGTAAAAAAAAATGCAAGTTGGCAATTTTGTGTGAATTTGACCACCCACCCACTGGCCCACATAAATCTATTTTCAATTTACAGTTTTACCAGACCTCCAATATAGAGTAGCCCATTTACCGCAACCAGTTATGACCACAGTATCAGTAAATCTTTTGTCTAATAAAAATATTTGCAATCAACAAAAAATGGTCAGATAAAAAAAACAAACAATTTTCCATAAACTGTATCTTTGGCCTAATATTAATTGACAAACTTTTTTGATCAAAATTAAAAATAAACATCATATCAGCATGAAAATTTCATAACAGTAACAAAATTCACCTGTTTTTGGCGTATGGCAACATCACTAACTTATGGTAAATCAGGGCCAAGGCTTGAACCACTTGCATGCATTATAAATTAGTAAATATGGCAAGACATACCAGTAATAGGGTTTGCCATCAGTACTGCTGCTCCCTGGAACATAAGGTAGAGTCCAAAGGCGCCAGACAATTTCTGCAGGTCAAACAGCTCTATCAAAACCACTGATCTCAGGCACATGAATGCAGCTGCAGAGACATGACATTCAAAATTAAACATGAAGTCTACTGTGCACACTATTTGCTCAAATGTAACATAGCCCCAACAAAGACTGACACTACATAATATACCAGCAGTCAATATCAAATAAGATAATGGGAAAATTTCTGAATGTTCCATGTACCTGTATAACTATAATACTTGATGGCTAATTTCAAATAGAGCTAGCTATATTATCTAATATACCATAAATTAATTTTGGTCTATAATCTACTTTACACATTCTGAAAGGTCTGATCAACATCTTGATGATTAAGACTGTCTAATATAACAAATCTGATTTGCAGTTTTCAGCAATTAAACAATGTATCAGGTTTCCAAGAAGGAGAAATTACCCCAAACACTTAATTCTTATATCAACTTCCAGGTCCTTTTTTTGTTTGCTAGCTGGGTCCTATGTGAAATAACCATGTAAGCCATAAGAAATCTTATGCCATGAACATCAGTGATCAAATTAACTTGGATCAACAATAAAATTTAACTGTTAGAGTGTATCACCCAGGAGTGTAAAATTGAGGTAAAAAAAAAAACCTTGGTGTCAGGAAGAACAAATGTGGGGGTCAAAAATGTACTGACAAATTTGCATCTGACCAATCCAATTAAGCTTGAAATAAGATACTGCAACTTGCACATTCTCTCTCTCTCTCTCTCTCTCTCTCTCTCTCTCTCTCTCTCTCTCTCTCTCTCTCTCTCTCTCTCTCTCTCTCTCTCTCTCTCTCTCAAAATACAAATAAACCAATATACACAATTAACACACAAACGCACATATTACAAAGGATACTTTTGTCAGTTCATTTTCCTTTTAGTTTAAAGTTGTACTTTTAAGAGTCTCCTTATAATCTTTTTGCAAGAATATTATAGACCAACATATTACATATAAGTCAATACAAAAATCCAAATAAATCTTTTCAATCAAATGCCCATTAATTTACTGTCATAAAATGAGTACTTTCATTGATTTCATTGTACTTCGTCCTAAAACACATTTATCCAAAACTCAAAGAAGCTAATGATTCATCTTCTCTTTAACAAGATACACTTGAACTTTTAGATCTTTCTTTTGTTACAGCAAAGTTAACAATCAATGACCCTCTGACTTGGTAATCCAAATAATGGATTTGTCTCGGCAAGTTTACTGATTTTGTTTGTTGTAAAAGAATGTTTTGGGTGATAGTGTGCTCTATGTGTTCTTAAACACTGTCATGCAAGGATTATTCATTTTTTCAGTCTTCAAAATCACACAATCAGAAGTCAAATTGGTAATCCCAATGGACATTCAGTATTCCAGTCAAGGAAATTATTCTCTCCATTTTTCATTGAAGTTAGATCCATGGTTACCCATTTGTGTTCTGCTTCTTTCACTTTCGTGGCTACTGATTCTTAGTGCATGCTGTTTTAATCTGGAGATCACATTCTAGTGCAACAAGCATTGAGGTTAAGCATCTGGATGACATCTTGCTGAGCTAGATTGAAATCGTGAGAACTCACAAGATTAGGGGACACAACTCCATCATAACATTGCCTATGCAAGTCTGATTCTGTTTTGTATGCTCTGTATAGCACAGTGCAATGATTGGAGCATACAAAACAGGGAACCAGAATAGACCTTTGCTCAAATTATACACAGTGCCATACCTCATCCAAAGCATTAGATATTAAAATAAATCCTGACTGCATTTTATAAATCCTGCTTAAAAAAAAAAAAGCACAACAACAAAATGTGTGCAATAATTTTCTCCAGAGTGCATCCCTGACACAAACATTTAAGTAAACTGAAAACTCTGCCATTATATAAAATCTATAACATTTCAGGGTTCAAAAATTTATCAGTCGGTAGTTAGTAGGTTGCTAGTCATCAAGTGAAGTGGAAATTTTAGCTTTCAAATAAACTTTATGCAACCTGCATTAAAGCAAATTCTGAAAATGCTCAACTCGGAACTCATTCAATTCGACAAGCATCAGCCATAAGACAATATGAGAGGATTTTCTGGCCCTACATCTAAATTGACTATGTACACAATTCACTCCAACATCTTACCTGTTGAAAATCCAAATCCTGCAGCAAATACAGATAACCATGAAGATGAGGTAATATGTGGACACAAAATAGTCAGTGCTGCAGATAAAATTAACATGAAATTGCTGACACACACTGCATTGGCCCAGGGTCTGTCTGCAATCCATCCAAATACCATTCGGCCCAACACTGATGCAATCGCTGTCACCGAGATCAAAAATTGAGACGCTTCTTCTTTCAATCCCAACTCTACTCCAAACACAGGCAAAGAACTGAATGGCAAGTAGAATCCTGCAACAATTTGGAAGTAAAATTAAAAATATCTAACAATTAGTCTGAAAACAGTTTTAAATTTTAAAGGTTATTTGGTTGACATAAAAAAAAATTGTACAAAAATTTCATTAAAAAAAAAGACAACAAAAGTTCACAATATTCAGATGTAGTAAAGCAAGAGTTAATTTGCCTAATTTTCACATCAGCACAGGGCTTATACACAGTATAATGCAGGCCTATATTTACACATGACAAACGTACAAAAGATGGCATTGCTGTTTAGTCGTTATATAATGCCAGTCTCACAAATCACAAGTCAAAGGTTCACATTCTGGTTGTGTCTACTGCATGTTCATCTCTTGTCAAGATGTGATACTTCCAATGTATCTGCAGAGTAAAGCCTTTAATGTGTTGATGTGCCAATCAACACTGAAATCAATGCTAGAAATGCAACATATGATCATTATCCTGTATGTGACGGATCCAAATGATTAAGTGCAGAGACCCAGCTTGGCAGTCACATGATTTATCACATACTTGTCATATCCAAATGATCAACTGCACAGACCCAACTCTGCAGTCACATGATGCACCATCAGCAGGTCAGAGTCTACCATATGTAGTGTGGAGTAATCAGCAGGTCAGAGTCTACCATATGTAGTGTGGAGTAATCAGCAGGTCAGAGTCTACCATATGTAGTGTGGAGTAATCAGCAGGTCAGAGTCTACCATATGTAGTGTGGAAGTAATCAGCAGGTCAGAGTCTACCATATGTAGTTTGTGTGGAGTAATCAGCAGGTCAGAGTCTACCATATGTAGTTTGTGTTGAGTAATCAGCAGGTCAGAGTCTACCATATGTAGTTTGTGTGGAGTAATCAGCAGGTCAGAGTCTACCATATGTACTTTGTGTGGAAGTAATCAGCAGGTCTGAGTCTACCATATGTAGTTTGTGTGGAGTAATCAGCAGGTCAGAGTCTACCATATGTAGTTTGTGTGGAGTAATCAGCAGGTCAGAGTCTACCATATGTAGTGTGGAGTAATCTGCAGGTCAGAGTCTACCATATGTACTTTGTGTGGAAGTAATCAGCAGGTCAGAGTCTACCATATGTAGTTTGTGTGGAGTAATCAGCAGGTCAGAGTCTACCATATGTAGTGTGAGTAATCTGCAGGTCAGAGTCTACCATATGTACTTTGTGTGGAAGTAATCAGCAGGTCAGAGTCTACCATATGTAGTTTGTGTGGAGTAATCAGCAGGTCAGAGTCTACCATATGTACTTTGTGTGGAAGTAATCAGCAGGTCAGAGTCTACCATATGTAGTTTGTGTGGAGCAATCAGCAGGTCAGAGTCTACCATATGTAGTTTGTGTGGAGTAATCAGCAGGTCAGAGTCTACCATATGTAGTTTGTGTGGAAGTAATCAGCAGGTCAGAGTCTACCATATGTAGTTTGTGTGGAGTAATCAGCAGGTCAGAGTCTACCATATGTAGTTTGTGTGGAGTAATCAGCAGAACAAATAACACATGTCCTGATCTGCTAATACATTCAAAATGCAGATGAGAGTTTGCAGTAGTGTTCTAATATTTAGATTATATTATATACCACATACCTCAAAAATGATATTCAAGCATGAAAAAAATAAATAATCTAGCAGTAAATGCAATCTCAATTTTACATCCAACTGACATCCCAAAATATCAAACCAGCTAGATCATAAGGTAAGATCATATTTTAGTATGTGACCACTATTAAAGGTATATTGATTTACTTACCTAACATACTGAGAAAACTGACCATCATGAGCAGGAAAAAAGTTGGTCGTAATAACAGTCGAAGGTGAAATATTTCTACAAGCCATGAACAAAGTTTACGGCTTTTCTTTTCTTCCTGAATAGCACATTCTATTGAATCAAACTGCGGAACTGTCATCACACTACTATAACTGAACAATTCTGATGGAAGCATCACAGTCTTTCCACTTTGCATTGATGCAGAGCGTAAAAACATTTTTTGTCCATTTAAGCTATGATTACTTCCTGCTGGAGAAACAGGAACACTCAATGACAAAGGTCCATGGCATTCAGCAGCTAGTGACTTTAGTGGTTCTAAACAAGTTACATTTTGAATGCTTGCTGATGTAGGCGGTAATAATCCTTTGCTTGTACTCTGTTTATCCCATGGATCATCTGTAGGGAGCTGGTCATAAATTTTGGTTTTAATTGGACTTTCCAGGCTTCCACAGCCACTATCTCTCTTAGGTGTTGGAGGTGTTGACAGACATTTAGTTTTACTAAGTTGTAGCTTTGAAATTTTTGGTGACGGATGAGGCGACTTTGGTTTATATATCGGGTCTCCTTTGGTAATAATTAAACTGTTTTTACTTCTGTTCAAACTTCTTGAACTAAATCCTAAAGTCTCTTTTAGTTTGTTTAAGTAAGAAGAACTCTTGTTCCTCAAGTCAATTTTGTCTATTTTTAAAAGTTTATTGTCTTTGGTAATAATACAATTGTCCAAGGACCCATTTGAAATTGTTCTTTGCCTTTCTTTTTCTGCAATTAAGGCTTTCATGATGGCACCTCTCTGAATGACTCCACGTTTCATACGTTTTGTTTTAGCATAGGAAAGTGGTCGAAACAAAGCCCCACCTGCCACACAATGTAGAACAATTCCAGCAATGATGAAGGTGGCACCTTTCCAGTCATATTCTGATAGAAGAAAATGATATAAGTGTGGAAAGACTAATGTTCCAACACCAGAACCACACATGGCTATGCCAGTAGCTAATGACCTTTTATTCTTAAACCAAACACTAACAGTCACAACTGACGAAAGAAAGATAAGTCCCAGGCATGTACCTGAAATAAAAGAAAACACTACCTTTCAGACAAAAATTAAGTTCACAGAGGCCTCAATGTGCTAATTCTGAAAAGTATAAAGTATGAAGCTAACTATAAAAGTACCTCATTGTAGGTAGGTTGGTTTACATGGCACTCCCTCTCTATAAGGCTCTCCATCATAGCACCACTAATATTGTTAGTACATTTCAATCAATAAGTGTTTTGTCAGATATGAACATCTCATCTACTGGCAATGGTCAGAAGAAAAAAAAGAATGGAATTTCTCATTTCTATCAGCTGCAACCTTTGCCTTGGTACTCCACAATTTGTCTTTGTATTAGTATATGCACACTGATATTCTCATGTCTTTACAGTATAGTGTGTACACACTGTGATATTATTGTCTTTATAGTATAGTGTGTACACACCTTGATATTTTTTTGTCTTTATAGTACAGTGTGTACACACTGTGATATTATTGTCTTTATAGTATAGTGTGTACACACCTTGATATTATTGACTTTATTGTATAGTGTGTACACACCATATTTTTATGTCTTTATAGTATGGTGTGGACACACCATGATATTATGTCTTTATAGTATAGTGTGTACACACTGTGATATTATATCTTTATAGCATGGTGTGGACACACCATGATATTATGTCTTTATAGTATAGTGTGTACACAGTGATATTATATCTTTATAGTATGGTGTAGGCACACCATGATATTACATCTTTATAGTATAGTATAGTTATACATACCATGATATTATGTCTTTACAGTATAGTGTGTACACACTGCTATTTTCATGTCTTTATAGTATTGGGTATTTACAACGATGTATAGTGTGTACACAGTGTTATTCTGTCTTTATAGTATCGGGTATACACCCTGTTTTTATGTCTTTATAGTATAGTGTGTACACACCTTGATATTTTTTGTCTTTATAGTAAAGTGTGTACACACCTTGATATTTTTTGTCTTTATAGTAAAGTGTGTACACACCTTGATATTTTTGTCTTTATAGTAGTGTGTACACACCTTGATATTTTTTTGTCTTTATAGTACAGTGTGTACACACCTTGATATTTTTTGTCTTTATAGTAAAGTGTGTACACACCTTGATATTTTTTGTCTTTATAGTAGTGTGTACACACCTTGATATTTTTTGTCTTTATAGTACAGTGTGTACACACCATGATATTGTCTTTATAGTATAGTGTGTACACACTGATATTATGTCTTTACAGTATAGTGTGTACACACTGCTATTCTTGTGTCTTTATAGTATTGAGTATATACAATGATGTATAGTGTGTACACACTGTTATTCTGTCTTTATAGTATTTGGCATACACCCTGTTATTTTGTCTTTATAGTATAGTGTGTACACATTGTGATATCAAAACAACATTACAGGGAAAGAGGTGAAAAAAGGAACACAACTTTAAGCTTATGAAAACATCATAAATTAAAATCTTTTTTTCCAACTGAATAAAGGCTGAACTACAAAATAATTCTGCAGTCCTGCTTTAAGTAATTTGCACGATATTAAAATCAACACTGAACTGGTGTTGTAATATTTTTTCAGAATAAAATTCAGTGCTTCTTCTGCCTACCAGAAGCTATAATGCTGTGAATTCACTCTGACATAATAAATTTTTATCTTTTTGTTTTATTTTCCAGCTCTTTAAAGAAAATTAAAGAATCATTCACTTTTACCTCCAATGAAACCGTAGAAAACTGCAAAGAGTGTACATGTAGGCATATTGGGTCCTATAACAAACACTATGCAGGTGACAATACTTCCCATTATGGTTACTTTTCGGTAGCCAAATCTTTCTGACATTGCACTGGCCACAGGTCCTGTAGAGAGAAAGAAAATGTAATAATATGAATTATATAATCCAAGTAAAAAATACTGAAATTAATTATTAGGGCACATGTTCTCTCAAGGTTATAAATAAAACTTGGCATAAAAACCTGACAGAGAGTAAGTAGAGTGGAAATTTGTAAATAAAAAGTTTTTTTTTTAAAAAAATGAACAATCAGTAAAACAATGTGATGGACAAAAGTATATGGGAATATAGTTATCAACTAGAAAATGGCACTGTACAGAAAAGTACATAGGAATTTAAGATTAAACTTAAAATGGACATCACAGAATAAATAATTTCAGTACTAAACTAGAAATTGGCATCCTATGGAAAGTACATGTGAATTCAGGTATCAATGGCATCATGCTGAAAATTACATGAGAATTTAGTTATCAAATGTAATATGGCCATATGCCAAACAGTTCATGAGAATTTAGTTACCAATGAAAAATGGCAACATGCAGGAAAGTACATGGGAACTTAGGTACTGTTTAGAAATACAATGGCACCATTGAGAAAAGTACTTGGGAATTTAACCAGATAAACAATGGCATCATGAATACTGTTGTTTTTCTTTAATTATTAAATAATCCAGGCATTTATTCAAAATTCCTTGCTGTTTGAAAAGAAGCTTTACACCATATGGCATTTACAACATCTCCAAAAAAGAATCTCTACGTCCCAGCAGATGAAGGTCAAAAAAATTTGAGGTAGTCAGCTAACTGGAGGCTAGTCAATTTACTGCTTAAATGATAATTTTCTTAATTTCAGGTCTCAAGACTATTTCCATTCTACTTGCCCTTCAGGTCTCAATACTAGTACATTATTTCCATTCTACTTGTCCTTCAGGTATCAAGACTAATACATTTCCATTATACTTGTCCTTCTGGTCTCAAGACTAGTACATTTCCATAGTTCTTCTGGTCTCAAGACTAGTACGTTTCCATTCTACTTGTCCTTCTGGTTATATTAATTTATGGCCTTGGATACACATTCTCAAATTCAAAATTTCTATGATGCTAATAGAATAAACTCAGATTGGATGATGGAATTAATTAATTAACTATGTAGTGTAAACAGAGAAGTAATTCTTTTTCTTTATTTCTTCTCAAAGAATTTGCCAAGAGACTTGTTCTGTTACGTCATATTTACAAACTTGTATATATGTTCTCTGGACATAGGTACAAGCCACCTACATTTTTCTATTGTTAAATGCAGTTTTTATTGAAAAGAATCACTTTCTTCATAATTTAATTACTAAGACTGCCTGGAAAGAATGGAATTCATGCATATACATGTGGGTAGATAGGTTGGTCAGCAATGACAAACGAACATGGCTGACCAACTTGAAACATACTGGTGGGGGGATATTGGCACTGAGCATATTACTGGCTATTTAATGCCAAACAATAGGAGATAAGTGCTTCATCCATGGATATACAGAGGCAACTGATCTGTGTTGACCAGACAAAGTACTAAACCCACAACCCTTGGTCTATAACTCTCTCAATGTAAAAAGCTATCAAAGCTTTCAAGTTTAGATGCAAAATGTAAAGAGTCTGAAGAGGATATTTTATAAGAAATATTTTTAAAATGATGACAATGTCAATACACACCTGAAACAAGACCAAAGCCAGTCAAAAGTGAGATTATAATACTGCTTTGATTATTCTGAACTCCGTAATGTTCTTCTATGTCCCTCTGAATCACAAAGAAACCTGTGCTAAGCCCCTCGACCACCATGCTACACACAAATGCCCCAAGCACAATCATCCAACCCCAACCTCCATCAGGAGCCTCCCAAGGCCGGCGGGGATGGACATCTTCCTCCATTTCTTCAAGCTCCTCCTTGTCATTGTCTGAGTACAAGACTGATTCACGCGTCATGATGACAGTTTATCACCCTCATCATCCACCTGTAAAGCGAAAAAGAAAAAGTTTTAACAGTGTATTTTCTAAAACTTTAGAAACAAAGGGTGAAATGATAATAGTGGCAGCAAAAGTAGCTATATTAGTGGTGGTTGATGAAAGAAGAAATGGATTTTGTGTTAGAATCCCAACTTCTTTTCACAACTGTAATAAATGTAAAATTCACAACTACACTGAAGCAGTTGCCATGGATACTCCAGATACATCTATAATAGTTGCTGTACATCAGCATAACAGCTTTACTTAAGTTTCTTATCATAACTTATTTTCAAAGCATTTCACTTTCTTTTGTACCTTTCATCAATGAGACCTAGTTGTTGTAGCCTCAACTTGGTTTCCTGTGGTTGAGGCTACGAACTGATCCCATATCATGTAATGGAGCAAAAATAAATCCTCACTAAAGTCAGAAAATCAAATAGTTTAGAAATCTACTAAATAAGTATAATCATTTTTTCAAAGAAGTTTGGCTTATTTTGACAAAATGCACGAAGAAGGAAAATGGATACTTGCATAAATTGCTGAATACAGTTTTTGTTAAGAAAATAATGCCTTCTTGGTGGAATTTCAGTCACATGTCAACCGTATTTACTATTAATCCGCATAATTTCCGACTCAAACCGTGATATATTTTTTACTATGATCTGTTCATGTTTGCAAATAAGGCCTCATCGTCCTTATATGGAACAAAAACGAGACTGAGAATGGAAGTAGGCATTATTTGAACTAATATGGTGGACTATCAAAATGAAAATCAGATTAGAAAGGTAAATGAGATTTTACAATTTCAGCAATTATTTGCGATAATTCCAGTATTAAATAAAAGGATACTCAATTTATTTTATTATATTCAAAGAACATGTTCAAAAATTTTTATATTAGGCTAAAAAAAAAGCCAGGTGTAAATCACACCTGGCTACTCCATTGACATACATAGACTAATGTTAGTACCCTGTCCAGGAGGTAGGACTAAAGGTACTAATATTAGTACTATAACCAGACCCAGTGTTCTCTAGCAATGTCACTTCTTAGAGCATGCACATAACAAAACAATAATACATTGTACTTTGTACATTATTTTAAACAAAAAGTTAAATTAAATACCTATAGAACATATTGTCAGGTAGGAACAAGATTTCCTGATCTTACACTGAATGCTCACTGTTTGATATTGACCTCTGGGCTGTATGAGAGGCTTGTAGGAATTGACTTAGTTCTATCACGCAAGATCCATCAGGGTTGATAAACAAAAACATGTGGGATGTCTTACATTGTAGGACTAGAATTGCCTTGGGTTTACAAGTCTTACGTTCTCTCCCCATAACATGGACAATACATCATCATCACCTCATCTAATAGTGGTCCGGAGTGGCCGAGTGCACGCCTTTACCTATCCACTGCCATCTCACCGCGTTTGCTTGAGCCTCAGGCTCAGCCAATGTGGGGGTGAGAAAGCTTGCCAGTGCAGCAGCTGCCTGTTGGTTGGTGGTTCTTACCAGTTTTCCCTCCATCAGTTATACTGGCAACCATATATCAGCCTATCGAGCACTGAAAAATGGCGATAATCCAACAACGTAACTTTTAATAGTGCAGCTCCAACAACCGAAACAAAAAATGTTTTGTTATTTTGTTGGGTTTTTTTTTTTCACTGTCAGGTGTCGTCTACATTAAGCGTTTATACAGAGAATCGACCCACTTAGAGGAACAACACAGCCAATAGTCCTAGACCTTTCAAAACTTCACCACATCTACTCGTGACTTGTTTGTATAGCTTACACATAGCAATCTCTCCTGTAACCTTCAGTCGGCTATTTTTAAACTGAAATCCTGTAAAAGGCCTAACGTATCCATTATATCTCGAATAACGCCTTCAAACAATTGTCTGCATGTGGAACACACAAAACTCAACATGAAAACTTAACCATGGTGTGAAATATCAGAATTAACACCAAGGCCGACGTTATAAATCAGAGTTGTATCATGCGATAGAAGCATGATCGCCGTCAAGGTGGCTCTAAAAACAGTCACCCGTATTCTTGCGAACTAGGCAACTTTTCTAACAAGTTATTCACCCATTGTGTGACGAAAATTCTCATCAGATTTACCACCAGGAAATAAAATTAAAGACGACATTAAGTGAAATACAGAAAAAAAAAACGATGAAAAGCTTAAAAGGCTTCAATTTTATCGCATAAAAAGAAACTACACCACACAAAAAAGTACTTTTAAAAAAAAAACTTTCTTATAATCTAAGGTAGTGGTTATCAAGCTTTTTGGAGCTGTGGACCCCGTAGCATGTCATGGTCAGATGGCTGACCCCTATCAGCCTATCTAATAAATTTGGCCGATCGACATTATTATTTTATGTAATCCATGCAAGACATCAGTAAGTAATAACCATAGAATATAAGAGTCAATACAGAATAGACAGCTCAGTACCAGTTTTTTTTTTTTTTTTTTTAATATATAATTGTTGATAATAATGAAAACTTTGCAAATGTACTATTTTCATTATTTTTTTGGGACCTGCTTCCGGACCCCTTGGCAACATACGACGGAACTCAACGGGTCCGTGGACCTGTTTAAAAACCCCTGATCTAAGGGCCTGAAACTCCAGAAATGACCCTGACCTCTCAGTCGCTGAAGTAGCCTGCTTTATGAAATAACTGTTCTTGATTTCTTAAAACCTATCAATTTGAGCAGTACATATTCGAACAAAATTTCGTTTGTTAAAACTGCTAGAGTTACATTTACTGTAACACGCTGAGAGAGAGAGAGAGAGAGAGAGAGAGAGAGAGAGAGAGAGAGAGAGAGAGAGAGAGAGAGAGAGAGAGAACTTGTCCATGGTGTGATATACCAGACCAATGATATAAGACTCAAAGGCTGTTTTAAAACATGAATTAATTGTAAATGTTCTTAGTTCAATTTATTAATAATAAAAATGCACAACTAAATCTGAGGTTTTTTTTTTATACGTTTCGAAGAAAGCGGGACCTGTTAATCTTGTTTTATCTTTTCGCGTTAACTGTCTAAGAATATGTATATTGATGCCGAATTCTTTTTTCTTTTTTTAAAAGGGTTAATTATTACATTTTAGCTATAAAATGCTATGAAGATATGACTGCTACATGTTTTTTTTTTTTGGGGGGGGGATTCTATCAAGGACAGGATGGGGATGGGGAAGCGGTTATCTCACTTCCTATCCCTAGGGAAACGAATCCGTCGTATCAATATACAAAACCGATGCAGTTCTTGCTCTTAGGTGAAAAATAGGGAAAATTCTTTTCAGGCCTTTTTTTAATTACTCATTTTAACGTGTGTACTTTTTAATCTGTGCAGTCGTGACTGTTGTCTATAAATGGTAGCTTACCTCCCCTCTTCGAATATGTTTACCTGCCACGTTTATAATCTAAGGAATATTTGCTTTCTTCAAAACCTTACAAATTTCAGACGAAATCTTTCGAAATTTGGAAAAACGAATAAAGATGGACAGGCTTAAATTTTATCCGCGCGAGCACAACCACGAGTCTTGCAATGTACTTGAGGCTGCTCCATGACTAGCATTTCTCTACCATATCTCGCAGCTGATAACAAAAAGTCCGCGCCGATGGAACTAGATTTGGTTTGAAATTTGTAAAGTATGAAGGGATTAAATAATGCTCAGCTAAATTGCAACTGTGCCGTTTAAATAACTTCAAAGACGAGTAGTAAGAATCATAAACAATAATGGCATGTGCATATCCATCAATCTACAGTTATGCCCACAACAACAAAAAATATGATTCCAGTTGCACTGGTTTTAAAAATAGGTAAGTGGAAATATTCTTTATGAACCTGGTTGGCTTCGCCTTACCGACCATCTCAAAAACAGGTAAGGTATAAACGTACGTCTTACCTTCAGGCCTATATAATACTGCATGTGTGATGTACATCTACATCACTACTAAATCCACTTACACCACGTTACGTTGAATACGAAGCACAGTGGCTCGTATCGTTGCTGATAATTTATCATACAATATAGTGTATATAGTACATGCATGACCGGTAAAAAGTCAGCAACGATTCAAACCCATGTGATATGAAGTACCATTCCCAGGCACTTTTTTAAAAAAAAAAAAAAAATCACTTGATATTTACACCTGTTGAGTCACCGATAGAGCCAATTTCGTAACAACACATCTCGACAGTAGTCGTGACAAATACACGCCAAGATGAGGTTGCTTACAGTGGACATCTCGGCTCCATGTTCTACAGAAAACACGGTTAAAGAGAATGTGTACGTGTATATACATGTATGTATATATAGGCTGACCTCAATTTTACCGCTGACTGCTGGCACAGCTAATATTTGTGGAAGAATACTTGCAAGTTTGAAATGTATAGTAAATTCGAATATTAAAAAAAAAACGATCGTAACGAACTGTGCCGATTTACGTTTATTTTAGTAAATTTTATTCACTCCTTTTAAAAGTGTACCCACAAAATATACTTTCTCCTCTCCTTTGATATGTATACTAACAAAATCTTTGACAATTAGCGAATTGAAATTAGGAGATTGGTCACACCGAGGATGAGGGCCGCAGCAGCTAAATTGGCAGAGCGTTGGACTCTTAATCTAAAGGTATCGGGTTCTATACCCGCCGAGGCTAGCATAGTACTAATATTAGTACCATTAGTCCTACCTTGTGGACAGGGTACTAACCTGAGTTTGTGCGTCATTGGCGCAGCCGAGTTTAATTGACACCCTGCTCTTTTTTTAGCCTAATATTAAAAATTTTGAACATGTTCTTTGATATATAATGAAATACATTTATATAATGAAATACATTGAGTAGTCATCTTATTTAATACCGGAATAATCACAAATAATTGTAGAAATAGTGGTAAAATCTAGTTTACCTTTCTTATCCGATATTTTCGTTTTGATCGTCCGCCATATTAGTTCAAATAATGCATACTTCCTTTCTCAGCCTCATTTGTTTGTGTGCCATATAAAAGGACGTTAAAGCATTATTTGTAAACGCAAACAGATCGTAGTAAAAAAAATATGGCGCGGTTTGAGTCAGAAATTATGCGCTTAAATGTAAATACGGTTTACCGGTGACTTTGAAATTCCACCAAGAAGCAAATATTTTCTCAACAAAAACTGTATTCCGCAATTTATGCAAGTATTCTTTCTCCATCTTCTTGCGTTATGTCATTCAGCAACTAATACCATAGAGTTGAATATTCATATATAGTCTAGCAAGCCTTATGTAGAAAAGGGGTCACGGCGAGTCTCGCGTTATCTGTCATGGTAGACAATGAGAAGGTTAGCATAACTAAGCCAATATATTTTACAGTGTAAGGGCTTAATAAATACAAAATAAGCCAAATTTCTTTGAAAAAATTATTATACTTATTTAGTAGATTTCTAAACTATTTGATTTTCTGAATTTAGTTAGGATTTTTGTTTGCTCCATTACATGATATGGGATCAGTTCGTAGCCTCAACCACAATAAAACAAATTGAGGCTACGACATCGTAACTAAAGCCAGCCCAGATCACAGGGGCTAGTATTGTTGCTTACAATTTACCGTCGTACATGTTTTGCTTTATTTCGGGCGCGATCAGGTCCATGTCGGACAGTACCGTGGGAAAATGGTCTGGCATTCCGTACAGATATGATTGTAAACAAAACTTCGGATACGTATGCAACGTCAAATGCTTGAGCTAAACATCGGTACCAGATATAATACGTTACGCGAAATGTAGATTGAAATATCAGCGTTTATTCTTAAAAAAAAAGTCGCGGGAGCAAGGAGAGAAGTGTCCTCTCTGGTAGTATTTATATAGTACATGTATGGCGCTAAATTAAAAGCAACGATACGAGCTCCAGTGGCCCAGGTAGGCTACTTAGGTATTTCGGAGTTTAAGACACCTCTCTTTCATGTCCTCGGCAAGATTTTATCGCCTGTAAATACACTAAAAGTTCTGTTAATTCCAAACTTCCAACCATCAAATCAACGAAAAAGAAGAGACACTACCCTTTATGGCTTACAAATTTGAATAAAGAAATAAAGCAAAACGTCCATGTAAGAAAAATAAGAAACAAGATATGCAATAGTGTGTGTGTGTGTGTATGTGTGTGTTCTGTGATTTGGATTTATGATTATGCTGATACCAGGTCTGCCAATCATCACACTAACCTCTTAATAATGAGCGCCTAGCGAGACATCTGGTATTACCATTTTTTGTCTTTGGTATGTCTCGGCCAAGGTTCGAACCAGCAACTTCCCGCATCCGAAGCTTACGATCTAACCATTTAGACCCTTGTAGCGGTCGCAATAGTTGTATACTGTACACTACTGGCAATACAATAACTGTATATTGTACAATAATGATAATGCAATGGTTGTGTATTGTTGTTGTTGTTCTGGGGCTTAACACCATTTTTACAGCACACGATACATGGCGGCCAGTATTAATGGCGGAGGAAGAAGCCGGGAAATCCACCGAAAGAACTGACCCACCAGAAGCTACTGGCATTCTTTCTCATTCTTTCTCACATATCCACATTCGCCGAATCTTAGACTCCAAACCACGCAGACAGAGGCGAGATGACAGTGATCCGTAACGGAAAGCGCTTTAGACCACTTGGCCACTCGATGCCCCGGTTGTGTATTGAACACTGCGGAGAATGTATGGCTGGAATTCGCACAATCATGATGTACATCTAGAAACCTCTTTACAATCCTGTCGGTAGCTTCTTGTGTGTCGGCCATTCTTTCCGGGGTTTTCCCGGATTCTTCCTCCACCATTTATACTGTCCGCCATGTAAAGCTTATCTTGTGCTGAAAATGGCGTTAAACCCAATAACAACAACAATCATCCGGTCTGCCTTGTTACGAATTGAAAAAACGAAGCAGTCGGTGCAGGGTACTCAACCGCAGCTGCACATGAAATTTTTCCCAAAAATTACGGAAAAAAATATTTTTACATTTGACTGAATACGTAAAGTATGATGATTCGGTTGGTGCTCGGTCCAATACTTAGGTCCAGTATGATATACAATCTCACTAAAACTCAGCAAAGTGACGAATATGGTAAGAAAAAAAATTGAATGGGCACAAACTAACCAATTAGATGTAATTATAACAATATCCATGTCTAAATCGTGTATCTATTTCACATTTGATACTAATTGGAAGTACGCTAAACTACAATACGTATTAGTCGGTACTGATTTTATTAAGCATGTAAACTTGGACCCATCATTATTATCAGTTATACTTATAAACAAATTAAATACAAACAAAATAGAAATACATGTATTACTATGACCATGTCATTAACCTTTGTGTGTTTTACTTGTTCACTGGTTTTCCTAGTTCATCCAAAAATCGTTCCAACTGAAAATAATTTTAAAATCTCAAAAACCATGATGATAATTTTATCAATATTATAATATATGAAATCAGTAAGAAATAAAGTCAACCTAGTTTAGGGCGTCCAATAGCTAACTGTGCCTGCAGTTTCTGCAATATCTACTTATCAATTATATTTTAAGTATGAAACTTGAACGTTTGACCGTTTAAGCCATAAAAACCGCAACATTGTTGTCTGTCGGAATGGTATCCTAAATGATGCATAATGTGTTTCCATTAAATAAAAAAAATATACGTATGTTTCCCAAAATTTGGGAAGCTAGACACACTATTTGTCATATAACGTTAACAATCCGGATCTTTTCGGAAAATATGGTAAGGAATACACGCATGACCTCTGAATACAAGGACATTCGTTTTGAGTCGGTCGCTTTTTTCAGGCAGATAATCGTTACTGATGTAAAGCATTCTGTGACCGTTTTATACAAACTTGTAACTGGAGGCTGTAACAAACGACAATAAATCGCTTGTGGCAATAGCTCAGCCATACTAAAATATACAAACCATAAACGTTTTATTTAAGTTTGAGAAAGGAAAATGGTTGCGAATTTTGCGAAGCTGACTATTGACAATACGATGTTCCAATTAATTTGCCTATTTTGCAGCAACATTGATCAATTACTGTGCAATGACCAGTTTATGATTTGGATTTATAAACTTTATTTAAAAATTAGCTCCAGTTTTGGCAAGAAAATGGTCTATCTGCGTCCGTGTGTGCGTGCGTACATACATATATACATACGTTATCCGATCTCTGCAAATAGGATTTACTAGTCAGAATCAGTGTAACTCGGAAGATGTAACCCATGTTTTGCATTGCGTTTTCATGCATCCCATCAAAAAGTAGCCAAAGATAGTCATGAGCAAAATTGTGAACGTGACTGAGGTTGCAATAGATCCATCATTTTATCAAACAATCAATTTTTTTAACTAAAAAATTATGTTTGACTATATTAAAAACGATAGTGCATGTAAATTCAAGAACCGCAACTGTATATCATTCCGGGGTGTTCTGTCTAGTTTTTAACAACGTGGGGCAATGCAATGTGCCATTTAGTATTAGTATTTCCTGCATAAATGATTCTCAAAATAAAGCCTGAACACAATGTTACGACAAAAAAAAAAAAAAAAAAAAAAAAATTAATTACTATACTGCCTGCAAGTCTTGTGTTATTATTATTCAAATTATCCGGAGGGTGTCAATACATTCTGCATGCGCTCACTTGCATGAATGTCATAATGACAAGAAAAGAAAACTTAAGATAAATATAGTTCTTACATAGCTATCCTATATATTAATATCGAGATTATACAGTATTACGAATTTAACGACCAGTATTTGTATTTTGCAAAGAGCGCTAAACAAAGAGTTCAAAGAAGAGACTAGCGCCCTAATGCGTGAAACGAAGTTTTCCAGGCATTAAAGAAAAGACTATTTCTTCTTGAAATTCTTCATATTGAACGTCTCACTATTACCATTTTCACTTATGATCATCTTGACAACACGAGAAATTTTAAATCAAAACCTAGTGTTGGCATGACCCTCAAATCGATAGCGATAACAATTTTAACACAATGGCGGCCATATTGGTTGTCTGCGAGGAACCAGTTTTTATTTGCAACGAAATAGACCATGAATTGAATCAGGATGTGTTCAGAGTGTCATTGCAATCCTCCTTGTAGTTTATCAGAAGCAGCAATAAGAAACTTGTGCTAAAGGACGGACGGAGAGACCACCCCTTAAGCTCTTCTGATTAATGGCAAGCAAAACTAGACCGGTTCTTACATGGTATCAGTGGTTTCAAGAAAACCCATCGCTAATTTACGGCATGTGTTGGATGTATAGCAATGTGAAGGAAAGCTAAATAAATCAGTTAACCGAATTATTGTGTTGACAGCTATGATAAATGATAGTCACTGGTATCACGTGAAATTTTCAATACAAAAAAATGGATGAGGGTATGTAAACCTGCGAGAAAACAGGTAATTCATAAAGTTTTTCAATACTAATTACTTTAATGGACTCTCTCTCTCTCTCTCTCTCTCTCTCTCTCTCTCTCTCTCTCTCTCTCTCTCTCTCTCTCTCCCCCCCGATCACATGGGATACACATTTAAAAAAAACGCACAGAAAGAGCATATATTTTTCCAAGCTCATGTTTTATCAGGTTTAAGATACAGCTTTATACATTGAAGGTTTGATAGAAAATCACACCGGTGATAACGTTATTATTATTATTATTATTATTAGTAGTAGTAGTAGTAGTAGTAGTAGTAGTAGTAGTAGTAGTAGTAGTAGTAGTAGTAGTTTATTATTTGTTTAGACTCAATTAATTATCATACGGTTAAGCCAAAAGAACGTTTGCGTTAACCCCCTCAGTAAAAGAAACATTCAAATTCCTTGACCGAAATGCAGAACGGAATTAAGGTACGAAGTGACTCATAATTTCCTTTAACCTTGTCTATCTTTATTTTTGGTCAGAGGTCACCGTGCATTTGAAACGTTGTAATTCGCCGCGACAGCGCAGTAGTAGCACAAGGTAGTCTCTTGACTTGGGGGGTTTTATACATACGCGACTTTGTATTGAAGCTTACAAACGTTTTATTGAACCCTACCGACCAGAAATCAATAAGCAGAGTATTCATCTTCTTAAAAAAAAAAAAAAAAATTCAAAAATAATTTGCAACTTTAATACGGCCATACATAATCTAATTGTCATGTTTTTACAAACTAAATTTTTCTCTACAATCCAGACTTGCTTAGTTCAGTTGTTAGTATACGTTAGTATGCATTACAGAACTACAATGTTAAGATGCATAAAGGCCGTAAGATTTAGAATAACATGAACAAGCAATGTGAGATAGTTGTATGTATGTATGCATGCATGCACGCAAGTATGTATGTATGTATGTATGTATGTATGTATGTATGTATGTATGTATGTATGTATGTATGTATGTATGTATGTATGTATGTATGTATGTATGTATGTATGTATGTATGCATGCATGCACGCAAGTATGTATGTATGTATGTATGTATGTATGTATGTATGTATGTATGTATGTATGTATGTATGTATGTATGTATGTATGTATGTATGTATGCACTGGCGTAACTTGGTATGGGCAATGGGGACAGTTGTCCCAGGGCGCTATGTACCAGAGGCGCCAAAATGATGAAAATACAAATAAAATCTTATAGTTAATTTGTGCTGTCAGATTCTTGTGTTGTTTTAATGAGCAACGCTTGTAGTAGTACTTAAAACTTCTATATGTCATCTGATTTTAATAAACATGGTTATCTCAGATGCACTCGAAGAGACGTAAAGTTTATGTTTTGTTCCCGAAAGCCAAGTACCCTCGCTACGCCACTGCATCTATGTATGAATGGATGGATGAACAAGATGTATAACTGGTCAGAGGACAGAAGAGACAGAGAATGTTATATGCCTCTTTCAAATCGACCATGGATTAAAAAGATTCCAGTATAAAATAAGTACCCGCCTCCCCCTCCCCATTTCACAAGTTCTGGTGATATGTAAAATTTGACGTCAATCAGATCGTCCTCGATTATTACCTCGGATGTGTGTTGGCTCAATAATTTACAGAAAAATAATATACTTTGTTCGTCGATTAGGGTCTCAACGAAAATGAAACTAGTCTATTCGAACTGCCTAGGCTCGGTGATATAGTAAGTATCCAAGCAACCAGCCAACCCCACTCCCACAACAGAGGAAAAAAATTCAAGGCCCAGATTAAATTTGCTGAAGGGGAGGGGCACGAGTCACTTGCTATGCCATTTCGACAATTAGACTGCACTAATTGCGGTTACGAATGAAAAATTGTTCGATGCATTCTCGATCAATCTTTTTCATTTTGGGGTAAATAGTCCAGCTGTTACGAATGCTACTATCGCCATACATTTTAGGTATGAAAGGTAGGACTGACCTGGAAGTTTTAATTAAGACAACGTAAAGAAAAACTACTATTGTTAGAAAAATGCGCGTTTTTGACATACACACGTACGGACTCGCATCAAGAAATTATCTCATCAATCAAGATCAACATTCTACTAATTATTAAAGTATCTAGGTCAACATCAACGATTATATACAGATATTTCAGTTAAAATTGAGCAGGTAGAGTTATTTACGATTTTTCCGAAGAATACGAAAAAACTGTATACTGGAGAAAGATGGTAGAAAAAGGAAAGTCCGACAATAGATCAGCAAAACGGCATACACTAACACAAATCCAGACTACTTGATTGTTCCTTAACATTGCCGGCCGTTCATATGCTACTGACGTCTGCCTATTGAAACAACCAATAATTTTGGAAAATAATAAAAAGTATCGAAACAAAGCTGTTGCTCCACCATTAACCTTAAATCAAAGTCAAATAAAAAAGAACCATATAGTTTAACTTACGCAGATCAGCGAGAGAGAGAGAGAGAGAGAGAGAGAGAGAGAGAGAGAGAGAGAGAGAGAGAGAGAGAGAGAGAGAGAGAGAGAGAGAGTATCCCCGCCCATTTAACAGAATACCAATAACAACACGCATTATTCTTCGGCAAATTCAACTAGAACCCTTCATCATGTCAGAAATATTTTCATTCGTTTTCTTTTCCAATTCACCACCCCACCTCCGCACCCTCGTCCCCAAGCTGCATTCAGAATTTTAAACTATCCTTTTTAGTTCTCGTCTCCTTCAAACACCATACCAAATACGACAATCTGATTAAAATCAGATCATCACCGTCCTTCACTTAAGACAGCGAAGATCTGTTTTTTTTTAAAAGACTGCTAAATACGATTGCACAAACTTAAATTCCCTCTGTCGGTGTTGATGGCATTCCAATTACAAGAATTGTCGTTATATAAACGGAAGTAAAGACATACAAATGAACTAACTGACTAACCAATTAATGACAATAATCGGTTTTATTGATACGACTTTTATAAAAGTTCCATGACCTTTCCTCTTCCTTAACGTTATCATAAGTAAAAGTAAATTGCATCTATAATCTGAAAACGTTCTCGCTCAAATTTTACAAACTGCAGTTTGAGGCATATTTATTTACTTTTGTTTTCTTCCGATGTTTCAGTTAAGAATCTGTAGTTAAGGTCATTGGACTTAGCTAACGGAATGAGGTTGATATGACAGACATTGACACTATATTAGGAATGTAATATGTTTTATATTTTTGTAGGACGAATGGGGGTTAATGTTCATCTTTACATTTTAGAACTAAACTTTTTTATAAGAAGTTTTTTTTTTTGTAGTGCTAGTGGGTGTAACGCCTATTTTTGGCAACAAAGAATACATAGCTACGGGGGAAAAAACCCAACGAAATACGGGAAGCTACGGCAGTACTTGTTAGCTTTCTCAATTTCATTAAGTATAATATCGACGTTCTGCAAAGATAGACACATACAAACAACCGTTTCGTTTTTGTGCCATTAAAAAATCGTGTACGAGATAGAAAAAAGCGCGCGCACACACACGCGCATCTCTAAGCAAATTCATAAACGCTTCAAATAACTGCCGAAGCATATAGACATGAATTCTACTTTCTACAATAAGAAACGTACAGTCGCCATCTAAAGAAAAGTAGTTATAAATCTCATTATATATATATGATCTGTAGTTTTATTACACTAGGAAAAGGTGTAAATCATCATTTCTAAATTTCAATACAAACTATATCAGCTATAAATAACGGTCTTATTTCAGTTTATTTAAGACTTCAGAAAAATAAAACCGCATTCTGAAATTAAACTGAAATTTGTACACTTTCTTTGCACGGAATTGTTTTCCCCGTAATTTCATCATTTCTATTATAGTTTAGTTTGACAGTCCGAATTTCGTGTATAGTACAGACAATTCTTATTTTGGAAAACACTGAAATTTATCACGTCGAAGAAAAACTAAAATATTTAAGAGTGTGTCGTTGTTAGCACCAGTGTTATATTTTTACGTCTCGTCCTTCTAATTTACCTTAAATATTCAATAATTTATTTTAATACACTATTTGTGTGGCCAAGTTGAGTTCGGCTGCGACTATGTGTCGTTTTGTGGAATGTACGGGTTTTAGGACATTGCGTGTTTTTATTCCGGATCAATTAGATACTACTCATTTTCCCATCCCTTCTCTAAAATGTTTTAACTATAAAACAAGTATCACTTTACAGCAATAATGATATGCACGTTTTAAATGATATTTCTCGTAAATTCCATCCAAAACCTCAATAAAAATTTATATTTTTAAAATATATTTTACAAAATACAAGAGTGGTCTCCGCCGCTTATATTCTGCAAATGTTTTATTTTTAATGTCTGAAGAGGAAATTTCAAACTTGTTTTACTTGAAAAAAATAACTGTTGCAATGAAGGATTAGTAATTTTAATATTCAGAGAAATTGTCCGACATATGATTCCTGAAAGTAAGATAAATTTAAGCATTTTTCTTCAAGTTATTAATTTTATTTTTCTTCCTATTACTTTATTCCACGAACAGACCACGATCATCAACTAACTCTTTCATTTCACTAGTAGAAACGTACGCCATTATTCTTTTACATATATAATATTTTAAACTTGTTTCACTCTTTGCTAAAAACAAAAGCAAACAACATCTCACAATTGCCTCCTTCTGGCTTCACCCCTCAATTTTCGTCATGAATTATTAATATGGAGGGAACCCTGGGTAAAATGAGATCAGCTGGCCCTCGACAGAATAAAGATAGGATAAAGACATCAAAATAAACCAATAACACCTCCAAATATTAACCTCATTCGAAATATTCAATGAATATAGCCTAATAATATAACCGCTTTCAAACAAAATGAAATTTACACTGGCCTAGATAAGTTCTAAAATTCGCCGTTAGCCGGAAAGATCAGCTGACGAGCCAACGCGATCTTACTCTTGAAAACTTCACTCTAAAACGAGTGGTCCATCAATTTTAAAGATTGAAGTAGTGAAAACGAATACATACCCTCCACTACAGTTGCTTCAACTCCGTCTGAGTTTACACTAAATAGTGAAATTTGGGTATAAATTCCAGCCGTAGTGAATCCCTCATTGTTCGCGACTCCGACTAAAAGCCGCAACAAACAGCTGATTGTGCGGATGACCTATGCGCTCGACTTAGGGGAGTGAACTTATCATGGTTTTTGATTGGCTCAGCCGACATGACATCATTTGTATTTTCATATATTAGCCTAGTTAGTTGGCAGGTAAGGTACATGGTTACGTTAATAAAACAAAGAACTTTTCCGACTAAAGCAAAATTCTGCAAGCCGGAGTATATAATGGCCTTGCTGTCTGCTCAGAATAATTTGTTAGTCCTACGTGGAATAAATGCGATGATGTTGTTGGCTTGGTATGTTTTATCTTTAATAGAAAATGAAAAATTGAAAAGTGCAGGGTTAGGGTCAGCTACCTCAAGGTTAGTGAGTAAATAGATGAAGTGTGGTATAGCGGTGTTAGGAATAAATTATTCCTTTCTTATTTCTTCCCTTTGTGATTCGTACCTATTATAAAGTTGATTCTGCATGAATAACATGTGTTAGCCTAAAATTAAGACTAGTAAATATAATTATAAGGTATTTTAAACATTTGTACAGGATTTGTGATTTGGATGTGTATCCCAAAGTTGCACCGGTTTATGTATAGCAAAGAGGAAGTACATCATACAGAGCAAAATGTATTCATTATGTGTGGTTTTATCTAAAAAAAAAAATTCAGCACATTATAGACTATTCGTGTCAGCCAGCAATCTGATTTTAATCAGATTGTGTCGGCCAGTATTAATGATTGACGAAGACCACGAGAAGAAACACGGACCCACAAGAAGCCACTGGCAGGCTTTTCAGAACACGCACATTAATTAGCAGAGCCGGAATTAGAACTAGTTTGAGAGGTGAGGTGTGAGTGAATTGTAAAGTTACGACCCTTAGACCATTCGGTCACCCCGACCCCTTAAAATAATAATATAGCGTCACACCGGTAAAATAATTGAAACAGACCTGAGTTCACTTTGGAATGTAAACCTGTAAACTGTGTATTTTGTGTGCACAGTCCAGGCCATAGATAAGACCAGACCAGTTCATAATTTTAGACGTGGTACGTAAATGGGAGTAAGTAATATATTCTCTTTTTAATAGTAATGTCTGTTTATGAGCCTCAAATTATCCTTGTCTGGCAAAAAGATGATTGACAACAAATAGAACCACCACTACTACTGATACTATTCTTTTAATAATAATAATAATAATAATAATAATAATAATAATAATAATAATAATAATTATTATTATTATTATTATTATTATTACTATTATTACAATAATAACAGCAACAATAGAAACCATACTAATAATATACGTTATTATTATTATTATTATTATTATTATTATTATTATTATTATTATTATTATTATTATTATTTGTATGGATGTGGTGCGATTGGCATTTTTTCTAAATAATGTATTTAGCATGAGGTTTGGTTTTTGTTTTATCGACCCTATAAACAGTATAGGCTATATTATGCAGATATGAAGAGGAATCAGAGCTGAGTGCATTTCCCAATGACACATCGATGTATCGAAACTGCGTCCCATTGATTAGATGTCGAAGACTCCACAGAGCTACGGTGGTTTATTTAGTTCTATGAACAGAACACAGCATAAATATTATACATTGTTTAGGAATGTTGTGTGTATGTGGACCTATTGCATGTTTACATCATCAGACATCATTGATCAGAATTCCACCTTGCTAACATAGCAGACCTTACGATTATTATGTGCAACAGTATAATTCTGAAACTGTAATTATTTACGATTCTGTTATTAATTTTTAATTTATATACTTCCAAGGCATCATAAACATAAATCATATACAATTAACAAGGATAACAGTATATGCTATTAACAAGGATAACATTATATGTTAAATATATCAGCATTTTGGGGGGCAAATTTCTTTTCATATGAATAAATTTTTAAACAGCTTAACAATTGATTGTTATTATTTACTGAAATGAAACACTTAGGTTATTAATGTACGAACTGGAACTACATACATAAATGTTGTCTACTGCAGTATAGGCAATGCAACTTTGTAATTTTATATTTTTAAGAATAATACAAATCACATTATATAAACATAACTTGTAAACTGAAACATTTCTTTTGCCAAGTACTGTTTGTCGGAGATTATGTCACATGATTTGGTAGGCGGAGCGATCTATTGTATGGCGTAAGGTCAATTAATACAGGGGAAAAAAAATGCAAGAATCTTTTAATCAGATTGGGTCTTAATTTACGCTAGATGTAAACTTTCATATTGTATACCTAAACTCTACATTATTTAACCGACAAAGTTAATTGTTTATGCAGCCTTTTTTGCTGTATTCTTTTTTTCTGGTTTGTTTCAATGTGTAGAGAGTATTCATGTGAGTGATGATGAGCCCGATATCTATTGGTCACTGGTAACACTTGTTTATTTCCTTTTACTATTCAGTCATTGAAGATAACATCTGCATATTTGTACGTTATTTACATGTGATTTATCTTTTCTTATGTCTTGTTTGTAATCTCTGCATCTGTTAATCTGATTATGAAGTAAAAAAAAGAATGAATAGTAACGGTGTAAATAATTACAAGTTTCTTTTCGAGCGTACCGTGTTCTTTTTCACCCAAAAGGAACAAACGTGGATGGAGTTAGGCCATGGAGAACGTTTCAAAGTGTTCCGATTCATTTAATATCTTTATTTGAGCTTTGTGGATAAATAATGAATTAAAATTCCACCTTGACTTTACAATTGTACCTGCTTTTTTGTTTGTGTTTGGTTTTATTGTTGTTTTGTTTTGTTGTTTGTTTGTTTTGGGGAGTGATGTTTTTCTATATTATCATTGAAAGCCAAAGAAACAATAGCAAAAGAAAAAAAAAACGATGATGAAGAAGAACAAGACAATCACAAAAAACGGTGACAGTAAACTCAAAATTAGTAGGGGACGCAAGTGAAGAAAGTCTAGTTTGCTTGAATTTTATTTCTCTTTAAAGATACACGTGTACGGAAACATATAATTCAGTTTCCGACTGTAAGATAGATATGATATTGTTTATTTCCATCTTTTCTAATGTTACTTTCCAGCGTAATCTTGAAATTCGATGCAATTTTCCCCCCAAGATAATGCGATTTACGTACATAATTGCAAAAATCGTAATTGCCAGATAATATCATAAGGGACAATAAATACCCGCTCTTCTTTGCTAAAGTCTTTGTTTGCTTTGCATGAAATCGTTCTTTTAGTAACCGTTTTATATTTATATCGCTCCACCAGGATACCAGAACGGAGCACATGACAGTACTGCTGTCCATCCGTACGTAAGTTCCCAATCAATTTTAATGCCATGACATGCGCTATTAATGCAAGTACTATTATATTGTACACACTATGTCATGATCACAATAAGAAGAAATAAGACCACAGCAGCAAGGCTTTTCATTTTTTATTTTGTAATTTTTTTTTAATTTTTGAACTTACATTTATTCACAGGAAATCATGCTAACACGATAAAGCAAAACCCATGTGACTTGAAAAAATGAAAGTTTGCAGGCATGACTACATTTATATGTAGATGACCTGATTAAATTTCAACAATATTGAAAACGTCTTCTTTATTGTAATTTTTTTTATACTTGTTTTGTATTAAAAAAGAAGACTGATAATTGTTAGTAAGCACAAAAAAAACATAAGAAAATCACTAGACAGGCTTGACCGCTAGGAGAACCAAGCGGACAATGTTAGATTTTTAATTTATTATCATTAAATATGTAGATTGTATAATGGAATTAATAAATTACTAAGCCTAACGTGTATTAATGAGAGGGGAGGCGCGAAAGAAGATTGAAGGTTCATGTAGGGCGCCAAATACCCTTGCACAAGCCCTTGGTAACCATACTATAATTGGTAGGCAAATTTGTAGGAATATGCAGAAGATCTAGATCGATTTTCAGAGCCAATATTTCCGGGAAGGGGTGTGGTCAAGGGATATTTTGAAGATTGTTTTCTTGCGAATAGATGATAGTTTACAGTCAAAGATCCTCACGCAACATGGCTTTCATGATACTCAAAAATTCAAATCTCTCGGCACAATCTTCATCAACTTCTGGTATACCTTCCAATTTGATGATCTGAGAAAGGAAATGTGGAAATAAGCACGCGCAAGTTTACGTTTTGCAAAAAAATATGATAATACACTTTTTATGTAGATTTCTACACAATTCAACACTATCAAGCCATATAGTTACACAAAAGAACAAAATATCAGAGCCAAGTCGTAGAAACTGGTTTGCCAGGCTCATAACATACTTAGCAGCGATGATGCAGAGTGTCAGTTAGTGTTAATCGTTTAGAGTCTTGCGATAGTCTGATTGAACGATTAAAATCAAGGACACAAATAGCGATAATTGATAGCGATACCAAAGTTCGCACTGTAGACTTCATAATCTCCATAAATGTGTATGCGGAGTGTACTCGCAGTTTGCACAAATGTCACTGCTGATGGAAATTAGACAATACACGTGATTGTGCTTAAAGTGGTGAAAGTTTCCAGATATATTTTTCGAGGCTTTTTTTTACCCCGTTTTTAACAAGTTGGCTACTTTGATAAAAACCCATCAAACTTCAAGGCAGAAGATATCTACTACATCATACTTCTGTAATAACAGACGTGCATTTATTTTAACTTTTATGCTAAGTGGTTAGAGCGTCCTCCTCTGATGAAGGAAGACGTGGGTTCAAACCCCGGCTGAGTTATTCCAAAGACTTATGAAAATGCTACTAACAGCTGTCTCGATAAGCGCTCAGCACTAAGAGTTTGGTGTTAAGACTGTCGGCCTTGTGTCAGGAAAAAGTAACTGGGTGGACATGATGCTCCATGTCTGCGGCATAATGCAATGTGTCTGGGGCATGATGCCCCAGTGCTAGACATCACTATAAACTGCTACACTGCGGATATCGTAGTAATATGACCTAAAAATTGTTAAAGCTACGTTAAAAATCCAAATCGCACACAGACAACGTCTTTGTCATTTGCCGACATCGTTTGCTTAGCGATTCCAAAAGGCAACAAATACTACGCTAGACGACCTTGACTGGTCTGTACGGTAGCTTCCAATAGTATGTACCTTATATCAGACATGTGCAACTTTCTCTAGGGTGTGTGCCGTGCATAGTATTTTTTTATATTTGTGTGTACCAGTATAACATGCCTGTCGTATATAAAAGTCGTCGAAGAGAATCAAATATATTGTGGCTGTAGACAAATAACGACGGCTGTATTCGAGGGAACGAAGTGATCAACTACCGCCTATGTAAAGCCCTTGGCGTTGTCGGTCAAATGTGATATTACACTACTGCTAGTACCTTACCGTCCCGGTAGAAGACAACCATCGCAAATGGTCTTTAGTCTCGTTTAATTATGCAAAAAGAAAAGGAAAAAGAGGCGGTGGTGGAGGGGGTAATGTCTGTACAACGGATGACTGTGGACGATTAGGCTATTCATGATGCTGTCTTAGGAAGGAATTACGAAACGATGCGTGTTTGTTTACGTCAGTATTTAATATCATTTATTGATTATATATTTGTATAATTTATATGCAAAGCATTCATGAGTTTTAGTGCTGCACGTACGCATTCAGTGATTTAGAGATCCAGACCGGATTTATACAGTGCTCTTTTAAAAGAAAGTAACAAGTCCGTGAGGTAGACCTTCAAACGTACTCTTGATTTATATCGATAGACCATTAAATTGACTTGACCTAAATACGACGAACTGGCATAAATATTAGCATTTTTAACATATATTTACATCATGGAAGAAGAGGTTCTTAAAACTGGGTCACATTCACATCAATAATAAACAGGTCCCGGATACTGAACGTGAAGGTGGCATAAATTTGAGACGAAACAACTAGTGCGTGTTCGGTATGCATTTCAAAACTTACACATATGCTATACATAATCTTGATTAGTATTAACACAATGACGATAGGAAAATCCCTTCTTATATGCTTGCTAAACTGGCCTGTTTAAATACTATGTTGAAGCGGAATCTTTACACAATAAGAAGCTGAATAAATAGCAGTAATCTACCGCTGTCGTAAGAAGAAGAATTTGTATTTTAATGCCATTTTTACCACGATGGTGGATTTTATTATGCCGAGGAAATGGAAGCCATGTGTCTTTTTTATAGACATTTCGAAAAAAAGAAGAAAAAAAAAAAAACAGACCCTGAGAAGCCAAGGGTTTGGGGTGATATAAAATACACTTCATATTGTGATGATTAATTACTAGGTCGTCATGCGCAGTGCCGGATTTAGACAAAGCGAGACACTAAGCTATGGGAAGCTATTGAGGCCATATTTGGTACAAAATAAATTTGAGGGGCCCCTTCAGATTTCAGACTTTGAGGCCCTAAACTGTATCTTTTTTAGCTCATGCCTAAATCCGGTATGAATCATGCGAGTGTCTGCTACGCACGATTGCATCAGTTTTTGGTTATCCGTGCTTAGTCGTGCTGGAATATGGGCTGGTATGTACAAGCAAGGTGATCGTGGGTTCGATCCCCGGCTGAGTGATACCAAAGACAAAAATGGTACTAACAGCTGCCTCGCTTGACGCTCAGCGTAAAGAGGTTAGTGTTAGGACTGTTCGGCCTGGTGTCAGAATATTGTGACTGGGTGGGACATCATGCTACACGTCTGCGGCATGATTCCCCAGTGCTAGATATCACTATAAACTTGTCACACTGCAGACATTGCAAAATTGATAAGCTACGTTAAAAATTCAAATCATACACACACCCTAATTTATGGAAATAATGAATAAAACTAAAAAAAGCGACCAAACTATGGAATTTTGTTCATAATAAATGTATGAAGTAAAATTAGCAACACGTTGAATCCGTTGTTTCGTATTTTAACTCAGTACCGAGTACCGATTTGTCATAGCTTCAAATATAAGCCCACCAACTGGCATGTTCTCACGCAGGGGTTGGGCGGTGCAATGCATTATGTAAGATAACTCGCCTCTCTGGATTGGATGCATTTAACAAACAGCAATTAATGAACAGTTATAAACTTTTGCATCCACTCCTACTTTGGCTTTCCAAGCATTGCACGTCAGGAACTTTCTTAGAAACGTTGGGAAAATGTCCAACCGATCATAGGTTCGTGTTTTTCAAATTTTTAATTACATTCTTCCTGGAATTCCACTTTTGCTTACCAAGGATGGTCGATTTGCTTAATTCCGTTCCCTACTGACGTTGATCCAATGCTCTTCGAACAGACAAGTGGAAAGAATACATCGATAACCGTTATATTGACGTTGATCCAATGCTCTTCGAACAGACTAGTGGAAAGAATACATCGATAACCGTTATGTATACAGACTGCTAGGAAGACAACAGCTGCAGACTGGATAAAACTAGCTGATCCCTGATTCATTATCTATAATTAGCCGTGCTTGCTACACAAATTATCTTTATTGATTCTTTACTATATACACGGGATCTCAGTCTATTCCTTTACGATACATACGGCATCTAAACATATTCCTTTACCTAAACTTAATAAATTCCTTTAATAGATATGCTGGTCCTGAATCTAGTCATACGTTGCCTTGGAAACAAAGCAGTTTAATTATTTCGTTGTTATTGACCTACAGGTTGTTCCAGAGGGATAACAGGATGACATCAAAATCATTTTTGTTAAATTACTAACATCCTGGACAAAGAAATATACCAGAAAATAGGAATGCCTTATTACATGTCACAAGGAGAAAACAGACGCAGCAACAATATTGGAATATTTATGCCTTAGCAATTCTGTCTCTGCCGGAAGGTTTGTAAAGTGTATGTCAGCACGGTCGTATAGACGCATTTTCTCATCCTAAATTAAAGATTGTTTTATTTCTAAATTTTAATACTACTTTAGTTTATTAGAAGTCTATACAATCCTGATATTTGAATGTTCAGGACCTTTTCTGTTAATACAAGACTTTTAGACGAAAATTCTTGATCGCTGTAGACATTTTGCATTAGCAACCAGCACCTAACTAGGTCCAGAAAATGGGTGGTCGGGTCTAATTATAACAAATAACAGCGTACGAAAATATTTGGTCAACACGCGCAGCTTTCATTGTGACATGACATCGACCGCCATTCGATCCAGTATATTTCACCTTTAACCTGACTTTGAGCAAAATTGTCCACGTAAAGTGACATCGATTATTATTAGATTGAATTAAAGGGAATCATTGCAAGTAAAATCTATGCGAAAAAATTTTTTTAAACAAGTATATTGCTGAAACAGTCGGTTTCGAATGTCTACATAATCTGTTTGACATGTTTTTTGATGAATCTACTGCATTGATAATGACCTTTTCATTGACTGGCTAGAAAGCTTATAAAATGTACGTACATTTAAACCAGCATTTAAAACGTCAGTACGTCTATACAGGCATGAAGACAACTAGGGGTACTTATTTCGGGTTAGCTACGATGTCGTAGCACAAGGTAGGACTAAGGTACTAATATTCGTACTAATTTCTGGTATGATCATTGTTAAATATGCAGCAAGAAACGTAATAATTTGCTCCAAGTTTATCAAAATGAGCACTGACATCTCTCATATTTGAATCAGAATTTTGCGACAGCAGCGGGTAAATGTTATCTTTAAAAATGTTAACTTTATCCCTCAGAGGGTTTTGAAATATAAAACACCTAAACAGCAATAATACTTAAATTTTGAGTTAAAATGTAACTTTGAGTAACGGCAGAGCTTCAGACTGACATGTATTTCTTAAAAAGTAAACGAGATACAATTACAGGCGCTCGTGGAATAAATTTATTTTAACAAATATTTGTAAACAAATATGGATATTTTCAGCACCATATACTTTGAGACAGTATAATGATGCAAAATTGTGAAGATAAGTTCACAATAGCCCATTTCATACCGGATTTAACCGAGTTGCTCCGTAATTATCCGAAAAACCTCCCGAGTCACTTTATACTCCAACCAATCAAACGCTGGTAGGCATCTGTACATAACAAAATAGCATACATTGTTGTTTAGACGTATCAGATTATAAAACAAATTAAGAAATCTCGCTACCTGCCTGCTAAATGCCTGGGACTTTTGCAGCTTTACCATCGAAAAATATTCCAGGTTTGTTATACTGCGGATTAATACGAAAAATTTATTTTATTGGTAAACGAAACTCGACTTATGGTAAAAAAAGGGATTACATTTGTAACATCGATACCGTTTCCATACTCGCATGTGCATGTTCAGAGGTAAACAGCTCATAGCTACTCTCTCGTATGGCTATAAAATTCAGAAAACAAGACAGGATGGTTCCAATATTAAATTTCGTCAATATATGTGGCATCATCACTGTTGAATAGGCATTTTTCAACTCTATAAACGAAGCTGAAGTATTTGGAACAGTTGACGCTAATGCTGATGCGTTTGCCTTGTTTTGACCACTAGTCTGGTCCCCTGCTTAGTATTCTCCCTGCGATGCACTCCGCTATACTATACTAGGGAGCATACTAAGCAGGGGACCAGACTATTTGCCTACCAGCTATCGATTGGATATTGCGGTCAGTTGACCACCCGCCACTTGATCGAAATTCCGAGCAAATTACGAAGTTCGCCGAAGTCTCCATGAAATGGTCTATACACTCTGTCGTGGTCAGAGTGACACGTAACCATTACGATTGACGAATGGGTTAGGCTAGCCATAAATCTCTGCCTGCGAGAGATGGGGTATGCTCAGTCTGGGGCATCAACTGAATTTTCATTAACGTCCGCTCGATAACAGTCTGACCGATATGTCAGAGTAAGGTCAAATAGCGGGCAGAGTGAGTGGACCTCAGGAAATTCGCAGTGGTACAAGACGTGTTTTTCTTAGCTCTCGGACTTAAGGATAATATTGGATGATTCACTTCACACTAAGGATAGTGCACTAGGAAATTAAGGAAAAGTAAAATTTACTAAAACTACTAAATTGATAAAATCTATTCCAAATCTAATTTACGCCATATATATAAATAAATTGTAGTTACAAAACATCACAATGTACGAATTATAAAAGCCAGCTAGTACTGAAATTTAACAACCTAAAACTACTAGTTTTTACTACTAATGATGTAAATATACCTGCCTTAAAACCTTTTTACAAATTTATAACATTACAGATATAAATCGAAACCTTTTAATTAAAAAAAACCATTGATTCCTTTGTTCTTAAGGTAAATTCCTTTGTTCTTACGGAAATAAACACGTGGGCAGCCCAGATGTATTCTGAATAGCGGTACTAACCCACCACATTAACCTCAAATTATATATTAGAAATACTTAATTGTACAACCCGTACACGAATGTTCAGTTAAGTTTAAAAAAAAAATAATTATTATTATTATTTTAAAAATATGTCATGATATAAACAGCCGAAAGATAGACTGAACAGTGTTACTACTCACACATAGCAACCTTACCTACATAATAGATATATCTAGACATACAACCCGTATTTGTATCCAGGTAAGGTTGAAGAAAATAAATTTAATTCAAAATGTGTATATGTATGTATATATGTATGTATATATATATATATATATATATATATATATATATATATATATATATATATATATATATATATATATATATATATGTATGTATGTATGTATATGTGTGTATGTGTATATATGTATATATGTGTATGTGCATATATGTATGTATGTAGGTGTATATATATATATATATATATATATATATATATATATATATATATATATATATATATATATATATATATATTATCCACACCCAAAATATAGTATACTTAGAGATTCTACGTCACAAAAGTAAACCTCAAAAAATTTATTAGAAATAACAAAACAAAAATATATATCTAATAAATGAAATAAAAATAATTAATAATAATAAAATAATAATAATAATAATAATAATAATAATAATAATAATAATAATAATAATAATAATCCCTAACCGATAACAATTTCCCCTTTCCAACAAATCAGGCTAATAATATACAAACTTACAAATCATGTAGTACGAAATACATAAGCCTCCTAACTAAGATTACATCTGATTGGCCAAATATAGCCGCACTCTAAACTGTAAAGAACATGCAATCTTGAACCATCAGAAAGACTGAAAACTAAAATCTACACAAACCAATCCAAATCTAATATTTGAATGACGTAAATAGTAACATCCGTAGCCAAAACGTCCCACTTAATTATTAATAAATAAATACTATTTTTCAAATTATAAAGACAAATTAAGATAAAACTGAACCATCCAATATTATTCAGTAAATAATACGCTATAATGAAGAAAGACTGAGAACCACATGGGGAGAAGAGAGAAGAAAACAGCAAGATAACTGAATCACACCTACTGAAAATCTTTAATAATTTCAAATAAAGGGAATCTAAAAGTTGGTATTGAATCCCTAATAACCCACCCCCGCATACAAACATCAACATAATAGCAAACACCATACCTGGTCCATAACATAAAACAGGCGCTATGACCCATACTAGCACACGCCTGGGTGGATCCTGAAACCTATAATCACGGTATAGGCTAAGATTTCCCACCAGGTTAGGGACATATAGGTCAAGACCGATAAAAATGGACAAAATCAGGAACCTCCCCCCTGATATTCCTAAACTCCCAGGAGCGGAGTAGACCGAATGGCCGATCAAGCGTAAAATCTACTTCACGAGGAGTAGAAATAATAAAACGTACCGACCGAATGCCAGTTATTAGACTTGATCTTGGACCCGACCAAGACCCAAAAAAAAAAAAAAAAAATCCCTCATGCCAACTAATATACTGGAAGCTCTACCAGTATATGTCTGAAGCGGAGAGTTGGAGCCGACCAATTCTCAAATATGAAAAAGCAAAGGGAGTCAGTTAGCGGGGCCTTGGATCCGACCAAGACCCAAAATAAACACAAAATCCCCATAGTCGTTTTAACGATAGGGGGATAAAACGAAAAGATTACATAACATCATATACAGCCAATATACTGAAAGCTCTACCAGTATATGTCCGAAGCGGAGAATTGGATCCGACCAATTCTCAAACATGAACGGCGGTGGGATACAGCCAGCTCCTACTAGATACAACGAGGGATGGAGGTAGCTACCACTAAAACAAGATAGCGGATTCAATGGAGGAGCAGAGGGATGAGGCGGATCCGGCCCAAGTACGACAACCCAAGGAAGCAGTACCAACACTACCTTGAGGGTAGAATGAAAAGATTACAATTTTTTTTTATTTTTTTTTTTTTGCCAATAAAGAAAAGCACAAAATGGTCTTCCGATCCAAAAGGGATAGTTAGTCAGCTCCATCTAACATTCCAAAAGCCCAACCCAGCACACACACAAACAGACTACACTTCAAAACAAATCAAGAGACCATGCAGTACTAACCACCTCCCCACTGCTGTCTCAAAACCCCAAACCTGGTACGGACAAACGATCAGCGATGAACAGTCCGGGCCGCGCGGCCAACTGTTCGAAACGAAAAACCTACAACTTATGTCTTCACTTTGACTCTAAGGACCTACGGCCCAAACAAGATCTTTTGGCAAGGCGGTCAAAATTACACAACCATGCAAACCAAAGCGGTGATAAATCTAATAAATAGGCGGCAAACGCCTAAAGTTTGGTAATTTTTTTACAAACATTATAAGTACGCAAAATTCTAATTACAAATATTTATTCCAAATTCACAACTCAGGCTCATTAGGACAATGGCACAGGTGGCTTACACAACATTGACATAGGGATTCCAATAGGAAAAAATGGTATATATTTGACAAAAATCCACCCAATTGAAATAAAATTGGATGGATAATAACTTGGGGGCTTTGGTGGTGCAGGAGTGGCGGCCTGGGTTGGAGAGTGGATTGCGGTTCTGCCATTTCTGGAGCTTAGGGTCGAAGTCACAATATAAACGCTACGGGTCTTTTTTTGAGGTCCCTGATCTCTAGGGGTCAGGAACAGGCCTAGCACCAAAGGCCAAGTGCCCTCCAGGGGGGACCACAGACCACGCCCGGGACTGTGGCATACTCCCCAGAGGGACTGCAGTCCATGCCCGGGACTGTAAGCAGTCGTATAAGCCTCACGGCAGCAAGCGACTTAAACGAGAAATGAATGTCAAATAGCGGAAAATAATAGAGTTGAAACAAACCGGAGGAAAGATTTTGAGTAGCCTTGGAGCATTTGAAACAGGATTATATTTTTCCGTAGTAGTTATTAATATCAGCGGATTTGAAATGATTATTCTGATTTGATCTCTGTTTGTATTTATTTGTTACAAATTCATATTTCACTTTTCTTTGTGCTCAGAAAATAATCGTATATACGACTGTCTTGAAGGTTATAGGAATTATGGATAATAAAGATTTCGTGTCTTACCCTGATGCGAATTGTGAGACTAAATTAATTTATCTGTCTGAGATGATAATCATCATGTCTACCAAGAACTGACTTTAGTATGTCTATGTTAATCAATCGCTAATTAGCAAAGTAGCATAGTTAGGACAAAGATTGAAGCCCATTAATTCATATGTGTAATTAAATTGTGAATTATTTTCAAGAGAGAATCGACGGTGTTAGCATCAGGAATTAGTGTTGACTAACAGTTCTACTGTTAATTTACAGCCACAGCTTGCTGTATAGGTTATCAATTAGGTCTAATTATGTCGTGCTCCAGTAGGAAGCGAGTAATCGCTAGAAAACATTAATTTTCTGAGTGTGTGTCGGGCAGCGAACCGACCATACCAGCTTAGTTCTGTCGAATTGCATTAAGACAACATCTGACGTAAAAGAGTGGGAATATTGTTTGATCCCAAGAGACGGAAAACCTCGAACGTACATAGGTTAAATATTATATTTTATTTGAAGGAAATAGCTCCGTACCTGTACAAAGTGGAAATGAGCCCAGTCTACAACCAACAGGCTGATGACCCAGAGAGAGAGAGAGAGAGAGAGAGAGAGAGAGAGAGAGAGAGAGAGAGAGAGAGAGAGAGAGAGAGAGAGAGAGGGCAACGCTAACCTATCACCAATAGTGATTTGAAAAAGACCGGAAGCAATTGCTGATACTGCCATGCCAAAAACTTTATTTCAATCAGTCATTCCATTATACGATGAAATTTGTTATATCGGTATAACAAAACGGCTAAGAATATTACATAAATTTGGTAACTATTTCTAAGCTAAAGTGAATAATTCAAATGTCAAATACAGTTACATTTTGTTTATATAACTGATTAAATTGCTATATTTTGCATATGGAGGCTTGTGTTGTTCAGTTCAATAATCTCTTCTCAGATCTCTCTTATTCCATGCATTAATTTCATATTTTGTTATTAATTGTTAAATCTGGAAACAAAACACAGTGGTCGATGATCTCCAGGTTAACGTTAACCAAAGCACCATAAGAAGTGGGGATCACGCTCATCTACCACTTTGTGACAGTCAGTCTTTGAGTCAAAGCATGGCTAGGATTTCTGCAAATTTTCCAATAAAATAATTGTATAAAGGTTTGTGTATAACAAGAAATGGCCCGCAATTTTCCGCCGATGTTAGTAAAAAAATATATCTCCCGGTTAGTTGATCGTGTTCCAAAGTGCATAGCGGAAAGTAAACTAAGTTGGAAATCAGACTAATGGTTTCGATCGGAACATCACTAAGCCATTTTCGTCACGTCGTAAAAAAATATCGGAAGTGGTCATTGAAATAGATATAAACGTCATGTGTATGGTGACTACATATTAAGACAACGAAGGTCGACAATATTACAACTGTGATTTCGTCTCCGTCTGCCGCTTTTTGATTTCATGTTAACAAACGGAGTCCAAAATATAGTTTTCAATGGCGACGAATGACAGTTCGTGTTTCTTTCTGGACTGGGCAGAAAAGGACGCGAATTTTCCGATTGTAATGGGTTGAGTACATCATGGGTAAAATGTAACATATTCCGTACTTTCTCTAAGATGGAGGTTACTAGTTATGTGCGGTCTGCTGAACACCGCAACATTAACGAAGTTGTCAGATAAACTTTAATATAAATATCTGGATGTTTGAATTTCACCTTACTTACCTTTAAGTTTCGTCAAATCATATGATATAAAATAATACACTGAGCGGTACAGATCAAGTAGAAAGATATAGACCACTACATTTTGAGTTACTTTGATAACTAACACGTATCTGTTTCTTTGTGACTATACTTAAATCAACTGTATGTTAGTTACAAATTAAAACTTGTGTACATTTCAGGTAAATCTCCCCCTCCCAAACAAACCTGTGAAAACAGTCTTAGAAATCAAGTTTTCATCCATCCTCTCAAACAGATTTCGATTCAAAGACATGCTCTAATACGCATGTCACTTCCTACACCCACAGCCATACTTTATGTATCGTCCATCGATAATCTAAAAGCACTAATTCAAAGTTTACATCTATGTCTCTCGTGTTTACACGCATGATCACATTTATATTTAATATCAGCCCATTCCCTGAAAAATGTATGATCACAAATGATCAAATACTTATAACATTCACCCCAGCCATTACCTCAGACTGTCACACATACGTTATACTGTTTTGCTCTCTCTCTCTCTCTCTCTCTCTCTCTCTCTCTCTCTCTCTCTCTCTCTCTCTCTCTCTCTCTCTCTCTCTCTCTCTCTCTCGTTGACACACATGACCACATTCATGCGTAACATCAACCCACTCGCTCATACAAATAAATGCGGCTGATGAGTGAAATGCGTTCGCCTTTCTTAGATCACTGACATTTTACCCCTTCTTCTCGTAGCATAGATAAGGATCATGCCGATATGAGCACCTAACTCTTTGGTGCTGAATTGAAAGCAAAAAATTTCAATCACATATAGGTCCAAAAAATGCCCGGCTCATTTCCTTTTCTCTACACTGAAGCAGTCATCCAGGTTTCGTCTATACAGACTAACTGACATAGGTTTGATCTTGAGCAATCAGAAATGTAAAGTTATTGAATTTTTAATATCATGGTGTTTTTTATAGGTGGGGGGTGATAAACAGTACACCAAAAAACAACAGCTTGCAAGTCCTCCAGTCGATATTATATTACAATTCTATCCTCGTACAACACTAGTTTGTTGGTGAAAGAGTCGCATTGTCTGTTCAGGAAAGATTTAAGTTCTGATCTTAACAATTCAGGACAGGAAAGCGCTTCAAAGAAAATAATGGAGAACAAGCATGTCTCAACAGCTGACGCGAAAAGTATAATAAAGGTGTTTTGTTAACATTAACAAGGTGGGATTGGATTCTGCAGAATCCAATATGTCGACTGTACTCGCTTATAAGTCTAGACAAACTGAAATCTGCACAGATCCAGAACTGGCTTGTTATAATGTGGCGGCAGATCTGAAGAGTAAAAAACAACGTTGATCCTGATCTGATCCTGCGTTATGCAACGGCAGATCAGGATATATGTTATCTTCATATGAACTCGACTTGTAAACTAGTACAGAAGGTGTATGAAATAACTTCCCCACCCCATCCCACCCAACCCCCAAAAGCAATTATATATATTCTGTCAGATGTCCAGGTACTGATAACTATTCAGATTACGACACCTGCATCAGACGTAGGACCACTAGTGGTCACCTCACGCAGTGGAGGACTTGGGAGCAAAAGGTCAAGAGCATGTGCCCATTGGAGTGTCCGCTGTTCTAAGCTATTATGCAGTGGACATGGAGGAAGGTAAATTGCAGAAATTAATAAATGCACTATTCTAACGGAGGTGATTCTATGAAAATCAAATGAGCATTAAATGTGCCAGCTCACCGAATCTCCAGATGGTGGCATTCACTATAAAAATAGGCCAGCAAGTAAAGGCGATAATCTGCGAAGTAAGCGGTGTGTGTGTGTGTGTGTGTGTGTGTGTGTGTGTTCTGTAGAAAGTGGGGTCTTGCATTAACACTCTCCCCCTTAACTGGGGTCCAATCTCGCAAAGACACCAGTTACAAAAGACCCCATAAAAATGAAATCTAATATGCCTATTTTATTTATTTCTTTTTTTAAAAAATAGTTGTTCCAACTGACCTCAATTTCACCATTTGCTTCGCTATTTTCTCGCTTCGAAAATAAGACACCAGAAAGCAGTTGGCAGCTCTTTCAACGCGTATGCGCATATTTCGTTTCTGGCACCATGTAATAGCAAAGGGCACGGGAGATAGTTGCAAAGAAATTAAGTGTATCCGTAAGTGAACCGAGTGGACTGGGGGTCTAACTTGTAACAAAATAATGCTTTTAAAAGTCTTATGTTAATGCGCTTTCATTTAAATAATCATCTATGTCTGCATCATGTTTTAATCAGAATGATGGACATTCAATGGGCAAAAATTAATATTTAACATTGTTTTCATAGGTTCATACTTTCCCGGATAAAACACTTGTTAGACGCCATATTTTTATTATTTGAATTTTAATAGATTTCGTCTGTTTCAATCTAAAGAATTAATTTTTTTAAAAAAATTAAAGGTCTAGCTTTTATTAATATTGCTTTTGTAGCAAAAGAAATGTTATATGCTGGTAACAGAATGGTTCAATCGTGAATATATTTTAAGTGTTTCGTATATTAAAGTTTCTTAATAGCAAGCTGACAAATATTTATTTCAGCTAAAAGAATGTTTGACGAAAAATTCTGCAGAGCGAAGATTAAAGGTAAATAAGAATTTAACTAGAACAGTATATGTCCACTTCCTGAATGAACTAACCTTAGGAATAAATGTACCTTTATGTTTGTGATGTTACTTTTTATTTAAAAACTACATGACACGTTTTGATTTTGGTAATACATTTAATAATTCTTGTCCCCTTGCTTCATTAAGTGTCAGTATATTATTGTAAAGTGGATCGGTGTAATATTAGTGTCTTCTACTTAAGAGCTAAAGATTCAAGCTATGTATGTATGTAGATTGTGCCATCATATTTGAAAAATTTTTTCTTGGTTTTTATGGTGAGTCTGTGTTCACTTGAGTCTGATATCCCTAGTATATAATGCTGTATATGATCTGGTTATATCTTTGAAACGTTTGGTATCCCTTCCCTGTTACCCTGTTCAGAGATACTGAATAGATGAAAACATTAAAAAGTGCATGACTAATGCATACGCCGTCTCACAAGTCCTAGATGACACATTAAACTATATGTATTTTTTTTGTAAACACTTTATAATAGCAAAATATATGTTTATACCTCTCTCGGGGTTGGCATTTATGGTTATTACATAAATGTTATAAACTGATCTAATTTGCTAGAAAAGTCTCTAAATTTATATAATTTTCGGGGGATGGGGTCTGCTTATTTCAGGTATGTGTGTAATTTGATCAATGACAATATTTGAGCATTTGTAGGTTGCTGTAACAGCAACACCTCCAATTTGACTGCACTTTATAGTTTGTTTATACATGATTGCATTAGAATTAAAGTTGTAGGAATGCTCCAGTAATTACGTCTTTATTTTGACTTGAAATTGTAAATACCTAACATATTGAAATGTAATCCCAACAACGAACAACAAGTGGGTTTGGCTAAATGTTTATATTTGGGCTATTGTGTATATTAACATTGAAGTTGCGCTGAATGAAGTACTTTCCTTGGATTCATATCATAGGCACCAGTGCTCTAAACTTAAATAATATCTCCAAATAAAAGACTTAGTTGTTAGTTCGCATTGGTGTAAGCAACCTGATACCCCATTTACACAGCTATAGTAATTGTTCTAAAAATAATGTAGTAAAAGACTTTTTTCCTGATTTTCTGGTGGGGTTGAAACCCTGTATCCAGATTTGAAAACTGTTGCCTACCTGACATGACATTAAAAGTGGATGTGAGAATGCTTGGATTATATTACCATGATGCATCAACAGACTATTGGGACATCACTCCAAGCCATGATCCAAGTTTCCTCTGACTTAACAGAACTACATTAAATATTGAAATTGTTTTTTGAATACCACTGGAATTAAGTTGGAACTTCATACATTCTGATTTTAGATAGAACTTTTAGGTACTAAATTCACAATATTGTAAACTTTTTTGTTTTGTTTTTCTAAGAAAATAAACTGTTTAATTTGACAAAACTTGCTGCTTTTCACCATGCTAGGCGCTCAGTGTTAAGAAATTAGTGTTAGGACTGACTGGTCTGCCTGATTTCAGGATAATGTGAATCGGTAGAACATGATGCTACATGTTTGTGGCACGATGCCCAGCAATAGACACCACTATAAACTGCACACTGTAAACATAGCGATATGACTGAAAAACTGCTAAAGCTAAATTAAACATCTAAACCACATACACACCCACACTTGTTGATTGTTACTTAGCTTAAGACTATCGAGTCATAACAGTAGAAAAAGCAGAATACCATGCATAATGAACCCTTCACCTCGTGCATGGCTTTGTAGGCAGGTAATACACATTTACCAAAAGTACACAGTGCAGTGTATTATAAATAGAATACATGTTACCTACTTGATTACATACACATAGCCTGACAGTTAACTGTTATAGCAATGTACATTCAATATAAGTTTTAACCATTTTACGTTTTTGGTTCTGGTACACATCTATTATGAACATAATGATTTAAGAGTTAAATCGGATAATTTTATTGCTGTATAATTATTTTTCACAGAAGAATTTTTATGTGCTTTAAAATCTTGGGAGAACTCGTTCACTTCCAAGCCATTGAAGCCATGTGATCAACCATTGGTTCCCCAAATCTCATATTTAAAATTGACCAGTTCTTTGTCTACATCTGCATGACTAAATCGTATGAATGTTTTGAATTTCAAAAACTCAAATGTTGCCGACATCAGTATCGGATCTTTTGCTTGAGTTATCAAAGCTTTTTATAGTAGTGATTCAAACTGTGCAATCTTCAAGTTCTGAATGAAATCCGTAGCCTCCATTATGGAGTGGAGAATCCGACACCGTTACATTAAATAGCAGATTACAACTAGAGCTGACATAATGGTCATTCGTGTCAATAATTGAAGTATCTAATAGGCGCTGTTTCAAGAAGGAGGCACCATGAAAAGCAGCTACAAAATGGCTGAATTGAATAGGTGTTCTATGGCACTTCATGCAAATTTTTTAGAAGAATCCAAAAGCACTTACTTGGGTTGAAATATAGGCAAATTACAAGTAGTGTTTTTTCATTAATTTTCTCGCATAGCTCAGCCAGCACTCAAAAGATCGTGTGCTAGAAAACGGTTTAGCACTCTAAGGGCTAAGATAAGTTGATTAAATAAGAATCTTAAGACGTATTAAAAGTAAAAATGTTCATTGGATTAGAATAACTGTCTAAACAAGCAGACTAGGTAGTGATGGACATAAAACCCTAATACGGCATTACAGAACAGTAAAACAACATCCTGGCATAGTAATTGGGAAGGCACATATTGAAAAAGTGAAACTTTGTCATATACAAAACAAACAAACCCCAAAACATATTTTTAATTTGCGTTTTTTTTTTAAAAAAAAATGTTTTATTTTTCATTACCAATTGAAAAGAAAGTGATGTATCAATGCAAACAGGGAAGGTCAGCCAGCTGGAAACATTGAGAAAGGGCGATTCAGTTAAAAAGTCTTTTTTTTTTGGAGCAGAGATAATGAATACACAATATCTGTGAGCTGTGAAAATTGTACATAACCATGATAAAGAACAGGTTCCCAACTTGTTCAAGCTGGTTTAGCTAGTTATGCAGATGCCCCGTCAGTCAGCTGACTGAAAGAGAGTTTTTAGCACAGAGCAATATTCGTACACAGCCTTGGAACAACAGATTAAGCTTCAAACCATCAACCAATTAAAGCTAACTCAGAAATGTCTTTTGATGATATTGGATTTCAGTAGGGCTTTGGCAGAAAGAGAGACTGGTACTAAGTGGTATTTTAGTGTTAAGTATATCTTGAACTATTGCAATTTTTTCTTTCCCTTTTTATACCTTACTCAAGCTTTATTTTGGTTAGGTGAGAGCTCCCAACATTTGATAAAGTCCAGTCATCATCTCAACAGGTACATGATTGTTAGACATGTAACATATAAAGTGTGATATGATTATGATTTTCAACCTAGCTTTTAAAATTATTCCGACATATCGCTACGATGTCTGCAGTGTAACAGTTTATAGTGATGTCTAGCAAACATGTATCATGCCGCCGACATGTAGCATGATGTCCCACCCAATCACATTATCCTGACACTAGAAAGACCAGTTCTAACACTAACTTCTTAATGCTGAGCGAGCGAGGTAGCTGTTAGTACCATTTTGTTTTGTAAGTCTTTGGTATGACTCGACCGAGGATAGAAGACGACCTACCACTTCCGAGTTGGATGCTCAAACCGGACATGTAAAGAAAAATGTATGTGTCATACCCATATTGGCCAGACCTTTTACTCTATATATCAGGTTGTGGTACATAAAAAGTTGATATCATTAATCTGATGAACGCTTGCTCAGAATACGTATTTAACAATTGGGGAAAACACTGTGATTTAAAATAAGTTAAAGCCAATAAGCGCTATAGCCGCCAGTTATCATATCTTCTCAAATGTAGATTACCGTATTTACCGTACATATTGGGACACAATAAAATAATTATTATATTCTTGTCCAAGAACATATGGTAACTTTGTCCATGTAGGTTATATGTCACAAGACTTACGAAAGCAAAAAAATTTATTTTGCTTTGCAATTTGCTCTCTCTCTCTCTCTCTCTCTCTCTCTCTCTCTCTCTCTCTCTCTCTCTCTCTCTCTCTCTCTCTCTCTCTCTCGCCCACTGCACATTGCAATATTTCACGGTGCTAGGAATAAAATAAATAACATTGAATTATATCCAGGTCTGCTGTATAATGGTAAATAATCATTATTTTAAAATACATTCACTTGAGTGCAAGTGCCAATCTTTTCTCCAGCATGGGTTACAAAAGTGTCATTACTATTTACCTTTGACATCAGTGCTCCTTTTTATTAATTACAACTACTGATGCCAGTCACAGAGAAGCCAAGGTGATAAATAAACACAACCTGCCAGCAAGCAGTAAACCCCTCCTTTGTACCAACCAACAGTACGTCAACGACAAAGGTTATTTTTAGTACAAAGCATGTCAAGCTCAGAAACTGACGTTAGTTTCAAAATTCTTTTAAAGTATATCAATACTAAGGTTATTTATTGCTAAGCAAGCCAACATCAGAAGCCAGCTTTGGGGGGGATACAAAGACAACCGAGATATGGTAGCTAACTTTGGTTCCTTTTCACCCGTATTAACGGGAATTTTGAAAATGAATTGAAACATTGCAGCAGGTTTTAAAGTGATACAATGTAGTGCTTCATGCATGGACATCAATGACCCATCGTCACCCAGAAGATATGAAGAAATTAAAATCATGTAACGAATTCGTAAAGATGAAAAGAGAAGCAGATGATTATGCCAACAATATGACTGCATGTAGTATAAATAAAGATGAAATTTCAAAAGTAGTCAAACAAATGACCTTGTTATAATTAACTTTGGACAGCACATTTGGATAGAAAGAATATTGAGGAACACACAGCAAATTTTGTTTCAAACAAAATATGGGAACTTGGTTGATTTTTAAAAGAAGTGAAGAAAATGCCAGGTCTTAGAATTTGGGAAGAATGTTTTGATTTGAGTCAATTTGAATCATGAGTCACGAAGAATGTGAAGAAAAAAAACTAAAGCATATAGAAAACCTAGTATTTGGAGCTTGGATATTCTCTGAAGAAATGTGCCCAAATGATTCAAAGTGAGGGGCTGGCTGAAAGAGACATCTCAGTTAAAAGTGGTAAAGGGAAATACATTCAGCAATACGAAAGTGATTGGGGATATCTTGTTTTATGTACAGCTCACCAAAGTTTGGAAAGCAAGAAATTTAATAATCCTTTAATCATCTTGTTTTGTAGAAATGTGAAGGACTTTATGGTCATGTAAAGTAATGCAGACCTAGGAAAGGAAATCAGATGTTTATGCTAATTTAGCACAAAAAACCCTATGTGAAATGAATTAAGAGAAAAATATGCAGAGAATGAAAAAATGTCCAAGTGTGCAAGAGCAGGTAAAGTATCATGCATACCACTTAATGAAGATCAAAGAAGAACATTATTATCCGACATAGAACAAAGGCTTTGTGACAGTTTGATGATAGTTGGAGTGAGGGGTAAATTTAAAGAAAAAAAAGAGTTTTCATCCTGCTGATACCAGACGTAATTGGAAATATAAAAACTCTTCTCAAATATAGAAAGGCAGCAGATGTTGACCAATCTAAGTACTTGTTGGCAGGGCCGGTTAATGGCCAGCATCCTTACCGAGGTCTAGATGTATTACAAGACCAGTGTAACAACTGTAACCTTGAGTATCCGGATGCAATAACATGGACAGGACTTAGAAAGCATGTAGCAAATTATTTTACAAGTTATAGAAATTACTGATAATATGCATGATTAGCTTGCTGGATTTCTGGGACATGATATAAAGATTCATAGACGCATTCATAGAGACTTTTACTGATTGCCCTTGTCAGTCTTGCAGAAATCAAAAGTGGCTCAAGTTCTCCTGAATGCCAGCTCCCAAAAAGACTTAAGGAAATTGAAAAGGTGTCCAAAGGAGTGGAGAAATGAAATTAGTGGTAGGTAAAAGTTGTTTTTCTGGCTATAAAGCGAAGCGGGTTTATTATGTGTGATACTGTTTTGCTTGTCATACTGTGAATGTTCATCTGTCAACTATTGCTTATTACTTCTGTGGCGTCCATAATCAGATCAGATTTCCATCATATATGGTACATAGGTTTATTTCATCATAGGACAAGTTCAATAACGAGCAAGATTTGTGCATACTAATAAGGCGATCATGCACCAGATTAAATATTTTTATTACAATAAGTCTTGTTCCTGCAGATGTTTTTGGGGCATGTCATAATCATTATGGTTTGTATGACATGTGTTGTAAAGTAAATAGATCTTAATTACTCTTTTTTCTGGTTTGTAGACCATAAGTTTTCTTGATGGATTTTTTTTTAAAGTTTCAACTTAGTCTTATCAACATAATTTCTGTGTTATCTTAGATATCAACTTATTTTGGTTTTAGGTTTTGAATAAATCCAAAACTCATCTAAGACCATGGACAAGTCAAGAAAAGAATTCCGTGTTGCAACACACGGGTTATATCATCAGAATGCTCAGAATGCCCATGCAAGATGTATGTGATGTTCTTGCAAAATAACCATGTTTTGGATCATGACTTTGTCAGAATATTAAGGACTTTGTTCACTGTCAGATACAAAGAATCAAAATAATCATGAAGTTCTGATGTTATCGGCACAGCAAGGGATTATTTGTCTTTAAATACGAAAATGGCAATTATGTTTAAATTTCATGCTTGCACGCATTTCTTTTTAGCTTTACTCAAGTTTGCCTTGGGTCCCTTATGAATCTTTTCCCACATCCTGTCTTCAAAAGTATTTGCCAAAGCACAATTACAATCTAGCTGAGGATTATTTTATTCATAAATACTATACAAATATCAAAGCAAACCTGTCCTGTCAGCTCAGTTTTTATATTGAAACAGTCATCAACATCAAGTGCAGTGTTAAAGAAATGTATTTTAGTAGATGAAGTTGCTTCGGGTACATGGTTTTGACATGGATGCTTGCATATGTAATATAAAAGTTGGCAAATACAAGATACCAGCAGCTATTTTAAATAAAATTAAGACAAAGGGTATGAAAATACAGTGCAGGAATTATATGAATTATACAAACATAGTGCAGGTAAAACATATAGTTTAGCACTTTGTATTACATGCCGAACATTCCAAATTAATGCAATTTGATGAAAAACAGCTTTGTAAAATTTGTTCAAAATTTATAATTAAGTTCCATTTAGAATATCCATTCTTTGAGTAAATGATTCTGATCTGCCAGTAGATACGGGTTACAGTAATAAAAATAGAAAAATGTTTCAAATACTGCTCAAAAGCTGCTAAAAAGAACTTGGCCATTCTAGATAAGATAAAAGCATCATTCCGTATTATACAAATTAAAACATGGACGCTATTACTGAAATTAGTACATCCTTTTAATGACTTATAAAAATCGAATCAGCATATTTTGACTAAATTTGACAACACTTTGTAGAGATTTCAAGTTTATACAGTTTTTACTGATCCACCATCCAATATAGCAAATGTTAATAAAATAAGTGAACCTTTGCACGATTCTCTTCACAAAAACTACTACACAAAAAAATAAAAAAATTAACAAACTATCCTGACCTAGAGGGCCTTAAATACGTTGCTGATTTCCATCCCATATGGCCATCATAGGTAAAAACGAAAAAGAAATCCTTTAAACAGCTTTATGAAAAACTGCAAGATTTCATAATAAATGCAGTCAGCAGCATCTGTTGAAATTTAAATGGAAAAGCATCCGACCAATGCAAATTTCTTGGCCATCTGCGCTTGCATTTGGCTGTTAGACAAATATCAAACAGGCAAGGTAAGTCAAGCTAACTTGGGCATCTTGTTTGATTTACAATATTGAAACAGTCCTGGATTTCCAACTTTCAAGTGTGTGTTTTTTGGACCCCAGTTTATATTATGTTTCTTTGACCCATCTTTTTGCTTGTATCTGATTCTCCAATTTAACTCTCATATTTATGGAACCCTAGATCAAATATGTGTGCCAGGTGTCACTTTTAAGTGTGTTTACATATATATGTGTCTTACTGTTTGTATTTTAGTCAATATTTTAAAGTTGAATTGCAGTAACGGTTGGTAATATCCGACTCGTACTCAAAGTAATAGATTTGATTCCAGCACAAGTCAGTGACTTCATTGTGTCCTTGGGAACAGCACTTTTCTTCAGTTTCCTCAGCATGATGCCATATTGTGAAAAAAGAATGCTGTTAAACCAACAAACCAAACTAGCACCAGATGACTGCCTTCATTTTGTCACATATTTTGTGTCGTGTTTGGATTTTGTAATTGTATATGACAACAAACCCATCCTGCTGATATATATGTATTCTTAGACTTGAGATTATCTGTTACAGTGGATGAGATTCCTATTTTGGACATGTCCTATCTTCAGAAACTCGCGTAGCCAAATTTATTTAGCAGTAATGTATATGGAAGACAAAACATAATTGCAGTGCAACATCTCTGTACCAGCCTCATTCTGAAATATCAAAAAACGTGTAGGAAAAAGACTTTACAACTTTAACTTTCTTTGCAACCTTGAAAGCAAAAGAGTTTGAGATCATAACATATACTTCATATGGTACCATATTAGAGTTTGCTTGTAGAAACATTTATTGACTGTTTGATATGTTAATATTATTGAAAATATGAGAAAAGTTTTTTTACGCATTGTGAGTTGGCCCATGAATGATTATTTGTTACCACTCTGTAGTTTGTATTTCTGATATAAGTTCATTTTGGAATATTATCTTGTATGACGTTGAGGAAGATCCTCATATGTTAATGAGATGATCATGCAGTTGATAGGTAAACTCAGTGTTAGCACTCATTAATCCAGATTTCAAATTTAGTTATTACCAGACTTGGATTATGCTTGTATCATTGAGGTCTCAAACTAATTTGATAATGGCTAAGATCCGTCTGTATGAACGATGTCATCATACGTTTGATGGCTAACTTTGTTGCCAGTCTTGAAGCCACATTTAGAATCTGATTTTGATGAAACTTGTAAAATGCATTGATATCATAAGAACTAAGAAGAGTTTGATAATGAGCAAATTCCATACATATTAATTATGTAATCTTGCATCTGATTTGCTAAGCTAATTGCACCTCTGGAAGCCATATTTCTTATCTGACCTTGATGAAACTTGAAACATGGTTTTTATTATAATGTTTGATGGTTTTATAATGAGCGAGGTATATTCTTATTAATGAGGTTATTTTGCATTTGATTGGCTAACCTTGTTGCCATAATGGAGGCCATATTTATGAACCATTATTTTTATCAGTCTTTCACTACAATCTCAGACAAGTTCAGTAAGATTAATGTATATTATTGAGATATCATAATCATCTGATTGCTCTAGCAACTATGTTTCTGAGCCTATTTTAAACAAACTTGAAATTTCAGCTTATATACTGCAAATCTTGGATAAGTTTGCTGATGAAAAAGATCCATACGTTGTAATGATGTAATCTTTGATCAAATTGGTTGAAGTTGTTGCCACTTAAGATGCTGCATTTTTACCTGATTTGAGCAGACTTGGGATATATGCCTATATTTTCAAATGCATGGACTGTACACGCAATAAACGAGAGCCATGAATATTTGAGACAGTCTTGTATGTTTTTGGCAGCGATTGTTACCATTCTGGACACTATAACTTTCATAGGAATTTGAGTATCGTGTTTACATTGTCAAGATCTACATAGTGCTTAAAATAAGATCCATGCATTAGTGACTTCTTTTTATCAGATTTCACTTGTGGTCATTCTTGAAGCCGTATTTATGACCTATTTGCTTCATAATTACTAAGGTCTGAATGACTGTGATTGCAAGAAAGAGACTCCCACTGCATATATATTGTGCCTTTATGCCTCGAAATAACATGTGAGGATATCATATATTTGGTAAAATCAGTTTTATAAAGAGTTGGTGATAGTTTATACAGTAGTCCCCCTCTTATACTTCCACCCCTTTTGAACCGGGAAATTGGCCTTATAAGGAGGTTGGCCTTTCCTGAGGGGAGGCTAAAAAAATGTGACAGGTATATGTAATGTACGTAGTAAGAACGCTACATCAGAGCATTTTATATCTTCGTTTAAAAGTAACATTAATTATTAAAAGGTTCTTGTGGTTCTAATAATTGACTTATTTCAACTGAATATGCATTAATAGTTTTTATTCTTGGCGTAAGCGTGATATGTTGTTGTCATGCACATTGCAAAGCCATTCAAAACCGTCATTTAAATCTTGGTACATACGTAATTCTCTTTCCATTTGCTCCATTTTCCCACTGCTGCTGAATAACTTCATTATTGGTTACGATATTGTTTATTCGAGTCTATTCAACATAACAGTGTTTTGTTTAAGTCTTTCTACTTAAAATTGTTTGGCAAGTCCCCCCTCCTTACATTAATATATAAGGAGAAGGGAGAGAGGGGAGATTTAACAAATTTTGGAGGCCCATCTCCCTCCTGAATATATATTATATAATATTAAGTAAAATCCTAACGAATATGATTGAAAAAGGAATGGATAAAATAGTAACTATAAATCAGACATGTGGAGCTAAGGGTAGAAATATACAAAGTAACATACTTAATATTAAAACCTTTAGAATATATACAGAGCTCTGGTCAAAAACGCGCCATGGTGCTAGTGGACCAAAAAAAGCCTTTGATAGAATTGAACATAACTATATACAACGTGTATTTAAAAGATTTGGTTTGGAGAGAACTTCAGGAAATGGACTGATATTCTGTACTGAGAAAAAAAAGGCCAGAGCACAGATAAATGAAGCGCTATCAGAAGAATTTGAAATCCTAAGGTCAGTGAGGCAAGGATGCCCACTGTCAATGCTATTATACGTAATAGAGATAGAAATTTTGAGTATAAGGATAAGGACTAACCAAAATATTGAAAGAACAAAGATTCAAAATTTCCAATACGAATTCACAATGCTCCAACACGCAGATGATTGCACTAATTTTATAAAAGACCAAAATTCCTTTAAGTATCTAGAAAGGGAACATGAATCATTTGGCAGAGCATCAGTTTCAAAAATAAACCACGATAAAACAGAGGTCCTAAAAAAGGTAACTGGATGGAGAATCACCCAGGACTCCCCCCAAAAAAAATATTACGGGTAGAGTAAAAGCTTTAGGAGTATATTTTGGGTGAAAAGATAAAGAAAACTAGAAAAATGTGATACGGATGAAAAGAAGTACAATGAAAATCTGGGCACAAACGCCGCTATGTATAATGGAGAGGGCACAAGAGGTCAAAACATACTTATATTCAAATATGAACTATATGATAAAATCCTTCGATTTTAAAAATTAAATTCTAGAGAAAATAGATAATCTGATAATTAAATACATATGGAATTTTAGAATGCACTACATTGAAAAAGCCACTCTATATAAAATAAATAAAAAAGGCGGATTAGCATTGCCAAACCCAATTCGAATGAAACAAGCCAATATAATTAATCGTATTAAAGAGTTAAATTCTAAACTAAGAACTCCATGGAAAGCACTTTATATATACTGGTTCGGATTTTTAATTAGGAATAGCAGGACATTTATAGAAACAACGCATTGACAAGGAAATTAGTAGGCCCGAGAAAATTTAATTACATTATGGACCTTTTACACAAATTTAGAGCTGTTAAAGAAATATGGGAAATAGATAAGAAGAACACTTACAAATGGATTAGGAAAACAGTCACACACAAAATGTAAGGAGTAAAATTGAAAATGAAAATGGGGGGGGGTAATTGGGAGGCAGTGTGGACTAATTGGACTAATATAAATCATTGAAAATACAGAGTATAATGTATAAATACCTGCACAATGTTTGGCTTACGGGTGAAACAGCAAGATATATGATTAAAAAATATACCTAAATGCCCAATGTGCAAAGAAGAAAGCCACACAAAAACAATCATGTAGTAACAAATGCAAGAAAAATGAACAAGAACGGGTTAAGATACTTCGACAAATAAGAAATATACAAATATTTCTCCAGAAAATGTTACTCTGAACTTTGATATTACAATAGATAACAAAAACTGAGAAATCATTAGCTACATTGTCGAAACAATAAAAGCCTGTGGTCAGATAATAGTGATTGAAAAATAAATGTAAATTAATTGTAAATTAAAAATCGAAGTTACAAATATAACCACTAATAAGATAGAACAATATCTTACACAGGTCGTCTAATAAATCTAAACTCTAATAAATATCTAATTACTATTTTGCCTTTTTGCGGGATAGGGAACCTACACACGAAAAATGAAAGAGACGTAGACATCGTGAGGCTATGCCACCGCGCGCCATGCGAAGTGGACAGGCCTTAGTACTAATATTAGTACCTTAGTCCTACCTTGTGGACACGGTACTAACATAAGTCTATGTGTGTTACTGGAGCAGCTGGGTGTGATTCACAAACCGACTCTTTTTTAGCCTAATTAAAAATTTGGAACATGTTTTTATATGTTATGAAATAAATTGAGTAGTCCTCTTATTTAATACTGGCATAATCACAAATCATTGTAGAAATAGTGGTAAAATCTCATGTATAGTTCTTATCTGATATTTTCGTTTTGATCGTCCGCTATATTAGTTCAAATAATGTTTGCCTCCATTCTCAGCCTCATTTGTTTGTGTGCCATATAAGGACGTTAATGCCTTATTTGGAAAGGTAAACAGATCTTAGTAAAAAATATGGCGCGGTTTGAGTCGGAAATTCTGCGCATTAAAAGTAAATACGGTTTACCGGTGACGGGTGACTTTGAAATTCCACAAAAAGTAATTATTTTCTCAACAAAACCGTATGCCGCAATTTATGCAAGTATCCATTCTCCATCTTCTCGCGTTATGTCATTCAACAACTAATACCACAGCGTAGAATATCCATATATAGTCTGGCAAGCCTTTTGTAGAAAAGGGATCAAGGCGAGAGTCTCGCGTTATCTGTCATGGTGGACACGGTGAAAAAAACTTGAAAACTAGATAAAACACAATTTTATTATAATACATATACATAAATTTATAATTATGTATAGTTATACTTAAAAATTAAAATAAATAAATTAAATAAAAAAAAAATTAATTAAAAATTTAAAAATTAAAAAATGCATTAAATAATAAGAAAATTGACAGATTAATTATATATATTATTATGGTAAGAATTATATATAAAAATATAGATACACATGACTTAGTATTCAAACTCACAAAAATTAACAAAGCAAGATCAACATGAAAGTATATTGAAATTGATCGAAGAACAAATTTTATAGATAATTAGAAATACCCTCAAATTAAAAGAAAATTGATCAAAATTCTATTTTTTAAAAACATTTAAGTCATAACGATTTTTGGGGTCAGAAACAGTAATATTTTTCCTTTTATGAGGGGTGACATCTCTGTGTAAAAGTATTAGCAACTTGTATAGAACTACTTGATAATTTATATATAAACCATATATTATAGATATTTATAAAAAATAATTATATATAAATTATAATATCTATAAAATATATTAACGGATGATTAAAAAACAGGTATGAGAGGTAAAATACTTTACATGGTATGTTACATTATTAAAAATAGCAAATGATAAAGCGAACACGAGGAATATTCATTTATTGCATAATATGTTCTTTAGAGTGCCTTTCTGATGGGATTTGAACACAATTGTAGCCACAGATATGCATAATAGGGTGGAATTTCATGATTAGAATTATGTATTAATTGTTCTTAATACTAATAATATTATGATATTTCGACACTTAAAAAATTAATAGTAATATTACAAAAGATATTAATTTAATTACAATAGTATCATAATGACATGTTGACCATAGTACAGAAAAATATAATATTTTGTAAGTTATGGAATCAAAAGTTGACATAGTAGGTTACAATGTACATATAGTAATCTGTAAGGCTCAGTTTGACTGTGTGCACTTAAAAATATCCCAAGATGTTAATTTTCATCATGAATATGCCTCTGTATGGTAACACATTTCAATTTAGTACTTTGACAGAGGGCAGTATTGCAGCATCAGCTGATATTTGATTCCATTGAATCATTGAATCATTGAACTTAATAACTTGGTAGCCAAGACTCTTAAAAATAGACTAAAAATGTTCAAACAGATTATTTGAATCATGTTTGCACATGTGATTTTAACAAGTACATTGCATATGTCCCACACATGCAAATATCCATCCTTGTTTACAAGTTTTCGGGATGAAAATTTCACATTTAGTTGATGATATAGGATCTATTGGTACCTATAGTTGATCTGTGTGGCTACATTTTGCTATATTCACTCACAATATCTAAAATTGTTTTTCCTTCATGAATAGGATTGCATATAGTAATAAATTTTAATTTGGTACATTGTCATTTGACTTTCCACTATACTGGTATGTATCAATGTTTGCACCCATGATCAAACCTCACCGCTCCAACATTGCCTTAAACTTTATGATACATACTCTACCTGATTAGTTATTTAACCTGTAAATGGCTAAATATGCTTGTAGAAACTTCATCTACTTTTAGGATGCATTTGTCACTTTAATACATGCCCATTGCTTCACATCTTTGAGTGTCACTCTATCAAGTTTACCTTTTTTAACCATATTTGCAACCTGAATGTTATTTTGAAATCACCATATCTAACACATTTTAACTTCATTTGCCTACATCTTCCTTTTTTTAGAATTAAGTGAAACATGTTATATATTTTCAGGTCTAGTCTGGTTTTTGGAACAAAGTATTAGAGTTGGATCAATTTGGAAGCTCTCCAGTAGTCCAATGGTGATAGCAAGGTCTCATAAGGACATGTGCAGTATGCTGCTATAAGTGACCAAGATGAGTTCATATCAGTACACTGATATACAGCATCTCAAAGACATGGCTTAGATCTTCATGAGAGAGATTCACATCTTTTTTCAGTAAGGTGAAACTGTATTTTCATATTGCATTGTTGACTTTTGTAGTTATCGGCATTAAAATGGAATGCATATTTGCTATAAAACATGGTAGTGGTTCCATCAAAACTTTAAATTTGAGTGGGATATTAGTTATACAAACAACTGTCCAAGTACCTGAAACAATAAATGTGGAACATAGTACCTGTCATTGTTTCTTTAGTATGTACACCTATATGCATCTGGATAGGCATATTGCAAATTTGCTGTCAAAATCACTGTGAGCTATCATGCTTCAGTACCCCTGGGATTAATATTATCAGTTGTACAGACCTAAACTACCATTTTTTTTAAAGACCATTCATTAATCAACATTGCTGCCTTAAATTTGTCAAACTGAATGTCATAACTTGTATGAAAATTTATTTTTTGTAAAATAAAAAGTTTTTAAAATTTATATATTTTTTAAAATTTTCATTAAAATTTAATATATCAATATTTTTTAATTTCAAGGCTATTTTCAGACAGGCCTTATCAAGTATTACAATTCGGTTTTTACTGCATTGAAAAATTCCTATAATTAAGGAAGATATAGCAAATTTAGTTTTGGTTTCTTAAGAACAATTGGACCTCAAATTGCACCCTATAGAACACCAGCACTACACACTTTCTGACAGCTGTCAAATGTCTTGCTTGCAAGGAAATTTCAAAAGACTTTATGTATGAAGTTGAAACAGTAGTGGCATGCAAAATAAAATGCAAATATAAAAGTTTGACAAAAACATTGACCCTTTCAGGAATCGGTACACAATTAATAAAATCCGGTTCAGTACCCACGAATGTAGTCCCAGTCTATTTTTAGATCACTTTTTCCGGTCTAAATTTGGTGGTGATACTAGAGTTAGATTTTGGCATTCTTGGTAAGGATTTAAAGGCAATTGATTATTCTTTAAAATGTGAGCTTATGGTGTGGTTGTCTGTGTGTATTTCGGCGACAGTGCACATTGAGTAATAAGGTCATGGTGATGATCCGGAAGTGAAATCTGTGTTCCGTTGCCTGGTGTTTTGTTTACAATTCAGCCTCTCAAAAAAATGCAGGTCAACCCTTGACAAGAATTAAACCGTAAAGTCATCTTTGAAGGTATTTTAGATTAACATATGATTTGTATTGATTGTCACACAGTGGAAAGTTCAGTACTGAGGAACAAATGTAGAGAACATATAGTAAAATTAATTGTGTACTATGGCCGTTAGCGTAACTCTGCCAATTTATTTTACCGTGTAAGGACTTAATAAATTCAAAATAAGCCAAACTTCTCCGACAATATGACTATACTTATTTAGTAAATTTCTATACTATTTGTGTTTCTGACTTAAGTGAGGAATGTTTTTTGCTCCATTACATGATATGGGATCAGTTCGTAGCCTCAACCACAACAAAACTAGTTGAGTCTACGACATCGTAGCTGGACAGGCCTGCGAAAGAGCCTCAGAAAAATCCGCGTGTAGCACATGCAGTACACATATACGGGAAATAGGAACGCAACTTAAATAGATGACCCAGACTAACAACTAACCGAAACCTAATATAAAACATTGTTTTTTTCTTTTTTCCCCTTTTCTTTAAACCTCTAAGTTAGAGGTTATTCGGCTTGTCTTCAGTATTTCGTAATATAAGGGAATTGGAATACATCTAAATGCAAGGGGTTACATAAATAAAGGAAATGTTAATGCACTACGCAAACCAAGTGTCCTCATCATGATAATAGCTATTCTCATTTATTTAATAAAGAGAGAGAGAGAGAGAGAGAGAGAGAGAGAGAGAGAGAGAGAGAGAGAGAGAGAGAGAGAGAGAGAGAGAGAGAGAGAGAGAGAGAGACTCAGAACAAACACCAAATCACGTAAAACAATAGGTCTTTTTTTATAATTTCTGGTGCACCGTTTCACTCTCAATATATAAGTTAAATATTCCAAATTCATAATAACTATAAAAAAAATTAAAAAAATGAAAAATAAATATATGCGCAGGTAATACATTAGGAAAACTTGGGAGATCTTTTGATTTGATATTACTGCCGTCCTTACAGAACTTTATATAGTAAACAAACAATATAGCATACACATGACTTAGTAGACCTCTGGCAAAGGTCACAAAAAGTTGAACAAAGCGAGAGACTCCCAGAAAGTAATTGAAACTTGATCGGATGAACGAACATTTAGATACATTAGGGACAAATACCCCGTCAAAACCGTTCAAAAGAAAATTTTTGATCAAAATTCTTTTTTAAAAAAAATAATACTATACACCGCACCTGGGGGTGACAGAAACAGGAATTACTTTTTCCTTTTTTGGCGGAGAGGGGGGAGGCATCTGTCTGGTCTGGTGCCCAAAAAGGGTAGTGTAGCCAACACTTTTAACGAAATCTGACATTGGGATATATATATATATATATATATATATATATATATATATATATATATATATATATATATATATATATATATATATATATATATATATATCGGATTACTTAACACACGACACACGTTATAGAATAAACTACTGGTTCTGGATACATATTAAAAATTAAAATGATAAAATGCGACCGCTTGTGAGGGGTAAATTTTATATTTATGCACTAATATGCTGGTCGCGTTAGCAGGGTGGCCTTTCTTGAGGGGTACTTTTGAACACAAAATCATCGGTGCCGACAGATTCTGGCCATAAGTAGCGGGTGGCCGTTATGATTAGGGAAGTGCTACTGTATTGAATTTGTTTTCTTAATACTACATACCGTATTTAATGATATTTTTCGTACACGAAAAAATAATGAATTTCAGTGTACAAAAAATTATATGTAAAATAAATAGTTATCATTGAATGGTACTTTGACCTTGTACAAAAAAATAAATGGATCGTACTTGAACAAGATTTATGGAACACACGTTACTCGACTACTAGCGGTACAAACGTACAAGGTATATGTATATTTTCTGTCTGATTCTGATCTCACCTCAAGAATCTAATTACAATAAAAATAAAACTACTAGAAGATTTGTGTTGTTATTCGTGAACGAGAGAATGATTATGCCTCTGTGTGCAAGCTCGTCTGCGTTTAGAGCATATGTAGCTGTTATATTGTGTAATGTTGGCAAAATGATTAAGATGGTTTGAACACGTATTATTGGTAAATTGTACGCAACGAGAGTCCACATTGCAAAGAAATTAAGTGTAACTTGTATTTTTTAAAGCAACAATATCATTATCAAGTTACAAGAAAAAAAAAATAGCTTGAAATCACGTTTTAGTTAATGTGCGTGAGCGCTCGCGTACGTGAGAGAAACATAGACCTGAAACAAAATTTTGTCAGTGTACAAGACCATATTTATTCATGGCAGTTTTTGTTTGTAGCTTTTGCAAAAAGAAAGAAAAAGACTTACCTGATGATTGTGATAAACCGCATCCATTACGACGCTACTAAATTCCATTATTAATAAACACTGCTGACTCAACAATTCATTCTTGTACCTTGTACATTGTAACAACAACCAAATGACCACAAGGCGGAGTGGTGTTATTTACACGGTAATTAAACATGCTTAGGGCTTTGGCTATTCCAGTTGAAACTAGATTAGAACAAGATTCAACCAGAGGTCAAATCAGCGAGGCTGCCAGAAGGGAAATTGGGCTCGCTTTAGGGAAATGAAAATATGTCAATGCGCTTTTGAAGCCGTTGTCCCATATTGCAGACGATATAAGGGCAAGAGATCATACACATTACTTGTTGTTCAAACGCACCAAAAAAGAGAACAGTGGGGTATATCGTCGAAGAGATTTGTAATAAAATATTAATTATGTCCAAGTCAAAACGGAACAAGCCCTTCAACAGAACAAGCCCTTCAAAGATAGTCAGATTTCAAGGATATGTTTGTTATGCTGTTCGTTTTCATTTTGTCAGTGGGGAATGGATTGTCCAGTGCAGCCATATTAATGTTTCTGCAACTGTTCAGCTGTGTATTCTCGAAATCGTTAAAATCTTTGTTGGCAAATAATCTATAAACAGTAAGCGACAAAAAATTGTAGTTACATTGAGTAGTTTGAATATATTTATATTATATTGGTATTTAGATGTTAGTTCTTTTAGTCATAGACCAGGAAAGATAACAAGATGGTTATCTTCTGTCTGTACAGCGCAAGTTTGTCAACAAGATTCCTAAATATATGATGGTCAGTGGCGGATTTAGTAATTTTTTTAAGCCACACACAGGCATGGGACCCTCCACAACTTCCCACTTTTCAGTCCTTATTGGTGTTAATTATGTGTCACCAGTCTTCACAAAGCGATGGTCTTTATCTTGTGCTCCTAAGGTGACCTTGCGACTCAACAGATCATAGCCTTAAGTTTATGGTTCATTTTACAGGGCCCTTGGTAGTTTAAGGCCTAAGGCAATTGCCGACCTTTTTGTTGTTAATGTTGTTGTTGTTGTTGGGCTTGACATTTTTCAGCACACGATAAGTTATATATGGCGTCCAGTATTAATGGTGGAGGAAGAAACCAGGAAATCTCCGAAAAGAACCAACAACCCTTGAGAAGTTACTGACAAATTTTCTCACATATCCACATTTACCGAATCTTAGACTCGAACCCACGCAGACAGAGGTGAATGGCACTGATCCGTAACGGATAGCGCTTTAGATCACTTGGCCACTCGGAACCTCTTCCTAACAGTAAGTCCGCCACTGAAGATAGCCATGCCACATTACACAGTCAGCCAAAAGTCTGGTTGGTCCTAAATGAAAATTGCACTGCTGAGGCTTCCGATATGGTCACCTCATCTTGTCACAATTTATTCTGAATGGCTGGTTATATAAGCATAGGGTTTTCATTATAAAAAACAAATTGTCCTGAATGAAAATCATGCATGTCTGATATCCCATGTGGCAGTCATCTTAAAATCAAAATGCTATTCCTCAAAATTTTAAATCAGGTTTTCAGCAAATGAACTTGTATCATATTTTGGTGGTTATGTTTCCTTTTATTATTACTTCTGAATATCAGTGTTGATTATAGGACATTGTTTGGTGATGAGTTGGTGCTAAACTAAATCAGAACGATGTCTGACATCCAATTTAGAGCCACAGCATGAGCCATCGTTTGCCATATCAACTTGGTATTTTTACAACAAAAATAATTGTTTTAGTGTCTAGTTGGTTTATTACGAATATTGGCAAGATCTGACATACATAATGCCCACCACAGTGGCCAACTTGAAAATATGTGTCCATGTTACTTCTTCATACAAAGTCATGCAAACAATTGGTTATAACCAGAACTCATTTTGTGTACTTGGTGCTAAGTGAAAATGGGGGGGGTCACTCGTTTAATTGTGATATGTTTGTCCATATTGAAAATGTACCAATCTGGCTTCAAATATTCCATCATGAAAATCATTTCCCCACTTCTCTTAAATGGAATCTCTTGTGGGTTTTTTTTATATCAGAAGACATCTTATATAATCTAAGTAGGCCTGAATGTAAATTATGCCAGTATAATGTCATTATGACAATCATTGTGTCAGCTTTGGAAATACTGTATCACTACTACATAAAAACTGATGACCACATCCACACAGTTTTCACCAAAAGTCTAATTATGATATCCACACATGCCAACTATTATCTTTTAGTATGGGATATGCATTTTTGTACATTAGAAAATAAAAGTAAAGCAATAAGTTGTTTTTATCATTTTATTGTCATTAGTTAAATTCACTCAAATTTGAGAATATTCTTAAAAAGATGACTGCTGTGTAAGAGCGGTATAAGAGTACCTTCCTTATTTGCTATTTATAGCAACTGTATATGACCCATTTCCAAGACAAGAGACTTGTTACATCATATATCATGTTATTGCAGGGCTTAACACCATTTTTCAGCACACAATACATGGTGGCTAGTATTAATGGTGGAAGAAGAAACTGGGAAATTTTTAGAAAGAACCACCGACCCACGAGAAGCTACTGGCGAGCTTTCTCACATATCCACATTCGCAGAATCTGAGACTCAAATCCACGCAGACAGAGGTGAGATAGCAGTGATCCGTAACGAAAAGCGCTTTAGACCACTATATAAACTTTGCCTCACAGATTCATTATATTGATAAGCTAGCTAGGTAGTGGACCAGTATGTACGTTTGACCAAAATGTCAAGTGAAATGCCTTCGAGTGTGAGTTGTGAATGTTATTGGACTCAAAATGTTAGAACATATATATATATATATATATATATATATATATATATATATATATATATATATATATATATATATATATATATATATATATATATATATATATATATATATATATATATATATATATTACTGTTGTTATGCCCATATTGAATATATTTTGACACTTATTATTAGCTATTATAGCTATAACTCTTACCTCTGGGGGTTGGGGTGGTATGTATGGATATCAGGTTGATACAAAAAGTGTGACCAGCAGATATCCTATATAACCACCGGACTTTACATGCTGAAAAAAAAAATCTTTTCACTATTTTTTTTTTAATAGATGGTCATATTGACATTTGGTTTCAACTAGAAATTTAATGGTGTCTTAAATGAAAACTATACCTATTTTAATTCCAACATGGCCACTCAATCGCTAATTTGAAACTGTTAATTATGAAGAATATCAGCAAAAGTTTATACAAGCTGCATTTTAAAAGAACCAATAATCTCATCTTGAACGTATGAAAATTCGTTTTAGGCGCTATAGCATTCCTTTAGGATGACTTCCTTTCTGAACTTTTGACCCTTCTTTAATACATATGTCATATACTGTCTTCTGTAGAAAGTTGAGCCTCAGGAGTCTGCAGTTTTATCAATAAATCACGACGAAATTTCTGTCTACATGAAATCACCTTAACGGTACAGGAGTCTGCAGTTTTATCAATAAAGCACGACGAAATTTCTGTCTACATGAAATCACCTTAACGGCATTATATTATGGAATTTTTTTCTAATAAGGTCAAATCCTTTCATACCATTTAACTTAACCCTTGAATCACAAGTGAGTTCATGAATTTTTTTAAGTGCTCACGAGCAGTATTACCAAGAGGCACCCCTACAAGAGGAAAATAATGGATGAATGACTTGAAACAAGTTGCGTAATAGCAAGGTCGAGTGGGAACAGCTTGGAGAGATTGGAATTGGAATCCAAGGTGGGGTTTTCATGACGAGTCGTTGCTACCACAAGGCCAGCAATGTGATAGTGTATGGATATGACCTAGCTGTCCCAAACAGTCGTATCGGGTATCCTGTAAGTATGGGCAATGATGCGACCAGTGCTCTTAGTCGAATTTCAGTGGATCAATACTACAAACATGGATATCTACAAGCAAGTACAAAAGCAACAGCAACCAATACAAACTGATCCGATTTATTGTGGCCACGGCATTTGATTCACGCAAAGTCATCGATTTCAGTCTTGTTGCTGTACACAGCTAAGAAGCCAAACCGAAGTTTTCAAAACTACGTTGGAGTGTCGGTACCTGCGCATACAGACACCGAAATAAATTGTTTCCGAGTGGGTTTAACGCTGTTGGTTGTGAATATGTTGTGCAGAAACAAAAAACGATGACAGTCTTCGGTCGAATCGTCTCGGCGGATTTAACTAAATCCTGCATGTGATTTCATTATTTGCATTATATGACTGATCTGAATCGCGAAACGTCACTTTACGATTCATGAAGAATTCATGCGCATACTGTCGTGCGAATAATTAACTTTTATAGTCGGCAGTTAACGTGTGAAATATGTGTTGTAATCGCGACAGCCTGCACGGGAATAGACCTCAGTGGGCTTTGAAGAAACGTTTGCATTTATATTCAAACCGACTCGTGAAACGGCGGAACAGGTAAAAGAAAAATCACTTAAACCACCGACTTTCTGATAAGAACAGAAAAATAACTTGGTCCGATTGTCAGAACAACCCAATCCATTGAACACTTGCGACATGCAATTACGAGAATCCAAGTATGCATTGAAGTCTTTAGAGGACATTCGTTGCAATCAGAGAAGGTACCCTTTACGTTGAGGAAGACTTCTGAGAGGCGCTTGATAATCTTCCACTGCCATCATCACCCATGTTCGACCCAATGCTGAAAATACCGAAGCTAAAATATAATCAACAAGATCACCAATTTGTCTTTGAAAATCCTAAACGAGGCGCCTTTATTCTACACCCAACCCCTTTGGAAATAGTTTGTGTTGAAATAGCCATCGATTATGTCATGCGTGGACCAAATTGGTATGCAGGGAAATCAATGAGTATAAACAAGTCACTGTTGAGCCATGGTACAATTTTAGTAAAGTACTTTATACATTTTACGCTGGATGCATTGTCCAAGGCAACGTAATGTTTATAGATATTATGAGACGAATAGAGCTGGGGGAAGATCCCGAATATTAAAGGTCTATACTTGCGTCTGTATCCCATGTAACACTGATATTTGAATATAAAGTGAAATTTATTCTCTGTCGTATTACCAAAACACTATGTTCAATTTTCAAATTATACCGTATGCGCATCTTCATTTTTTAACATGGCGTGTACAAAGATGGTGCTCTGAATTTAGGCCTACCCAGAAATAAACTGGGGTAGGTGGGTGAGTTTATACAAACAAGTCGGCAAAGTCACTGTAAAAGAACCACTGCATATTTAGCTGTTTTAGCGCATAATGACGATTTGGACTATTTCTCGTCCTCGATCAAGAGAGGGTGTGTAACATTTACACTATAATCAAATTCAAGTCCACTTTTGGAACATAAGGACCGATCTATGACAAAACATTTGGTATCCAGCAAACTGTATAATAGCAATATAAAGCATCATAACTGCATAATTATTAGACCTATACAATATTATACAATAATACTTACGCATATCCATTCTAACGCTGAATAAGTGACAATATATAAAAATATGCATGGCACTGATATGAAAAAGGTCATTTTTATGTGTATAATAATAATAATATTAATAATAATAATAATAATAATAATAAAAAATAAAAATAATAATAATAATAATAATAATAATAATAATAATAATAATAATAATAATAATAATAATAATAATAATAATAATAACCTTAACTGTCTTGTCAATAAAAGAAGCACATTCAAACTTTAGTATCATTCTCTATTATGTTTTCCATGATAGTTATATACTTTAATGTGCCATACTAGTGGAACTTCATGGGGAAAAACATGCGTTTTGTATACTTTTGTATACCTTTTTGTGTTATATCGGATAATTGAAAAAAAAGCCAGTATTCGTGTTGTTCTATAATATAATGTAGAGGGTCCAATGTCAGATCAGGTCATGGGGGTAATCTGATGTATTTTTTGTCCCTATGTATGACTCTTTCCTTAAGATCATTGTTTTGTTTTTTTTTAAACATCAAGTTCGCGACGTGTACCTGTGTATTTATCCAGTACATACGTGACACAGGTGACTAAGATAGTTCTGTCCGGTTCAGGACCGGTTTAACCAAAAGGTGAAATAGGCAGCCGCCTAGGGCTCAAAGAGGGGGTTGGGTTGGATGGGACACCATATGACAAAGTACACTGCCATGTCATTTATTCGTTATCATTAATTATGCAGACTAAATAATGAAATTAATAAATTATCAAGCCGAGCGTGTATTATTACTAATAAACAGTTTGTAATAAGCTTTCTTATATACCCACATTGGTCGAACGGAGACCTAATTCACGCGGACAGAGGTGAGATTACCACTTGTCATAAAGAACACCACAGGTTGAAAATAGCAACCAGTGAATTAGCGCTAATTATCAGAACGCGCAAGTAACATTATTATTTTCGTAACTTACGGAGAAATTCTTTAACAGAAAACTTCAAAACATATGTGCATCAGTCTGTACAAGCGCCATTGACTGCGATTAATATGTTTTCCTCAAAGCAAATGTTTCAGTTTAAAAATATCCTTGCAAAATTATGAATATTTTCTTTTTAGATCCATCGCAACGAGACAAAAGATGGTTCCATCACATCCCCAATTGCATTACACCAGATCACACCAGGATATTTACTGCTTGCATTTCATACATGCTAATTATAAATATTTTCAATAATTGTATTATTCAACAGCAGCGTTAAAAACGACGTCATACATAGTAAACGCCTTTCATTTTCAAATGCTCTCATTCAGGTGTGAACATCATCATTCATAATTTATAGCATTAGAGGGAATTTTGAGGAAATGTTTGTATTGTTTGCTGGTTTTTGTTTTCCTTTGCTAAGCCTAAGGATAAGATGTTGACCCTAGTTGTAACATATCCTGATGAGGATGCATATTTTCAATCAGTGTGCCGTCACTATCACTGAGAGTGTGATCTGGAAGACTTATGTAACTGATGTAATCAATTGCAACTGGCCAAAAACCTCTTGGATATTGCGTCATCATGTTTGAGAAGGAAAACGCATTCGGAGACATCTGTCACGTTCTACAACTGCCTATAGGCAGTAACTATTTATTATTTACGAGTAAAAGAATTGCCGAATTGCCTTGGCTTCAGAGATTTCAAAATCAAGTATATGGCACATAACATTTCAGGACCATAGTGTTTCTGTAATCATTTTTTTTTGTGATGTTATTATGATTTGTAACGTAGCTTTCACAATTTCTCAGTCATATCGCTACGATGTCTGCATTGTGGTAGTTTATAGTGATGTCTAGCACTGGGGCATCATGCCACAGACATGTAGCATGATGTCCCACCCAGTCACATTATCCTGACACCAGGCCGGCCTGTCATAACACTAACCTTTTAATGCTGAGCGCCAAACGAGGAACCTGTTAATACCACTTGTGTAAGTCTTTGGTATGACTCGACCGGGAATAGGTTGTTGTTGTTGTTGTTGTTGTGGGGCTTGACGCCATTTTTCAGCACACGATACATGGCGGCCAGTGTTAATGGTGGAGGAAGAAACCGGGAGATTCCTGCAAAGAACCACCGACCCACGAGAAGCTACCTACAAGCTTTCTCACATATCCACATTCGCCGAATCCGAGACTCGAACCCACGCCGACAGAGGTGAGATGGCAGTGACCCGTAACGGACAGGTCTATGAACCACTTGGCCAATCAGGGAGTCCCGCCCCCCCCCCAACCGAAGCGGTTGAATCAATTATTTTGAAAGATTGTAAAAGCATATTGGCAGTTACAAACGTCAATAAATGTAAATGTACCGTTATAATTTATAATGGCTTGCTATGCTAGTTATAGTGAAAAAAAAATTCTGAACAAAGTTAAATTTTTGAGTTGTCACAATTTTTGCTCACCAGTCAGCAGTATGAATGTATCCGAAACCACTTTTCTCCTTTTATCAATGTAATGTGTTATAATGTCAGATTTTAGTGCGGTGACTCGTGTTTTATTACTCTTTATACATATATTCATTTTTTCTCTTTCTAAAATAAAGCACCGTAACATTTGGGGATATTTTTATCCCATTTGATTTCTTGTTGGAAAAAGTTTTATTGTTTGACTGTATATGTTCATTATCATGACAGCGTAATGTACATCGATCACGTGTTGATGAAAAGGCAGATGTTTTCAAGTGCTTTAGGAAGCAAAATATTAATTGATTAGTTTGTCTGATCATCTATCTTCTATTTCAGACAACCATCAGTCCAATCAACGCCCATTTGTCGCTGTTCTATGGTATCCGCTACCACGTCAGGTGCTCGAGCTGTCTTCGTTGACTTTTAATCACAAAAGACAAATTTGGCAACTTATTCTCCTGACATACATGCGTCGTGGTTACTTTACAATGACCTGGTTTCGAGATTATGCTAGTCAAATTTTTCAAACTAGTATATGCATGGAGGGGGGGTTACTTTTAGATATAATGAAAGACAGCAACAGAAAAAAAGAATAATAAATGAATGAACGCAGAGTTTTGCTTCGCTTTGATCTACAAACAAATGTTAAAATTTCAGGTGTGCGTGATGCTCAATAGATGTCAAAGTTAAGATAGTACAAAAGTTGGCTGGATATTACAATATATGAGGTTGGATTAACTATCTCCAGGAGATACATTTATATTAATTACATAATAGGAATTGCAGAAAAGCTTAAAATTTGGGAAACGTTTGGATAATCTGAACATTAGCATGAGATAACAGCGCAACATTTTCTCTGAGTGTTAACAAGTGGTTAAAAAAGAGTACTGGATATGGAACGAGTCATGTGACGTACGTTGCCAAATTTGCTTGCAAGTCTAGTGACGAAGATAAGATATTTGGGTCACACTACAGGACCCCTGTGATCTGCATACTCTTGTTACGCCCCTGTCAAGATATCATGTGTAATACAGCAATGGCGAGAATTAAAAACAAAAAATAAAATTAAAATTAAAAAAACAAACTCCGAAACCAAATAAGACTGCTTAGGTCGTTGAGTGAAAAAAGCGATTTAGCTAAACATTAAAGATGGACCGGAACGATTGGTCTGATCATATTAGAAACTATTGTGTCCTGTAAGTCCTTGAAAACATACCATAAATCTGTTGACAATGTTTTCCACACGTGATTTATGTGCATCGCCCTGTCTTAAAACAAAAAGAGTAGTAACAGTCAAATGATAAAACTGTTTATGAGAGGAAAGAATCTCCATGGTAGGTGCTAAAAGCAAAGTAAATAGGTCCAGATTAAGGGATGCCTCTCCCCCTCCTCCGCTGTTTCTTTGACCTCCAATGCTAAAATAGCCATGGTGGATGGAGTGGGGTCATTAAGGAGTTAGGTTCCGAAAGGTTTTTGAAAATAATTAATCTTGTAATTCTTGACCCAGCTTATAAAAGAATCGAACGTCAAACTTTTGCATGGTTTATAAACTGATGAATACTGAAAATCGATTAAACAATGTATGAAGAGCATTAGCGAGACGAAAACCATTTTCTACATCGTGTTCATTCAAGTTATAAACTTCATTACTTCAACAATGCTAGAAAATATGAAATTCAGTCATTATAATTGCAAACAGTTATGCAAGCTAAAACCGAATGTCAAGAAGTAGATAACTGAAACATATTTTAAATATTTAGTACAACGAAAAATCAAATCGATATATCAATGTTTAAATAAGCACTTCCTTTCTGGTCTTAGGAACCAGGAACTTCTAGTTTTAAATGCTTGTTAAAACACTTCATGCAATTTTGAAAGTATATGTATATATACTAAGTATCATTGTATCCGCATTTGGTCAGTTGATATGTGTTGTGGCTTGATTTTGAGACGGAATGGCTTTATTGCGACACATATGTTGCCAGTCTGCCAACGGAAGTCCGATTTCGGAAACAGCAAGTTTAAGGAAGTTTTAGTGCACTCGCTAAAATGATTTGGGACAAACAGCGCTTTGATAATAGATATTTATTTCACTTGATATGGGAAGAAATGTATGTTAAACATAGGCAAACTCGCACGAATGAAAATGCCTCACATCACTCAACGTGGCATAATTCAAAACATAATGAATCAAATAAAATTTCCAGATACAGACATATGCATTATTTCTATTCATGTAGTTGCTATTGATCACGACTCAAAATTTATTCGTGAATGTCCCGTTGAATTAACCTATTCACATTTTGATTTTATGGCTGAAAATATAAATAATTTACTTTTAATTCGTTTTTCTTTAAAGCTATATTCAGAGCAGAATATTTCCGCTTTCTCTACTGGAAGTTGTTGTCATAGTTGATACATTTATTAATGTTGTTAAGAGATTAAATGTACAAACAACACTACACGGTACCTGCCGTACTTAGGCTTGAGACAAAAAAAAATGCGACTGTTTGTTGTGAGCTTTGTAAAACATATACGAAATAAAATCTATTACTGAAAATCGGTAACCTTTAGTTTACTGAAGCAGGAGCGGGGCCCCGAGTGACCGAGTAGTCTAAAGAGCTGACCGTTACGGATCACTGCCATCTCACCTCCGTCTGCGAGAGTTCGAGTTCAGACTTAGCTAACGTAGGTTAGTTAGTTAGTTAGTTGTTGTGCTTAACGCCATTTTTCAGCACACGGTAGGCTATTCATGGCGGCCAGTATTAATGGTGGAGGAAGAAACCGGGAAATCACCGGAAAGAACCACCGACCCACGAGAAGCTACTGGCAAGCTTTCTCACATATCCACATTCGCCGAATCCTAGACTCGAACCCACGCAGACAGAGGTGAGATGGCAGTGATCCGTAACGGACAGCGCTTTAGACCACTCGGCCACTCGGGGCCCCCAGCTAACGTAGGTAAGTGAGAAAGACTGCCGGTAGCTTCTCGTGGTTCTGTGGTTCTTCCCGGGGTTTTCCAGGGTTCTTCCCCCTCCATTAATACTGGCCGCCATGTATAGTCTATCATGTGCTGAAAATAGCGTTAACCCCTATAGCAACGAGAGAATAATACATATTCCTCTTGCCTCTCGCTTTTCATGCACCAGGTCATAAATTAAATAATTGTAGTTTGCATTAGATAGGTAATTGTGAATTGTGTTTTTTAAAAATTGGAATGTTAAAAGATAACGACTAGCGTCAAAGTTATTTAAAAAGTATATTTATTTTCTCTTTTCGGTGCTCGCACTCAAGAGGAGAGCACTATCACCATTGCCCGTCAAAACTCGAACCCACCCCTTACCGTTCTTATTCAACCAGGTTTTCGGCGTGGCTATGCGAGATCTCAACTAAATGAGTATTTGGTAAGACAATGACTTTTCTTGGTAACAATCGTGGCTTTCATAAGTCTTTTTCAAGGTGAGTAAGTATTCAACTCATAATCCCAAATGTTCCAAAACTTATATTTAATATAATATAAAAAATATTTAATATAATATTAAAAAAATCATTGTATTTTGCACATGCTCAGCAACAAAAATTTGAACTGTCTGAGATTTTACTTACCGATGAGCATATTTTATCAAATTGACGACTAGCGCCATAGTCACGAGCTCAAAAATTCAACCCCTTTCCCAGAACTCAAAACTTATAACTCATTAAATATTATTTACATTTCTTATGTACATGAAAATGCAAACAATGAAAAAGTTATGATAGTACTTCTAGCACAGCCCTTATCCAAGCTAAAACCGATAAAAAGTCGATTGTTTCGGTCTGAGTTCAGTTGGTATGCTCAGAAAGTTTCGAGAGTATTGGACCTTGCTTTAGGATATCATCAAATTCTTAAGCTTGAGTACGACCTTGAGTGTTTCAGCCAATTGCCGATGACGTTACATTTGAATGGTCGGTTCTGATTGGGTGATACTGGAAATTCAATATAACTCAAGCTCAGAAGTTGCATGGTTCCTTTCCGTACGGTACAGTGTTGAGATTCAGTGTGAAATTTGATTTATAATCTTAGAGAAGGCTTAAAAAGATTATTTAAGGAATATATAATTGTGTATTTTATGAAATATTGTACAAAACTTATAAAATAGATCAAGAAACATTACGTAAGTTCCGACTGTATATCACTCAAGCAGTTTGTCTATACATAAATATAAAGTAAACATTCCTTACAAAATGACAACAGTTGGTCCTATCTTTTTTCAACGCTGCTGCAATTACTAAAGTTATATGAACCAAACACTATCTATCTATTTATGTATCTATCTATCTATCTATCTATCTATCTATCTATCTATCTATCTATCTATCTATCTATCTATCTATCTATCTATCTATCTATCTATCTATCTATCTATCTATCTATCTATATATCTATCTATCTATCTATAAAAGCAGTTGTGTTTGCAAAACTTTACATGCTTATTTCGACAGTAATAAATCTTTTAGTTTGTTATTTTCAAACTAGTTTACTTCAACTTGTTGCGGATGCTGGAAAATATTTTATATTGACCTATAGGTCGACGAGCCATAACGACATCTGTTACCTTATTTAAATTTATGTAAGCGTAAAGTATATACCAGATATTTCATTGTTATAGCAGCAATTATAGGCCAGTGGGTGACTAATAAGCAAATTTAGAGAAATAATTTTTTTTTTTAAAAATGTATCGGCTGCAAAATATAATTTTGTTTGTGTAAATCTTATATGGTCAGATCTTACATGTGGTGAGATAAATTCTATGTGAAACTGAAAAGCTACACAAGAGAATCAACCTTCATAGATCTGATTCGAGAACGATTTTTGTGATTTGAATTTTTAGTGCAGCTCTAAAACAAAATTTAGTCATATCGCTACGATGTCTATAGTGTGGCAGTTTATAGTTATGTCTAGCACTGGGGGATCATGCTGCAGACATGTAGCACGATGTCCCACCCGGTCACATTATCCTGACACTAGTCCGATCAGTCAAAAAATAAACTCCGAATGTCGAGCACCTAGCCAGACAGCTGTTAGTACCATTTTATACGTCATTGATATGATTAGATGGGAGTTCGAACCCGCGACCTCCCGCTTCCTAGGGAGAATGGATCATACAGGATACGCCGGCTTAGGACATTTAAACAAAGCGGTTTAAACCAATAAGACTTCAAAAGACAGCCATGCACAAATGAAATTGTCTTAATTGCCTATGACTCTATGTGAAATTCATCCTAAACTTTTAAAATTAATTTGACCTGAAAACTACTAAAGTGACCAAAAACAAATTACAAATAAAGGAATGAAACGGACTATTATGAATAAGGAAAATAATTTTGAGGACTACTAATTAAAATATGCACTGACTATTTTAAAACAACTAATTGGTTAATTATCATGTGATTCTTTTCCAAATGAGGTAGTTGAAAACCTACTACCTCTTCTCATAATATTCTTCGTTCCATTGATTCATTTAATTATATTTATGATCATGAAGTTACTCTAAAATAAAAAGTTCAGGGATTTGCACTTTTGGTACCATTGTCCCTTGTTACACACCTGAGAACAAGCATCAGTTACCAGATGCATTCGGCAAGCGGTCGACATTATATTTAAAAATATAGATCACTGTCAGCCCCTTTTTCATAAACAACAATAACAAAACTAATAAACTAACCGCTGAGAAGTAACAAATTTCATAGTCATCAAAACTATATTATAAATAGTGAACTAAACTACATTAGTATTTTACTTTCTTTTCGTGTTGTGCTATACTTCTTTACAGCATTCACAGTAAGTATTCAACATATGTTTTTACAGCTAAATTCATGTTTTCTGCAATAGCCATTTATGTCTTTTAGAAAATTTGTAAAATGGAATAAAGTAAATTGGTCTGCCGTATTCTTTAATGTGTGTCAAAAACTATAAAGTGTTCAAAATGTCCCCAAGTCAAGTAGTTTTAAGACAGTTAACTTAGTCAACATAGCTGCTCGGTACTAATTCTATCTGTGGACAACTTAAGTTAGAGCACTTGTCTCAACCTGCTTTTAATGACAGATGAATATGTCAAGTACTGATCCCATAGTACGAACGAGTTTTAAAACTGGGTCTGCCTTTTTATTATTTCAGGTTTTAAAGGCACTTTAGCACATTATTTACCTATATAATGCACATAATTGGAAGCTCGGTGCCATTTGCAAGGACACACCTAAACAGCCCATTTGGATGGTCTGGTCAGGAATCAAACAAATGTCCCTTGATTACGATTCCAACGCTTTACCAGCTGAGCCACCGAATGAGAATACTATTATCCTGAAGATTGAATGCGACACAAAGCTAAAGAAAAAAAAAATCTACTATGTTTTCTATGACATTTATAATGCTATCATTCTTGAAGTTGTATGTGTGTTCTACAAACGCTAATTATGGGCTTCACATTTCGTGACCAGCAGAATTAAATTAATCAAATTTTACAGCCACAAAAAATAGAGGCAGCTTATTTCAGTCTTGTGCAAGACAAAACAAAACTCAGATAGTGCGGGTGTCTGTGTGAACTATCATCAAAACAAACGCGAGCAACACACAATTATTTATCTTTTATTTTAAACCCACTGAAACGTGGCGTAAACCATACCATATTTGCTTCTTGCATTTACTGATGGTCATTGAGAAATTTACATTTTAATCTCCTCTGTAGGTAATGGCCGGATGGGTAATACAGATATTGCCGTGATGGTCTTTCTTTTGTCAGCAATCCGTCTATCCGCAGTTTTATTTTCTTATTATCTCTTAGACATCCATTATATCTCTATGAAACTTAGTAAAAATATTAGAAAAGTAGTCCAGCTATTGATTTCGCCATCCAGTTCTAATATTTTAACGTTTTTGTCCACGTTTCTGTTCATCCACTCCATTATTTGCACTCCGTTTCCAGGATAACATCCAATACCGCTTTAAAATTATATATATGAATGTTTATAGGTATATACGAGACTAGTGGGCTCCATGTGCCTCTTTGTACAAATGACACACATTTATTTCTGGAAGACCATTTAATAAGTTGCGCTCTCTCTCTCTCTCTCTCTCTCTCTCTCTCTCTCTCTCTCTCTCTCTCTCTCTCTCTCTCTCTCTCTCTCTCTCTCTCTCTCTCTCTCTCTCTCTCTCTCTCCATTTGAAAAGAGGCAATTGTCAACAGAATATTCTGTTCAGAATAATATTATTTTTGGACACTCCGAATACCACTCCTATGTTTTCATGACTCACAATGTGTCGGTCTATTCTGCGCACAGCTTTGAAAAGATGTAAGTTTTATCCATTGGAAAGATGTTGTTGTTATTGTTGTTGTTGTTGTGCTTTAACGCCATTTTCAGCACACGATAGGCTATACATGGCGGTCAGTATTAATGGTGAAGGAAGAACCTGGTAAACTCCGGAAAGAACCACCTACCCACGAAAAGCTACTGGGAAGCTTTCTCATCGGAAAGTTGTAATGTTTATCCATTGGTCTATAGAAATGAAATATATTACTTTGGACTGTTTCTTTCAGCAGTTTATTTGATTAATTAGGTCAGATTTATAGCTGGTTTCACAAAATTCAATGAAACAATGCCAATAAATTAAAAGAGATATTAAGCAAACTAATCCGATCTTGTAAAACATTAGTAAAGTTCAACATTTTATAAAAATAAAATAACCTATTATGTGGAAGAGAAACAACAACAAATAGAATGTAATGTGTTTACAACGTCTTTTTTATGGGAAAAAAAGCTCAAAAAATTATGAAATAGACTATCCTTCGAGAATTTATCGAGCATCCCGTAGCGGCAAGTTGACGCAGGGTAGCAGATGATTTTGTACGTGTGGGACAACTTCTTGCAAATGGTAAGCATTGCAGTACTTTTAGAATACATATTTTTGTCGTGAATCGGTCGAATTCGGTATGTGTTTTGCTTCAGCAGAAGTGTATATAAAGAGAGAGAGAGAGAGAGAGAGAGAGAGAGAGAGAGAGAGAGAGAGAGAGAGAGAGAGAGAGAGAGAGATGTGTCTATGTATGTATGTATGTATGTATGTATGTATGTATGTATGTATGTATGTATGTATGTATGTATGTATGTATGTATGTATGTATGTATGTATGTATGTATGTATGGATGGATGGATGGATGGATGGATGGATGGATGGATGGATGGATGGATGGATGGATGGATGTATGTATGTATGTATGTATGTATGTATGTATGTATGTATGTATGTATGTATGTATGTACCACCAACCTACTGGCACATACATTCCAAATCACGCTGACAGAGACGGAGATGTGTACGTGACCTGTAGGCTAAAGGCAAGCGCCTCGATCACTCAGCCACTTGACACCCCGAAGCATTAAAAAGAAAGTCGTCAGATAATAGTGATTGAAAAATAAATTAAATTAAAAATCGACGTTACAACTAAAACTATTAATAATATAGAACAATCTAACACAGGTAATCCAATAAATCTAACATCTAATAAATAACATCTAATTACTATTTGGGTTTCTTGCGGGACAGGTTACCTACACACGGAAGAAGTAAGAGACGTAGACATCGTGTGACTATGCCACAGGGTGTCACACGAAATAGGCCTGCGAAAGAGCCTCAGAAAAATCGGTGTGTAACACATGGACATGCAGTACACATATACGAGAAATAGGGAACGCAACTAAAATTGGTGACCCCTTTTTTAAACCTTTAAATTACAGGTTATTCGGCTTGTCTTCAGTATTTCGTAATATAAAGGAATTGGGATGCATCTAAATGCAAGGGGTGAGATAAATAAATAAAGGAAATGTTACTGCACTACGCAAGCCAAGTATCCTCATCATGATAATAGCTATTATCATTTATTTAACAGTTTAATATTTAAGAAGATATTAATATGTTTATAGAACAGAAAGAAAATCCACTGCTTACAAAAATAAAATCTGCGCAAAAGTTAATACAAGCAAAATAGCATGGTAAGTCTTCGGCGAACCCCATACTAATACAATAGTACAGTCAACAACGTCAGTCTTAAGGCTCTATAAATATGCGTCGTATCAAAGCGTCAAAGCGATTTGGAGTCCTGTGCATGTACAATGAAAACGTATCATCGTGACCCACATTAGTTTTTGGCTATCATATGTCTGAAGATCTGCATCATATTTATAAGCCTTTAGTTGAGTCGGCCGGGGTTCGAACCCACGACCTATCGCATCCGAGGCGGACGCTCTAAATATTAGGCTACTGGTTCTGTCCATTCACAGAACAAAAAGTTTAATTGATCATAGCAGCTGTTCAGTATTTAGAACGATACACGGCATAACTGAATCATAATGGATGATGAAATTCGATTGTCTGTCAAAATGTCGGTAATTCATTCGTCTACCACATGTAAAAGTCACTGAACATTACAAATTTGCAAACTCGAGACAGCAAAACGGATTGTCGGTTTTAATCTCACCCTATATGGCGCATTTGTGACCTAATATCTTGAACTCGAACAACCGCTCTGGTGGCCTAGTGGTTAGAGCGTCCGCCTCAGATGCAGGAAGTCGTGGGTTCGACTACATGTCAGCAGCATGATGCCCCAGTGCTAGACATCACTATAAAGTGCCACACTGCATACGTCGTAGCGATATGACTGAAAAGTTGTTAAAGTTACGTTAGAAACCACAATCAAAAGTGAATCGCTCATCCAATACGTGTTCAGGAAAAAAAAAATGTAATGACAATTATTTCTCTTGAGATTGCGTATTCAAGCTTTGAGAACACATATTCATGCTGTCTCTAGTAAGAAATCGTGTCTTACGAAGAACTTCTCCAACTAGTTGTCAGAAGAAAGCCTATTCTAGCTACAAATACGCGTATTCTAGTTTAGAGAACGTGAAATGTTTTAAAGTTTATGACCCTGTTTGTCTTGCAAGGATATCAGGTCGTTCAAAGACGCGAAGTAAAAGCTTCCGTTTCACCTAATGTAGGATTCGACTGCGCATAATGGAGAGCTAGATTTTCGTATCGTATACCGATCATCAAAGCTCTTTAATGGGCTCTCATTAGTTCCTGCCTTAAGATCGCAAAGCGTTTCAGCGTTGTCGCCGGAGTGGCGTGCAGTATACGATTACCTGTTACAAAGCAATATTTTGTAAGCCAGCACTCTAGGCCATTAGAACGCACACGTGTACATTTGCCAGAAAAGAAATTGTATACTTTTATCGAGGCCGTAAGTACTGCGCACCATGTTTGTATAGTATGCTTTCAACTTAATAAGTTAAGGTGTTTCTGCAACGCTTGGTCCGAATGTATGTATGTATGTATGTATGTATGTATGTATGTATGTATGTATGTATGTATGTATGTATGTATGTATGTATGTATGTATGTATGTATGTATGCATGCATGCATGTATGTATGTATGTATGTATGTGTGTGTAGGGTTCATCAGCACGAATCAGGCCATGTAGTACCGATTAAGTTCAAGCATTTCCAAGAAGGCATAAAGTCACAAAATGGCAAAATTATTCCTAAAATACAACGTCAATTTTTGTACAAAACCCCAGCATTAATGTGTATTTTCTTTAAGTGGGTCATTTCTTTTTCTAATTAAGACTTTGTAAAAACTGCAGACCTTAAAAAGTTTATTGTATTGACATTATCCTGTTTATTTTGCATAGTTGTTTCGGCTAAGTAATAAATATAAAGCATTTATGCTAGATTGTTCATTTTGATTGTTATTGTGAGCTGACATCCTTGCAGAAAAGACTACGCACACACGTACGCGCGCACATACATACATACATACATACATACATACATACATACATACATACATACATACATACATACATACATACATACATACATACATACATACATACATACATACATACATACATACATAGAGCTGGTAATGACCTATCACGTAATTATGGCTGGTTTGATTCTGCTAACGTCAGATTAATGGGTTTGAATAAAATATAAGCAAGCTCAACCTTGTACTGCTACGGTGCGACAACTTAATCGATCACGTGATGAGTTTGGGAGGCGACAAAGAAATACCTAATCGAAGTACAGGTAGGATGAGAACTAGTTTTGCAGTTGGGTAAGTATGTGATCCCTCATGCAATTACAGTTCCTAAAATCCAATGAAAGTGAAATTTGTTACAATAGTATTACACCTTAAGTGCTTTAGACACCTAAAGGTTTCAAAGTAGTACGGAAAAAAGGATCAGTGATAAATCCATACCTGGCTAAAGTTTTCTTGATTTCTCAAGATTACAACAAGCAATAAAATCAAAACATTCCTCTATATGATGACATACCATTCCAATGAAATGTTAAGCGACGATTAAATTAAGACATAAACAGTGCAAACATAAAGTGTACTTTCTAAAACTCCAGCAAAATTGCTCAAATGCTGTCATGTAGCTTTTAAAGTTACGAGTTACGATCATTTAAAAATGTTCGGAGGACAAAACTCAACACAAAGTGTTACCTTTACCTGATTTTGACATGGGAATGTAATTTTGTGTAACCAATGTTGACCAGATGTTTAAATGATATAATATGTGTTGATATTATTTTGATATACATCTTATTGAATTTTAGCATATTTGTCTTTTATATTCCATCTTGTTGTACTTAATACTTACATTTATTGGAAATATTTATGTGCAAAATCTTATTTGTAATCTTTTTGAAGTTAGCTTCTATTTAGCAATATATAACCATTATTGTGCTGATATGCCTTTAAATGCAACATACATACAGACATACAGACAGATATGTAAAACCTTTTTCCTAAATTAATTATCAATACATTTAAATTAACATTAATCTTCAGATGCACGCATTTATTGTGAATAAAAACGAATGAATGTTTTTATATTATACAGAAAATATGACGTCTAATTTTATTTTTTAACAACTTTTGTATTATATCGATTTCCGACTTCAGTGTCACTTTAATACATGCAATTTGTGGCAATGCTGTCCTGCAAGTAATATTAAACTAGTAACGATTTCCAAGGCTGCTGATTCAAAGGTCTGTATGCTACTAAATTTGACTAATGACCTTACAACATGATCTAGGGATGATAACAGAGATATAAATTTAACCTGATAGCTCAATCACGTCATAAGTCCAGAAATTTTTGTACAGATGTGTGAAGGAGATCAGATTATTTCCTTACAAAAGGAATAAGTACACAATTAATAAAATCCGGTTCAGTACCCACGAATGTAGTCCCAGTCTATTTTTAGATCACTTTTTCCTGTCAAAGTTTGGTGGTGATACTAGAATCAGATTTTGGCATTTTTCAAAAATAATATTCAAACAGATTATTTGAATTTAACTTTCTACAACTGATCCTAATATGGTTACATAGCTGACATAGACAAATATGCATATATTTTGTAATGTTTGGAATCAAAAGTTGACATTGTTAGACTGACATAGTACCTATAGTGAATCTGTAAGGCTCTGTTTTGACTGTGTGCACTTAAAATATCCCAAGATATTATTTTCATCATGAATATGCCTCTGTATGGTAACACATTTTAATTTAGTACTTTGACAGAGGGAGGTATTGCAGCATCAGCTGATATCTGATTCCATTGAATCATTGAATCATTGAACTTAATAACTTGGTAGCCAAGACTCTTAAAAATAGACTGTGACAAATTGGCGGCGTGCAAAACACACCAACCTCTTTCACTACGGTTCGTTGCTAGGGAATGACATCCGCGGTGTACTTTACCCAGTGTGGATAGATAGAAAGAAGAATGCAGATCAATGAACAAGTATATTGAAGAAATAACAAATTTAGCCCCCTTTCAATAAACAAATATAAAATTCAGTCAGTTTATCAACAGAATTTAAAATGAAAAGAAATCAATGATTTGGTTACAAAAGAAGGAAAATGGTACTAACATGTACTCAAATAAAAAGAGAATACAATTTTTTTAAATGTAAAATTACTTTCAACGTTAAATTACTATCTTCATAGCCAATGAGATGTGACCTTTGAGTGCAACGATGAGAGACTTCATCACCTATTTTTTTGCAGATATCAAGACTTCCGTTCGTCCCTGCTCTGCCGATTTTTGTCTAGCTGTTTCGTCTTGGACGCTTGTCCGTCGAACTCTGACTTAACAATCATCTCTGGACTTAGATTTCTGCGTAGAACTTGTTCTGGTCCTGTAATTGTTTAGGGATTTCTCATGTGAATCCAGGAAAGCTGTTTCCTTCAATAAATAAAATGTCTCGCAATAGACAATAGGTCACATTCCCAGTATATTTATATTTTTACATTAATTCGGCTCAGAAAACAAAAGGCATAAATTCTGCCGCAGTAACTCATTGCTCCCTAACTGTTATGTTTACATAAACGGTCAATGCTTGTCCTGACCTTAATTCGGGTCACGCTAGGGATGGTCAGTTAAATTCAACTCAGCCGTATGAACCCGTATGTAAACCCCCCTTGACTTCTTACTCTGTTAAGTTACATATGGCTTAGACCTCCAGATCTAACTATTCTAAAATAGTTTACTGGACCAATTAAATATTATAAACTAGCATATATATATATATATATATATATATATATATATATATATATATATATATATATATATATATATATATATATATATATATACATATATATATATATATATAGATATATATATATATATATATACATATATATATATATACATATATATACACATATATATATATATATATATATATATATATATATATATATATATATATATATATATATATATATATATATATATATATATATATATATATATAATTAAGAGATCAATTAAATATTACAAACTAGTATATGGATATACATGTAATGTTAGGTCATACTCATTTTAGACAGAGTTAATCCATAACACTATGAAATATTACCCATCATTCCTTAAATCATTCATGAAAATTCCTAATCTCTCCTATGTATTAAAGATTCAATTACATGCAATCTTGTCAACTAATCTAATGAAATTTAAATTACATTCAATCTTGCCACTTCTCCAAATGAATTGATAATTAGAAAATCAAAGAATAAAATATCATGACTAGCATTTCACTAAAATCCTGCAAAATAAAATAATACATACATATATCATATCAAGAATACATTTGAAATAGATCAACAAATGAAATAACATATTAAAATCGGGAAACTAAGATTGCGTACCTTTTGCCGTTTCTATATTCGTTTCCACGAATCTCACGTATAGTCCGTCTCCTAACTGAGACAACTATCTGGCCCCTTACTCTATAATGAAAACGTACTTTTTACGAATTCAAAGTGTAGAGTTTGCCTACTCGCTGAGACAAAACTCCCGCTTTACTGCCAAATCACGAGATAACGTCTTACACGATCCCGGAATCGTTTAGCTTTCCTCGCGAAAGATTAAAGACTAAAGAATTTTTCTAGAGTAAAACCTTTAATTTCTTACAGAGTAACGCCCATAAATCCATATTAACTAATCGGAATAGACTGTGTCCTAAACCTGTTCCGTAGAATTTTTGGATTGACAAGACAACTAAACAACTAATCATGCCGTAATTAGCATTACTTTGAACAATCATCTATAGCCAACTCCCGCCCTTTACCCTGTCGATTTTGGAAACGGGTCTTTTGTCATTCTCTTGTACCATAGCATCTGACTCGGTCATGTTACGTCGGCTAGAACGAATTCCCATTTGACGTTCAGAGATGAAATGAAAATAGTCATCTAACTATCTCTAGCCCTTTCTACTTTAATTAAGTTGACTTTGATACAATTCCTTTAACCAAAGCTTCTAAGAGTTTTCAAAATTTGACACATCACATAGACTAAAAATGTTCAAACAGATTATTTGAATCATGTTTGCACATATGATGTTACCAAGTACATTGCATATGTCCCACACATGCAAATGTCCATCCTTGTTTACAAGTTTTCGGGATAAAAATTTCACATTTAGTTGATGATGTAGGATCTATTGGTACCTATAGTTGATCTGTGTGGCCACATTTTGCTATATTCACTTGCTATATCTAAAATTGTTTTTTCTTCATGAATAGGATTGCATATAGTAATAAATTTTAATTTGGTACATTGTCATTTGACTTTCCACTATACTGGTATGTATCAATGTTTGCACCAATGATCAAACCTCACCGTTCCAACATTGCCCTAAACTTTATGATACATACTCTACCTGATTAGTTATTTAACCTGTAAATGGCTAAATATGCTTGTAGAAACTTCATCTATTTTTTAGGATGCATTTGTCACTTTAATACATGCCCATTGCTTCACATCCCTGAGTGTCACTCTATCAAGTTTACCTTTTTTAAACCTATTTGCAACCTGAATGTTATGTTGAAATCACCATTTCTAACACATTTTAACTTCATTTGCATACATCTTTCTGTTTTTTTTTAGAATTAAGTGAAACATGTTATATCTTTTCAGTTCTAGCCTGGTATCTAGAACAAAGTATTAGAGTTGTATCATTTTGGAAGCTCTCCAGTAGTCCAATGGTGATAGCAAGGTCTCATAAGGATATGTGCAGTGTGATGCTATAAGTGATCAAGATGAGTTCATATCAGTACACTGATATACAGCATCTCAAAGATATGGCTTAGATCTTCATGACAGAGATTCACATCATTTTTCAGTAAGGTGGAACTTTCCTGAAACTGTATTTTCATATTGCATTGTTGACTTTTGCAGTTGTCGGCATTAAAATGGAATGCATATTTGCTATAAAACATGGTAGTGGTCCCATCAAAACTTTAAATTTGAGTGAGCTATTAGTTATACAAACAACTGCCCAAGTACCTAAAACAATAAATGTGGAACATAGCACCTGTCTTTAGTATGTACACCTATATGCATCTGGATAGGCATGTTGCAATTTGCTGTCAAAATTATTGTGAGCTATCATGCTTCAGTACTCCTGGGATTAATATTATCAGTTGTACAGACCTAAACTACCATTTGTTTTAAACACCATTCATTAATCAACTTTTCTGCCTTAAATTTGTCAAACTATATGTCATAACTTGTATGAAAATGTATTTTTTGTAAAAAAAATAGTTTTTAAAATTTATATATTTATTTAAATTTTCATCAAATTTAATATATCAATATTTTTTAAATTCAATAATATTTTCAGACAGGACTTATCAAGTATTACAATTAGGATTTTACTGCATTGAAAAATTCCTATAATTAAGGAAGATATATCAAATTTAGTTTTGGTTACTTAAGAACAATTGGATCTCAAATTGCACCCTATAGAACACCAGCACTACACTTTTTCTGATAGTTGCCACGTGTTTTGCTTGCAAGGAAATTTCAAAAGACTTTATGCATGAAGTTGAAATAGTAGTGGCATGCAAAATAAAATGCAAATATACAAGTTTGACAAAAACATTGACCCTTTCAGGAATCAGTACACATTTAATAAAATCCGGTTCAGTACCCACGAATGTAGTCCCAGTCTATTTTTAGATCACTTTTTCCTGTCAAAGTTTGGTGGTGATACTAGAGTCAGATTTTGGCATTCTTGGTAAAGATTTAAAGGCAATTGTTTATTCTTTAAAATGTGAGCTTATGGTGTGGTTGTCTCTGTGTATTTCGGCGACAGTGCACAGTGAGTAATAAAGTCATGGTGATGATCCGGAAGTGAAATCTGTGTTCCGTTTTCTGGTGTTTTGTTTACAATTCAGCCTCTCAAAAAAATGAAGGTCAATCCTTGACAAGAACTAAACCGCAAAGTCATCTTTGAAGGTATTTTAGATTAACATATGATTTGTATTGATTGTCACACAGTGGAAAATTCAGTACTGAGAAACAAATGTAGAGACAATATAGTGAAATTAATTGTGTACTATGGCCAAAAACACGTAGCCATTATCGGAGATGCATCCAATAGACTGAGCTGTATAAACACTGTTACTGTTATACACTATCAAACTTTGTCAATGTTGAGAAATGTGTGATCCCCACTCCTTATGATGCTCTGGACATTTATAAAATTTATGCGAAATTCAATTACCCGTTCTGCTAAACCAATAAAACAAATTTCGTCACATAATCGAATGTTTGATAGAACTTAAATTGTCGACATTTCAGCATCACCTGGCTGCTTCCGGTCTTTTCCAGACCAATGTTCTAATGTTGGCGATAGGTGGAGGTTGTTCTCTCTCTCTCTCTCTGTCTCTCTCTGTCTCTGTCTCTCTCTGTCTCTGTCTCTGTCTCTCTCTCTCTCTCTCTCTCTCTCTCTCTCTCTCTCTCTCTCTCTCTCTCTCTCTCTCTCTCTGTGACATGATATTTAGGAAACGTAAAGATCCGTTTACATGAAAATAAATCCATAGAAAAAGGGATTAAATGATTGTTATAAATGACCAGATAATATAGTCGAAGGTTTTATCAAAATCTACTAAAAGCAATAGAGGATGATTATTATATTTTTTGAACACAGAACACAATATCTTAAAATCTTTTAATGGTTCACCAATGTAATTTCCTTTCTGATTTATACCCATTATAAGTTTCAATAACTTCATTATCTTTACGAAAGTACATGCGAAGTAAGTTTGTCTGAGTCATTTAACAAAGGCATTGGTCTCCCCTTTTTCAACTATTGTTTAGATTTATTTTCTTTAGAGATACGTGTAACTCAACCATATTTTAAATTGTGCTGTCTCATATCCATAATTAATAGGTCTGTCTCTCCAAAGTTTTTTAAAGTTATTGTAAAGCCATTAGTCCTGTTTATTACTACCCATTTTCATAAGACATTTTAAAGCTTCTTCACCTTCTAATGATTCCTTTTGTGTTTCATCAAATGTAATAACATCAAAATTTTAAGACTTATTCAAACCACGTCCATTAAACCATTCAAGCATAAACATTTCCATAAACAAATGTCCATAATAATTACTGGGTTTCGTTTTAAATATTTTCTTGTGAGGTCAGCTATCTTCCATATTCTTTACAATATTTATAATATATTCACTAAAGAAATTTTGCCTTTTTCTAAACCGGCAAAATCTGTTGCAACTTTTTCGGTGTTTTATGTTTTTATGTCAAATTTAATTTATTTGAATGCCCTTCATTTTTATCTTTCCTGAGCTATACTAATAATTCATGAATGTGCAAATCTACCATAAAATGGTCGTAAGTTTTACCTTCGATGACCTCATTTCATTTAATAATAGTACTTTGGCTCTTTGTCTTTTTTACAGTATATGTATACACTTTATAACAACATACGTGTACATTTTATCTTCTTATCAGTATATGTATACACTTAGTCTCTAAAACAGCATATGTATACATTTTATCTTTATAACGGTATATGTATAATCTTTACCTATTTAACAGTATATGTTTATTCTTTATATTTTTATTTTTATAAAGAATTAATAAATTTCGAGCAAATTTGGGCGCCACTTTTCCAATTGTACACGCTGTGACAAAAGCAATCCGCACCTTATCCTGTAGGGCATTAGTCCGAAATCGTCTGAATAGTCCTGATTATCTTTATATACTGGAGGATTGGGACAAACATGTTTTTACTTTGTTACGGGTTTTACTCAACCCCAGTCCGACCTCATCCAATCCCTGCATCCATGAACCGAAGCTCTTAATTTCATTTTAACGTGCCGCTGTGAAAATAAAGGACTATAACAAGATGTTCCGGTTTGAATAACAGTGCGTGCAAATTTGGCATTAATTGTTATCAGTAGCGAAAATGAATAAAATTTTGTGAAAGATAAGTCAAAATGTTTAATTATCTGACGATTTCATTTCTTTATATCCATCGCACTAAATACGCGACTACTTTGTTGATTAGTTTAGTCATTCACTCGAATGCGGATATATTTTTCGAAAGTACATGGCAGCCGTTCAAATAGATGTAGTAAGTTATATACATGAAGGACGTGTGATCGGTCTTTCTCAGTTAAGGTGCACGACAACCGCGTGAATAACTTTGACCTAATTTCCATTCCTGCCATCCTCTTTTATTGCGACAATAGCTGAGAGACAAAACTATTAATTAGATATAGATTGGCGCAGCAATCTACAGAAACACCACACAATCTGCTCGCTGAAAATTTCTTCGCAAAAAGAAACTGCAAGTATTCCAGCCACCTCAGATATTTCTAACATTAGACTGGCCGTCGAGTTGCAAATGAAAACAGTTCGAAGCGCGCGCATTTTCTCAGCCAGTTGATTTTTTCCTAATAAGTTGAGACCAGCCAAATGGCCGCTCTTTGCACACATTAGATGTATGATTCGTAGGATTGACATCGAAGTTGTGCAGGGCGATAATGATTAAAAATAGAGGAACACGCAAAAATGTAAGTGAACGCCATTTCCACTGCACCCTTGTTGGTAGGGTAACAACACGCTACCTACATCAGTCAGTGATAGAGATTGGATAAACATGTTAAGTACAGCAAAGCCTTTGCAAATGAAGAAACTAGAGCAAAACCAATATCACCTGTGGAATGACCTTTGGTTGCCCCGAATACTGTGTTTCAGACAAATATTTATATGTCCTCGCGCAAAATCCTCTCTAATCTAACAGCGTTTATTTATATTTAGTTAAAGTCCTCTCCAGGGGAAGAGAATATTGATCATGACCTCTGTCAAGGGCAGTGATTTACCATAATGACGTCACAATGCTACCACAAAATATGCAAATGATAAGTGAAATATGAAGAGTATGATCAATAGCTAAGAAAAGTGAGTAAATTTTCATATACTTTAATCATGTTCTCAAATAGGAATGTTGGTGCATTGTTTCAATTAAATTAGACAATTAAGGATTCTGAAAATTGCATTTGTGTTCATATAGTTAAGAAATAACAACCCATGTCTACACTGAGAGTGTCTGTCTGTCTGTCTGTCTGTCTGTCTGTCTCTGTCTGTCTCTCTCTCTGAATATATATATATATATATATATATATATATATATATATATATATATATATATATATATATATATATATATATATATATATACATACATATATATATATATATATATATATATATATATATATATATATATATATATATATATATATATATATTTAACACGAAAGCAGATCAAAGACATGAGTGTACTTCCTGCATGGAATAATTAGCTCAATGTGGATGAGGGTAAAAAAAGTAATAAAAAATGTAACAAAAGAAAAAAAAATTAATAAGGCAAGATTACTCGCAAAAGAGCTTTTCTATTGAATTTAAATGATAAATTTCTGGTTATATTTTATTCAAACTCTAGCAACAAGAATTTTATAGATTTATTGCACAGCAAATATTGAACTGCATTTCCGATCCGAAGAAATCCATTGCATAATGTAACCCTGTATTATCCACATCTACCCTAAATTCTTTTTAGATAGACGTCATGTGTGTACAGTCTAAGTAATAAGTGACAGATTTGACTATGAATTATACAGAGAATGTGACGAATAAAACATCCTTTTTTAATTTCATGAAAATATTTTATCAGAAAAAAGAGAAAATCGCGTTATTAGTGTCCATATTTGCAATTCTTGTTTTTATTTTGTCTCAGTATGACTTCGTTAAGCATTTCAGTTGACTTAAAACAGGTCACCTTCCAACCTGCTCTTCACAATGGTAAATATATGATTACCGACGTTAGAGTAGTCATTTTCAAGCATTAACGTAAAGGGGCAAATTTTCGCATGTGGTTTTATCTCCTGTCTGCATGAAACAGACAGAACACTTAACCTGTTTATTATTCTAACAACACACTAACAAACACACACACAACCACACACACACACACACACACACACACACACACACACACACACACACACATATATATATATATATATATATATATATATATATATATATATATATATATATATATATATATATATATATATATATATATATATATATATATATATATATATATATATATATATTCCTTTTTAGTCCCAATATATACATTTTTGACGTCAGATCTTCAGACATATGATAGCCAAAAACTAATGTGGGTCACGATGATACGTTTTCATTGTACATGCACAGGACTCCAAATCGCTTTGGCCTTGTCAAAGCGATATTGACCTTGTCAAAGCGATACGACGCATATTTATAGAGCCTTAAGATTGACGTTGTTGACTGTACTATTGTATTAGTATGGGGTTCGCCGAAGACTTACCATGCTATTTTGCTTGTATTAACTTGTGCGCAGATTTTATTTTTGTAAGCAGTGGATTTTCTTTCTGTTCTATAAACATGTTAATATGTTCTTAAATATTTTGCCAAATATTACGTTCGTGCAGTAACTAATGATATCACGCAAGAGTTTTGCCATAATAAATGAGTCCAAAACAAGATTTGGAACTTGACCATTTTGCTGTTTCTCTTTACGCGTGCTCGAATCAATTAGGTTATATTAATACAGATGTGTTGTAATCGCGACTGAGAATGCTTGTTTCACCTATACGTGTCTGAGAGGTTTATGTCTGGAATATATGAACATTATTATTGTTTATATGGCCAGCATTTCCTATGCCACGTTTTTTTTTTTGCTCTTATGTTACCTCGTTTTCGAAATCGTTTTGGAATACCTTTGAGCAGTTTTGTCATGCGCTTTGCGAAACAGCAGACCATAGAACACAATTAATTTTACTATGTATTATTTGCATTTGCTTCTCAGTACTGAACATTATACTGTGTCACAATCCATGCAAATCATATGTTAAACTCAAATACCTTAAAAGATGATTTTAAGGTGAAGTTCTTGTCAAGGATTGACCTGCATGTAAATAAAACACCATGCAGTGGAACACAGATTTCACTTCCGGATCATCACCAAGGCCTTATTACTCACTGTGCACTGTCGCCAAATACACACCGACAACCATACCATAAGCTTATATTCTAAAGAACAAACAATTGCCTTTAAATCCTTACCAAGATTGCCTAGACCTAACTATTGTATCACCTGAAACGGATACAGGAAAACAAGGATTCTAAAGATAGACTGGGACTACATTGGGTACTTAACCGGATCTATTAATTGTGACCTGAGGCCAGCAAACATGACTGTCGAGATTGATGCATTGGGAACAGAGCCATATAATTCTTATGCCAAATAGTCGACGTCGTTGTACGTTAGAATCTCCTATTAAAATTATTCGAACTGAAAATTGAGAAGACCAGTAGAAATTTATGATAATTCTTTGAGTTAAAGACATTTGCCATCTTTTTGCTTGAAATGACCAAGCGCATTTGTGTGATGCCTGAAGATCTCCAACTAGGAATTATATGTAAAACCAATAGCTTGATTGCGCGGCACCTCTAAAGCTACATGCATGACACCAAGGACAAGTTATTACAGTTTCGTATGTAATTTGTTACTCCACCTACACAAAGTATGTCCAAATACTTATTCAGATAAAAAAGTTTAATGAAATGTCAGATAAGACAATGGCTTTCAGATAGAAAGGACCTGTCGTATATTTTTAATGTCTTTATGGACCCTTAAAAGAACACTAATAACTTTGCAGTCATTTTATTTCATTATTTAATTGCTTTTTTTTATTCATATATTGCATTTTTCAAGTTACTAATTATATCGGAAATCAAGTATTCGAAACCATTGCTTATTGGTAAGCCTATCTATCAGTGAGTGAATAAAATGGTGACTAATTAAGAACAACGCTTGTGAAACCAAAGTAAAGCGTTCAGAAACAAAATGGAGCTATTTTAGTTTCATAACAATAAAAATCAAGTTTCGCTCATTTTCATATTTAACTAGACGTGCCATATTACACCTGTGAATACATATAGAAAGGTTTGTATTGTTATTGTTGTTAATCTTAACGCCATTTTTCCGCACACGATAGGCTATTCATGGCGGCCAGTATTAATGGTGGAGGAAGAAACCGGGAAAACACCGGAAAGAACCACCGACCCATAAGAAGCTACTGGCAAGCTTTCTAACGTTTCCACATTCGCCGAATCCTAGACTCGAACACACGCAGAGGGAGGTGAGATGGCAGTGATCCGTAACGGACAGCGCTTTAGACCACTCGGCCACTCGGGGCCCCTAAAGGTTTGTATACATAGGTATTTAAATTCCGGACCAAAATGACCACTCCGGTGGCCTAGTGGTTAAAGCGTCCACCTCGGATGCTGGAGGTAGTGGGTTCTATCCCCGGTCGAGTCATACCAAAGACTTACAACAATGGTACTAACATCTGCCTCGCTTGGCGCTCAGCATTAAGAGGTTTGTGTTAGGACTGGTTGGCCTGGTGTTTGGATAATGTGACTGGGTGGTGACATCATGCTACATGTCTGCGGCATGATGCCCCAGTGCTAGACATCACTATAAACTGCCACACTGCAGACATCGTAGCGATATGACTGACAAATTGTTAAAGCTACGATAAAAATCATAATCACATCACCTCGGATCGGACCAAAATTATCTATTGAACAGCAGGCAAGTCCAGCAAGATCATTGGATTAATGAGGTCATAGCACGTAATACTTCTACCCATTCCTTCACGTATTGATAAGAATGATAGACTGCACGATTAAGTAGGTCTTACGGAAACTAAGGTTGTTTCAGGGTGGATAGGAGTTAGCAAGAGCACAGAGAGACCAGACGAGAAGAGATAATGTTCTAGGTAAGTGAATTGGTGGAAACAGCAGTACGTAGCAACAAACTAGGCCTTGTTTAAATCGCTCCTTGTGACGTCATGATGTTATGTGTACTTCAAAGTTCTAGAACACATTATGTATGACCTAAATGTGGCCGTTTTATCAGCGAACTTTCAAGTCTGTGTAGTCAAAATCATGATAACACAGCCTAATTATCGAACTGAGCGGGTCCTATTGTCGTATAAAGGTTTTCTTCAGTAACTATAAATTACTCCGTAAACTCTTGTTAGGTTTGTTTATAATTGACGCACGACGCTATCAATGGCAAACTGCACGTAATACTGAGTTTCGAGCATTGGGCGATAAAGCAAAAGGCTGATTCAGTGTAAAACGTCGATGCATACATACATACATACATACATACGCTATCACTGTCAAACTGCAAGTAATTCTGAAATTTCGAGCATTGGGTGAGACAGCAAAAGGCTCGTTCAGTCCAAAACACACACGTGCACACACAGATATATATATATATATATATATATATATATATATATATATATATATATATATATATATATATATATATATATATATATATATATATATATATATATATATATATAATAATAATAATAATAATAATAATAATAATGATAATTTCTAATGACCTAACATGAGGGTAAGCAAAGATTGCATTAATTTAAGAACATGGAGAAAACAAAATTCAGCAATTAAAATTTAAAATAAAGACTCCCTAAGGCTTGTTGCTAGTACGTGAAAATATTCTAAGCACTAAAATTCCAGTAAGTATGTCAGGAGGAAGGCAAGAATGAGAACTGTTCAAAGTATGAAATTATCGGTTTCTCGGAAGATAATCCCAACAATATTGTTTGCTTTATGGTTTGCATTGTGCCTGATGGGATTTCCTTGGAGATGGAATATCGTTATTTATTTAGATCAGGCAATTTATATCACATAATGTTATGTGGTTAATAGTGATATGTAATTTATGTGCTAGCAGGTAAGTAAATCGGAATAAAACTATGGTTTGGCTGGAATCGCCACCCCACCCGAACCACCACTACTATTCCGCCAAGGAATAAAAATATTTTCGGTCCAACAAGATATCAACATTGAAAAAGCAAAAAGGTTCCAGTTAAAAAAATAACATTTACATGTAAACAAATATCTTTTCAATGGCATCTAGTTATAGGTGCAGGGTTAAATTGTGTCTATTCAACGTACAGTTTTATTTCACAATGATACAATTTACCGTTGTAGTACTAGTTATACACTGTTCAAACTGTATTCACCTACCGTTACAATGATGTTCATATGTCAACATATTAGTACTTGCTGTTGTTGCAATATATCTTATCGTTGTAACTGTAAGATCGCTGTTATGGTGGTAATGTTTTTGATAAAAAGCTCAAATTATGGTTGTTTCTTAAATGATGTTACTCTTTCACAGATTCAAACATAAGCTGCAACAGCAAGAAATGCAGTTTCAATAATGTTTGAATATCGCTGCACCTGTATATCGATAGTAATAAAAAAATTACCTTCTCAACAGTAAATTATATCGCAGGAACGGCAAATTTTAGCATTGAACAAATTACCATTGCAGTAAAAAAAAAAAATCAGAGTATGTTTTTGGATACCGTTGCATGCAACTGTCAGAGTAGAATACAGTATTGTTAAATGTATTCCTAAAAGACCGGTAAATAAATCATCCGAAAAATTTGGGGTAAATTTAAAAGGAAAAGCAACAAGAGGTCAAAATAATTCGGTTTCCACAAAAATGTAACTACTTTTATCACGTGACTAGTACATGGTTAGATCGTATATGGAAAGACCCGAGATGTTACGAATGTGATTTGGGTAGAGAATGGCCAAACATCTCACGAATATACGAGAGATGGAATGAATAATCCACATTAAGATATTCGATAAGGGTTTTTTTTTTTTTTCTTGAGTCTAGATGAAAGTCTCAAGATATTGTCATCGTAACTGTATGGCTGTTGTCGATAGATCTTTTAACCAGTGGTCTCAAACTCCAATGACCACGAGGGCCAAATGAGGACAAGTACATTGGCCAGAGGGACGCATCACTGAAACCTTTTCATTTGCATTATTTTACAAATTTGGGGTGTCATTACGGTCAGCAGAAAATAATGTCACTAGCCGCGTGTTTGAAACGCATGTTTCAAACTGATATTAAAAAAAAATATTTCGTATATGCTTAAACTGGAACACCTTATGCATCAATTAGGATTGCATTATACATGTACCGATTAACACTACAGGTCAACGACAGCCATTTTTAGAAGGGGCGCCCGCAGAATTATTTTAGAGAGGAGGAAGGCGGAAAACATGTATAGTGGTTAAGCTATTTTATGGATTTAGGCCAGAACATATTAGAGGTGAAATCCCGGGGAAGGGAGACAAGTCTCCCTGCCTCGCCCATATGTGCGTACACCCATGACATTTAGTATTATATGAATTTGACACAATGAAGACGGCATTTTTATACATTTTATTGACATTTTTATATATTTTGTTTCATTATCTTGATTACATTTATATTGAAGGTTTTGCAACAATAATAATATCCTAGCCGATTTGTTACTTTGTTAACTATTTTCTTTATATGTTGGTCTTTTTCAAATAATAAGCGAGGTTTATTATATTCGAAAACAAAAGACGTCTATGTATGAAACATTTATTCTATATTGGGACTGATCCTACTTGGTGTTAATGGATGCTCTTGCAAACGAAAATCTAAAACAAAAATACCGGTGGTGGGTGGTGGGAGTGTGTAGCTCAAGTGTCGAATTACTAATCTTTTCATTAATATAAATATACTCATTAATATAAATATACTCATGGTGTAATGAAAAGGTGTTTATCTTGAATAATTTTATTATCATCAAAGAGTGAATAACATCTAGAAACCATAAGACTTGTTTCTATCTAACATTGCTTTCTGCGCAGTTCTTGTGTGTGTTTCAGCAATTATATCTAAATACATCATAACTTCGTTTTTCTGTCAGAGTGCGAGACCGAGACCAGGACGGATATCAGAATAGATGGATAATATAATATGTACATTAAAAGTATTATACAAAAGACCAGGTCATAAATAAACACTCCCCACTATCTACGTATGTTCATATGCCTGTTTTTAATATTTTGACGGTTAAGATACTGAATGCAAATATGGATGAGCGGACACCGTAAATACCGTCACAAACAGGGGCGCCTGCAGAATTTTAACAGGAGGGTCAGTCATGGCCGGGAGATTTAGTATAAGAAATAGTTTGAAACTAAAGCGAATTTTTATTAAGCGTTTTGAACAGAATCTTGTGACATATTTTCATCTTTATTTACATGAATAAACTTGTCACAGGCGATTGTTACAGCTCTAGTGATTTTCATTTCGTTTGATGTCGTAAAAATGTAGGTGCCTTAAAAAGTACGAAATAGTTTTAACTATTTATTTTAGTTGTTGTTTCTTTCCCTTCTTTTTTGACCATGTCAATATTCGTGTTTTCTCGCTATCATTGAAGAATTCACACTGACTATAAGATTTTTAAACCCGTAGTAAGCCTATGGCAAATTATGCAAATGAAGTCCCGTTTATTAAATAACCCTCTGTTCAATGCATTTCTTTCATGATGTTCTTTTGATATTTAGCGGAAATTGTACTGCATATTTTAATATTTGTCATTTGATGATTTTCTTTACACATTCACACACTTTATCGTATCTGAAATCTATCCTTGTGTTCTGTTGCTAGTTTTGGCAGGTACTTGTTCAAACGGAGACAACATGTTTATGCTTTAGATTGTAACTGATACATCCGGGTACTTTATTCTTGAAAGATCAAAACGCGAACAATACGTCTCACACGAAATACTCCAATTGTTGTGGCATGTACTTTATACCTACAATGACGTCACGTAAGCCTCTGACAGTACTATCTAGTTAAATTTCTTTGTTTGATCTTGAACTGATCTTAGGTTGTCACTTTTGTCAACTCTAACGGTTAATTACGTCCAGACACTATAATTAAACAACCTTTTGACATTTGTCAGTAACTTAACATAGTTCAAGTGTACCATACTTTTTCATGTATGCAGCTATATAAATTCATAATAAATGCCCATTAACGTCATTAATCCGATATTTTGTGTCCTCGCATATAGCCGGCATTCGATCCATTATTAATCGTACCCCCATCACATTCCACCGAAAGCATGTATCTAACACTGTTACAATTTGGCTGAAAAATCTCTACATCCTTCATGTGGATTGCAAATTGCAAAATCATACTTTGTTACATGAGTGCAAAGTTGTTAAAAATCGAAAAATATAGTCGCCCACGGCGAGCGCAATGTTAAATGCATGTCATATTTAGGAGATGAACTATTTTATATGCATGATAAGGTGCTGGGATGTAATGCAATGTATATAGTTTTATTTCATCCCATTACTGATACTGATATCATTGAGATTAAGACCTAATCAAGTGTCATAAACTTATTACCTAATCAAGTGTCACACTTATGACCTAATCAAGTGTCACAAACTTATGACCTAATCAAGTGTCACAAACTTATGACCTAATCAAAGGTCCCAGACTTATGACCTAATCATGTCCCAAATTTATGACCTAATCAACTGTCCCAAACTTATGACCTAATCATGTGTCCCAAACATTTAACCTAATCATGTGTCGTAAACTTGTCGACTCTATTTCGTGTAAATTCGTTGCCCTGGCTTTGCAATGTAGAGCGATGAAAGCCGAAACGGATTAGATAACCCAAGCTACAACGCACCTCAAAATAAACAAAAGTCTGTTTTCTTTAATCATAACCACGTTTATCAATACTCCTGAGCAACAAAGTAAAGTTCAAGCAGTATTCTTTTAAAAGCGCCAAACAAGCCCCTGTAAGACTTTAGATATAACAAAAAGAATGCGCCCTAAATCGTACTCTTTAAGTAGCTAAGACTTGTTACAAGATCCACAAAACAACTTTTATTCTAAAATTCCACAGAAATTAATGATCTCTGTTCTCTGATTCATTAACTCACTATTGTTCGAAGTTCGTTGGAAACAGGCAAATCTTGAGGCAAATCTCAGTAACTCATTAATGTTCGAAATTCGTTGGAAACACAGTCAAATCTTGAGGCAAATCTCATTAACTCATTAATGTTCGAAATTCTTCACAGGCAAAGGTTGAGACAAATCTGATTGTGTTGTAAGCAACGTTAGATTCATGTCTTTTTTTTTTTACCATCCTTACTGCATACTTTAGGGCCTTACATATTTGATGACAAAAAAAATTGCATTGGAGTAAATTGCAGCACTACACCATGTTATGCAAGAGATTCTTATGCAAATGCAGCGGGGTTGGTAGTAGTGAATGCATATATCAGATAAATAATTCGCACTTTTCTTCCTTGACCACTGTTTCAGTCTCGGTATACAATACCTAACATATGTGCTTGTAAATGGGGTCTTAGCCATGCGACGTTTCTGCTTCGATATTTTAAGAGAGTTTAGATGGTATCAAATGTTATTCATATGCTACTTTTTTAATATCTGCCACCATGTAAGTCGATCAAAACTGAGGTGTGATGCTGCTGTTCCTAACGCTGCAGTTTCTGGAAAATCACAATGTCATAACAATAGTTTGAACGCAAATCTACAGGTTTCAGGTAGCGACCCTTTCTGACCTCTCAGCCATAAACAAATACGTTTCACAGGTTGAGAAAAGTAGTTTATTTTTACTTAATGTGATGTGATTATGATTTTAACATAGCTTTAACAATGTTTCAGTTATATCGTTACGATGCCTGCAGTGTGGCAGTTTATAGTGATGTTAAGCACTGAGGAATAATACCGCAGACATGTAGCATGATGTCCCACTCAATCACATTATCCTGACACAAGGCCGAAGAGTACTAACACTAACACCTTAATGCAGAGCGCCGAGCTAGGAAGCTGTTAGTACCATTTTTATAAGTCTTTGGTATGACTCGACTGGGGAAAGAACCCACGACCTCCCGTATCCGAGGCTGACATTCTAACCACTAGGCCACCTGAGCGGTTTCTTTTTATACATTTTACACTTTGTTGATAGCACAATTTAATGAAAACTTCATCTCTCTCTCTCTCTCTCTCTCTCTCTCTCTCTCTCTCTCTCTCTCTCTCTCTCTCTCTCTCTCTCTCTCTCTCTCTCTCTCTCTCATACACACACACACACAAACACATTGTTACAATGGTGTCTCTGATTAAGACATTCATGTCGGACGTACAAGTTCCGTTTGAAATTACGATGTTCTACACATGTTATGATAAAGTCATAAATAATGGCAGTAATGGTGCGTCTGCGTTGTAACAAAATCGTTGTAGAAATGAAATAACAACAATCAAATACACTTTATCACCAAAACTTGACCCTAATATTTTGAATACAGTACTCTTTCATATCAAGTTTTAAAATTGACCGCATGATTCGAAATAAATTGCTAAATTCGAAATTGCTGAAACGGAAGATATAACTACACGGTTGAAAAAATAAAAAATGTTGTATATGCAAAAAATGAAACTTAATTGTTAATGTTTAATAATTTGAATCTTGTATACATTCACCCTTCTCAGCAGCAGTATTATTGTTCCCGTAGGAATGAAATGGAAACATTGATCACGATCCGTCACAAGAATTACTTTTTCAGCCATTTTTTAAAATTTTGTTTTCGTTCTCAGTTCTTCCAAACATCACTGCCGGTACGTTATGATTGACAGACGAGTGAAGGGAGATACATGACAAAGATGTCAAAAACATTGCGGCATCGAACGGGGCATCAAATTACCTTCGTATACTTAATAAAGATGTTACGATTATTTAAGATGTTCATATGAAATAATTTTGACACAATAATACACTGTAATCTTACCTTTAGTTACGGCCACAACAGTTTTGGGTTTATATTTTCAAACAATATTTCAGCGATTTGACTTTGACGATCTGTCAGTCTTCGTCTTATTGCCCCAAAAATCTGTATTAATTATTTTCATATTTTAAGCCAGTATGGTGCCTGCCTCTCTCTCTCTCTCTCTCTCTCTCTCTCTCTCTCTCTCTCTCTCTCTCTCTCTCTCTCTCTCTCTCTCTCTCTCTCTCTCTCTCTGATAGAGGTTCAAATATTCCTATCTGATCAAGCTAGTCTCGTTACGTACAAGATACTTGGTGCTATGAGAGGCCTGAGTCTTCTCCCAACAGGTGTTTTCAGTTTTTAATTTGATATGACAATTCTGACTGATGGAAAATGACACTCTTAAAATGAATTCAATCTTTAATACAAGGATAACATAGATATTTAAAAAAAGGGACCAGGATGCGAGTGAAATTTCATGTAACAGAGTTGCTATTTCCCATCCATGAAATCAATCCAGATTAAAGAATTATTTTTATTTTTACCTTCTCTCCGACTTATAATTAATAGAAATTTTAAGGGTTTACATTAACAACGACACATATATGAAGATCTGCATTAACAATGAACTTTAAAGTAAATGCTGATGAATGCTGTGCCCCGTCAACTTGGCTGAATCAATAAAAACGTAGCATATCTACTTTCGTAAGAAATGTACGCTATGACGACTACAATTTGCAGTAGACGGGTAATTAAATAAGTGACAAGGGTGTATATCTGTCCATCCACCATTATATATGTAACTATGCTACATGTTAATGAAATGAACAAAAAATATTCAATAGAGCATGAATTATATATATACTATCACCTTTACCGACATGTCCTTCTGTCTGTGGTGATTTCAAATCTGAACACATCCATACAATTTCATGACTGGATAATCAAACGTGTCATTGATCATAAGGGTTACCTTTGACGATAGTTAAATAGCACCATCCAGTAACAGTGTAACATTTAAAGATATGATCGGCCAGCAGCCATTTTAAATAACGAGGCACATCCGATACAATGCAGTCATATGTGTCTATGTACCAAAGTTTCACGCGTACTTTGGCGGTGTAGTTACGATCTCTGAAAAATCTGACTAGTGTGTTTTAACAACTCTTTTTGCACGCGCGTTGTCGTTAGATTTAGCTGCAAAGATTTCAGATAGATATATTCACAACAACAAAAAAAAAAACAAACACAAACAACTTTTAGAATAGACACTCACCCTATCCAGTTAAAAAGTTCTAATGTATATCTACGAAAAAATACTGGTACGTGTTTAAGAAGCAAATGACGGTCCATTTGTGGAATGACAGCATTGATAATTTATTTCTAGATCACGCAGTTTATTTTAAAATTTCCGTGTGCACTTTTCTGTAGGTTAACCCACCCTCTAAATAACGCATGAAGAGAGATAGGAATAGAGACAAAAAACATCGATGCCAAACTCATATTTTGTTACACAGCCTTCTTTATCTTATGTTATTATGGTCACTTTTTTTTTTCTCAAAAAAATCTCCATCAATCAATATTATCTGGCACACTAAGCATGGTGCATGCCGCCAGTGCCGTTTTAACAACATTGTAGGCTCTGGGCAAAGCAATGCACTGGGGACCCCTACCGGCATACTATTCATTAACAATATGAATAGCATGATGCCCTCTAGAAGTGTGAGGTCCTGGGTAACTGCCCAGTGTACCTAAGCATTAAGAAGGCACCGCGTACCGCGCACACTGATTTCAAATTGCAGTTAGCCTCGTTGTCTCACAGTTAGTAAAAACCAGACTCCAACACACACAAAAAATGCTCTAACGCCCAAGCATCCCACCCTCAGCTTATTCGAATATAAATTCTCCTTAGGCTGTTATGAGTAAATATTCTCTTATTCGAATATAAATTCTCCTTAGGCTGTTATGAGTAAATATTCTCTCTCTCTCTCTCTCTCTCTCTCTCTCTCTCTCTCTCTCTCTCTCTCTCTCTCTCTCTCTCTCTCTCTCTCTCTCTCTCTCTCTCTCTCTCTCTCTCTCTCTCTCTCTGGTATAGCATTTAATTTATCTAAAAAATTTCGCATAGGTAAGTGTGTGTGTATATGTATATGTATATGTATATGTATATATATATATATATATATATATATATATATATATATATATATATATATATATATATATATATATATATATATATATGTGTGTGTGTGTGTGTGTGTGTGTGTGTTTCTATAGTATTAAATCTTGGTTAGACAATATCCATGTTGAGCGTGAAGAATAATGAATTAGATGCTAATGTCACAGCACTGTTTGATAATACTATTCTCCTAAATCCAAAATCTGAAGATTAAGTTAGATTAAGTTTCATATATTCAACTGGAATAAACTGGCGGTCACAATTTAGATGCACAGGTCAGCGCTCCTAGATTGCAACGCATTATGGTGACAAATTATGTCACTTTCATACCTGGGCATAAAATCTATCTGATCTGCGCAATAGCTTTCTTGTTCTATGAATTCGAATCCTGATGTTACTGACATTGCAGTATATTGTTACAGGAGAAAATGAAACTTAGGCGACATAAATCACACACACACACACACACACACACACACACACACACACACACACACACCTCAGTTGAAAAAAGCCTGATAAAATATAAATTAGAAAACCTTGAAAGTTTTCAATCATTGATATTTTTCTGATTATTAAAGTTTCAAAAAATGTTGCATGTACTCAACGTCTTTTCAGAATACGTTCTTTTTGCTATTCGGTCAATAAAGTGCGTCTCTGTGAATAATTGGATAACATTGTGTATTGTAACTTGACCCATGACGTAAGTAACATAATAGAATATGGTAATAACCGGTGAGTTCTTGTTGCATGCAAAAGCTTGTCATTTTTTGTCATTTTTTTTCGATTAATGGAACAAAAGCGGATCGATTGATTGCCTGATTTTTCTTGAACGATACATCAACATATCAAAAGTTAGATAATGCTGAGAAAATACAGATTTCTTGTACAGAGACACTCTGTGGCGACAGACCCGACGTGATCTAGGTAGTATTAGAATTCACGCATACCTGTTCAAGAGTCTGGCATGCAAACCACTGACTCGCTCAGACTTTTCTCCGAAGTGAGAGAAAAATGTCTACTATCGGTTCCAAGAGTAATGACTGCCGTACTTGTTATCAAAGGAATGGTTCATTTTTTTTGTTTTTTAAAGGACCTAATCCCCAGTTCGAATATCCTCTCGCCCGACCCACTCCTGCCCCATCTTCCTAGGCCTTTTGTAATGGCACAGTTCCAAAAACGGAATAAAGTATAAAAGCAAGAGAGTTGCATGGAGTTCATTTCCATCCTCACGACTTATGGCATTAGACGCATCTGCCCCCAAAAGACCATGCGTCCACTGGTGTGCTTTACACTTTATCATTTGACTGTTTGTGTACTCAGTACGGAGCAGAGAATAATACTCTAGAAGTCGCACCCAAGAAAAATTTTGCGGATTTCCCTAGCCCCAACAAATATAGGTCTCCATATACAGACTTTACATGGATTTTACACCCATGTGCTCACTTAAATCAAAAAGTACAAAAGTACAAATGACGGAAAGAAAGAAGAAAAGACAGAGAGGAAAGAAGAAAAGAATCAAGGAATATGCGAACGAAACCAACACAAGAAAACGCATTAACATCTTAAAATAAATCTCGTTTGCAAAACTTCGGGGTAATAAAAATGTCTCAAGTTTTTTTTGTTCTGTAGGGATTTACGTTTTCAGCAAGGCAGCAAGAGAAAACATTCGGTTTACTCAATTGATTGCATATTGCATATTTCTAATTTTAGAAACATTGTGATAGATGGATGAATGTCATGGGCGTGTTGTCTTGACATGAATGAATGGGAATTCCGGTTGGTTCAGTCCATGAATGACATTAGTAATACATTTTTCGTCATTTGTACGGTAGGTTAGCTCTTAAAACACGTGCTGGTTCCAACCGTTGTTCTGATCATTGGTGGATACAGAAGAATATAACAGACCACCACCGCCGCCGATACGCAAGTTTCATGAAAACAAAATAACATTAAATGTTTGTTTCACCAAAGGCTTTCTTTCAAATATCATATACGTTCCTTGTTTAAAAAATGTGTTAAATAGAAAAGAAAACATACAAAGAAGCAAATACAATTACCTGATTCCTCAATTTATTAGGCGAGTAATCTATTAATTATTGTCATTTAGACAATCAAGATTGGACATTTATTATTACAATCACGCGATTTCGAGGGGCCCAGAGTGGCCAAGTGGTCTAAAGGGCTCACAGTTACTGATCACTGCCATCTAACCTCTGTCTGCGTGGGTTCGAGTCTCGGATTCGGTCAATGTGGGGTATGTGAGAAAGCTTGTTGGCAGATATAGTAAAAAGTGAATACAAATATCCTTTTGCACTGATTGGAACTTGTACGCCTCTGAAGATTTGCTTTCAGTTCCTCAAAATGTCGTTATCGGTACGTCATTATCGTTGCCTGCCATTTATGACTGACCAGCCGTATGAGAATATAATACATGACTGGGTCACTACAATATCGCGCTTATGATTACAACATCAAATTACATTCGGATACAAAAAAAGATATCACGAATATTTAAGATTGGTGGTAATTTTGGAAAAACCCTTTGCTACGGCCACTCAATTTTACGATTTTTACGTTTCAAACAATTTAACAGCGATTTGATTTTGACGATCTGTTCTGTCAAATGTTCTTCGTATGCCCTAACAATCTGTATTCATTGCTGTTTTATGTTACGGACTCGAAGACGACCATAACTTCAGATCTGGGCCGTGATTGCGCAGACGGCTGGTGAGTCCAGCCTGCGTTCTGAAGAGTCTAGGGCAATGAGGAGAGGGAATTTCAGGGATCTGGATGTACCGAAAGTCGACGCTAACTCTGCTCTCTCTTTGTTGGTGTTTCTGCTTGACCTTATTCAGCCGGTGCTCTTCAAATGCATCTGCGCCTATCTGCACGATATAACGATGATAACGATGATGGCATTCAAGGGCTGCTCAACGAAAAATACCCTACACATATAGCGCTGCTAAAAGACCAACATTACACATCTAGGAAAGCTGCATTTATCAATATCCGAAGAATAGAATAGTGCCGAGAGAGAGAGAGAGAGAGAGAGAGAGAGAGAGAGAGAGAGAGAGAGAGAGAGAGAGAGAGAGAGAGAGAGAGAGAGAGAGAGAGAGAGAGAGAGAGAGAGAGAGAGAGAGAGAGAGAGAGAGAGAGAGAGAGAGAGAGAGAGAGAGAGAGAGAGAGAGAGAGTTCCGACAAATACAGGACACCTGGCTGAGCAAGAAGATGGACCAGATCCAGTTGTATGCAGACCGCAATAATATTTAATGGTTCTACGAGGCGCTTAAGACAATTTAAGGTCCCACTAAATCAGGATCTCCCCCCTTCCTCAGTACAAATGGGAACACGCTTATCACTGACGAGGAAGAGACTCTCAAGCGCTGGGTAGAAAACTTTGACAGTGTCCTCAATCGTCCTTCCTCCATCAACGCTGAAGACATCGCTCGCCTTCCCCAGGTCCCTACCAACGCTTTCCTCTCGGATTCACCAAGTTTTACAGAAATAGAGAATGCAATTAAAAGTAAATCCAGTGGCAAAGCCCCTGGTTCTAACTCCATCCCAGCGGATGCCTACGAGCTGGTGGTCCCCGACTGACGCAGAAGCTTACTGACCTCTTCCAGTCTATGTGAACCAGGAGACGAGACGATTCCACAGTTTAAAGACGCCTCTATTGTCCACCTCAACAAGTGGAATGTAAATCAGCAAGCATGTGACAACCACCGTGGCATCTCCCTATTATCCAAAGCAGGGAAGATTCTGGTTAGAATTCTGATAGATAGGCTGACCATCCACCTGGAGCAAAGCTAGCTACCAGAAAGTCAGTGTGGCTTCAGGCAGGATTGCAGAGCACCGTGGACATGATCTTCTTAGCCAGGCAACTCAAGGATAAATACCTGGAGCAGAACATCAGCCCCTACACCACCTTTGTGGACGTCGTTAAGGCTTTTGACACTGTGTGTCATGAAGGTCTGTGGAGGATCATGGAAAATTTCGGATGCCCTGAGAAGATCATCACCAGTGTCAGACTGTTTCAAGATGGCATGCTCGCCAGAGTACAGGAGGACGGAAAGTTATCCATGCCCTTTCCAGTGACAAACGCTGTCAAGCAAGGCTGCTTTCTTGCTCCAACCTTGTTCAGCATGATGTTCACAACGGTGCTGGCCGACGCTTTTTTTGAAGGGTAGTGATGACATTGTAACATTGACATCCGGTTCAGGACTGATGGGAACATCTTCAACCTGAGACCATTCGAGACTTCCTCTTTGCTGACGACTGCGTTTTGAATGATGGTACTCAGTCTGAGATGTAAGAAAGTATGGCTCTGTACCCCAAAACATGCACAGATTTCGGACTCACAATAAATACGAAGAAGACTGAAATAATGTACAATCTGGCACTATCAGTCTCCTATACCGACCCTAGCATTACAGTCGATGGCCAGAAGATTATCTACCTTGGCAGCACCTTGTCGCGTACAGTCTCCATCGATGAAGAGTTCACTCTCATGATTGCTCGTACAAGTGAAGCCTTCAACAGACTTTACAATACTGTGTGAAACAGAAGAGGAATCGGCCTGCAAACCAAGCTCAAGGTGTACCACGCAGTGGTACTGCCCTCCTCTTGTACAAGTGTGAGACATGAACGATGTACATTCACCGTGCAAAATAGCTGAACTCCTTTCACATGCGCTGCCTCAGAAAACTGATCCAGGACAATACTCCTGAGAGCAGAGATGACAAGCGGCTATGCCATTCGTAGAAGGTCACAACTCCGCTGGGCTGGTCATGTCGGCCGTATGTCTGATGAGCGCCTCTCAAAGAGACTGTTATGGGAAACTCGCTGAAGTCAAGTGTTCCCGAAAAGTCCAAAATAAACTGTTCAAGGACACTCTCAAAGCCTCTATGAAGTCCTGTGGTATTGGCACAGACAGCGTGGTAGGGCCTACCACATCGGCGGCGGTGGGGTAGACAACATCCCAAAGGGACGCCTAGTCAGACTGTTCATCATGCGAGCTGGCAGGGTTCCAACTCCAGATAAGAAAACAAAGAAACAGTTTATGGTGGATACTCTCACCTTAGGCGCATGGAACGTGCACACCCATGGATCGTGCTTGGACTGAAAGGCATGAAGTCGGACTGCTTTGATTGCCACCAAAGAGCTGAACTGGCACAAAGTACAGATTTCAGCATTCAGCGCGACCCAATTTGCCGACGAAGGTCTACTGTCAGAGGTTAATGCAGGCTACACCTTCGCTTGGATTAGAAGCACCGAGGAAGAACGTCGCGAGGCTGGAGTTGGATTTGCCATCAGGTCGAACAATTTCAAAAAGATAGTTTGCCCACCTTAAGGAATCAACGATCGTCTGATGACTGTTCGACTGCCGGTCCCAAGCAGGCCATATGCCACACTAGTCAGCTCCTATGCTCCAACACTGACAAACCTTGATGAAATCAAGAACAAGTTCTACAATGAACTGACCAAAGGCTGATCATCTCCAACTTAACATCAGGATACAACCTCCTAGATGTCCTTAAGACGCTGATGCGACAGAACGTCTTCAAGCTGAAAAACGATTCAGTGAAGCAATCTATTGCAGACCAACTAGAAAATAAGCTGGAATCCATTATATATATATATATATATATATATATATATATATATATATATATATATATATATATATATATATATATATATATATATATATATATATATATATTTGTGTGTGTGTGTGTGTGTGTGTGTGTACGCTGTACCAATGATATACCACGAGATGTATATTTTTTTAATTACAATAAAACGACGCTTGCTGAGTTTCCTTTCAATGAAGATAATAAACAACGAGTGGTATATCATTGATACAGCGTACATACTGCACATACATTTTATTTATATCACACATATATATATATATATATATATATATATATATATATATATATATATATATATATATATATATATATATATATATATATATATATATATATTTGACCATTGAACTGAGATCCGATTTACTACAAGCAGCCGTTTGTTGCTTTCGACATTTTCATATTTTAAATATAATAATCGATTTTTTTATAGAATTTTATAGTATATTTAAGAAAAAAAAAACAGAAAAAACAACAACATAAATATATCATATTATATTTACCACGTAACCGAGTAATTTACTGGTTTGTAACATTGTATCATTGAGAAACACTTTTGACAACTCCCAAGGAATGTGCAATCGTACCGTTACGATGAACCATATTCTTGTAGGTTACTTGGTGTAATTTCTATTTCAAGGTTTTAATCCAAGCCAAATTCCTTTTCTCTCTCATTCCAAATTTTTGCGCGGTTTGCCCGTTATGCTTGAGAGGGGAGGGAAGAACAGAAAGCGGAAAGGATTGTGGTAAAAATGTGTGCCATTTTAAATCAATTTAGAAAATGGTGATTATTAATACTTTTCATTATTAGTTTTCATACGTCACTAGTGACTAATTTGTGCAAGTTGATCATTGATCTAGATTCAGCTGCAGATGCTCGTGAGAGTGTTTATATATGGGTATTATTGTGCCATATATAAGCACGCGATAAAGTCTGTTTGGGGCTGTGTTGTATTGGGATCGAATTTTACAGGCGTTCCCATTATCCTAGCTGATTCATTTATTCCCTTTAGGTACAAAAGATATGACGCCATGAAAGACTATTTTTTTCCAAACTGGTGTTCTGTTTTTAATTTGAAATGACAATTTAGACTGATAGGAAAAGATAATTATAAAAAGAATGCAGCCATTAAAGCAAGAGTCACATGACTAATTTTAGTTAGAGAAGATGCGTGATACATTTAATGTAATAGAGTTGCTAATGTATTTCCACAAAATCAATCCAAATTACAGATTTGTTTTTAAAATGTTTTTTTCCACGCTAATTATTGACAAAATTTTGAAGATCTGTGCTAACGATGTCCTTAAAGGAAATGTCGAAGAATGTTATGTCTTCCCGACTTGCTGGAGCAAAATCCAAACACGTCAAAAGAAATGTATGTAATTTCGACAGCAATTTTCTTTACGTAGGTTATTAAATAAGTGACAAGGGTGAATGTCCATCCATCCATATTATTTATGAAACTGTGCTTCATGTAAATGAAAGTACCAGAAAAGAATCATTGGAGCATATAAGTACATTTATATAACTTTTATCTACGCCTTCTTTCTGCCGGTGGTGATTTCAAATCTGAAAACAGCCCTAAAATTTCACGACAGGATAATCAACGTGTCTGTGATCACAAGGACTTACTTTTGACGATAGTTGGTTGTACCTTCAAAGGACGACGTAACATTTGCTGAAAAGTTTAAGCGATATGGGAGAATCCATTTTGAATAATGAGGCACATCCGATACAGTGCAATTCTATATGTATGTGCAAATAATCGTATGCGTCTTTGCATAAAATCCTATGTATATATGTATCTTCGAGTTTCTGGCGTACATCATCAAATTAATTATGATCGCTTGATATATCTGATATATCTAAGTACAGTATGTTTTAAACAATCTCCTTTGCCCAAGTCTGAAATAAGATTCAAATTATACATTCATAAATAGTTTGTTTTTTATAGAATGGACCCCTCACTTCAGTCAAATGATGTATTGGCGAAAGCACTTACTGATGCAAAACGTGTCTGACCTGAGAAGAATGTCTAGGGAGCTGATGCGATATAGTTTAAAAATATCAGCGTTGTCTTTCTCTTTTCAGGTCTCACACTTTTGTTTAAAATAGTTGTTTGCACGATTCGATAAATTTTCCCCAACCATTCTACAATGCATGCAGAGAGAGAGAGAGGAAAGGAACAAAAAATCATCAACAAAAATTATTTTTAAAAAATTCTTGTCGGATGAGAAATGATTACTTGTACAATGTATGTATATTTGTGGCATGTGCGTATCGTTATCGTGTCAAGATTATAAAATATTGTTCAGACTTCAGCTCTGTCGTGTGTAAAGCATCAGATGTCAGACTAATATCACAGAAATTTTTGATAAAACTTGTTTTCTCCAGAATCCAAAATCCAATTCATTTTCCCCATAAACTAACCTTCGATGAACTAAAGATAACTATATAAATTCCCTGGATAGTGGTCACCTCCTTTGACGACAAATGTATCAAATTCATGCCTGTATTAGAACATCTGCAAGCTCTGCGCAAATGTTTTGGTTTTGCAATTTTAAATCATGATATTATTGACATTGCTTTAGATCATTTCAGAAGAAGCAAAGCCTAGATTACAGATATGTTACGAACTTTAGAATTTAATGGGATATGGGTAATGACATGTTAGTTTGTGTTGGATAGAATTGCTTGTCATTGTTTTGACTGACGGAGCCAATAAATAGATCTATTCTCTGATTTTTCTTGAAATGTACATCAGTATATTAAAAATAATCAATGCCAAGATAGTACGGTACTGTTTTTTTCCAGAGACGCTCATTGGTGGCAGACCCGGCGTGGTCTGGATAGTATTCAGAGCCACACTCATGTAAAAGAAAGCTGTATTTATCTTTCATCGTCATCATCGTAGTCATCGTCATCATCATCATCGTCGTCGTCATCATCATTATCATCATCATCAACTACATCAACCCTTAAACCAAGAGGTCATTGGGGAAGCACAGTTGACTTTGCAACCAATTCTCTCCATCTTTCCCTGTTCTCCAACTCCCTTTGTAAATCTCCACATTCCATGCCTGTCCACTGCTTAATGTTGTCTTCCCAACTCTTTTTATGTCTGCCGCTTCTTCTGTAGCCTCGCACTGTGCCTTGCAAGATTGTTATTGCCAATCCAGATGATCTTGAGACAGGACCGTGCCAATTCAGCTTGCGCTTTTTTACTGTGGACAAGAGGTCTTCGTAGAATCCGCTGACTCATGGATCTTGCTGTAAACTCCGTTGGTTACATTGTCAATGTATATGAGATGCCCAATATCTCGCGGTAGCATCTCATTTCGAAGGTTTGAATCCTTTTTGTAGATTTGATGTGCGTGTCCATGGTTCACATGCATACAGAAAGATGGATGTGACAATAGAGTGCATCAGCCTTATTATGCCATTATCAGAACTTAATCCAAAAACGTTTATATCCACTTCAACATGAAATATAGGTTATTATGATCACAATTTGATTTACAGGGGGTAATTTAATGAGTGATAATGGTAAATATTCATCCAACCAAAAGTGTCAATGAAACTGTGCTACACGTAAAAGAATGATAAATAAAATACTAATGAAATATTGAATCGTACATGTGTGCCGCCACTTTTATCTACATGTCCCTTTTACCTTTGGTCATTTCAAGTCTAAACACACCCATGAAATTTCATGACTGGTTAATCAAACGTATCTGTAATTATAATGGCTTACTTTTGATGCCTCCTTTGGGTTGTTTGTCTACCCAGCAATAGGAAAGATATGGCAAAAGAATAGAAGAACAAAAGCAAAGAACTCATTGCGAGGAAGATAAGGTATGTATATATGTATGTATGTATGCATGTATGCATGTATGTGTGTGTGTATGTATGTATGTATGTATGTATGTATGTATGTATGTATGTATGTATGTATGTATGTATGTATGTATGTATGTATGTATGTATGTATGTATGTATGTATGTATGTATGTATGTGTGTGTGTGTGTGTGTGTGTGTGTGTGTGTGTATGTATGTATGTATGTATGTATGTATGTATGTATGTATGTATGTATGTATGTATGTATGTATGTATGTATGTATGTATGTGCGTGTGTGTGTGTGTGTGTGCTAGCACTTGCTAGCATTTAAGAGCACATCAGGAAAATAATGGATATATGGTTCATATTCAAAGTTAAGTTCAAAAACTGTAAATATAAATAATTGCGCAAAACACTTAAGGAAGATAAATCTTTCCAAATAAACGTAAATATAAAAGCTTGACAAAATAAAATAAGAAGCTGCTAAAATTCGTTGAAATGTATATAAAATTCAGGATAAAAGTGAAAAGAAAATAAATCCTCAAAGTAGTCAAAGATTGCTTTTGCTGGCAAATCATCACATTTCGTAGCTGAGTTTACATCTGAAATCTGTTTTGCAACACACACACACACACACACAGACACACACACACGCGCGCGTTTTCATATTGATATCGGTAATGATTGACCGTGCAATGATTGGCAGCATTAGATGCTTCTTCTAGTTCTGCGATCCCATAAAGTACTAAGATTGTCAAAATGATTCCATTTTGAAAGTGCACGGAGCATAGATAGAGGCAAATTTTATGCACTTTTGATGGTTGTTTAATTTGTTGCAACCTTTTGATGTGTTATAAATGTAAGAATATTAACGTATGAACAGTCATGAACAAATTTTACTGGTACAGCTAGTGCATCCATTTGGTACATTCGAACTCTTAAGAGTACTTTTGCCAAGTTATCTTGATTCACATCAGGACGTGAATCATCCACGCACCTATTAACAGTTACGATCAAAGCACATGCTGATTGCTTGGTACATTTTCGTGTATTATAGATCTTAATTATGCGATGTAAACACATAAACATGAGGTATTACAATATTAACTAATTCAGTGCGTTGCAGGTATGTCTTGTTCGATTACCACCGGGACCTGTACTCACGGATCTGCAAGAGCTAAAAATTTCAACTCGTTTTTATTTGTTTGTTTGTTGTTGGGCTTAAAGCCATTTTTCAGCACACGATAGGCTATTCATGGCGGCCAGTATTAATGGTGGAGGAAGAAACCGGAAAATCAACGGAAAGAACCACCGACCCACGAGAAGCTACTGGCAAGCTTTCTCACATATCCACAATCGCCGAATCCTAGACTCGAACCTACGCAGACAGAGGTGAGATGGCAGTGATCTGTAACGGACAGCGCTTTAGACCACTCGGCCACTCGCGGCCCCCAACTCGTTTTTATATTTCAGATATTTTTGCCGCTTAAATCTTTACTGGCAACCTTATTATTGCAACACTAGTGGCTAAAAGCTGTATTGTGTATTAGGAACTACGTTGTGAACAAATCATGTACACACATGTAGTAGACGCTTTGAGTTTTTGGTTGGTTAGATTTATTTGTGAATGAGCTAAACAAGCTGTTTCGTCCATTTGAAAGTAGAGATGATAAAGATAACCGATTACACTAGTTTACTGATTCAGAAACGAAACTTTCAAACAAGCAAACAATGAATGCCATATCTGCAATGCCAACAACAGACGTTAGTGACACAGTAATTGCAATTACCATTCTGATCATTGAAACAGTTATTTTGGAGAATGAATATTCGTATATTTTCGCAAATAAAATAGTTCAGGCTATGACTAGTGTCCCCTATGGTCTATTAAAATAGCATAGAAAAACATAATAAGGCTAAAGGATATCGCATATATATGAGAGATGCACCATTTTACATTTGGTAGCAAACTAAGAGCCTCAGAGCCAATAAGCCAAGGCAATGAAGAGTATTTTTTTTCGCTTGCTAAATGGACTGTCGCAGTTTCCGCGTATAACTAAAACTTTTGTAATAAAATTCAGATGCACATTTGGTTATAGTGCCCCGTTTAAGCAATCTTTAGGTTTGCGCGATTGCTTGTTTGATTATTGGAATTCGCTGCATTCGGAAATATTCTTTAGCCAGAAATAACTAGCCAATTACTAGAAGCAAACGTCGTGAAGAGAAAGTGTTAGTGAATTTCCATGATGGCATAGTCAATGAGTAGCGAATTCCTATTCGAACCGCATGAATGCCACTGGAATAATGAAGTCCTTAATAAATCTAGTGGTGTATATTTGTTTGTGACTGCAGTGACAGTATTTACGGTAGGAAATCGGTAAATTACACAATGGAATAAACAAGAAGGGACTCGGGAGACACCGTTTATGTCGCCATGGATGCAAATGTGATGTAGTTTTACTGGTGTGATATGCCTTGAAATCATAGATTGTTTGGCTTAAGGTGGCGTAGTTAAAATAGTTTCCTGTGTTAAGTGATAGTAGTATGGAAAGATGAAGAAGATTAACTATGCAGATGTGCGATTGAGATATATTTGGCAAGTTGTGAATAATGTGATCTTACATTGATTAGAGTAAAATTTATGTATAGAATGGACTCATCGGGTTTTCTAACGTACCACTGAAGATGTATAGAAGTCTTTGGAAATTTGGGGTAAACTTATGACTTCTAGCGAGAATCGTGCCATGGTTTTGACACCGCTCGGTCAAGCAAAGACCCCTGGCTTGTAGCACTATTTTGATATAATGTTCCTCTGGAGATGGAAGAAACACACTGTAAGATACGGGTCATAGATGGAGTGAAATGCAAGTGACGGGGCATAACATGTTTTCTTTAGCTGGTAATAAGTACGGTAATAAATATACTTACATTTATGCACCTTGAATTTTGTCAAAATGTACTTTCTTAATTAGTTCTTTAAATCGGACGGATAAGTCCTGTTAATACTGATACACACTAAAACTGTACTGAAATTTCAAGCACATGTCCAATTGAAATCCATTTTTCTTACTGCACTACATCGACACAATAATCAAGTCCATCATAATCAGAAATGCAGAATTGAGTTAGATCAACATAGAAACAAAATCCATGGGCATTCGTTCACAATATGACTCTAAATTTCAATTTTAAACACACCAAAACAACAATTTTTTTTTAAACTGCCGTGAAGGTTTAAGAAAATTAGTATAAAATTAAAAGGTAAGTGCACTTGTATGATCGTGCAGTATTAATCTGAAAGAAACAAAACTAGTTTATATTTTACAAAACAAATGCAGTAACCTATAATTATTACATACCCACTGAATCGTACGTGACTTATTCCGTATCGCACACCAAAAATTTCCATATTGTACAACCAGCATTGAACTACATTATGCAAATTTTAATAGAATTACATCTTGTTACAGTGAATGTTGTCGAGATTTTTTTTCAGCATGGAGGTAGCTGCAGGCAGTGTATGTTTGATTATGATTTAAATTCTTGCCACTGATCAAGTAGAATATGAAGAGATGAAAAAAGGACAGTAGTTTTAGAATTTTATTTTTAAAAATATCCAAATAAATGTTAAAAATACAAGAACGCGTGTTAGAAAGAGAACGAATTTTCGTTTTCTTAATAATATCTGCTTAAATTATCGCATCTGAGTTCAATGTATCAATAATTTATTGTATTAAATGAAATCATAAAAAAGAAGTGGAACGTACTGTCAGTTAATGATCTTTCTGTATAAAATTAACTTTTTAAAATCAGTTAGTCTGTGAAATTTGCCATGAGATTTGCTTGACAGTAGAGAGTGTGTATGCAGTAAGTAGGATATAAGACAAAGGACCACTTATTGATTCAAAACTTATGTTCTATTACAGCAGTAACGAAAAAATTTACATACCTATGACTGCAGTTTAAATTCATTTAAAATTCAAAGCTAAAAAGTAATAGCCATATCTGCAATGCATACAGACCAGAAAGGGAACTGCAAAGTATATATATTTAGGCTCTGGGGGTTTTAAATCTTTAAATATTTTTATTAAAACGATAAATGCCTAATTCATTTTAGTATACATTTAAAACCTTGAAAGGAATGTGTGAATAAAAATGGGATATGTAATAAATATAAAACCACATAAGTATTTTGATCGTAGTCGAGGAGAGGGAGGGGAAGAACTCGCTTGAACTGCGTAGGAACATACCATACTTCTAGGCCTGATGGTATCGACATATTCCTACACCGTATCAAATTTATTCTTTCCGCCCACTCAAAACAAACGTATATGTATTTTTGTATATGTAGTTTTGTATATGCATCAACTTTTTAATCCTTTAATATTCCAGATCACTACATGTGATTTAGTGCTCGATCAACTCACTATGTGATGAGACCTTTTATATTAAAATACATATTTTATGTTATTTGCATTAAAAGACAGAGAGAAGAAAGGAAAGAGGGAAAGACAGAAGAAAGTAAGTTAAAAAGGAAGGTGAAGATACAAGTACAATAATATTTCATGCCGTACTTAAAATAGGGTAAATAATATAGGAAGAATTTACACTGATCGGCGGTACACGTCAACCATGATGTAAAACAAGTACCATTTTGCCACTGCATTATTTCGGTCTTGCAGAAAAATAAGATCTGTGTGTGATTGTGTGATTGTGTGTGTGTGTGTGTGTGTGTGTGTGTGTGTGTGTGTGTGTGAGAGAGAGAGAGAGGGGGGGGTGGAACCAGAGTTTGAATTACTTAGTAAATCAGCTATAATTTTCCAGAATCACGCAACAGCTGTATATGGACAAATGGAAATAAGTTTAAAAATGGGCGAAGGTATATATCTTTTGACAGCTTATGATATTTGCAACCGTAAATAGCAAACTAAATGTTTTATAAGTGGAATTTCAGCCCTTGTACAAGCATGTAATTGGAACACCATTTACTAAAATTAGCAACCCATTCATTAGGTGTTGTACTGATACACGTCTTTTAAGCATATCTAGATCGGATAAGGAAATGTGTCGCGTCTCCAATTGCTTTCTTTTGTATGAAGGATCTGTATATACTACAGGTTTGGTCAGTCATATTCATTATTTTAAATTGCTGACTTGTTTATATAATGGTGTTTCTATAGGTGTGCTTTGGGAGTTGAATTAGTGATGTGTGTCGTATTAGACTATGCCAATGTGGTCAGATATATTAAGGCAACGTCGTCAAATTAATGCCATTATTTGGACAGATGCGTAAGATAAATTTTGTAATATATTTAGACAAGTCACCGGTACTTCAAAAAGTGTATTAATTGAGTGAGAAGCAATTATACGTCGTTATCGTGCGATAAGATGAAGACCACCTAGCAAGCGTATCATGGATAGGATTACAAATTGTAAAGCGGTCATCCAAAGCTTTACGAACAATTATATCTAGCTGATGAAGACCAATTCGCCTTTAAATGAAACCTTTGTAAACATGAGGGGAGGGTCGTTGTGCAGAGAGAGAGAGAGAGAGAGAGAGAGAGAGAGAGAGAGAGAGAGAGAGAGAGAGAGAGAGAGAGAGAGAGAGAGAGAGAGAGAGAGAGAGAGAGAGAGAGAGAGAGAGAGCATTCTCAGTCAATTACTGCCGAACGGGATGCTTATTGGTACTAATAATTTTAATTACAAAGCAACGAATTATTAGTTTTGAGGGTCAAAATCACAACACAAAACCACACAAAAATGCACACAGTTATTTTTAATTTTTCGAAATACTAGTATCTGAATAGTATATTTACAATAGTACATCAATCTTTATTTCAATTATCTAATCTGTGCATGACCTGAGCCATTCATACAGCTTTGCATCGTAACGTCCACTGATATCTCTGAATGACATGTTGCTCTTTAATTTGGAACTCATTCGTATTCATTTACCAAAAATAACAAAATGTATTCCTGTTTTCAGGCTATCTCTCTTGTACCTTAATCATATCTTCTCAGAACTTAAATTTCGCGGCGATTTGATTTCATATATGGCAGTGGTCGTCTATCGAATCTCCTTTACAAACAACAGCAAGCAGAGAACTTTGCACCAAGTTCATTGTTTTAAGTTATTCTCTTGAAAATTATATCACGCTGTAAGGTAAGTGCAGGATGCAGAATGTAGACTATAAGAAATTATATATATATATATATATATATATATATATATATATATATATATATATATATATATATATATATATATGTATGTATGTATGTATGTATGTATGTATGTATGTATGTATGTATGTATGTATGTATGTATGTATGTATGCATGCATGCATGCATGCATGCATGCATGCATGTATGTATGTATGTATGTATGTATGTATGTATGTATGTATGTATGTATGTATGTATGTATGTATGTATGTATGTATGTATAAACGTGTGTTACGGCGAGTTTAATGTAGATTTGGTTATTTACACGTCTAACATAAAGTTCTCAAACCTGTTTCGTTTCTCGTGTGTTCTACACGGACGTATCGATCTTTTATTTTATCATTTTGATGTTTTTTGTTCAAGAAGTAATCGATCACTGTTATTCAAGCTGATTTATCTCACATGATATATCATTTGTACGCCAGAAAAACTTGGAGTTGTGTGGTACAAGTGAAAAACCCCACGGTTAAGTTATAGTAATATATATTGTTTTGTTCAAGTTACTTGGCGCCAATAGCAGTAAGATTAACTTAAGCATGGGCGCCAAAATATAACAATTAAGAGTGGTAGCTGTAGTCATTAAAGGACCAATCGTACATTTAAAAAATATAAAAAGTGGCTAGTTTATAGTAGTAATATAGATCAATAATTATTGTCATTTACAGAAATTTAGGGAGTACCTAGTGGTCAATATTTCCTAAAGGGTTCACCGTTCCGGATCACGTCCATTTCACCTTTGTCTGCGTGTGTTCGAGTCTCATGCTCGGCTAACGTGGGTTCGTGAGAAAGATTGCCGGTAGATGTTCGTGGATCGGTGGTTCTTCCCAGGGTTTTCCAGGGTTCTTCCTCCACCAGATGTACTGGCTGCTATGTATGGCCTATCTTGTGCTGAACAATGGTTTTAAACCCTACAACAACATACATTTGTACGGTTTTTCGCTTTAGTTAGGATAATTTCAAGGAAATAAAAACGGAAAGACTGAATTGTTTACATTAAGATGAGAAAAGTCGGTACATCGCCAGTCATGCGATGAAAGTGTGCGTGACAATCTGGTTACAAGTAGAAGCTAGATTGCTAGGACACATATCAGACGTTGAATAGTCTCTCTCTCTCTCTCTCTCTCTCTCTCTCTCTCTCTCTCTCTCTCTCTCTCTCTCTCTCTCTCTCTCTCTCTCTCTCTCTCTTACATGCACATCCATATTCCATTCTCTTAACATTGTACCTCTAGCCATTTGAGAACATATGCACTTTATGATAAAAACAATAAACTGGCAGCACAAATTATTCTGTAACTTTACTTCAAACACGTGGGAGACAAAGAAAGTAACAAACTAAAAATTCTTTTTCACAGAAACGATAGGGAGCCTCGAGTGGCCGAGTGGTCTAAAGCGCTGTCCGTTACGGATCACTGCCATCTCACCTCTGTCTGCGTGGGTTCGAGTCTAGGACTCGGCAAATGTGGATATGTGAGAAAGTTTGCCAGTAGCTTCTCGTGGGTCGGTGGTTCTTTCCGGTGATTTCCCGGTTTCTTCCTCCACCATTAATACTGGCCGCCATGTATAGCCTATCTTGTGCTGAAAAATGGCGTTAAACCCCACAACAACCAACCAACCAACAGAAACGATAACTGTTTCGTAAGGTGAAAAGCACAACCTGTCCAGCATCTACGTCATTAGCGTGACGCAAGTGTGCATGGCCATCTGATTATCAAGAGAGATTAATTTACTTGCCGGACACGTGACATACAAATATTAAATAATTTGCTTGGCAAATGTGCTATTGAATTTATTCCATTTCATCCTATGAGACATTATCATACCTGATGGTCAGCAGTAATGTTCAGACTGTGTTAAAATTTCCCATAAATGATGAAATACTTGTTATCAGTAGAAAATGCAAAAGGTAAACATTCTTCTTGTGTAATTATATTTTTATATCAGACGATTGAGACTGAGAACATAGAAACATACACTACATGTTTGCATATCATATCAATGAAACTGAGCTACTATCATATTAAACATTTTAGAGATGTTTGGGATCAAAAGTTTACATTCAGCACATCAAACAGGCTGACATTGTACTTACAGTAAATCTGTAAGGCACAGTTCTGGCTGTGTGCACTTCAAGTATCCCAAAGTTGTATTTTCATCACGAATTTTCCTATGTATGGTAACATATTTTTCAATTTAGTACTTTGACAGAGTGCGGTATTGTAGCATCAGCTGATATCTGATTCAATGGAGTCATTGAGCTTAATAACTGGTAACTTGAGCTTAATAACTGGTAACCAACACTCTTAAAAATGTACTATAAATGTTCCAACAGATCATTTGAATTATGTTTGAACGTGTGATTTTAACAAGTACATTATATGTGCCCAACACAGGCAAATGTCCATCCTTGTTTACAAGTTTTAGTTGATGATATGGGATATTTTGACACCTATAGCAGATCTGTGTGGCCACGTTTGGCTGTATTTATTTGCATTATTCAAATTTGTTATCGTCCTCATGAATAATATTGCCTATAGTGATATGATTTAATTTTATACATTGTCACTTGGCTTCCCTGTATATTGGAATGTACTAATGTTTGCACCAATGATCAAACCTCACCATTCCAACATTGCCTTAAACTTTAGGACACATACTCTACCTGATTAGTTTATTTAATCTGTAAATGGCTAAATATGCTTTTAGAAACCTCATATATTTTTAGGATGCTTTTGTCATTTGGATACATGCCCATTGCTTCAAATTTCTAATTTCACTCGGTCAAGTTTGCTATTTTTTCTCCATGTTAGCAACCTTAATGTTATATTTAAATCACCATATCTAACACATTTTAACTTCATTTGCCTACATGTTATTGTTTTCTAGAATTAAGTGAAACATATCTTTTCAGGTCTAGCCAGCTATCTGGAACAAAATGTTAGATTTGGATCGGTGTAGAAGTTGTCCAGTAGTCCGGTGGTGATAGCAAGTTCTCATAAGGACATGTGCATTGGACCGCTGTAAGTGACTGATTTATATCGGCACGCTGATATACCGAACCCCAAATGCGTGACTTTGATCTTCGTTAGAGAATATATAGTAAAATTAATTGTGTTGTATGGCCTACGGAAAGAAGCCGTGAAGATACATTTGATTATTATTGCGGTCAAAAGGAATAATGCACAAATCTCACTCTCCTATAGGCATGCATCAATCAATCAATCAATCAATCAATCAATCAATCAATCAATCAATCAATCAATCAATCAATCAATCAATCAACAGACACCACCCGTACACAAAAATCGAAATATACATTATTTTTAAATTCCTACATTTACCATTTGCCCGTAATATTTACAAATGTGTAGATGCCTATGCTCGATATGACGTATTTTGCCGATAGTTTTAGTAATAACCTCCAAAGACACCGTACCAGGTAACTACATATAACTCAGAAGGATTGGTCCGTGGTCGCCTGTAGTTTCGCACACGCGAAGCAATCCGGCTTAGGTATAAACGTTGCTTTAACTACAACCTTAAACGTTTGCACAAATCGCCAGTCGACCTACATATTCTTTGATGTATCTGCGCAGGCACTACTCATTGGTAAAAATCGTGATGGACTTAAGACAGATGTCCACGGAGGATATACTGTCAATTATTTGAAAGCAACAATTGTTCTTTTTTAGATGACGCATTTTGTTAAAAACCGTTGCTTATACGATTGTAGGATCACCCATTCGCTCGTCTATTTCAGTAACGTCAAGAAATAACGTCTGTTGAAGTTTTATGAATAAACGTCAATTTGACGTGGTTAATAATTCGTCTCTGGTAAAATGCACCACATATTTTGCAACAGAAAAACCCGCAGCCATATTGAGCCATATGAACCGGAGTATTTTTGAATATAATTACCGATGGCGGCAAATATCAACCGATGTTGGATTTCGGTCAGGTTTTTAATGCAAGACGTCTTAAGTTTGAAATTCGTAAATATTATGTTTCGCATAATAATATGTGAAAATGTACAAAAATAGGAAGACATAAACAACAAAAAATAATCAATCAAACAAACCAATATTTATCATAGCCAATATTACCCTTTAAAAGTCCACACGATTAAACTCCAGTTCATTTTGCGCGGTGATTAATTTCGAAATAAAAGGTGAATCCTGACAAGTGTCCTGTGGGGTCATATATTACTTAAAGTACAATCCGTAAACACTTACGTTGACGTGAATCCGTTTTATTGAGAATTCACTGTGCATCAGATTATAATACGATTATCATGAGGGTCGAAAGCGTGCTGAATGCTCGGTTTTCACAACCAAAGTCTCAAATGTTTCACTGATTTTCGGTTAATTTAGATGCATATTTTCTAGTTCACAAGCTGGATTTAAACGGATGCGGAATAAATCGAACTAAAATATGATAAAACCAGACAGAGAATTTTAGTTCTAGGATTGGTGTTTTTTAGTGCACAGCAACACAAGTTGGCTTATAACTACCAAAGCAAATTGAGTAACTAGATATGACTTGGGGCACATAACGGAAGCCGAACAGTGCTAAGATTCATGCCTGCACCCTTTTGATCTCGAGACTAACACACTACCCACTAAGTTGCTCCGGCTCCGTTGACCTTTTTGGGGTGGGTGGGGATTACAAGATATGTAAAATGTTTCAGTATCTGACTTTTTTCATGGAAAGAATGGAATCTCATGTAAACGACATAGCTGTGAGAGTGATAGTCGGCCTTGCTTCAAAAATTGAAAACAGAACTACCCTATTAATGTCTAATAAATAAAATCCAATTAACGAGGACGCTTTACTCTGGTAACCTATTTACTGAGTAGCAACTGCATTTGATTTTGTACGCTTGGATCTAGCTAAGACGGGATAATGTCGATGACTCAGGTGACGTAGCCTCTCTCTCTCTCTCTCTCTCTCTCTCTCTCTCTCTCTCTCTCTCTCTCTCTCTCTCTCTCTGCATGGGTTCGAGTCTAGGATTCGGCGAATGTGGATATGTGTGAAAGCTTGCCAGTAGCTTCTCGTGGGTCGACGGTTCTTGCCGGTGATTTCCCGGTTTCTTCCTCCACCATTAATACTGGCCGCCATAAATAGCCTATCGTGTGCTGAAAAATGGCGTTAAGCCCAACAACAACAACAACAACAACAACAACAACAACTTATTTACTGAGTAGCAGCTGCATTTGATTTTGTACGCTTGGGTCTAGCTAAGACGGGATAACGTCAATGACTCAGGTGACGTAGCCTCTGCCCCCCCTCTCTCTCTCTCTCTCTCTCTCTCTCTCTCTCTCTCTCTCTCTCTCTCTCTCTCTCTCCCTCTCTCTCTCTTGACTCCTGTATAATTAAACATCGGGCAGGTGATACTCATGTGGATTTTTTTTTGTTTTACACATTGGTCAATGCTGGATATTGTTTGTTCCTATCTGGTTTTAATTTTATGGATTTTGTTGACTTGAGCACAAAAAAGGAGAAAAATGACAAATATATGTATTAAATGATTATGGTTGGGTATTAATGACGTACTATACACTTTACATAATCACAATTTCAAAAGTAAGCACACTTATGCACTTAAAAATAGTCTTATTGACAGTGCGAGTGATTAGGCAAAATGTATACTTCAATAAATACGAAATTACTATCGTTGATTCCTGCAATAGCCTCGTAACCCACTCTGCCATACTCGGAGACGTAAATAAAGTACAGAACAAGGTCTAAGGAAGGAACGTGGACCAGAACTCGCATACCTCTCATTTATATGTATAAATGACTTGCACATCTATTTAGAAATCTAAGGCATGTACATGAATTATAATTATTTACTTCTTTATTGCAAACTAAAAAGAAAGAACTCATCCATGTACTGCGTGTTTGGATACCAAATTGTATGAAAGACATTGAAGAATGAAAGCAAGAAAATCCACAGTTAGACTGCAGGCAGAGGCAACGTCCTCCACGGCGCGGAAGGGATAAATGATTTTTTTAAAAACATAACACCTTGTGATGCAAATTAACAGATAAAACAGGTTCAGTGACCACACCTGAACCTCAGGGGAGTCATAAGTCAAGAACGAATCCATGCTAGGAGCAAGTTTACCCATCCCCCAGACATTGTGTTCCCTGGTGTTCGTACCCATTTGGCTATGCTATCATTATATTTAGAGGATGCAACATTTATATATAATCAGGAAATCAATGTATGTCTCTTGTTTTCTTTCAATCAGATACTACCTTAAGTTTTCCCTTGCACTGCAGTGGTTCTTTTATCCAGTTTTCCTTAAGACAAATGAAAATGAAAACACTGTAATCAGTGATTATGGATGTACCTGTTGTTCGCATAATCTATTGCTTTGTCCAATTCTATCTGTGATGGACCAAATTTTTAGGCCGATATCTGTTTTGTTATTGTTAATCTCTGTAGGCAACATTTAGCTAGACAAGTGTAAATTAACTAGACTTAAAGAGAATGGCCGCATTTAAAAATTCATAATGCATGGATTGGTTCAGCCAAAGTCAGGAGTAATCGGTTATATAAGGGCTTAGTTTATTTAAACTTACCAGAAAGGAGTTCAAGTTATGGTTATATGAAGCGGACCGTTAGTTTTGCACGAAATACTATCAGTTGAAATGTGCAGTAGTGGAATTTGCAAATCAGTCTGCACTTTTCTACAAGAGAAAACAACATAAGACCTTGAGCGACTCCGAAAATTTAATGAGTAAATTTTCTCGTTAATAAACATCTAAGAGTGAAATGATTGTCTAAAGGATTTAACAGACACTAAAAGCTTGAAAACAAGGTATTTGTATAAATCTCATGTAAGACGTTGATACTATGGTTTGTTGATTTAATTGTTTGCATTTATTTGTTTAAGTTGTATATCGATTTTCTTGATATGGTATACTTGTGTTGAGTTGTTTATCTGAATATGCAGAATGATATTTTCCTTACATGTACATTGATGGCCCGCAAATTATCGTCTCGATTATTATATAGGAACTTATGTATCAAGAATAACTTTTGAGCTCATGTATCTAAGTTCGTACAATAAGATTGTTTACTTAAGTACATTGACGAATTAATAGAATGTATATATTACGAGAAGCCGTGGAAATTATCCGAACGTATTTATTATGTCTATTAGTAACGCTAACGTAGGGTAAGGAATTCCATTCATTCTCATGTAATGAGACTAGTAAGGAATTAATGTCTCAGTGTGGTTTAAATGGCAATTAACAGACCATTAGTATGTGGAACTAGGTCGTATGTTCTGTTATGAACAATTAGTCAAGATAGCCATCGATATCTGTTTGAATCCGATAGAATTGCATCTGACCTCGAGGGGTGAGTTTATTGATTTATTTTCGTATAATATGACGGTAGTTGCTTTTTTATATTTTCACAAGGTAAGATAGTTTCGGGAAAAGTCTCGTTTTACAACCCAACAAGGGGCTGCAAGAGTAAATGGCCAAAAAGGAAGAAGGAGGCGATATATCAATAATTTTGAAAAAATTAAGAAGAGCGAGAAAGACTTACCGGTGCGAAGGAGCCCGAAGTACAATCTGAGTGGACCTTTTGGACGAAACCGAACACCAGGTTATGAAACGATGCACTCAGTTAAATGATTTTTTTTTATTATATCATAAAGAGAATTGGCTAATTTTATATTCTTATTTGCATTTTGAAATTCCTTAATTAATTTTGAAAAGGAAAAGAAAGAAGTGAGTGTATCTTTCGAATTGTAACGTTTATATCATGTGCTTGTAAAATTTTATTGTTTTTAAAATTTGATTAAATTTTGTCATTATTTGTAACGGGGGCTCGTGTTATTCTGTTCTATATATCCGCTCAAATAATTTTTTTATTCCACCCATACGTTCATACTTTGTATTGACCTTATTCGATACCGGGCAAATTATACCGTTGGCGATCAGCTCTATATACGACAGCCAAAACCAGTAAACCCGCCACAAATACGTTGAGGAGGGGTTTACCGCACTACAATTATCTAATTGAGAACGACAACGATCATAAATTAGGCTTTCACTATCAACTAACATCAAAATAATTATTGATGCCCTAGGAGGAATCTGGGCAAAAAATAATTACTGTAGTGTAGTCCGTTTTTCACAAGTTACAGCAATTGGACAACATTCTTTCGAAATGAAGATATTGGCCATGGTAATTAAAATGTCGGAAATGAAAAGGAAATTGTACCATAGAGTGGAAGGGGTGGTTATGATCAGATGAAGTGATATTAAATCTTTCAAGTTAAATAACGTGTAAGGCCTACTAAAATTACATTATTTCCTGAATATATTGGACAGGATCATTTTCCAAACCTAAGAAAGGGAACATGTTTTCATAAAATGTTGTTCTTTCCTTTCGTACACGAAAATTCACCACTCTTGGCCATCCGTTTTTAAGCTGTTGTTGGTAATTTGGCATGAGAAATTTATCTGCAAGTAAAGCTGTGTTTATGCTGATGGCATGATAACCTGGGATTTTGCCAGTTATGTCATGTCCGATTTGTATCTGACGTTTCCTTACGTAAATAAGTACCGTTGTGACCCAAATATAACACGTGCCCGAATACAGCAAGCACTGACCAGCATTGCCGTTACTTAATGCACCTGTAGATCAGAGTCAAAACTTTTTTTTTTATCTTTTGATTTTGATCAAACAGCGTATACCCCGATCTGCCAGCACATTATACTATACAAGACTTGTCTATACGTTGTTCGCTGAAAGGTTTGCTATGTGCGCGCGTTGTGGCTATACACAAATTCTCATACACACATATATTTCTTCCACAAAAATATAAATTGTCGAGCTGTTTTGGCATCATCGTTTCCACTTGTACTTTATATGAACTAGAGTGACAACAAAAATTAGTTGCTAATAATTAAAGTACAACTTCTATTGGGTTGGAAAAGCAACCTAAACATACCAAATGCACATAGGACATAAAGTGCTGGTAACCCCAACTAACGTACGCCCCAGAAATCGCACAACTGTCAAAGAAGAAGAAGATGATAATAATGATAATAATAATGGTGATGTTGATGATGACGACGATGATGAGATACGCAAGGAGAACACAAAGAAAGAAAGCATGATCTCTCTGTTGGACCATCCCAAAAAGTAAGAGTTACCGAGATACTCAAATGATTAACAGGAAACTTTTACAATGAATATGATGCAAACAAATCAGGTCATATGCATGGCATTTCATCGCTACATCCACATGTTGTGTGTGTGTTTGCTTGTAATGAATATATATATATATATATATATATATATATATATATATATATATATATATATATATATATATATATATATATATATATATATATATATATATATATATATATATATGACCGGAGAAAGTGGTGTCTGACCCTAGGTGTCTGTTCCATATCAGAAGTTAGCTTTGACAGTACATGTACTCTAGCCACAATCATGTATTACTTCCATCCATTTTGCGGTTTTTGCGAAGTTGGCTATGTTCCTGTGAGAACTTTCGTTCGACTAAATTGTATGTAACGCTGGTTTATTTTTAGTTCGATGGAAACGAGATTGCAGACACAGGGTCGTCATTTTTAGCTGTATGTGATATGTTCAAAGAAAGATCTTTATTTCTACTTGACTGTTTAAGCGTATGAACAAAACTATATTATTGTCTCAGCTTGATAGATATTTGTTTACAGCACCAGTATATATGTTAGTGCATGAAATGGGTAAAATAGGAACAGAGACGGCTAAATCCTGTCCGCCAGTTTGTTTTTATTTAATTTTCTATAAGTCATTTTTTTTTAAGAGAGCCTGTGTCATTCATATTACTTCTGCCCAGTAGTAAGCATTAGTTACACTTTGGTAGAAAAATGACCACAAAAGACCACAAGGAAAGTCGCAAAAAAACCCTTTCCGACAACTGAGCAAAGAGAAAATATGTTCATGGTTTGGACATCGCCAAAAAAAAACAACATGTTTTACCCGTGAAGTGGGTACAACGATATGTATCCTTAGTGCATAATAAATTAGATAATTTCAGCATGAAACACACACGCACGCACGTACACACAAACAATACAAATGTTTCGAATGGATGAGGTTCTTATAAATATTTAGGTCCCTTGCTTATTTTGGTTGACCTGTAATTGCTGAAATTGTAAAACGATAGGAAAGTGCAATCTTGCAAACCATAGAGAGCAGACGAATTTAACAATCGTCGGTGATCAAAGATAGCGCGGTCACCGTACCGCGTTATCTCACGAGGCCCAGAATGTGATCTTCATCTTTGTGCGCTATGGGCAATGGAGGATGATTCAAGCCGGGCAAGCTACTTAGTTCTGTCATTTAACACTAATGGTCCTAGCTGGGGAGAAAGACGGCAAAGTAGGTCAAACAGATAATTACTAGATAACGTAGAATACAATTGATGTCTGCACAACAATTTCCTAAGAAAGTGACATGGCATTAGCCATTTAAAGCACACAACTGATAATTGTACAGATCATTCGAATAAATTATTGACAGATCTCACTTGCTGCAGTTATATCTATCTAAAAGTTACAAATTAAATTACATAGCTAATTGCAATATATTCACATGTATATATTCTTTGAGAGATTGTTTTCGTGAAGCTGTTGTTGTGATGGGTTTTTATGCCATGTTTTCAGTGCATAATGTAATATACCAATATATTTGGTGGAGGTAAAATCTGGGAAGAACCACCGCCCTAGGAAAAGTTATTGGCAAGCTTTCTCAATTACTCACGCTAGCCAATCCGGAGATTAGTATGGGGCGCCGTAGCGGACAAAACCTGGTCCAATAAGAAAGTTGCCGTAAAAAGTTGAATATCATATGTCCAGAATTCCAATTTCACCTGTTGTATCAAAATTGCTTGTCCTTAAAGTTCCATTTTTTCTAAGGTCGAGATTATAGATTATAGATTATAGATTGTATATTTAGAAGTAAACAGTAGTGGTTGAAAGTTATAGTTTCTATGTCGAGGTTTTAGATTGTGTAGTTTGCATTACATGGCGGTGTTTGAAATTTCAATGTTATTATATCGAGAATTCTAAATTTATGTATTGGTTTAAAGAGTTTATGTTGAAAGGTCCATTTCATATGTTGAGTTTTTAGATTTCATCTGTTGAATTACACAGCGCTGGTTGAAAATTCTATGTCCAATGTCAAGTTTTTAGATTGTATCTTTTGAATTACACGGCAGTTGTTGAAATTTTAATGTTATATGTATAGAGTTTCAATTTATCACGTGGAATCACATTGATTGTGCTGAAATTCCAATTCATATGTTGAGTTTTCAAATTGTTCTGTTGAAGTACACAGGGGTGATTCGACATTTTATTGTGCTTTCAGAATTGTTATTTTTAAATGGTGCAATTAAACATTACGCATCCACTTTAACAATTCAAAATAATATCGAGTATTAAGAAACGTCATTTGTGTATTCAGTTATGGGGTCACATTTTATGCATCAACAGTTTATAAGTTACCATTCACAGGTAAATAATTACATAGAATTTCTTCGCTATAGGTCGCTCTCGTGCACGAACTGCGTTACTTTTAAACAAAGAGGCTGCTTCTCGTTGCTGTGAAATTTAACAGAAATATAAATACTGGCCATATGAAACGAAACTTTCATCACAAACAGTTGCATATAACGTGTGAATTAGGGATTCTCAACATACGATATTGAAATTTCAACTTCAGCTGTGTAGTTCAAAGTCTACACGGAAAAAAGAACTTCAAACCACCACTACATAATTCAACATATAAAATCTAAAATCTCGATCTAAAATGGGAATTTTAAGGACATGCAATATGATCCAAAAAGTGATATTGGATTTCTCGACATACGACATCGAAATTGCAACTAGAGTTTTCTCACTGGACCAGCTTTCGTCCGCTACGGCACGTCATAGATTAGAACCCACTGAAAACGGTTAGCTGTCTGTCAGAGATTTGTAAAGGCGAACTGGTTGGTAGTGGGTTTAATTGCGCACCAGCACTATAACGCTATAAAGCGCAAAAAAGTAACCTGATAAATATTTATGCATGAACAAATGTTATTATTAGCAAGCGAAAGAAGTACGAAAACACAACGATAAATTAAGATGGTGAAGGTAATATATGAACATTTCCCACCAACGGGGGATGTACATGGTGTATATAAAATATAATTAGAAAGATAAATTAGGCTGATTAAGAGTAAACATGTACGTTAAAAATACTAAGGAAAAACCGGGTTGAATAACATCTATATTTTAGAATAAATGTTCACTTCCTTCAAGAAATTTAAAATATCAGTCACATTTACCATATCAAAAGTTCCCTCATTTGCTGAACGTTGTAGTAACGATAGCGTGTGTAGGTTGGGAATCGAAGCTGTAAGGTGCTTCTATGGGCCGTCGGTGTAAATCTTGTGCAGTTCTTAAATTAGGAAAAAAAATTCGTTATATTAGTTCTGAAAAATGGTAGGATGTAGCGAAAAATGTATTTTGGGTTGTTTTAGAATCCAGCGAAATGTAACACAAAAAAACTCTTCCAGAGTTTCAAGTGGTTCACATTTTTGAATTGTCACGAATGGAAGGTATTCGTAAAGGTAACCGTTTTGTCAATGAAAAATGAGAAAGGAAGAAAACATGACAAAGCACGATGCAGCAAGTGTGAGAAACTGACCATGCAAACACTTTTAAGATCTATAGATTTTTTTTATTCAAGGAATGCAACTCCCCAAGAAAACAAAAAAGGCACAAACACACACATACATGCACACACACACATAGTGTATGTATGTATGTATGTATGTATGTATGTATGTATGTATGTATGTATGTATGTATGTATGTATGTATGTATGTATGTATGTATGTATGTATGTATGTATGTATGTATGTATGTATGTATGTATGTAATATATGTATGTATGTATGTATGTATGTATGTATGTATGTATGTATGTATGTATGTATGTATGTATGTATGTATGTATGTATGTATGTATGTATGTATGTGTGTGTGTGTGTGTGTGTGTGTGTGTGTGTGTGTGTGTGTGTGTATGTATGTATGTATGTATGTATGTATGTATGTATGTATGTATGTATGTATGTATGTATGTATGTATGTATGTATGTATGTATGTATGTATGTATGTATGTATGTATGTAGACAGACAGAGAGACAGAGAAAGTTGTGTTCATTAAAACAAAAAGAACAACAAAAATTTCATTTTCATTAAATTGTTTAAAGTATGATTTTTGTTGCTCTGGTTTTAAGTTATATTATTGTCATATTCGTTGGCTTTCCTTTCTTTAACAAGCTACTATTTAACTGGATATTTTGTTTACATTTATTTATTTTCTTTTTGTGTCGTGCTCCTTCAAAAAAAAAAAAAAGAAATAACTACAATGCTGCTTTGTCATGTATCTTTGATTAACCTGCACTTGTATTTTATGAAAGTTATCTTACAACAACTTGAACTCGGGGTCAGAGTTCAATTAAGTCCACACCATTATTTTCGCTATAATTATGTTTAACTTCTGTAATTTACGAATTGCCTGATAGTATGTTGAGAAAGTAGTTGGATAGAGGAAGGAATGTTTGCATAATTATCTCAATAATATAAAGAACGCACTTTTAAGATATAATTAATATATATCGAATCAAGGAAAACAAGGTTAAATACCGTGCAAATCACATGTTCAAAAGAAGCCTATAACAATACCTGATTCGGGCTGCGTTAAAAACAACAAGCATAAGATAAGAATGATGAACACAGTGGTCACGATATGATTGACAGAAACGGACATACAGAAAAGTGGATGGAAAAAGTGATTCTTGCATACCGCCAACTTTATAAAAGTGATGTACAAAACAGATATTTATTTGTAACGATTGTGTCCAAATATTTAAGTGATAGCCGTGAGACAAGAATCAATTCTTAGCCGTTTTGATATGACAAATTGTTCTTTTGTATATTATACACAACGATAATCACAAATAAGATTAATGAAAGAACAAGGTATGTAACAAACCCAAAATATCATGCGAGCTCGGGTTATACATGTTACACTTTTCCGCATGTCGTAAAAGGCTTTTAATGGAGGCAGAGTCCGTAATAGTTATGTCGTTAGCGTTGCAAAACTCACAACCGAAAAGGCGCCGGGAAACGGCCAGAAAGTATGGATATATTCAATGTACTTGTTATACCGCATACCACACTTGGAATCGCGGATGGCCAGTGGTCTAAAGTCCTGGGTGGCCAAGTGGTCTAAGGTGCTGGCCTTTACAGATCATTGACATGTCACCGCGAAAATGGCGTAAAACTCATGAAAATCAAACCAATTAAAAATGCCCATTTCTTTTTCAGGAAGGCAGCATTCAGGTATATTACAGAATAATGCCTAATTACTAGCTCAAGCTTTACAAAATGTTGTTTTGTTCTCTACTGTACATTACTTGCCTTGGCATGGACTAGGATAGCAATCGTAGCTGAGTTAGCGTTGTTGTACCTGTGAAAAATATACGCATACATCACCTTTAATTAATTAGTCATGCTGGAGGGCATGAATACATTATTGGGCCATATAGGTACAATTGCTACATTGGTAATTATGTTCACTTATGCATATGATGCACTATTTAGTGCAGAGGCAACGAGTAGTATCAGATTGGACGATTTTTACATTTTCGTAGCTGAGCTAGATAATAAACTCGTTATGTAGGCTGACATTCTGATCGTCACACACGAGTGCGTTCTTTATGGGGTTCTAAGGAATATTTATAAAGCTAGAGTGAAAGATTTTGCGTAACAAAATGGTCTAGCATAAAATCTTAAGTTTTCAAAAATACTAATCAATCATTTTAAAAAATATAATTGCTAAAACAATGGCAACAAAATATATTTGACAAAAACCACTGCCCGTCAATCCTATATTTGTGCATACAGTGTTTATTGTTGCTGCTGTTTTTTATATTTCTAAAATAAATACTTTTTGACAACACACTGGGCACTATTCTTTCAAGTGAACGCGTAAGTTCACGCATCGGTCATGTAAAGATTTTGCAACATAAATTATCCCGATGTGCTGCTTGATATACGCTGACAAACAGTTACTGGAATTGCACTACCTGTACATTAATTTCATGCTTTTTGTCATTAACGGCTCAGTTCCGTATCTGTTCTCGAAGTCGTCAGTTCTATTCTATTTTTTCAGCACCGTTTTGAATTAACCCACGTGTTATACATAGTAGCCAATGAGACTTCTTTGCGCTGCCTCGAGAAATACCGGCGCCGCCAGCCAAATTAGTTAATAGCCCAGGCGGCAAAATCCTATATTGGTAGATGTGGTCACAGTTAAAGCAATATCTATATCAACAGTGGTCGCGGCGGTGATCCACAAATAGCATCTTTCGCCAAACAAACGCGTTTTCTATTTCGCCAGGTAAACGATTTTGATGGTAATTTCATCCCGCTTTATTATTTTTTTTTTCGCGCCGGTAACTTTAAGGATAAAATTCTATCTGTTTTAAAATTCGTTCCTGACGGTTATCACATTTCCATCAGTTGTAATATGTTTCTTCTGTAGAAGGCATCTCAGTTTTGCACTCTTTTTCATTTTTCATAAAATAGCGAAATACAGAAACCTGACGAATTCGCAGAACTTCAAAGTGCAACATAGAACAATAGGTGCAAAGACAAGAGCAAAAATGCACTCACGCTCTGAATATCCCCTTTTGGATGGATGGATGGATGTATGGATGTATATGTGTGTGCGTTCGTGCATGCATGAATGTATGTCGTACGTGTGTACAAATGTGTGCATTTAAAACACTGTATTACGAAAAAGATGTCAAACATTTGCTTTAAATGATTTAAATGTTATCAGAAAATTTGTGTCCCTCACAGCCTTGTACGTTTAAAAACTGACTTCGCAAAATTAAGACATATACAGTTTTTAACGTCAAAATGTGGATAAATATAATCTAATTTTGTACATTAGCTCGATTTACGGCAATTCAAGGCTGCATCTACAATCAACATCTGAGGCCTTTCCCACCATCTGCATGGGGTCTTATATAACAAGGCTTGACCAATCAGAACATCTCTGCCCATTTTTGTCGTGTAGAGAATAAATCCTCGGTTGTAGTTCAACGCCATTTGGAATCAGTACACAATTAATAAAATCCGGTTTAGTATACACGAATATAGTCCCTGTATATTTTTAGTTCACTTTTTCCTGTCTGAAATTGGTGGTGATACTAGAGTTAGATTTTGGCATTCTTGGTAAGGATTTGAAGGCAATTGTTTATTCTTTAGAATGTGAGCTTATGGTGTGGTTGTCTGTGTGTATTTCGGCGACAGTGCACATTGAGTAATAAGGTCATGGTGATGATCCGGAAGTGAAATCTGTGTTCCGTTGCCTGGTGTTTTGTTTACAATTCAGTCTCTTAAAAAAATGCAGGTCAACCCTTGACAAGAACTAAACAGTTGTAGGCAAAGTCGAAACGGGGAGATTGCCGCCATTTCTGTTGCAACGATGTGGTGCAATTATGCTAAAGCTGAATTACCAGAACCATCAACTGTATCTGTATAACTACAACTACATCGGATGTTATTTTTTTTATAGAACTGTAATGGCCGCGCGATGTTGAGAATATACGCCATATGCAAGATTTGTTCTAATAAATGACTGAATAGTTACATCAAAATAAAAAAAAATAAAAATATTGGCAACATTAGCTAGCTGATCGGATAACGAAACATTCTAGACCATTATATGTATACATTGCAAGGAAGCGTGCACCATAGTTGATATAGGAATCACGGTACTAATTCAGTCCCCATAGTAAACCTACGCAAACATCTTGATACTAAAACTTCAATAACTTAAAATGTATGAGTGTCCATGATCAAACCTATATTTATCAGTATAGATGATACCTGGATGTCCGCTTCTGTGTAGAGGAAATGATATGAGCCGCGGCATTTTTCGGACCCACATGTGTTTGAAACACGTGCTTTCAATTCCACACCAAAGAGTCAGGTGCTAATTGTAGTAACGAGTGTTCCAAGCTCAAGACTATTATAGAACTGGAATTCCATCAATAAATCAATGTCTCAATGTTCTTTTCTCTTACAACTAAGATAAGCTCTCAAAAGATTCTTTTTGCTAAAACATATTTTACATTATTAACCAATTTTGGCGAGCCAAACCCATATATACTCTATCGAATGTTCACCCATTTCCAACCTGGTTCCCATTTTACAATAACATTAGTAACAAGTGTTCTATATCCACCCTTTATTTCTCGACAGCCCTAGGAATAGTAGTTTAATACATAAGTAAGCAATGCGCATAGTTCTGCTTGTCTCAGATTTCATTAGTAAATAATAAATTATATTGCATGTTTTTTTAGACAACATTTAAATATAGGAGCTTTTTCCAAGATAATCAGAAGAAAAAATATTAAAACAAAGCTGTCAAAAAAGAGTCATCTTTGTAATATCACCATTTATCTCTCTTCAATTTAATACTGAAATATATTACCAGCCTTGTCATATTATGTAATTAAGGGGTTAAAGGTCAAGGTGACATATGAACATATAATAATACAAAAAAGAGATCTGAATGACAAAAACTACCTAAAATTCTTCCCAGAAATCATATAATTTATAAAATAGAGTAAGGTAGACACAAGTCCATTAAAATGCAAAATACGAAGCTTCAAAACATTCACTGAAAGAAATTAGTGGAATGCAAAGTCATGAGAGATCATCCCCATTAAGTATCCTGGAAGAGACCTAAGTGATTAGATCTGATGCGTTATGTTTCAAAACAACCAGGAAACATCATATTGCTTACTGTAATTACTCTAAAGATGTATAAATGGCATATATATATATATATATATATATATATATATATATATATATATATATATATATATATATATATATATATATATATATATATATATATATATATATATATATATATATATATGAACCAAAGTGCAAAACATTCCACCAAACATATTCAAATCTACAAACTGTTGTTCCCCTCCCCTCTCCATCCCCTTGTTAGCAACAGTTGATATATCAGAATATGTGTTTAATATCCCACTGAAAGTCACTCTGTGATTTACAAAAGGTATTAATTTTGCTTTTTATCCACAAATAAAATCATATAATTGCAGTTAGAGCAATATTAATGACACTTACAAAGGTGGATTCCCTGTATTGCTCTAGCTGTCTATACGAATTCACGGTACTAAATCAGTTCCCATAGCAACACTATGCAAACATCATGATATTAAGAATTCAATAACTTAATATTTCTGAGTACTTATGATCAAACCTATATTGATCAGTATTTTCTGGACCTGCATGTTTTTGAAACATGTGCTTTTATATTCCACACCTAGGAGTCAGGTGCTAATTAAAGTAAGGAGTGTTCCAAGCTCAAGACTGCTAAAGGACTGGAATTTCATCAATAAAAACAATGTCTGTTTGTTTTCACTTACAATTAAGATAAGATCAGAGCACGCTTCCTATTGGAAAGATAGAATTTGTCCAAACAGCTTGCTAGAGGGATAGAACAGTAGCCTTACATATAGGTTAGAAACAATAAGGGGACATCCATAAATGACGTCACATACTTGAGAGTGGGGTTCAGATTTGTGACGATATGTGATGAGGGTAATAGGGGTGTTTAACAAATGTGACGTTGCATCAAAATGCTTAACTTTAAATAAAAGTTACACTTAATTTTTATTCCTAATTTTTGACTGCTAACAATTTATTTAATGACGTTTAAGTAGCTTCACGCATGTCGTGAATGAGCTCAAATTAAAACTGACTGGACTTGTAGCTACTAACACCCTTACTAGCCCCAATAGTGGCTTATTCCAAATAGCATTCTTCCGGTAAAGCTCGGTTGAAATAATCTATTGTTGCCAAACTTACATCCGCAATTTTAGCTAGACGAAAAATATGTTTAAAAGAATTTTATGCCAATTATAGCTTGCCAATGCCTCCTTTCTAATACATGTTTTCTCCTACAATAATAGAATGCAGCGCCAAAACTAAATATAAACAACGATAATGATGAATTTTTTTTATAAAAAAGCACGTCAATTTTCAAATAGGAAATAGGCTTTTTGTCTGGGAGGAGGGGGCAGAGTTTTGGGGCGTCATATTTGAGGGGTCTGACTTTTTGTGACAACGTGTGACGAGGGAGAGGGGGTAAAAAAATCGGCCAAAATCGCGTGATGTCATTTATGGATGGCCCCTAACTGATATTGTATCTAACTCTAGTGGCATAATATCGATATGCAAAATGTTGTCTTCTTTGACAAAACAATTCAGACACAATTTGTAACTTGAAAAAGCCAACATTTTGTCTAGTCTTTTCGAGCAGTATTACAATCCAAGTAAAACTATTTGCTTAGTTACATGATCGCCAAATATAGAGACATCTGTATTCGACGACTATCGGCCTCGTTTCTACATAGATATTTTGTATTATGTGATCGTTGCGCGTGAACATCACGAAAATGTACGCCGATAGAGTTGTATTATCTTAAAAATGCAATCTGAGAAATAGAATAGTTTTCATTTCGCAAACACGATAAGGAACGAAATAAGTTTGTTTTTTTATTAACGAAAAGATAAATGTTCTACTTGATATCGGGCAGATAGGGTTCAATACAATATCGTTAATTTTGTTAGTGCCTGATGAAGTTAAAGAACGAATGCCCTCTACCGCATGGTTTCAGCTAATTCCATCTTCTCAAAAGGAAATGGACCCTGAGCGTTCAGTCTATCATAACTTTTCAAATATTAAACGCTCGTTGGCAAAGATCATAGGAAACTCGAGCTACAGATTACATTGAACACGTCTTAAATTGTTGTGGTAGTGCGTATTTTGTCCATTGAAAAAATTCGGATGTATTTAGTACATTACTGTACGATAATGATGTAATCTGGCTATATATTCTTTAACTCTTTAACTTGACAAGAACTTCACCGTAAAGTCATCTTTGAAGTTATTTTAGATTAACATATCATTTGTATTGATTGCCACACAGTGTTAAGTTCAGTACTGACAAACAAATGTAGAGACTATATAGTAAAATTAATTGTGTTCTATGGCCTTCTTTACGAGTAGATCTATTACAAGTTTAGATACTCTTGACCTTCATTAATGCAATATATTCATGGCACAGTCCCACCACAAGTATCTTCCAAGTGGGATAACGTCCGAGGCATTGCAACTATTAACAGCATCCATTTGCAAGTTGAAAGTCTCACTATAATAAGCATGTGATGTAGGTCTGTATAAATGGATTAATTGATAATCAAAATGTATTATGCACAACTATTTGATCTATGTGGATATTCTCTTCTTCGTTCACGCATCCGTCTTCTATCTTCTTCTTCGTAGGCATTATACTGGAAATGTATGCTTCCTTGTCAAAGGATAAGCTTAATCGAAAATAGAGTTCATAGTAATATATTTGCACCAAACTGGTCATTTCCTTTGAAATCAGTAGAATTTTAAAACGTGTATAAAAAGAATCCTATCCAAAGAGATCCAATAGTATGTTTATCTACTTCCTGTCTGTCTCAGATAACATCAACAGAACGAGATAATACGCCCATCGTCATGGTTTCCATGGTCGTCATTATTGTTATAATCACAATAATCGAAATCAAATCAGCCTTGAATGATAATACGTTGCATTTACTTATTACCTAGCTATTTTATTACCTCATGCAATAGTTATCACCACCCCACCACAAATTTGCTCACAATAATTATCGTCGGTTTTTGAAACAAGTTATTTCACCAAAGAAAGGTGTATATTAGTGCCCTTTATACTGAAAGTTTGCATGGACGTCCGCTAAAGGGTGCTTCTCCCACCCCCAACTATGTTGAAAGTCTGTTGTACAGTATAAACATATATCTTTTGATTTGGTCTAACCCCTCCCTCTCGCCAATATACTAGGCTGTGTCGTACCAAAGAAATGATTAACATCTACGTTTCTGGGGACCCGTACAATTGCACACATAATGCTGTAAACGATTAACTATGTACATGTTTGTAATAGAAGCCAAAAACTCTAAGACCTATTAATACTAAAAATTTTACCAACTGCGTTGGAAAGCTTTAGTACTTTTTTTCAGTCAGATCGCTACGGTTTCTGCAGTGTGGCATAATGTCCTACCCAGTCACATTATCGTGATGCCAGGCCAACCAGTCCTAACACTAACCTCTTAAAGTTGGGTACCATTTTTATAAGTCATTGGTATGACTCTGATGTGATTCAAACCTGCGACCTCCCGCATCTGAGGCAGACACTCTAACCACTAAGGCCACTGAAACTATATGTTAATAGGTTTGGTTGAATTATATGCAAATATTTTTTTTTAAAAAAAATGTTAACAGGTTTGGTAGAATTATAATCAAATATTTTTAAATGTTAGAAGGTGTGGTTGAATCAAAATCAAATATTTTCTTCCAGATCGAATTCATTTTAAACATTATATAACAGATGATGAAATTTCAATTTTTCGTACCTTTACAAAAATATCACCTTACGTGTGGCCGAAGTTTTCTTTTGCCATATTAAAATTTCTATGTACATATTGTTTGGTCCCAAAACTTAATTTCGCCTATTAGTAGGGTCCACCTCCCTACAACATAGGCTCTGATCTGTCGTTGCATAATGCGAAGACAGACCACGGTCTGTATTCTTTGTCCTACACATAAAATTAAATTCTTTGGTACGGAAATGCGGACGCATAACTCCATTATGAGATCTGTCTTTTGGTTGTTGTGGTTTTTTTCTTTCTTTAGACACCACATGCAATCAGGTATAATATTAATCAGTACAATAGAAATACAGTCACCCTATACTGCAGTTTATTTCATTGGTTTATAGAAAATGTATTCCTTTCCGGGGTCAGCAAATAAGAGTTTAAGTGATTTGTGTAACCTGTTTCTTTTATAAAAGGTATATATTTCTGATTCATTGTAATATGGATTAATTTTATCTTATTTTTTGGCTTAGTGGTTTTTTTTAAGTGAAATTTAATGTACGTTGGTATATGGACTTATTCCTGACATTTGTTTTAAACGCGATATTTTGGCGGAATTTTGGAGAATATCTGACCAATTTTTTCTAATGACGTGCACTGTTTTCTTGCATAATTATATTACACATCAGTACATACCAACCTATCTACATTCTGATCTATTCATCCATCCATCCAAAGTAATCTAATATAATCCAATCTAATCTCCAATGGCCTAGTGGTTAGAGCGTCCGCCTCAGATGCGAAAGGCCGTGGGTTCAATCGCCGATCGAGTCATATCAAAGACTTACAAAATGGTACTTGGCGCTCAGCCTTAAGATGTTAGTGTTAGGACTAGTCGGTTTGGTGTCAGGATAATGTGAGTGGGTGGGGCATCATACTACTACATGTCTGCGGCACGATGCTCCAGTACTAGATATCACTATAAACCGCCACACTGCAGACATCGTGGCGATATTAAAGCTAGGTTAAAAATCATAATCACGTCACACACCACTAATCTAATCTAATCTAATCTTACCTTATCTTGCTGGTCGTTGAACAGATTTAAGCTGTCGCGAAGGCGTTGGTGTTAGCGAAAAAGAGCTACTTAAATATATGTGAGTAATCAAAGAGTACGAGGTATTGCAAAAATATTACATCATCTTAAAAATTAACTGTTACATCATATGCATGTACATCGGCGGCATGTAAACATCAATTTTCAGATGTAAACCTTAGGAACCACCTATTTTGGTTGATTTTAATTTTGGTGGTTTAGCTACAAAAATAAAATTTTAAGTTATGAATGTCCAATGTTCACTACAGGTTTAAAATGTTTTTCTTGGTCTCTAAATTAGTGGTTAAATATATGTTGGTACCCCAGAAAAAAATAGCAAATACTTTGATGCATGGTAATTTTGGTTCCCATGCGAAATAGAACACATTGGATATATATTGTCACATACTTGCATATTGTTTTTCATGTTTTAGCAAACCAGAGATTGATTAATATAGTTCATTTTTCATTTCATAAGTTGCACTCAACTTTGACTAGTTGTTCATTGAAACATTGCATTTATTTGTGATACTATTTTCCCCACCTTAGAAATAAATTCAAGATTATTGCTTAGTTATGCCTTTTGAAGCATCCGTTTCTTATTCAAAACATTATGATTTTAAAACGACAGACTGATAAGTTTGGCCAAATTTACTTTCTTTTTCGTTTTGTACATCACGGTTGAGGTTAAGTTTTGAACGGCATAAAGAATGATAGCTATAAAAATGGGTCATAGAGGACATTGAAACATTGCATACAGGCTGGGGAGGCAACTGAAACGTTTTTTATGAATTCGCTTGAAACAAAAGCTGACATGTCTAATGCCTGCAGCTATTTTTTCAAATTTACCTTGACGAGAGCATGTGATTTTAATTCCACTTTGACTCATCCTACACAAGGTTTTAAAATTTCTGAATGCTACCTACATTAATGATACATAGACTAATTGAAACCTTACCAACAACGTCTGCTTGAAAAATAGAGTATGCATGAACGGCTTGTTCATGCATGAGACAACATATGGCCTTACAACACAATTAATTTTACTGTGTATTCTCTACATTTATTTCTCAGCACACACATATCTCTGTGACAGTCAATACAAATCTTATATTCACCTGAAATACATTGAAAGATGACTTCACGGTAAAGGTCTTGTCAAAGGTTCAACTGCATTTTGTTTGAAAGGCTTGTCCGTCAATAAGCCAAAGTGCAATGAAGCACAGATTTCACTTCCGGATCATTGCCAAGACCTTATTACTCACTGTACACTGTCGCCGAAACACCGACTACCACACCATAAGCCCATATTCTAAAGAATAAACAATTGCTTTTAAATCCATACCAAGAATGTCTAAATCTAGCTCTTGTATCACCACCAATCGGATACAGAACAAATAGACTGGGACTACATTCAAGAAATATTAATTGTGACCTGATTCCATATCTCAACGGTTTGTTGGTTTAACACTTTGTCAGTCGGGTCTACCGTCCAGTTTTGACTATGAGATCATTTACATTAAAATGACCGAAACAGATTCTAAAATTAATCATCTCTGTAAGAGATCATAAAGTTAATTATTGCTCTCTCTCTCTCTCTCTCTCTCTCTCTCTCTCTCTCTCTCTCTCTCTCTCTCTCTCTCTCTCACACACACACACACACACACACACACACACACCAAAACGAATCAAAATAGAAAGTCTTTCCGCTGTTTCGAAAGATCTATGCATGCTAAAAGAATCGCGAAATAGCATAGGTCCATGAGTTGGCTGTTTGGTTTGTTGGTATGGGTTTAACGCCATTTTAGGAACATGGCGGCCAGAATATTTTGGCAGAGGAAGAACCCGAGAAGAACAATCAAGAACTGAAAGCAATTAGCAAACTGTCTCACATACCTACATTGGCCGGTCCCGAGACTTGAATCCACACAGACGTGACATGTCACTAAGGATGAGTTTCTTAAAGTTAGACCATTCGGCCATCAGAGGAATTTGACCACTGGGCCTCTTGTGGCCCCAAAGAGTTTATGTTAAATGCTTTTCTAGTCTGCAGCTGTACGTGCCCCTTTGTCACAAAAGTTTATCAGCAACAAGTTGAACTCAGATTCAGAGGTCAACATTAGATACATCGTTAAAATCGTTTGATAGCCCTGTTACTACACAGCTATGTAAGTACGGAACAAATGAGCCGCATGAGGGGTGCTTGAACCAGAGACCCCGCAAAATTTAGAGGTCTACTCTACCGCCTGAACTTTTCTAGCCTCTGCTTGTTATGAAATTTAAGTTATAATGTCATCGTTCTTTGTAAAATTATATAAAAAAACATACCTAAATTCTGCGTCTTAATAAAAAAAACTTTTTTTTATATCAATGATGTTACTGGCCACATGGGTGTTGATGCTACCATAGGAGCTAACACATGAGAATATTTAATGAACACAAATCATGTACTTTTTAAGTTCCATCAAAAGCGCTAATAAGAATCCTAAGAAAACCTTTCACGTAAAATTCCTGTTATGGTCCGGTGCCTACTCTTCAGATGCTATAGATCTTGTTTGACAGAGCTTGGCACCGCAAACTAACAGATCAGTACCGTAGCAAACAGTGTCAGACATTCTGTATATTTAATCCATAACTAAGATTTGATGATGATTTGTGATGATAATAATAATGATGTTGACTTTTAAAGGCTGCTGTATCTATACTAATTGGTATATGTTTTGTGTACACATTCCTTCTCATGCTTACCTATATATACTAAATATCTCGATGTTTTGTGCATTGTTATGTATATCTATGTTTATGTAACTCCTGGTACATGATTTTGTCGTATGTGTGTGAGTGTGTGTATGTGTGTGTGATTTAGAATTTTAACGTAGCTTTAACAAGTTTTCTGTCTGTAGTGTGGTAGTTTATAGTGATGTCTAGCACTGCAGCATGATTCCGCAGACATTTAGCATGATATCCCACCCAGTCACATTATCCTTACACCTAGCCGACCAGTCCTAACAGTAACCGCTCTAATTTTTGAAATGTTTGATTGAAGACTGTAAATTCTACTGATTACATATTCTGCATGGGGTTTATTTTAAGGTATTGCAGAACGTAAAGGTGCATATGATATATAAACAGATGCTTTCATGCGTCTTGACAGTTACTAATAATATTATTAGACAGGTCAATCATGTGGTATCATAAAAATTAGATTAATTAACATTGGATGAGTTAGGTCACATGAATAGATATTTAGATATTTTGAAACATTGTTAAGCAAGATCTGTCATGGTGGAATATATTTTGATATATAGTCGCAATTGATTCTTGAAGGTGTATATAAGGAGAATAACGAGCAATCAGATTTCATTCTTGGAGTCATTCTTATTTCTTGTCTTCCTGTTGTAGTTCAAAGTCTGCAGACGTATGTTATTTGGTACTTATATATTATATTAGAGGAAAATATTGAAAACAGAAATTGTTCATTGAACTATAATATTATTGTGGAACTATTGTGGGTTATACAATGAAGCTCTGGACAACGCATTTTTGTAAACGTCGCAATTCTTGGCAGACTATTATATTTCTGGTTCTGAAATGTATACGGAGCTTTTCATTCTTTTGGATTTTAATGTAACATTATCAGGATTATTTTGTTTTCACTTCATACTGCTGTAAGTTCCGGTTACATTATCATTATTAACTTTAATAATTAAATTATTTGCTAAGTTTTACAAAATATGTTAGGTTTGCTTTTCTCTTACTTAGTTTATGACCGTAGAGTAGCAACAATTTAGACTGCTTTTAATGCATACAAATCTATAGTACCATTCTACATATTTCGTACAGATATCCCTTCTAATGCATACCAGTCTCTGCTACTACAGGATCTTTAATTCTATGCAGATACAACATCTAATGCAAACTAGACAATAATTGGAACATCACATGAAACTTTTTTCTGGCTTTCCATAGAAACTTATACTGACTAATTTTGCGAGGGAATTATTTACAACCTTGAATTTCATTGGGGAAACGCAACCCCTCGTTTAGCTTAGCCATTCAGTATTAACTTTCTCTAACCACCCGAAACTTTTACCATTGCCATCGAATTCAGAATAAATATCTCAAGTCCACCTTTATTAATAACTATTTTGGAAATATCATTTAATTACACCTATTTCAAATGTCACGATTTTTCACAAAATTTGTATCTGGCTTACCTCAACTTTCTCATTTTCTGCCATCTCACATTACGTTAACATTGCTTCTATCTGTCTCATCGTTATTCGAACGGACTCTTCTTAAAACTCACTCATTCCCCCAAACAGAGCATATCCAGTTCTTCGCAGGCAGCAATTTCTTGCGAACCTAACTCAGATGTCAAAATAATTTATAGTGTCACGCTGACAACGACAGAGAGCATCTACAAAATATTTGCACCTTACACTTGCAATATGTTCGCCCAAGTGTTTGAGCTTTAACATACACATTTATCGACTCTCTTCTCTCAGTACGCTAATTTATAATGTTCCCACTCCCAAAAAGCAATAAAAGACAAAGAAAACAACACACTTGCAATTTAACAATATTAGCAATCAAAATATTTTAACCTCATTACATTTTTGCTAATATACTAAATTCAGAATATTAGCGACATAAAATATTAACAAAATGACAATTTTAAATAGTGTTAATTAAGACATTTAGCAAAATTGTTCGTAGCTAATTTACTCTCCACGCCAAATTTGCAAAACTATCGATTTAATTAAAATGTTGACTTTGCTAGTTTACATCGGAAAATTACGAGGACGTTCTGGATGGATGTGCATTATAGTGAGTTAATGCTAATGTGATCTTAAATGTCAGATATAAATTAAGTCATATATCAGTAGTCTTTATATCTTCAGTCGAAATTGCGGAAGAGAAATTCATATTAATGTAGATCCTTTCAATGAGATTTTATTGCAATTACAAAATTATTCACTTGTCTAACGTTTCTTAGTTTGCAAACTGTTTTGAGGAGGACACATACACACATACACACACACGTACAATAGTAACTAATCATTACCACTGCAAATTTATTCTATATCATATCAGTCAATTCGTTGCAAAGTATATGGTATCAATGTCTAACCTTGCCACAGACTGTAGTAAGTGGCGTCATTCTCTAACCTTGACAGACTGTAGCATATGGTATCAATGTCTAACCTTGCCACAGACTGTAGTAAGTGGCGTCATTCTCTAACCTTGACAGACTGTAGCATATGGTATCAATGTCTAACCTTGCCACAGACTGTAGTAAGTGGCGTCATTCTCTAACCTTGACAGACTGTAGCATATGGTATCAATGTCTAACCTTGCCACAGACTGTAGTAGGTTGCGTCATTCTCTAACCTTGACAGACTGTAGCATATGGTATCAATGTCTAACCTTGCCACAGACTATGGTATGTGGCGTCATTGTCTAACCTTGCCAGACTGTAGCATATGGTGTCATTATTTAACCTTGCCACCGACTGTAATAAGCGGCGTCATTGTCTAACCTTGCCAGACTGTAGCACATGGTATCATTGTCTAACCTTGCCACAGACTGTAGTTATAGTCAGAGGACAAACCTGAAATGTTATGTAATGGACCTAGTTATGTAATGAGAACCAGAGCGAGAGACACCGTCATGTATATGAACCGCAGGAAAAGACGCGAAGCAAAACACCGGTAATATATATATATATATATATATATATATATATATATATATATATATATATATATATATATATATATATATATATATATATATATATATATATATATATATTAAAATCGAAGCAAACGGACGGCAGATCCTCATAAACATTCATTTAGGAAGTCAACAACCCAGTTCACCCACCTCCCTCCTCCTCGTATCAACGTAGCAATCTGTTTAGAAGTGACGAAACTGGAAAATGGATTTGACTGTCCTCAGTCAGGTCGGTCGATGTCTTTATTATGGACGCCGTGATACCCGTGATATCAGGCAAAAACGGTATATGATTCTTTAATTCTTCTTTAGCTTAACTGTTTGGAAGATGCTGAATCATGCTCAAGAGAATTTACACGCATGAAAGTTAAACACTACGTTGGATCTTTTCTTGTTTATTTGCTGGTTTTGCTACATTTTGGGGTGGGTGGGTAGGTTAGGTGGTATACAGTATTAGCCACTATGGATACATCTAGGCGAAACGTCAGAGAAAATAAAATCGTCAAATTGTATGGACTCTGGAGGCAAACCCGTCAAACTTTATAAGCGACGACGTACCCGTGAAGAGGGGGTTCCGGAATTGTTTGAAGAGAAGAGTAACTTTCAGGGACTCGCGGCCTAAAAACAAATTTCTTGCACCTCGTCTTTGATTTTCCTCGCCAATTGTGTATGCAGATTCAAATCATAGAGTATGTTAGGCACACAGTAACAGTAACTAGGAACTGATTTGACCATTGCATTTTTGTGAGTAGGAGTTGGGGTGAGGATGATTATTGATTTCCTATTTAAAAAAATTCCAGACACCCACCTTTTTAAAAATTAAAAGGTTGATCGATTACTTATAGAGACGTTCGGCGTCAGAGGTGTAACTGGTTTATAAACTTTTGCTTCCATGAAAATACAAGATGACGATAAGAAATCGTCCAATGCCGTCTAAAATTGGACTGGACGATGTTTTCATAGTTTTGAACAACGCTTGGCAAAACATTGACCGCTGATACGAGTCTATTGCTATGATCATATTAGCATGTGGTTATTACTATTAGCTACGCATGCGCAGTTCATGGACGTAGCCCTTATGACATGTAGCTGACACATTCGTACAAGCGACATCTGGTACACCATTTGGTTTCTATACACTAAACAGAAGCTGTATGCAGAAATGAAATGGTAACAAATTGTACGTATATGATACATGTCTCGTGTACTTCTATTGCACAAGTTCTGATGGCTTGTTCCATGTACTTAAAGGATGAGATGTTATTAGGAAGAGCTCGTGGAGAAAGAGGTCAAGCGGAGTTCTAACATTTAACCTACTATACAATAAACAACCAAACTCGAGAGGAAATTAATCATATTTAAGTGCATATGTCAAGAAATACATTAAATATATCACCTCCTATACTCTCTCTCTCTTTCTCTCTCTCTCTCTCTCTCTCACACACACACACACACACACTCTCTCTCTCTCTCTCTCTCTCTCTCTCTCTCTCTCTCTCTCTCTCTCTCTCTCTCTCTCTCTCTCTCTCTCTCTCTCTCTCCTTGTACCTGCATGACAACTATTTTGTATTGTATCAAGCTATGAAAGTTGAACACTACGTTGGATATTTTCTTGTTTGTTTGTTAGTTTTGCTACTTTTTCGGGTGACTGGGTGGGTGGGTAGATAGGTGGTATACAGTATTAGCCACTACGGATACAGCTGGGCGAAACTTCAGAGAAAATAAAATCGTCAAAATGTATGGACTCTGGAGGTAAACCCGTCAAACGTTATAAGCGACGACGTACCCGTGAAAAAGGGGTTCCGGAATTGTTTAAAGAGATAGAAGAGTAACTTTCAGGGACTCACGGCCTAAAAACAAATTCCTTGCACCTCATTTTTGATTTTCCCCGCCAATTGTGTATGCAGATTAAAATCATAGAGTATATTTTCCATTCAGCAACAGTCACTAGGAACTGATTTGACCATTACATTTTTGTGAGTAGGAGTTGGGGTGAGGATGGTATTGATTTCTTATTTTTTAAAAATTCCGGACACCCCACATTTTTAAAAATTAAAAGGTTGATCTACTACCTATAAAGAGTTCAGCGTCAGATGTCTAACTGACTTGTACACATTTGCTTCAGCTCTGTATGATAGTCCATGAAAATACAAGATGACGATAAGAAATCGTCCAATGCCGTCTGAAATTGGTCTGGACGATGTTTTCATAGTTTTGAACAAGGCTTTGCAAAACATTGACCGCTGATGCGAGTCTATTGCTATGGTCCTATTAGCATGTGGTTATTACTATTAGCTACGTATGCGCAGTTCATGGACGTAGCCCTTATGACATAAAGCTGACGCATGCGTACAAGTGACATCTGGTGAACCTTTTTGTTTCTATACGCTAAACAGAAGTTGTATGCAAAAATGAAATGGTAACAGATTTTGCGTATATAATACTTGTCTCTTGTACTTCTATTGCACAAATTATAATGTCTTGTTCCATGAATTTAATGGATGGAGATGTTATCACAAAGAGCTCGTGGAGAAAGAGGACAAGCGGAGTTGTAAGATTTAACCTACTAAACAATACACAACCAAACCCGAGTGGAAATTAATCATTATTTTGTAATGTATCAAGCTATTAAGCTTTTCAAATCTTTTTACCTCGGAAAAGGGCATTACACATTGCATGTATAAATTTGGGGGTGGGGTTCTCCGACTTTTCATTCATGGAATTTCCACTGACTTGCAATTTGAAGCGAATGCTATTCTGATGTTTAGCTTTATTTTACCTATCCATAAATATGGACCTTTTTGACCTCATTCATGTATTTTATTAAATGGTTTTTATGTTAGTCATGTATATAGAGAATTAAATAACAACTGTCCATGGTACCCCTAATGAGCTAGGATTCAGTCCCACGCATTCATCTATCAACGACACAAACAGTCTGGAATTCGCAAAGCAACATCAATATGGCTGGGTTAGTTTGCTGTAGTCGCGATTATTTGTTTTATTGTTTATTGCCTAAAGACATATGTGAACGTATGTAAACGTAGTAAATCATGGACTACTACTGATGCGGCTGGTCTAAATCAAGTTGCCCTATTATGATACTATATTTCTTTCAATGTGAACACACTGACGCTATTTCGATTTCCATTTGTTTTCTTTCTCGACAGGCCAAGGTTACTCTGTGCCTCCTGGTGTGGGATTGTTCCTTCGCTTCAGGACTTTTTTTATTTGACTGGTATCACGCTTCAGGGTAATTTACTGGAAATGTTTTATAAACGTACCGTGATAGATACACTTGTTACTTGTTATATACTAGCACATCTAGTGCAATCAGCAGTGTTACTCTTTGAAGCGTCAAGACAATACTCATGCACGCAGTTTGTTAACTTTACAACATGAATATAGCGTATGATATAACCACAAAGAACCTGAAAATATTGTTTACGTCTTTGTTACCTCTGTATTCGTTAACATGAGTGTACTCAGTTTTAACATGGTGAATTTCGTAACGTTTTGTTTTTATCTCCTAGCAATATAAATGTTCTTTGACTTTGTATGTGTCTGTCATTTTCTCCAAATGAACGTATTACATGTATTAAAATAATCTCTCTCTCTCTCTCTCTCTCTCTCTCTCTCTCTCTCTCTCTCTCTCTCTCTCTCTCTCTCTCTCTCTCTCTCTCTGTTGCCTAGGGCGTCAGGTTTTAAGACGGATGTGAGCTTTTCTTTTAGTTGGGGTTGAGTGTGGGCGACAAAGTTATAGTTCACCCTTAGACAGGTATATCTGGCTCTGTGTGTGTGTGTGTGTGTGTGTGTGTGTGTGTGTGTGTGTGTGTGTGTGAATTTAAAATGGTAACCCTTTCGTCCAGCCACAGTAGTGAATCAGCCATGGACAGTTAGTTATGACTACTAATATGGGTAAATAACTCCTACCCGATTCTTCTTTACATACATGTATATCCACCTAGGAATCCCATAACTAATTTAAGTCACGCCTATCGATGTCTTTTCAAGCAGACATGAACTGCTCTACTTCATGCTAACACATTTAACAGATCATATTAGTATTCCGATATAGTTCCAATTTTTTTTTTACGTAGGTAACATACATAATAGAATAGTTATTCTAATTATGGATCTCTGGTTTGTAAGTTCGGTTGGTTTGCGTGAGCAGACACGTGATTCACGAAAGGTACCAAAAGACGGTCAAGGGCATTCTGACGTTTTAATTGCTCAGTTCAAATACAAATTTCATGGAAGAACGATTTTTTAAATACGAAAATAAGACACTATCTCTGATATAAGGGGGTGGAGTGCGGGTAAATGCGTAGTCGAGTCTCCAGACCACTTGCATTTGTGCATAGTTCCAAGTTAATTATGCAGCTAAAGGCAGCACCATGCAAGATGAAATGAAAGGCGCACAAAGATGGATGGATTTGTGAACTATATTTCTAACGTAGCTTTAACAATGTTCCAGTCATATCCCTACGATGTCTGCAGAGTGGCATTTTATAGTGATGTCTAGGACAGTGACATGCACCGGACATGTAGCATGATGTTCCACCCATTCACATTACTATGGCATTAATGTTAAGCGCTTAGCGAGGAAGCTGTTTAGTGCCATCTAAAAAAAAAAAAATAAATACGTATAATGAATCGGCCAGACTTCGACTCCGCGACCATATCTATGGAATCCTGTTAGGTTACGTGAGCGGTCAGCACGAAGACAGGAGCTAGGTAGTGGGCAATAAAGTTAGAGAATTACGAATGTAAAAAGCTTTAAGTGTATTGGTTCATTGGTGTATGTGTTCGCGCGCGAGGAGACGTGCGTGCGTGTATATTTGTAAGTTTAATAAAGGAAGAATATTCTCGTAGATCGTTGAGAACCTGATACCGCTTGATATATATATATATATATATATATATATATATATATATATATATATATATATATATATATATATATATATATATATATATATATATATATATATATGCAATAAACTGACGACGAACAGTAGGAAACTAGTAACTAACTAGCCTAAGCGCTTTCGGCTCGTAATGAGTCTTTTTCAAAGGCAAATACAAAACATATATACGACAAACAAATAAACACAAAAACGTTGTGTTTGTAAACCTCTACATGGCTGTCTCAACATGTGTTAAAACTATAAATACAACCAGCTTGTATAGACTAGTTGCGGAGACTGAAAACGGTGTATAATTCCCTAAAAGTCTACAAGCCAAAGCGACATCTATTTTTACTTTTCGTACATTTATGTAACGCAGATTATATTTGTATGATTTGTATTCTTTATATATATATATATATATATATATATATATATATATATATATATATATATATATATATATATATATATATATATATATATATATATATATATATAAAGCGGTATATACTTTGAGTCCACCTGCAACCTGCACATATGCACAGACCCAGATATACCTCTCATAATGCGCTCGTAGATCTGTGATTGTGCAGCTTGTTAGATGTAGTAGACAAGTACAAACAGCATAGACCGTGATCAGCAGGCTATTTGTTGTTTGCAGCTAGGCGCACAGCATTAAGAGGTTAGTGTTATGACTGTTCGGCGCACACACACACACACACACACACACACACACACACACACACACACGCACACCTGCCAACAAGACTTCCTTTAGGTTGCTTTCGTGAATATATATATATATATATATATATATATATATATATATATATATATATATATATATATATATATATATATATATATATATATATAAATATATATATATATTATTCTCCAGTTCTATGAGATTTACGGGCTTGTTGAAGAGTACAGCACAATTCTAAAGTAAATATGTTTTATGAAATATTGAGTTACGTTCATTTGATGGCTTGTTACTCATGTGCTCGTCTACAAAACACAGATGTTACTGCAGTAATGGAGAATTAAGCCTTACGTTGGTTTATGTATTTTCTCAACTCCGTACAGCTGTGGTATATTCTCACACTGTCCTTGAACTCCAATATAGAGAAACGCATTCAACTAAAATGTACGCTAAATAGCAAAAACTACGGAAGACAAAGAGGGTTAGGAGAGCTATTTTGATTTTAATTTAAAAAAGGAAGTTGCTTTAGGGTCGGATTAGATCGTTTTTTCTTTAAAAGAAAAAGAGGAGTGTAACTGTTAATATGAAACAAGTTAATGAAATTTCTTTACTGTAATTGTCCGAAAATCTACGTGCAATTTGTAAACATAAAGCAACTTATCAGAGGAGACATGTAGATGAAAACTTCATTTCCTTTTCTCTACCAGAAGTCATTTAATTTGGAGCGGGGTTTAAGATTACACGAATGTTACATTTATTTAAACGTTTATTTTAGACTGGGGAGATGATTGAACGTCTCTTAATATATCTTGGAATTCTGTACCGCGCTTACACGTATATGAAAACTGTAGCAATTTCTTGTACTAAAATCCATGCTGTTGCTAATTATTCCTGCAAGGTTTTAAGATCTTTACATGAAATTCTCACGAAATCTAAACAATAACAGGAATTAAAATTCCGTGCGTGCTCCGAATGTTCTTATGTGGTAAACCTATTGCGTCATACCAGATTTTGTGGCAAACATGTTGATTTTTTTAACAGTTTATGTGGTAAACATGGTGATTTTAGAATAGTTTATGTTTAAACATACTGATTTCAGAATATTTTTGGGAGCAACAACAAAATTAATTTTAAAAACGGCAATTCCCTCAAGGGCACATTCTATGAAATTTCTTCACTTCCCATGACACACCTGGAGTGGAGGGATAGTGGAAGTGACTCCCCAAGAACTAATTTGTGGATTGGTGTTTGTTTTTTTTAAAAGAAAGGGTGGTGTCTGGGCTGGTGTATGGTGTGGAGAGTGGGAATTTCCTGGAAATTAAAAGCAACTTTCATCTTTTATAAGAGTATGTTATATCTGTACACATTGGAAAGGAAGTGGGATAGGTAAATTTATCTCAAAAAATGACCTACCTACAACAACAAACCCCCATTAAACATAAACAAAATCCGCCAAAATAATTATTCAATTCAAATCAATATCTGGGCAATCGGGAAAGGGGGCGGGTGCGGGAAAAGGGGCGAATTTGCCAATACATAATTTGTATAACAGAAATAGTCTTTCAGTTTGGAGGGGGGTAGGGTAGTGACAACATGATACTTATAAGAACGCCTCACTATATAAGGTAAAACTATGGGACAAATATATGGATGTCAAAGAGAATTTGGAAACAGCTATGAGATAAATATTGGGATATTTTACATAATTTCGGAACAATTATGTGGAAAATACATATATTAAAAATATTAGGTGTTCAATGGGATTTATACAAAATATAGGACTAAACAAGATTTTGCATTTATATGGATTTATATAATGTTGGGTTCGTTCCAAGGCAGTTATTTCTATCTGATATTTAGATCTCCTCTTTTGAAATTCACAAATACATTGTAGTTCATGTTACAAACTGCGATAAACAGTACAATATATTAGGAAAACTCCTGATTAAATACAATAATTATTTGTTTAATTAGTGACTTTACTCTGATCAACCTAAATAATCAAGTTTGGAAACAGTAGATCCAGAAAGCAGACCTATAGGGTAAAGGTCACTGACTGATTCTAAACTTGGAATTCAACAAAGAGGAAAGGCAATGAAACCGGACAGTTTAACTGTTCATATATTAAGGAAGGAAACATGAACATAAAAACCTACTTTGGGACTAACCAAAATTTTGAAAGGCTACAGAACAATCTAAACGAAAGAAGACAAATTCAAAGTTCTATTATTCATAATTCTTCTTTATTTCTTTAAGGAACAAGATCAAATATACCAAAAGAGATGTGAGGGAAAATATATGTAGAAACACTTGATTAGGTAAACATGAGGAACATTTGTAAAGTTCCGAACAGCTCTGTGTGCTTGGATTGGACTGAAGAGTGTCCACAAATAAAAGAAACGATGAAGAATCGAACTTGATGAGTCTATATTGCAAGCCAAAATTAAGTGACAGCCTAACATTTCGGTCCAGCTTTTATTGCCAGTGTTAGCTTACCAGGTAGCATATAATTCACGCTTGAATCCAAAAAAAAAACAAAATAGGAAAAAAAATATATTTAAAAAAATGTATAGGTAAAACACATTCATTAATATCTTTCTTTTAAAGATGTTACTCTCTGATATAGGTCGAATACGACCGCTAGGCGATGATTTTACAACACAACACACCAACAACGTTCATTATTATCTATCCATGCAAGAAAAGAGTCAACTAAGACAAAATCTTTTCATTTTTGTACGAAAACAGCTATTTAATATTTGCACAATCTAAAGGTTGCGAAAAAATGTTGTATTTAATAATAATGACACCTTCCAAAATTACATACATGCATAACAGTAATATAGGTCACCCCCCAATACATCTATGCATTACAGTAGTATATGTCACCACCCCAAATTACATATATGCATAACAGAAGTATAGGTCTCCCCCATTACATCTATGCATGACAGTAGTATAGGTCACGACCCCAAATTACATATATGCATAACTGTAGTATAGGTAACCACCCCAAATTACATATATGCATAACAGTAGTATAGGTCACAACCCCCTATTACATATATGCATAACAGTAGTATAGGTCACCACCCCAAATTACATATAAGCATAACAATAGTATAGGTAACCACCCCAAATTACATATATGCATAACAGTAGTATAGGTCACCACCCCAAATTACATATAAGCATAACAATAGTATAGGTAACCACCCCAAATTACATATATGCATAACAGTAGTATAGGTTACCCCCCAAATTACATATATGCATAAACAGTAGTAAAGGTCACCACCCCAAATTCCATATATGCATAACAGTAGTATAGGTCACCACCCCAAATTACATATATGCATAACAGTAGTATAGGTCACCACCCCAAATTACATATATGCATAACAGTAGTATATGTTACCCCCCAAGTTACATATATGCATAACAGTAGTAAAGGTCACAACCCCCTATTACATCTATGCATTACAGTAGTATAGGTCACCACCCCAAATTACATATATGCATAACAGTACTATAGGTTACTCCCAAATTACATATATGCATGACAGTAGTAAAGGTCACCACCCCAAATTGCATATATGCATAACAGTAGTATAGGTCACCACCCCAAATTACATATATGCATAACAGTAGTAAAGGTCACCACCCCAAATTACATATATGCATAACAGTAGTATATGTTACCCCCCAAATTACATATATGCATAAAAGTAGTATATATTGCCCCCCAAATTACATATATGCATAAAAGTAGTAAAGGTCAAAACCCCCTATTACATCTATGCATTACAGTAGTATAGGTCACCACCCCAAATTACATATATGCATAAGATTAATATAGGTTACCCCCCCAAATTACATATATGCATAACAGTAGTAAAGGTCACAACCCCCTATTACATCTATGCATTACAGTAGTAAAGGTCACCACCCCAAATTGCATATATGCATAACAGTAGTATAGGTCACCACCCCAAATTACATTTATGCAATACAGTAGTAAAGGTCACCACCCCAAATTACATATATGCATAACAGTAGTATAGGTCACCACCCCAAATTACATATATGCATAACAGTAGTATATATTACCCCCCAAATTACATATATGCATAACAGTAGTATATATTGCCCCCCAAATTACATATATGCATAACAGTAGTAAAGGTCACAACCCCCTATTACATCTATGCATTACAGTAGTATAGGTCACCACCCCAAATTACATATATGCATAACAGTAGTATAGGTTACCCCCCAAATTACATATATGCATAACAGTAGTAAAGGTCTCCACCCCAAATTGCATATATGCATAACAGTAGTATATATTGCCCCCCAAATTACATATATGCATAACAGTAGTAAAGGTCACAACCCCCTATTACATCTATGCATTACAGTAGTATAGGTAACCACCCCAAATTACATATATGCATAACAGTAGTAAAGGTCACAACCCCCTATTACATCTATGCATTACAGTAGTATAGGTCACCACCCCAAATTACATATATGCATAACAGTAGTAAAGGTTACCCCCCAAATTACATATATGCATGACAGTAGTAAAGGTCACCACCCCAAATTGCGTATATGCATAACAGTAGTAAAGGTCACAACCCCCTATTACATCTATGCATTACAGTAGTATAGGTCACCACCCCAAATTACATATATGCATAACAGTAGTATAGGTTACCCCCCCCCAAATTACATATATGCATAACAGTAGTAAAGGTCACCACCCCAAATTGCATATATGCATAACAGTAGTATAGGTAACCACCCCAAATTACATATATGCATAACAGTAGTATATATTACCCCCCAAATTACATATATGCATGACAGTAGTAAAGGTCACCACCCCAAATTGCGTATATGCATAACAGTAGTATAGGTCACCACCCCAAATTGCATATATGCATAACAGTAGTATAGGTCACCACCCCAAATTACATATATGCATAACAGTAGTATAGGTTACCCCCCAAATTACATTTATGCATAACAGTAGTAAAGGTCACCACCCCAAATTACACATATGCATAACAGTAGTATAGGTCACCACCCCAAATTACATATATGCATAACAGTAGTATATATTACCCCCCAAATTACATATATGCATAACAGTAGTAAAGGTCACAACCCCCTATTACATCTATGCATTACAGTAGTATAGGTCACCACCCCAAATTACATATATGCATAACAGTAGTATAGGTTACCCCCCCCAAATTACATATATGCATAACAGTAGTAAAGGTCACCACCCCAAATTGCATATATGCATAACAGTAGTATAGGTAACCACCCCCAATTACATATATGCATAACAGTAGTAAAGGTCACCACCCCAAATTACATATATGCATAACAGTAGTATAGGTTACCCCCCCAAATTACATATATGCATAACAGTAGTAAAGGTCACCACCCCAAATTACATACATGCATAGCAGTAGTATAGGTAACCACCCCAAATTACATATATGCATAACAGTAGTAAAGGTCACCACCCCAAATTACATATATGCATAACAGTAGTAAAGGTCACCACCCCAAATTGCATATATGCATAACAGTAGTATAGGTAACCACCCCAAATTACTTACATGCATAACAGTAGTAAAGGTCACCATCCCAAATTGCATATATGCATAACAGTAGTATAGGTCATCACCCCAAATTACATGCATGCATAACAGTAGTATAGGCCACCACACCAAATTACATATATGCATAACAGTAATATAGGCGTCAGGCCCAAATTACATACATAATTATAAAACAAACCAACACATAAGAAGAGTGTGGACGCACAAATAAAGCAAGTGTTAAGTAGTAACATTTTTATTAGTTTTCTTTCTTTTCTCTCTGGCAAAAAGATTATAAACTGATACAATAGTTTCTCTGTGACTACATCTTAAGGTGTCGCAAATATTCTGTTCGTGTGGGTTCGGTTACAAGTACGGAGCGAAATATTTCACACGAATGTCTGCCTATAATTATTGGACAACATCGACTAAAATGATATTCTGTTTCCAAAATATTATTTATACAATATGGACAAAGTCTATATTCGTGTTTCGGTTTCTATAAATTAACCGTAACAAAAGTTAGCTGCCATTCAATTTACAGCATAATTTCCAAAAAGTAGGCCTGTGTAATCAGAGCCAATACTTTTCAAGAGATAAATCTGTCTGACATCTTATGTACTCTCAGTTTTATGTAATTCTATTTTTGAATCATGCATTAATATTCATAAAAGTCTCTTTGTTTCTAGTCCATGGCTTTACATCTTTATAAAAGTTTACCTTACTTTTCCAATAGTTAGAGCATTGGATAAGTATGATATGTTTATCCAATTAAAGTTGCATTTCACTTGAACAGTAATACAAACACATCTGCATAAAGAACAAGAAAAAGTTTCAACACGTTTTCTATCATTAACACTTACAATTTGCAAGATTACTTTGAAGGTCATTTAGAAAAGGTAGAACGTCAATGGCAACATTACGCAATCCTCTAAAACACTTATTGAACATTGAAATATATCACTTAATCAACTCGACGTTATTACTCAAGCTTCTTACAAAATTTTCTGTGGAAAGATCAAATATTGACATTGTTTTTACTATCACTATTAGCGGTAGTAGCAATTATTATACATTTTTTAAATCTTTTCACGAGGTAAGTTTACACTTAGGATTTCATTAACTTGAAACTTTTGTTTTCAATATTTTCATTTAATTATCGCGCCATAATTTCAACTTTACCAAGTAAATAAATAAATAAATAAATAAATAAATAAATATATATATATATATATACATATATATATATATATATATATATATATATATATATATATATATATATATATATATATATATATATATATATATATATTATTTTCAGCAATATTTGTTCATTCTGAATCTATTTCAACGCCATTTGTTGATTGGCAACAATATTACATTTGCGTGTTAGCAGTTTCTGTGGTTGATGACAAAGTTTGACTGTCTCTTTATAACTCCTTATCTCTCTTTTTAAACGTTCATCTACTGGCGGTAAAATAACCTTCTGAAAAGTTCATCTGATTGTGGATAACTAACCTTCGGAAACGTTCGTCTGCTTGTGGATAACTAACCTTCGGAAACATTCGTCTGCAAATGGTATATATAAAATTTAGAAACGTTCGTCTGCTGGTGGTATAAATAACCTTTGAACAGTTTGTTGTTTACTTATAACTTTGACACAGTACCCTTTAGCCGAACCGAGACCATACAATCCTGGTTATGTCTTTTATAGACTCTCAGTTATACATCCCATGAACATACTTTACAAGCGGAATAAAGGAGAAAATGAAGAGAAATACGGTGACCTTGACTCTATTACAAAATAATAGTCCAGAATACTTATAGCCATGAGGAAGAACATACAGATAAAAATAAAGTCTTGACTGTTTATAACAATGACTAAAGGCATACAGACGCAAAAAACCTGAGTCAAGACTAAGTACGAAGTTACCAAGCATGGATCACTCAATCTTTTATTCAAGTTGTCAAGCGTCTTTGATCTGTTTCGTTAAATTTTGCACTTTATCTCTCATTCAAAATTATGTGGTCTATGATGTCCTAGTCTTTTCTATTTTTCATAGCCGTTTTATAAATGCTCTCTTGTAGTTCAGCGAAATGAAAAGAAAAATATTTAAAAATGTTTAAAGTGAAACAGTACTAGAAATGAAATAAAATATTTATTTAATGAAAAACATATATCTTTGTCAGACCTCCATTTCGTATTTGACCATCGAGTTTAATTAATAACAATAATCAACGGTTTCTTTCTTGTTAAGATAATCAATGAATATAATCCCGATACCATATATATATATATATATATATATATATATATATATATATATATATATATATATATATATATATATATATATATATATGCCATAAGGCACGGCCGCGTTTAAAGAGCCCTAATGCACGGACTGGTTTATGCTATGTCAATCGATATTTAATTGAGGGCTACGTTTGTTTAAACTAACTATGATTGAGTTCAACTTCTGTTCTGCATGGAAACATGTCATTTCGTTTCCTTAATATTCCAGTGTATTTTATAACTGTTTTTGTTTAAACTAAAACACTTGTATCCTGGCGATTTAACTTTCCCATCCATCCAGCAATTCGGCCGTCTGAGATGATTATAAGACCTTGGAATCTTTATGTTATAAAATCTATGACAGTTGACATCTGCATACATGCAATGTATGGATAAGACCCTTAGATGAAACTTTGGGTCAAAACTTTCACAGTATGTATCAATCCCCCCACCACCACCATTTTCAGCACGTATCATTTAAAGAGGAAATAGTGTACATACAATGCCAATCATGTCAAAATCATTAACACCGCCATTCATGTCAAAATCGTTAACACCGCCATTCAGGTCAAAATCATTAACACAGCCATTCATGTTAAACTCTTAGGCATATAATATTACCAGAGTAAATGGAATTAAGTAACTTTTGTCTGTCAAATCATTATCAACCGTCACAATTGAGATGAGGCATATATTATCGTAACTTTTGCGTCCGTCCGTCTTTCAAGCCTTCATATACTTTGCGTGTATTTTGCTTCAGGAGGTGGTAAGATAGTTAACAACACTACTTTTACACACACACACACACACACACACACACACACACACACACACACTATTATTATTAATCGAGATCGTTTATTAAAATGCATACTATTGCTTAATGTTAGGGTTACGTCATTTGTAAAACATGTTCGTTTCCAACAGCTTACGCAGACAAGGTGCCAAAAGTCACGTAGGACGGTAAATTCGAACTTTTTTCCCTGTAGATATTGGACTCTCCTTTTGGAGAAGAATACTACACGCAATGATGTTTTTCTAGTTAATATCCTTTTGCGTTTGTGATTCATTCTCTAGAGTCATTTGGTCGGATTAATTATTGACGATGCATGACAGAATGCTCTTGACTTTGCACAATATGTCGAACACAACGTCAAAAATGAACGATGCACTTTTAAGGTGTCTTTATGACATACGATATTGTCTTTGTCACGTGCTTTGCAGTTTTATCTGTGACTATTGAGTGCATTCTTCCCGAGTTTGTGGAGAGACGGCTTGAAAGGTTAGGTCATTCAGGACTGGAGCTTTTATGTCTTTTCCACATGTATCGGAACATATGATGTACTTTACTTGGGCGTGTACTCGAAACTAATGCTGGTTTTGTACTCAATGGTCGTATATGAAATATTTCTATGACAGATGTTGAAAATAAAATTTGTACTCTTTAGCTGTTACATATCATGATATTTTATTGCCTTTTTTTTACTCGCGACCTTGCAAGTCAATTAACATAAGATTGCATCATTTTCTTGTACATCTTTTGGGGGTGGGAAACGGGAAAATATTTTTTAAATATTGCTGTTTTCTTGTACATCGTTGGGGGAGAAGACGGGAACATTTTTTAATATTGTTTCAGATACCAAACTTCTACATCTCGCAGCTAAAGGCGCTAAAACATTATATTACGAATGAATTTAGCATCAACAATGTGATTTAGTGTGCTTCACATAGTATATACACTTTAAAATTGTTTGAAAAAATTAATAAGTAATTCCAGTCTCAGACTGCCTACTGTACCATTTAGTCTACTCCACAATTGTATATTTGGAGTTTATCCAGTCTCAATTTGTCATCTATGGCATTATGTCTACTCCCAGCTCTCCCATGTCACTAGCATTTTATTAGACCGACTTTTGATTTACTTGTAAATGAAACAGGTATAAACCATTTTTCTTCTCGTCACCTGTAGTTTATCGACATGGAGAGAGAGAGAGAGAGAGAGAGAGAGAGAGAGAGAGAGAGAGAGAGAGAGAGAGAGAGAGAGAGAGAGAGAGAGAGAGAGAGAGAGAGAGATTGATTGGTTATTTTAATTTTAAAGCTATTTTTAAGACAGGCATTCAAAGTTTGGTATTTGTAATGCGATTTTAGTTTTAAAATGTTTATTTAAAACAATCTAAGCATGAACTGAGTATGGAACACGAAAATTAGACCAGAAACTTGATCAGTAAAAGTATATTCCATATCATCGTATGTTTAGTACAGTATAAAATCCCAATGGTATAGTTATCACGCGAGAATACATAGGAAAGTAGACAATTTGAGAAGAGAAGAAAGAAGAAACAAATAAATACAGCAGAAGATTTGATGGTAGACATCTTGGGAATAGATAAAGAGGGACTGAAATAAATAGATGAAGATATATTTTTATACTACCTGCTATCCTCTGCATGATTCAACGACATAGGTACAAGGTCATCAAACATCCAAAAAAATTTTTAATCTTTCATAAAGCGAAACTAAGCGGAATAATAACAGAGAGGAAAAATTATGCCCAGTACGTTTCTAGAACACTGTCAGCAGAATTTGTTTAGTTGGATTTTGATTTATTTAGGATATCTAAAAAGTCACTCATGCACAAAAGATGACACCAGCATAGGAACAAAATATTTACACTCAATTTGTTCATTATTGCATTTAGTCTTGGTGTTTATATAAGATAATATACAGAAGTGTATAATTTGATTGCACTTGCATTTCTTTTGATAATAGAAGACAAATGCTTACTCAGAATAAATACACAAAAGGACGTCAATAACAAACAGTCGAGGTCTGGTCCAGTCGGAAAAGGCACTCTTCGCAAGAGAAACAACAAATAATTGTCAAGTGGCATAGGCTACATTCATACGAAAAACAAAGGATACTTGAGACAGACTTAAATGGAGTACATTTGCTGCGTACTCTTGTTGGACACCGATCAAAATCACGTGTCTGTTGTTATTATCTGGGGGCGTGCTTCCCCTGGTAATAATTTGGCTCCAGTGTGCACGCAGGTGAAGCCTAACTATGCTCCAACATGTTCATCTGCAATTACTTTTCTCGCGTTGTGCATGAATTGTTAATGTAGTAATTAAAACTCGTGTAAATTGTCTCTAGTCTGTATAACTGTTTATTTTCCAATGAATCTTGCATCATCAATTTATAATCTTAGAATATAGTTCCGTTTAAGATGGCGTTATTGTTGGCCATATTTGATTGCACCTGAATTGACTTTTACTTGATTAGCGAATTAATAAACATGCTAACGAAATATATATTTTTCGAATGTCAAGAAATTAATATAAATATTTAAACATCAATATCGATAGTTAGTATTTTAAAGGTGTGGTAATATGACTGGCTGAAACATGAAAACAAAAAAGGATGACGTATATTTGTATAATAACGGCCTTAAGGGAACGCAAGGCCCGATTTGGATCATTTTGGCGGGGCCCACTGGATTTGCGTCCAGGGCCCATGTGAACACGGTATCTGGAAATAAATTCTAAAACTAATTTTATATGATATTGAATTTAACATTTTCTTTTATCACTTCAAATTATTTTCAATCAATATATATATTTTTAAAATTATTAACGCGCGGAGCACCTGTTAGCGCGGGGTCCGAATGTGGCAAATTGGCCCAATCGGTCTGAGGACGGACCTGTATGTTAATGTAAGACAAGTTGCTAGCAAGTGCTACAGACAAAATAGATGCAAAAGAGAAGGCTGGGACAAGACGATAAGAGAATTGTCCCTGTACCGGGAGAGGTGCTGTGAAAACCTGTCAGAGCTTGACCTGAAATACGTTTTACCTTCTTCTTCGAGATGGCAGTCAGAAATAGGTACCCATAACAGTTTGGGGTCATGGGGAATTAGAAGCTGCCGGCTGGCGCCCAGATACATTTTACCTTGTGGTGACACCTTTGGTAATTTATTAATCCATCTAGACAATCTGCCTTGGTTGCAGTTACGCCAATGTATGAAATATATTTTGTCATTTCAAAAAGAACCGCTCTGATGACTTACTGGTTAGAGCGTCCTCTTCGGATTCGGAAAGTCGTGGGCTCGAATCCCGGCTGAGAGATCATACCAACGACTTATAAATATGGTATAAACAGTTTCCTCGCTAGGCGCTCAGAATAAGAGGTTAGTGTTAGGACGAGCCGGCCTGGTGTTACGATAATCTTATTAGGTGGGACATCATGCTACATGTAGCGAAGCAAAACAAACAGCAGCGAAGAAACACTCATTGAGTGCTAACTGCATTATATGATGTTGACAGTGGAATGAGAGATTACATTGTTGCTGTGCAATAAGGATACCATATCAAAATAGATTCTGTAGTATTTCTAAAAGATGTGCCAACTATTAACAAAGTGTGAATAAGAAGATTTGGCTGAATTTTGTGGATTGGCGTTTACAATGGTGCTTGGACAATGCATCAGCAGTGAGAAAGGCAATAAATCTTTACTTCAGAAGCAACGTCGCCACTGTAATGAACCTTGTCAAACAGAACGGGAAATACCAAACAGCAACGCGTTAATTCGCGATAAAATTTAGATTAGTGCGAAAAAGGGGTGAGTGGGGTCGGGCTGATACTTTGTAAGATGTGTGCGGCTACACCTTCAAACTTCGATGTACATTCCGAAGCCAAAATTCATTCTGATATGATCCGTCATTATTGTGCAGTAAGAAGACAACCAATGTTTTGAATGGGCAATTCTCTCTGATATTCGCCCCATTGTATCACTAACATCGTCAGAAATTGCCAGCAGCATTGAGTTTTATCTAGACCTGCTTGCCATTGATGGAAGTACCTGCCAATAAAGGTGAAGAAATATCACCAAGCTTGAAAAGCAAGGCCAGACCATCGATCGTGACCTCAGTCCTATCAGAACCAACAAAGAGGTAAAGCGGCTGAACGTTGTCCACTAACTGTCGTTGACAAAAGTAGAAAACCCAACTAAAGTTTGATAAATTATGAGACGCATGGTTCAGCATGATAACATGCTCTAGGAGAAAAAGCACGCCTCGTTGCGATGCTTAAACGGCTTTGTCCGTGCCGAAATCAATCGAAGAATGCAATGACGTTGCAGAAACGTCTGAGAGCGTGATTATGTCAGAGTCAAATTAATCATCCTCTCTTTTAACAGTATGTGCCATCAGGTGCGAGTACTCTATATCATAATTGCCGATGTTGACACTGAACGCAACATTAGAATGGAGGAAATGACATCTAACCAGAAGGGGAAAGTAAACAGTATGGGAGCAAATACCGTACGGTTTCGACTACAAAAGTGTGTGCAAGCAACCAGTGTGGGCACTGTGAAGAATGTCAAGAGTTTCGAGTGCAAGTTCTGGAGATCTGTGGAGTTTTCCTAAATCCTGCAAAGATAGTGATGGACGATATAAACCCAAAACCTTCAAGGAGACGAAAGATTGCTACATATGTAGGAACGTCCTAGGCGAAGACAGTGTGATAGACCACTGCCGCTTATTTAAGTGTGCATCACCGGCGAGCGGTGCACAGAGCGAGCAAATTTAACCTATGGCTAAAGCCATAAACAAACTAAGGTGAGTATGGTGATTCACAACCTTCATGAATACGACTTTTACCTGAAAATGACAGGGAATGGAATAGACTCAAAAGAAAAAATTAGTTCAGTATCTAACAAAAATATATTCTTCCACGATCAGTACATGTGTGTCACGCTATTGCAGCTGGGACATGCCAACATCCAGGTGTATGTGTCACATATCTTGACAGCTTGATAAAGAATGTGCAAAGGGACTGTATATCACACACATGGAAAGCTGCAGCGAAACAGATCCGATAAATCTGCTAAAAAAATCTAGGCGAATGTATACGTGATCCACTGGGGAGTGGAGAAAATTTGAGAAAACAGAGCATCAATCAATAGAGGCCTTTTATAGCAAGCTCTCCAAGTCAAGGATTTCAGAGCAGCTACGAACAAGTCCAAAGAAGTATGCAAACGTTTGCCCTCACAAGACAAAACACACAGAAATTTCGTCTGAAAAGATATGCGGGACTCATATTCTTATTGGGCCGAGGTCGAACATAGCTGCGGTCTGTAATAGCACATGCGTGTAGTAAACGCGGTTAATGGTTATCACAAATCACTTATATATGTGTCTGTTTTACCACCGACACTGTGGACCCTGTGGGCACTGAGATGATCTCAACCGACATTACCTCCCCATTCGCAGTGTCCTCAGCGAACACATATGTTGCCTGCTGGTGGCGTCCACGGCTAGAACTTAGTCGGACGGAACTTTGTCAGACGGTAACTCCCATTGAAGGGAAAACTCTTTCGGAAAACAAGGTGTCACTCCGAACCCTTACCAGCTTTGTGCTGGGACGGGCGAGGATAATGTTAACAGAAAAAAAGACACGGCGAGATCCGCGTTCTAACGCAAGCCAAGTTAAATCAAATTCATATCATAAATAAGAGGAAATTTGCGACAATGCAAACTCCGAGGACGATTTCAAAGTTATCCCCGTTTAAACTGTCTTTAAAATGAAATGTAGACATCGTCAAATGAGGCGTGCAAATGAGCTGTCATCGCTGAGGTGGAAGCAAACAAAATCATAGCCCGCGGGAACAAATAAACAAATGAAGCCCGTAACGAGATCGTAACAAATTTGGATGTAAGCTCCACGGCCTTCATAATATGAACAAAGCAAGAATTAAGCTTGCTAACACGCGACGTACTCGTGATATCTTAACAGCTATTGCGATAATTGAAAACTTGCCATCAACACAGGCCAAAAACAATTACATGATTTTGTTAAAAAATGAACACCAACATTTTAAGATAAGTACTAGAGTTATAAGTAATTAGGCCTTATATTTCACACGAATGAAAAGATCTCCAACGGCCAAAAACATGTAGTATCTATTGCTATAAAGGTATGCATTTACTTAAATAGTGTTTGTACTATTTACATTTGCCTATTGATTGTTGACTGAAATTCTTCGATCAATTCGTTTTACTGATTTCAATACATGTTTGTGAAGTTTGGGATCTGTGTAAATCTGATCAGTCCAAAAAATAAGGAAACAGTAACTCATCTTTCTTTCCTTAGAAGTATATTGAATGTTAATATATATATATATATATATATATATATATATATATATATATATATATATATATATATATATATATATATATATATATATATATATATATATATATATATATATATATATATATATATATGGTATAAGCCGAACATGCTCGTGACATCTTAGCTATCAACATTAAAAGTCATGTGATAAATTGGGCTAAATTCATTAGCGGTTATAAAGAAAACTTAACTTATCGTATGAATTCTCTGATACAAACAAGCTGGTGACAATTAGTAGGACGATACATAGTTATTTGAAGTGCGATTTGCACTAGATGATGTTGTGTTAAGCTACATGTGGAGAAATCGAAGTTTTGTGTCAGATAAATGATTAAAAGAACTTAAAGATCAACACTAAAACTAGTGTGGATTTAGGAAAGCTATATTTCTCATTACCAAAAGGATGTCTAAAAACTGAATTAAGTTTAAAACTGCCAAACATTGTTTCCAGTCTTAACTGGTAGGCGTGCTAATATTCACAATTACAAAAGATATTGCACGTTTGCGGGTGCAGGAGTTCGCGTGTTTGAACCCCGGCAGAGTCATACGAAAGTCTTTATAAAAATTGTAGTAACAGCTGCCTGGCTTGGCGCTCAGCATTAAGACGTCAGTGTTATGAATGGTTGGCCGGGTGTCAGGATAATGTGACTGGGTGGGACATCATGCCACGTGTCTGCAGCATGATTCCCCAGTGCTAGACATCCCTATAAACTGCCACACTGCTGACATCGTATCACTATAAACTGTCACTCTGCTGACATCGTAGCGATATGACTAAATAATTGTTAAAGCTACGTTAAAAATCTAAATTACACAAATCACACACCAAGCAATAGGGGATGAATATCATTATCTTCGGTAGTGCTTTTGTTTTCACGATGAAAGACAGAACTGTATAAATCATTTTTACGCTTCCGTTATTAAAGTTTACAAATATGAATACAGATAACGTACGACTGACTCTTAACAAATGCTTGCAGGTTCGTTGATTGTGTTTTCCAAATATTAAAACCCTGTCAAGCATCACACGCTGTATAGTCAAGTCCTTTTTCTTATATACCTCATGTGTTATGACCTTTACAATCTAAATGTAATAAAATATTGTCATGTCGTATCTTTTCTTGTCTTGCCGACCCTAAATCTGCTAGCAGTTGTAAGAGACACTTTAATTGCGAACATGCTCACAAATCCAAAATTCTTCGTCCTAGGGTCAAAAATGACCACTTTACCAAAAGTGAAACGTCAAAGTTGAAACTCTTTCGGCGACTACCTGCTGATAGAAGTCCCTGGTCCACTACTGCTTTATGCAATAACTTTGCGCGCTATCTAGCAGGAGGAAGAAAAAGCTTTCCAGCTCTAACTTTTCGTCTCGCCTTTTGAAGTCGGAGAAATTTAAGTCTCTTACAATATGGTCTAAAATACAGAGAGCTTCAAAATGTATTGATCGTCACAAGATAATCGTTAATATAAGGGTCTACTTGCAACTAAAACTTGCAAGGGCCTTTTCAGTCGCATGCTAGAATTAGCTTTCACAGAATCAAAAGTTATTCGAACCACGCCCTTGTCGGAAAACGATGAGGATGTTCTAATTGTGTCTACCTATATATTTATATATTCAAGCGTCAGCGTAAATGCTGATATTCTAATACATTACATGTCACTGTTGTCAGGTGATTGCATGCACTGCACTAAGACACTGGATATCACTTGCATATTTGAGGTGAAATTACCCATAACGTCCTTGTAGACAGTGATTCGTGGAAGTTAATAAAGTACACAGATACAAATGCTAAGAATTACCTGGCTAAAGTTTATTTAGATCTTAGATTTACAGTGGTTTTCATAGTCTACATACTGTGACTCGATTATCACCGAGCAATTATTTGAAACAGGTTTTCTGACAAAACAATTTCAGCATAATATAGCCACCTTCGCCATTCCCTAGCCTTAGACATGAAAAATACCATTTTGTAGTTATAACCTTCGTTATGTAGACTTAGGCTATTCTTAAATAATACATCATGCTACGGGCATGATACTGAATATACAATTAATATGTGGAAGTACAGAAATTATCATAAATCCCCTGCAAAACTTTTAATACCATGACAAAACAATCAAGGGCCGATATCAAAATATATGTTGCAAACTTTAGATTCCATTGAAAAGTATAGCACGGCTTCAATGTTTTATTCAGATGCTATGATAATTTTAAAAAAATCATAAATTTGTTTTATTTATGTTTTGCATTTTAGCTACTTCAGCTTTAACGGCAGTTTCATTTACATCTATGAATCATTATGTTGTGAGAGTCTTCAGTTCAATATATGCCTTATAGCTATTTGCAGTCAGACTGCACAATTCCAGGAACACAAATTAATCCTAAACCATTTATTTCAAATTTCTGTTCAGTTTTATGTATACCGGACTCTCAGTTTCCAGTATACAGGATTCTACGTATTCTACATACCTGACTATCAATTTCCAGTATACCAGATTCTACGTTTTCTATATACCAGACTCTCAGTTTTCCATTTACCATACTGTCAGTTTTTTATATGACGGGTTCTCAAAATTTGGAGAAATGTAGTCCAAAGCGCGGTAGTATTTAGCGAAATGTGTTCGGCGATAACTTTTGATTGGGATCTATAAGCCCTTCTGTCACTCGTCTCACTGCAGAATAAACAAACTTAGACTGGACAATATGCAGTCTACTGCATCAGAGTAATTTGCCAGCAAGAACAAGCAGAGTATGGTGAATGTGACTCTTGATGAGCGTGTTGGCAGACCGCGCTATTTCCATACTGAGAGTGTTGGCAGACCGCGCCATTTCCATACCGAGCGTGTTGGCAGACCGCGCTATTTCCATACTGAGCGTGTTGGCATACCGAGCTATTTCCATACTGAGAGTGTTGGCAGACCGCGCCATTTCCATACCGAGCGTGTTGGCAGACCGCGCTATTTCCATACTGAGCGTGTTGGCAGACTGTGCTATTTCCATACCGAGCGTGTTGGTAGACCGTGATATTTCCATACCGAGCGTGTTGGCAGACAGTGCTATTTCCATACCGAGCGTGTTGGCAGACCGTGTTATTAACTTACCAAATGATACAAAGAAAACTGACACCTTTTCTGCCATCTCTGCTGTCTTAGTAGTACTTTAAAAGGACCGGTTCAAAGAGCATGTCCGTTGTGGAGCTAACCCATCCAAACCTCCAGATTAATTAAATCTGAATGTCAAACTGTATACAAAGGAAATATAATGTCGCTATATCCAAAACTCCAAGACCAACAAGATTATCGCCTAAAAAAATTATGCTCGCTGAAACCTCCTGAATAGAAGAGGCTGAATAGCGGCATACTGTCACACAGTAATCAAGAGGATTATGCTAAGACTACACTGATGGATTTGTTTCTGGGAACCGGTGTAATGGGCATTGGAATATTATCAACAACCACGGCCTCCTCCACTGCGTTTCTCCTTTTAACCATATCTTGAGTTGTTGTCTGTTTTTTGCTGCTGGAAATTTTATCAGCCGGCTACTTTCTATGAAAGAATAGAGTCCGATTAAATATACAAAAATGAGACCACTTCCTTAAAAAGCTAGGTAACCACGCCATCTCCGAAGAAGAGTTCAAGCTTATTCATGATGACATGATGAGAGGCTAGACTTTAACCAAACCAGCGCGCAATGGAACACAAATTTCACTTCCGGAACGTCATCGAGACCTTATTGCTCATCGTACACTGTCGCCGAAATATACAAAAGAATAAACATTATCTATAAATCTATACCAAAAATGCTTAAATCTATCTCTTGTATCACCACCAGAAGAAGACAGGAAAAAATACTTTAATTATAGATTCGGACTACATTGGTGAGTACTAAAGGACTAAACTGGAACATTAATTATGGTCAGATTCCTTACATGCCCATTTTTTTTTATAGCCAGTTTTAGAAAAACGTTTATGTTTGCATGTCACACCTATTTAAACTTTATAGATGAAGTCTTTTTGATTTTTTTTTTCCAAACAAGACATATAACCGCTGTCAGAAAGTGTGTAGTGCTGGTGTTTTACAGGACGCCAGTTTTGGGCTGAGTGCTCTTCAGAAAAGAAAACTAAATTTGCTGTATCTTCCTTAATTATAGGAATTTTCCAACGAATTAAAACCTAGTTTGTAACACAGGATGTGGCCTGTCTGAAAATATATTTGAAATTTTAAAACATTGATAAATTAGTTTTGAATGGAAATTTAAATAAACATTTAAATTTTGAAACTAAATTTTATTGAAAAGTTAAATTTCATACAAGTTTTAAAATTCAAACTGACAATTTTCGACAGCAAAAAATGACTAATAAATAGTATTTAAAATAAAAATGGTAATTTGAGTCTAAAGTAACAATGACAGGTGATATGTTCCACATTTATTGCGTCAGGTACTTAGGCAGTTGTTTGTATCAATAAAAGCGCACTCAAATTCAATTTTTTGAAGCGACAATAATCATGTTTTAAAGAGAAAAAAAAAACATTCCATTTCAACGTCGATAATTACGCGAGGAGACAAAGTGACAGTAAAATACATTTCCAGGGAGGTTCCACCTTACTGAACAATGTTGTTAATCTCTGTCGCAAAGATCTAAGCCATATCTTTGAGTTAGTAAATAATGGTGTGATGATATAAACTAATCTTTCTCAATTATGACAATACATTGCACATGTCTTTATGAAACCTTGCTATAACCAACGGATATGAGAGATTGCAAAATATCCTGCTCTTTTCAGATGCTAGGCTAGACATGAAAATATATAACATGTTTCACTTCATTCTAGAAAATGTATGTATGTAGATCAAGCTAAAGTGAGTTAGATATGGTAATTTTAAAATAACACTAATACTGCATGCATAGGAAAAATTAGTAAACTTAACAGTGACACTTAGAAATGTGAAGCAATGGGTACGTATTAAAGTGATTTTTGTTGTGAGGTTTAACGACATTTTTCAGCACACGATAGGCTGGCTATACCTGGCGGCCAGTAGGAGCAAGAGACCGGGAAATCACCGACCCCCGATAAGCTACGGGCAAGCTATCTGACAGATCCACTTACGCCGAATCCTACCTTTGAACCCACGCAGACCGAGGTGAGATGGCAGTGATCCGTAACGGACAGCACTTTAGACCACTAGGCCACTCGGGCCCCACAGTGTTAAAGTAATAAATTTATCCTAAAATATAGGGGTTTCTATAAGCCTATGTAGCCATTTCCGGGCTAAATAACTGATCCAGTAGATTGTGGATCGTAAAGGTTAAGGCGGGGTCGGGGCGGTGAGGTTTGATCATTGGTGCAAACAATAATACCTTCCTATAGACCGGGAAGCCAAGTGATAATGTACTAAATTAACATATATTACGGTAAGCAATTTTATTCCAGAGGAAAATAACAGTTAGATATTGCAAGTGAATACACCCAAATATAGCCACACAAATCAGCTATATGTACTAATAGATCCTATATCATCAACCAAATGTGAATTTATAAATGTGTAACCATAATTCATATGATTTGTTTAGCTGTTTTCTTATATCCAAAAATAGATATGCATGGGGGAAAGTATATTTTATCCCTTTGACCTGTATGTAATTCATGTCTTGCACTAAAAACCTGACCGAAATCCAACATCGGTTGATATTTGCCGCCATCGGGAACTATATTCAAAACTACTCTCGCTCATATGGCTGCGGGTTTTTCTGTTGCAAAATATGCGGTGCATTTCACCAGAGACGAATTATTAAACACATCCAATTGATGTTCATTCATAAAATTTCAACAGACGTTATTTCTTGACGTTACTGAAATAGACAAGCGAATGGGTGATCATAAATCGTAAAAGCAACGGTTTTAAACAAAATGCGTCATCTAAAAAAGCAATTGTTGCTTTCAAATAATTGACAGTATATCTTCCGTGGACATCTGTCTTAAGTCCATCACGATTTTTACCAATGAGTAGTGCCTGCGCAGATACCTCAAAGAATATGTAGGTCGACTGGCGATTTGTGCAAACGTTTAATGTTGTAGTTAAAGCAACGTTTATACCTAAGCCTAGATACTTCGAACTGGATTGTTTCGCGTGTGCGAAACTACAGCCGACCACGGACCAATCCTTCCGAGTTATATGTAGTTACCTGGTACAGTGTCTTTGGAGGTTATTACTAAAACTATCGGCAAAATACGTCAGTCATATCGAGCATAAGCATCTACACATTTGTAAATATTACGGGCAAATGGTAAATGTAGGAATTTAAAAATAATGTATATTTCGATTTTTGTGTACGGGTGGGGTATGTTGATTGATTAATTGATCGATTGATTGGTTGGTTGATTGATTGATTGATTGATTGATTGATTGATTGATTGATTGATTGATTGATTGATGCATGCCTATAGGAGAGTGGGATTTGTGCATTATTCCTTTTGACCGCAATAATAATCAAATGTATCTTCACGGCTTCTTTCCGTAGGCCATACAACACAATTCAATTTTACTATATATTCTCTAACGAAGATCTAAGTCATGCCTTTGGGGTTCGGTATACCAGCGTGCCGATATAAACCTGACACTTATAGCTAGCTGTCCAATGCACATGTCCTTATAAGACCTTGCTATCACCACCGGACTACCGGACAACTTCTACACTAATCCAAATCTAACATTTTTTCCCGATAGCAGACTAGACCTGAAAAGATATAATGTTTCACTTAATTCTTAAAAACAATAACATGTAGGCAAATGAAGTTAAAATGTGTTAGATATGGTGATTTCAATATAACATTAAGGTTGCTAACATGGAAAAAAAATAGCAAACTTGACCGAGTGAAATTAGAAATTTGAAGCAATGGGCATGTATTAAAGTGACAAATGCGTCCTAAAAATATATGAGGTTTCTAAAAGCATATTTGGCCATTTACAGATTAAATAACTGATCAGGTAGAGTACGCGTCATAGAGTTTATAGCAATGTTGGAACGGTGATTTAGTACAGAACTTTAGCAGGTTTTAGTGTAAGCAGGTTTTAGTGTAAGGTCTCTCTCTCTCTCTCTCTCTCTCTCTCTCTCTCTCTCTCTCTCTCTCTCTCTCTCTCTCTCTCTCTCTCTCTCTCTCTCTCTCTCTCTCTCTCTTTTCCCTAAATACAATATAACTATGTTTATAAACAATTACAAGCTATACCGGCAGATTTGTGTTACTCAGGAAGTCACACCCCCTTCTTAAACAAATACATAATTTCTTGGACCCCTAATAAATAGTTTAAATGACCCAAAGGCACGATACAAAGATAATTGTGTCTTCATGTGTTTTAAATAAAGGTTTCAGTTTGATTTACAAAGATATTTAATTTAACAAAAGTTTACAAATATCCAGCATTGCAGTTTGCATATGGTGCAGGAATAAATACATGTTAATATTATTTAATATCATTCCAATAAATAATATATGTGCGCATGTTTGTTGGAAAAAAATAATTGAAATTTTGTTCAAATTCATAACATTAAAATTTCACGAGGCTATTATTAATAATACACATTTTATACCAATTTACACATTTATCAATATTGCACTGAACAGGACACAGAAGCCGATTCATTTTACTATATATTCTCTATATGTTTCTCAGTACTGAATTTTCCACTGTGTGACAATCAATAGAAATCATGTCATTGTAAAGTACCTTTAAAGAAGACTTCACAACGGAGTTCTTTCATAGGTTCACCGGTTTGTTTTTGAGAGGCTGGACAATAAACAAACCAGCGTGCAACAAAACACAGATTTCACTTCCGGATCATCACCAAGATCCCTCGCAGCACACTGTCGCCGAAACACACACAGACAACCACACCACCAGCTCATATTCTAAAGAATAGACAATTACCTATAAATCCATACCAGAATGCATAAATCTAATTCTTGTATCGCCACCAAGCGGAGGCAGGAAACAAGATTGAGACTACATTCGTGGGGACTAAACCGAAACTATTAATTGTGGTCAGGATCCATTTTCCTTAAACGAACGCAGACGAGATGTCACGTGGTTGTATTAACTATGAATGGCAGTTAGCGATATAGGTACAAGAAGACCAAATTATTAGTTTTTTTCCAGTTTTGCGTCGAACTCAGGTTGTGTTTTGTTTTTATTAAAAATAGTTAAGACATGTTAGAGACCCTGTCGACGGGGCTACTGATGTAGGGGTGGGTGTCTGCTCTGTGGTCTTTGCAGATATGAACACATTTTTCATGTCGAGGTTATGTTTTCCTGCAAACAAACACTATACAGTGTTTATAAAAAGATGGAGGATGGCTGGGTTTTTCTTGGTCACTTTGTGGGGTCCACAAAGGACATTGGACAATCGGAGGCGGCTTGCTCGGATCCTAGCAATTTATCATGTTGCCCTCTCAGTTCGTTTTGCTAACACATTATCTTTAAATCTTTATCTCTAAGAATTCTGATGAATTTTTCCTGAGGGAGGGAACAAATTGTATCTTGGAAATGTCTGGTCTGAAATGCATTGGCGTCAGTGGCGGATTTAGAACAAATGAGGCCCTTGATAGTTAAGTTATGAGGCATCTTACTTGGGTTCTGAAGGAGGCAGGCCCGGAAGGCCTACACAGGTAGTCAGGCATATATACTCCGAAAATTTAGGTGTAGTTAAAATATCCACAGCCTTTTGAAAATGTCATCGTAATTTTTTGTGTGGCCAAGATGCCCCCCCCCCCTCCGAAGCCCTTTCCTAAAGCACACCAAAGCACAATGGTAAATCCGGTACTAATTGGCCTACGCTTGTAGGAAAACTAGGTCGGAGAGAAGAAATAAATGCATTCAGATCTTGACGGAGATTGGAATAGCGTCACCAAACTTGCGCCATACCTTGACTGAACCTCCACTTAAGGCAAGGAATCCAATGCGGGCACTCAGGAGGTGTGAAAACAAACCCCAACCATCGCAGTCGTTTATACCTTGTCTTTGAAATTCAATTACAAGCAATTAGAGGGGTTCAAGGTCAGAGATCACCCCACCGGAAAGAAAATCAGATGTTCAACCTTCTGTGTTCCAAATGAATTTTCCTGATTTCTGTCCGGCATTTATTTCACAGTCACTGGAAGCACTTTGGCTATCGAATTAAACCTGCATTTTTTAACTTAAGACTGGGATTGATCAGTGTATCATCAGTCCATTGCCTTAATAATTCCCTTGTATGTTCTCCGTTTTCCATCTGAAAAGTCTGTTGAAATCCTTTAACCATTTAGTGCTTTAGTGCTTATAGAAAGATTTAATGAAACGCATAGCAACAAATTACTGTAGGCCGCAAGCTCTCAAGTTATGTATTTACTTATGAGTCACCCAACTGCAGCTGCACGTTGCACTTCAAAGTGCAATCGAAAAAAGAGTCAGTAGATTAAAGTTAATGAATTAAATAAAACATTGTGCGGGATCGCAAGCTGTGTGAACGTGACGACGAATCAGCTTCAATAGTACAGTCATTTGGTTCATACAATATTAACATTTTTTGGATTACAACCTCAAGTTCCAGTCAATAGCTGCACATAGTCACGTACACACTGCTCGTACTCGCAGATAATTCTTTATTAGCATGTTGTAAGAGACGGCCTTCATACCACAAGAGGCGTACAAATTATAATTCATGTCATCTTTTTTCCCTCTTCAGTCACATTCATTCGATGATTGAACAAGAGGAAAAAGGATTTTATTTTCATTGTCTCCGTCCCGCTGGCTTTTGCGTCTTGGATACGTGAGTTAACTCATGCAAGGCGTTTGGGTTTCTCCACCCTGGCAAGTACGTTGGCAAGACTTTTTTAGTACGTTGAGTGTAAATACAGTTTTGAAATAATACTGACATAATTAATAAACAAAATACACTAACACCAAGTAAAGATCCTACAAGTTTATGCAAAATAAAGCTAAAATCTTCACAAAAACAAAATCACCAATGTTGCTTACAGTACCAAGACAAGCCACATAACTGCCTATACTTTGTGGCCCCGAGTGGCCGAGTTGTATAAAGTGCTCAGATCACTGCCATCTCACTTATATCTGCATGGGTTCAAACCTCAAGATCAGCCAATGTGGGTACGTGAGAAAAACTTGCCAGTGGCTTCTCGTCGGTCGGTGGTTCTTTCCTGGGTTTTCCTGGGTTCTTCTTTCGCTATTTATATTGGCCCCATGTATAGATTATCTTGTGCTTAAAATAGCGTTAAAATCTATAACTACAACAAGAACAACTCTCCCATTCCGATCTTGTTTTAGTAAGGGTCCGAGATAAGGGATCCTAATTAATTTAACAGTTACGTCTTATCCAAGGGCATTAACTGGTGCAGACTCAATCAGTTAGCCATGCGAAGATAAACAACAGGACCAAACCTGTTGGCAGTCTCTGGTATCAAATATCCAGAATGCTGGGATTAATGTTATGTTCCGTGGGATTACTGTTCCGGCCATCCATCCATCCATCCATCCATCCATCCATCCATCCATCCATCCATCCATCCATCCATCCATCCATCCATCCATCCATCCATCCATCCATCCATCCATCCATCCATCCATCCATCCATCCATCCATCCATCCATCCATCCATCCATCCATCCATCCATCCATCCATCCATCCATCCATCCATCCATCCATCCATCCATCCATCCATCCATCCATCCATCCATCCATCCATCCATCCATCCATCCATCCATCCATCCATCCATCCATCCATCTATCCATCTATCTATCTATCTATCTATCTATCTATCTATCTATCTATCTATCTATCTATCTATTGGACCAATGTTATGACCTTAGTTTCCTATGTAATCCGGTCCTACCTTAGTCGAACCGCAAGTCGACGACAATATCGACAATATCTCGTCTTTCAGAATCGTTACAAAATTTAGTATTTGGTTTGGTGTTGTACATAACTAATGAAAGACGCAACGTACCGAGCAGATAGGAAAGTTCTTTGCTGAGGGATTCGTTACAGTGGGAGTCTTCAAATGTTCCGAGGGACTTAAACCTAGACACTTCTGGTCGCGAGTGTCGCACGCCAGTTATTGAGGTCCCACGATTCTTAGTGAGAAACAATTACAACACAGAAATGTTGTGCTTTTTCATTATTTTACATAAATTTATAACATGTAACCAATCTGGGACATTTAAAAAAAAACAACTATGAACCAGTAATTATTAATCCTTTTCCCCTCAATAATTAAACTCGATTGCTTTGAAATGGGCATTTCTTTAACGAGTTAATAAATCCAAGATACAGCGATCTATCTAAATACCTTTTTGTCTGTTTGTCTACCTTTCTAATCTATGTTTTTCACTGTTGCTATATCTATCCGCGACTAAGACGAGACGAACAGTTAAGCAGACAGACTGACATGAAATAGCGAAAGACAGAAATGGCAAAAATCACAATTACTAAAATATGAAACATGATTGAAGGCTCCGGTGTTTTGTTCGGTACGATACCTATCCAAAGTGGTGAACCAAAGTAGTTATTGAATCTTGCGGCGTCGAGAATTTTACAGTAACTGACAGCAGCACATCAACTATAAGGTGATCGTGCATTCTGCTCACCAGGCGAGAATTGCCGGATCTATCTAAAGCTGGCTAGTCGGACCAGGCGAAAATAGCCTCGATGTATCTAAAGCTGTCTAGTCTAATCTACTACTTTATCTTTAAACAACAATGGAAGCGATACGACTAATCCGATTGCCAAATGGGGCGTTAACTTGACCCCGAAAGATTTCTTGCGGTGGTCTTTCCGAGCCTCGTCGACGTACATGTCCATGGTCACGTGCACCTCCCCCCCCTCTCTCTCTCTCTCTCTCTCTCTCTCTCTCTCTCTCTCTCTCTCTCTCTCTCTCTCTCTCTCTCTCTCTCTCGTTTCTGCTAGTAAATCAAACACTTTTGTACACAAATTGGTACAAGAGATATATGATAAATACAGTTTAAAGAAACTTCATATTCGTTACAGGATAGTTATTTGCTCCTACAATGTCAAAAATAGTTTTTAAACAGTCTGAATTTGTCATCCTATTATTATCAACCACAAATACATGTATTCTATTAATGAGATACTGTACATATAGGTCAATAATTAAATATAGAAAGCTCTGCCGACCAAATAAGTCTCACATTTATCAGCGAAAAAGAATTGACAGTCATCTGCCATTTTTATCGTTGTCCACTTAGGTAAGTGTGGATTAATGGTTATTCTTATTTGTAAGTTATTTTTCGTCTGGTTAATTTGTGAACTCGTTATGAATCAGTCTCTACGTGACTCTGGGCGCTGCACAGAGTGCATGTATTTTATACGTGTTCTGTGCAAAATTCAGCTGGTAAGTCAGGCAAATATCGATTTGAAAGCTGAGATAAACGGGGATAGAGGATTGTTTCTCCGGCTGTTTGTACAATCAAATTGGAGCAGTTATGTCAGGCATTTAACACGAGTACGGTAAGCTAGAAAAACCGTCGTGATCCTATTTCGGCCGATTAAAGGTTTTTGGTGGGCGGTGGTTGAGGGTGGGTGGGTATTTTATACCAATATTTTCATACATCGTGAATAGATGTATTCAATAAGTATTCGTAGTTCTGCATCACACGTGAAATATTTCAGTATTGCCTTCCATTGATAGAACATTACCAAAATCCATAATGTCAAATTTATAATGTTTGTGATAAATAAACGTTGTGTATATTAAAGCTATTCCTGTAAACGTTAAGGTGTTTATTTGTTCACTCACCTTTTCAAAAACATAGACGAGTTCAGCTGCGTGTATCTCATAATTGGGATATGATGGTCATCAGTAATGACTGGAAAAAATAATTGTAAGTTAGAACTGCAATCTGTATTTTATCCTATTTTCATTATTATATGAAATGCAAAGGTGTAGTGAGTCAACGTTTTATGCGAGTTAACTTTTTATATAATTCTACAAAATGAAATAAAGCAATTCAGTTTTAAAGAGATCAATACTATACTACTAAAATTAAAAATGTAATTTATAATTATTATTAATAGTTTGATTCCAGATTGTGCAAAATGTTTGGGTTTTTTTTCAGGCTGCACTGCAATAATAATGCGTAAATCCCTCAAATGTTTAACCGCTCCGGTGACCTAGTGGTTAGAGTGTCCGCCTCGGATGCGAGAGGTCGTGGGTTCGATCTTCGGTCGAGTCATACCAAAGACTTACAAAAATGGTAATAACAGCTACCTCGCTTGACGCTCAGCATTAAGAGGTTAGTGTTAGGACTGGTCGGCCTGGTGTCAGGATAATATGACTGGGTGGAACATCATGCTACATGTATGCGGCATGATGCCCCAATGCTAAACATCACTATAACTTGCCACACTGCAGACATCGTAGCGATATGACTGAAAAATTGTTAAAACTACGTTAAAAATTATAAACACACACCCCTCAAATGTATAACGTCCATTGTGTGGCTCACAGATCAGCGTTGTGCCCTTCACAGACAACAGAGCAGAAGCAGCACCAACAAATACTGACTTGATCTGTGGTGGGGTTGTATTTCATGTATGTCAACTGGAATGTTGGATTTGATTGTTTTTGATGATTTAGAATGTAAATTATTGTTATCATTTGCTATTGTAGTGGTGTACTAATGTATGATAAATATTCTTGTGTTAAAATTGAAATAATGAAATATTTAATAATACAATTATGTATAAATCCTCATAATTCAATTGTAATTTTAAAATCTAATAATAATTCATAAATTGCAAATACAATTTTTAATTTTAGGTCTGTGCGAAGAGAGCAGGAAGGCTACAGCAGGTACAGGAGATAGTTGAGGGTGCAATGCTGACTATCAAAAAGGCACATTCTGTAAGGTGGCTGTCGTATTTTAACGCCCTCGCCATTGTTTTTAGAACTTTGGACACGATCTTGACATATCTAGCATGAAGACTGAAAAACTACACATATCCATTTACAAAAACAGTAACGTACCTTATCATCACTCTCTGACGACCATTGCATGAATCTAATCCGGCGAATTAACCTTTATTTTCACCATTACGGTCACAAACCCTGTGAACGTGAACCATGGGAGGAAGTAGCCCATTTGTACCACGGGCTAAATAACGTCATTAAATTAATTCTACAAGATAAAATGTTTAACTTGCTTTTTATTTCAAATTCATCATTTTATATTTTTTGTATCAATTTCCATAACAGAAATGTGTAAAGTTCTGATAGTACAAATAACGGTTGATGACGTCATCATATTCAAAACTCGAGCCTAGACGGATGATGGACCCGGAAGATTAAAAATGTATTGTATAAATTTTCTAGAGATTGCCACTTGGTAAGATCATCTATTATACTGAGTTTTTATTTCATACCAGAAAATGATAGTGAAGAAGAAAATATTATAAATTTTCCTAGTATTAAAAGAAAACAGATTCTGTGCCGTGTTCGGAACGATTTTTAAACGCATATTTACTGCAGAGTAGAAGCTAATACAAATGGGCTACTTCCTCACATTTTTGCCTTGATGAGTCAAATGACTTACATGAAGCCATTTGTAGATAAAACACTGCGTTACGTAAAAAGTTGGGTTTCCGTTCATTCATTTGCAATATAACTCTTCATCGATATTTTTGCACATCCATGAACTGGTTTTTAGTATGGTAAAACAATACGCTGAACATGCCATTGGATGCCCTGATTAATTCAATATTTAAGCGATTTGAAAGCACGTGAACCAGCCTGGGTACCCTGTCTCTATTGACTGGCAATCGGCTTTGTGATGGTTGGTAGTGTAGTTTCTAATCGTCTAGTTAGAGGCAATTACACCCGAGAGCCAGACAAAGAAGGCGCAGTCGTGAATTTGTTGGATTTTTTATAGCTGAAATCATGGTATTTTACCTTTACCTTAGTCTGTCAATTTGCAATTCTTCACAAAATTTATATTTAGTAAGAGGGTCGGGTGAGGGAGGCTGGCAACTGAGATAAAAGCCTTTCTCTGTGGCAAAATAAGGTGCCAATAGAGAACATTGCACCCAGGCCTAGACCCCTCTCTTCCACTACTCTGTCATGTGATCTGTAACATTACAAACAAAGCGGTGACTGACTTAAGACTTTTAAGTAAGTGAATAACAATTTATGACAATATAACGAAAAGCATTGAAGTTACGAAGGTTGGAAAAAAAAATCTTTCGAGTGACTGGTTGCTTTCAGACTGCTTACCAGTCAACCTAAACACGTGGGCACCTGGCTGGTTGATTAGAATTGCCAGAGTACCATTCTAATACCTATTATCCTATTGCTTATTATAATCCACCGATCTTGGCAAATCTGCCAATCTAAGTCAAGCTGTCATTGATGGCGATGCAAAGAAAATTACCTAGCAACTGTAAAAGTAACCAACAGCTGTTAAAAGCTTTCCTCTTATGCATCCTCTTAATGTTGAAAGATTTATATATGATGTGTGCACTGCGATGTATTGTTTATTGGGATTTACCAAGACAAAACTCATATAATAATAATAATAATAATAATAATAATAATAATAATAATAATAATAATAATGGTCGTGATTGATAGTATAATCATGCTGTATAAATTAACGTAATGCATTCCCTTATTGTGTATGATTTTGGTGAAGGTATTGGTCGCCTAATATCTAGAGTTATTATTTATGTTCCATTTAAGGTAATTTCATTTAACCGAAATATTACAAAATTCACTGAAGACTGATATCAGTCTTCTTTCTTTGAAATTTGTCTGATTTATTGTGTCTGATTAAGAATTCAAAACATACACGTCGCTGCAAAGCCTGTCTCGGGCAAGGGCCTATTATGGGATGCTCTACGTGACAAATGTACAGTGGGAGTTTTTTTTCTTAATACGAAATTGTGCAATTCTAAAATGTATTGTACGGAAGTCACGTGCCATCATATTTTAAACGCAGAAAATCAATAAAAGGTCCTGAAACATAGCCATTGCAGGAGCACAGTTTCATGGTGGTTTGATTGAGTCATCCAAAGTGAGTGACATAAGGCACGTTTCACATTTGATTCTTTTCCTAAATAGGACCAGAGTAAGCCACACAGGGATATCCCTTCTCCTTTCTATATAAAATTAAAAAGATTTTTTTTTTGTTTCCTACTTTTAAATTGGCAATGTCATTTTAACGCACTTTAAAATTTTGCTTTTTTCTTCTTTGTGTGAAATTTGATTGATAGGTGGGCGGAGTCAGTGACCCATTAATTATTGATGCAAATTGTTGAAGTGGTAGTAGACATATCAAGTCAGAAATATAATTAAAATAATAAGAATAAATTACATAACTAAGATGATACTGAGAACAGAGTTTCAAAACAAATTTAAAATTCAAGAAGTTTGATTTTACAAACAGTATTTTCTTCAATTTTACATAGTAACTAATAGCTAGGACTCGACCAAGCGTTTTCACAATTTCTTCTGAGTTTTGTACTTTACCAAAATTATCCATACAAGTCAAAGGAAAGAGGCATCACTAAACAAAAATGAAAACTTGCATGCATCGTAATTGGAAAAGTGTTATTTGGTTTCATTTGTTTTGAGTTTGGGAGCCTGTTTAAGAGCCAGGAGTCTCACAGCCCCACCCCCACCCCTTGACAAGTCGGTCAGTTTTATCAGGCAGGGTATTCGGGACCACCATCCCAATAGCATCGGCAGATACAATTTATATGGTCTTGAGACTGAGTATGATTCTTTGTAAGAGCCCCCCACCCCCATCCCATAAAATATTTTGAACAGCGACACAGATTGCATAGAAGGATAGAAGAAATTATATACTGACAACAAGTATTCGGTATCGGATGGATGACGAAATATTAACCTTTCTCAAGAAAAGTACAATTGACCTTTTGTTCTCATTAGTAGTTTCTTTTTCTCAACGTATTTGTTATTGTTAACGTCTGCGTCAACTTTTAAAGTTCAAATAGGGATGGTTTCCAATGCATGCTATTTTTGTTCGGTTGATTGTAAATGTTTGTTCGTTTGTTGACTTCTCTATTCTCTTTGGGATGGCCATACAGATGTTGCAAGAATCCATTATTTATCTGCAGAAAAAAATTTTTTTTTTTTTCAAATTTAATAGGAATCAATATGGAAATTCTTATGAATAGCACAAATTGAAGTATATATTCTTATTTACCCCATGTACACCCATTTTAGCGTCTATAGTCAATATTCATTTTCTAACTACCAAAATGTTTAATAACCAGAGACATTTTTAAAAGCAATAAAGAGTAAGACGTACATAAAAAAATTTCCAAAGTACTGATCAGTTTAGAGAACGATCATCAATTTACATGGAAAGGGTGGGAAGACCTATTCCCAGCGCCTCCTCTCCCACAGTGAATGGTTGGTCCCTAGACGAAACAAATTTCGACCATGAATAGTATCGTATGCAGATGAGAAAAATCCGTACGTGATCGGTGTCCTCATGTAGATTTATAAAACTTAAACTCATATCTCCGCCTGTTCCGGAGGGCCAATAATATTTACGAAAAAGTAGGGTCACGAAAAAGAAAGCAGTGGCAAAATTTATGGTAAAGTTAATATTATTACATTACGTAACCACGACTAACACTGATAAACATTAGATTACATTTACGTAGTGTATATACACTTTTGGAAAGATGGACGGAGCATTGCAGCAGAGGCGGCTAGGGTGGGGCAGGGAGGTACATATATCCCCGGGCGCCAAGGTACAGGGCGCCAAAATGAGGCTTACAACGTTACATTATAATAAGTAAAATAGAAAAATGTGATTAATCGGGGAGGGGGCTGGGGCGCCAATTTTATAGTTCGTCCCCGGGCGCAAAATATCATAGCTACGCCTCTGCATTGCAGAGAAAGATAGATAGATGGAGGGAGAGAGGGCTTGAGTGTGATTTGGATTTTTTAAAAAAAATTTCAATCATATCGCTACGATGTCTTCAGTGTGGCAGTTTATACTGATGTTTATCACTGAGGCATCATACCGCAGACACGTAGCATAATGTCCCACCCAGTCATATTATCCTGAAACGAGGCGGACTAGTCCTAACACTAACCTTTTAATGTTGAGCGCTTATGAAGGAAAATGTTAGTACAACTTGTACAAGTCTTTGATAGGACTTTGCAGGGGTTCGAAATAAAGAGAGGAGACAGGACAACTTGAAACAAATAATAGTTATTATCTTAAAATATGAACGGCAAGGCGAAGGTTACAATGACTCCACTACTAACTGAAATTAATTTTATAGGTCTATTATCGCAGAGACTGAACCGAAACAATTGATTATTTTACCTACAACGGCACTAAGCCCACTTTTACTTCAAGTTGTAATCAGATAATATTGACGAGCTGAAATGTGCCGGGAGTAACGACCTTACTACACATGTGGTTAAAAATTATTTAGGCAGTTAAATGATACAGTAGACGATTGAATGACTCAGCACGCAGTTCAATAATACGGTAGACAGTTCAATGATACGGTAGACGGTTAGATGATACAGTAAGCAGTTCAATGATACAGCAGGCAGCTGTTCAGGGATATAGTAAGGAATGTAATTACAGCATGTAGTTACATGATACAGTAGGCAGTTCATTGACACAAGAGAGAGTGCAATGATACATTTGACAGCTCAGTGATAGAGATCAATGATACAGTAAACAGATGATTGACAAAACTGAGAGTTCAATGATACATTTGACAGCCCAGTGATAGAGATAAATAATACAATATACAGTTCAGTTGTACCATAGTCAGTTCAATGATTCATTTGACAGTTTAATGATACAGTAGGTAGTTCAATGATACAATTGGCACTTCAATGATACAGAAGGCAATTCAATAATAAAGTTATCAGTACACTTATACAGTAGGCAGTTTAAAGAAATAGTAGGTAGTTCAATGATACAATAAGCACTTCAATGATACAGTTGGTAATTCATTGACAAAGGCAGTTTAATGATACATTAGGCAGTTTAATGATACATTAGACAGTTTAATGATACATTAGACAGTTTAATTATATAATTTTCCCACTGAGATAACGATTACTCAGATAAAATGTATTGCACTCCCAGCTGTCCGAAAACTGGTTTAAAGAGTGGTGATGTTTAAAGAATGAAAATGGGTGTTTAGGGAACTTATCCACATCAAATGAGACAATATATGGTTGATGCGTTCCTCATTCTCTATTTTAAGTCTCAACACCAATAAGGTGCGTCAACATCAGTAGGTTATTTATGCAACGGGAAATGGAGTAAAGTGCCTTGTTCAAGGGCGTACAGCGGTTGTTGACCCATGATGATCGAGTAATAGGATTTGACAAATGGCGCCTATTCGGTACGCAACAACTAAGCTATTAGGTTATCACGTGTTTTACTTCCAGTTACTTACTCTCCGGCCGGAATTTTCTTTTCAGCCGTAATATGCTTTCTCTTTCACCTAGAGCCAATTAAAAAACAACAACTAATATAATGTGAAACAACATGTTCTTTGTTCTCTTTAAAAAAAAAGCCCTTCTTTCCCCAGTTGACATCAGATATATTCAATTTCTTCCTAAGTTATTTCTCTCCTTGACGTGAATGGCCGAGTGATGTTCCGATCGGACTCAGCAGTCTACATGTTACTGGAATGTACAACAAGTCCAACAAAACAGCAGGTATTCTTTTATATGCGTCATGCGTACTGGTGTATACAAAATCTCTTGTTCAGATCAAGCATTAGTCTGCTACCCTCTTTTTCTCTCGAAGTGTAGGAGTGAAGTGCTCTGTTGATGGGTACCAGGCTAAATAAACATGCAGGGTAACTATATCTTTTGGGGAGTTTGTTTGGCTTTGTTGTTTGTGGGGGGGGGGTGTTAGGAGGGGTGTTTCTCTTCTGCTTTATTTAAAATAAAAAAGGGTCCAGAAATGAGCAATATCAAAGTAATCTTTCGTACCACTGAACACTTTAATAGATTTTGGTTGGTCTCTTTAATCATTAAAAAATCATTGGTATTTCGCAGGTACCCGGCCTAAGTTGGTACGGTTGTATCTTTGGCTGCTAACGAACAAATTCGGACTTCGAACCAGTTACTAGTGAAAAGGAGTGCGTAGCAGTAAAAAGGAAACCAAGCCAATGGCCAAAAGAGATGGAAGCTTCAAGTTATTCGTTGTCTCGTGTGCTCAGAAGTATGGAACGGATAATCATCAGTATATACGTTTACCAGGCTTTTGATTGACCTAACCCTGTCTCACTCAAGACTCTATTAAGATGACAGTTAAATACGTCATGCTTCTGTTGTCCTGACTACCTACCTACCTACCTAATGCCTCCACAATATTTCACCATTGGTTAAATTTAAATGTGTTAACGAACTGTATACAACCAATTACCATCAGCAAATAGAGTTAGAGCTAAAAGTGCCCGATCGTAATAATTATTTTTAGCCAGGTGTCTCCAACGAATTGAGCCCTTTCCTTTATTGAGTTGAAGATTTAAAAATAGATCAAGGACAGGTAGTTAAGCGTTCAAAAACTGGACCGTTCCAAGAGTCAGACATTTTGATATACGTGAATTGTCGCAAAAGACGCTATACTAAGCCGTTTGTTCTGTCAGAGAAAACCTACCCAAAACAAACATGTACGTTTTACTAAGACAATACAATTAAGAATAGTTGCAACCTGATTTATTTTGGGAAGCAGAAAGATAAAGACCATGATGTTTATAGTCGAATTATTTTGTAGGTTCGTATTGTTGAGGTGGTGAAAATTAACCAATCAATATTAATTTACCCTTCATTGAAGAAGGACATTAAAAATATATGGTGCCTTTTATTCAAGGAGATTTGAATGTTCAAGTGTACAGTATAAACACACCTCGGATGCGAAAAACTTGTTCTCTGAACAGAGCCATTACTTTCTTAAAGGTTTGTAGCCTATCAAAACTTTCCATATTTTATAACGTTACAAAAATATTCAATTCTTTTAGGATTTTAAAATATCATGGTCATATTTTTGGAAAGTAAATAAATGTGTATAAAAGAGAGAATTTCAAAGCCAAATATCTGTAAAAGAGATCATTTAGATGGTGAATAATTTCAATATATGTGCTTACTCACTAAGAATTTGTTTTATTATCGTAGAATGCGAATTGTCTGTATGTAATTCTCTACTAATACCGTGTGTGCTATCAAAAAAGTCAGATCCAACTGCAGACTGCTCATATCAATGCAGTTTTTTTTAAATACGTAGTTGATCAAAAAACAAATACTATGCATGTGAAGTGTCGAATTTTAAAAACTATTAGTAGAATTGGTTAAAGGAATTGTATCAAAGTCAACTTAATTAAAGTAGAAAGGGCTGGAAATAGATGATTATTTTCATTTCATCTCTGAACGTCAAAAGGCAATTCGTTCCAAATGACGAAACTTGACCGAGTCATATGCTATGGCACAAGTGAATGCCATAAGACCCTTTCCCAAAATCGACCGGTTAAAGGGAGGAAGCTTGTCATAAGTGATTGTTCAAAGGAACGTTAATTACGGCATTATTAGTTGTTTAGTTGTCTTGTCAATCCAAAAATTCTACAGAACAGATTTAGGATTCAGTCTATTCCGATTGGTTAATATGGATTTATGGGCGTAACTCTGTAAGAAATTAAACGTTTTACTTTAGAAAAATTCTTCAGTCTTCAATCTTTCTTGAGAAAAGTTAGACGGGACTTCGGGAGCGTGAAAGACGTTATCTTGTGATTTTGCAGTAAAGCGTGAGAGTTGTCTCAGAAAAAAGACAAACTCTACACTTGAGGTTTGTGGAAACTTATAAAGAAACGGCAAAAGGTACGCAATCTTAGTTTCCCGATTTTAATATGTTATTTAATTTGTTGATTTATTTGAAAATGTATTCTTGATATGATGTATGTATGTATGATTTCATTTTGCAGGAGTTCAGTGAAATGCTAGTCATGACATTTTATTCTTTGATTTTCTAATTATCAATTCATTTGGAGAATTGGCAAGATTGAACGTAATTAAAATTTCATTAGAAAAAAGAAAACAATGTTGCATGTAATTAAATGATTGTTAAAAGAATTGACAAAGATTGCATTAATTGAATCTTTATACGTAGGAGTGCGAAGGAATTTTCAGGAATTAAGCTTAATAAATGATGGGTAATGTTTCGTAGCATTATGGTTTAACTCTGTCTAGTATGACATAATATTCAGCGTATAGCTATATGCTAGTTTGTAATATTTAATTGGTCGAGTAAACTATTTTAGAATAGTTAGATCTGAGGGTCTAAGCCATATGTAACTTAACACGGCTAGATTGGTAGAGTAAGAAGTCAAGGGGGTTTACCCACGGGTTCATACGGGAGCCGAGTATAATTTAATTGACCACCCCTAGGGTGACCCGAATTAAGGTCAGGACAACATTGACCGTCTTTGTAAACTGGAATTAGGGAGCAAGGAGTGAATGCGACAGGATTTATGATTTTTGTTTTCTGAGCCGAATTAATGTAAAAATATAGATATACTTGGGCATGTGACCTATTGTCTATTGCGAGACATTTTATTTATTGAAGGAGACATCTTTCCTGGATTCACCTGAGAAATATCTGAACCAATCACTGGACCAGAGCAAATTCTAAGCCGAAATCTAAGTCCAGAGACGATTGGTAAATCAGAGTTCGACTGACAAGAGTCCCAGACCAAACAACTAGACAAAGATCGGCAGAGCAGGGACGAACGGAAGTCTTGATGTCCGCATAAAATAGGTGATGAAGTCTCTCATCTCATCTCATATATATATATATATATATATATATATATATATATATATATATATATATATATATATATATATATATATATATATATATAAAGGAATTTCATTTAATTCAAATGTACAAAATTCACTGAAGATCATATTATTATTCGTCTTTTGTTTAAAACATGACTTAGTGTGTCTGTTTAAGAATTCATAACATACACATCACAGTTAAGGCAGTCTCGGGCAAGGACCTATTATGGGACGTTGTACGTGACAAAAGTACATTTGGATTAGTATATTTTGTTTTTGCAAAAAAATAAGTTTGTGCAATCATAACAAGTATCAGAGAAAGCACGTGCTATTGTCTTTACAGAGTGCAAGGCAATAAAAGGTACTAAAATAGAGCTTAGTTATATTTGCAGATAAATCAATTTCACGGCCCACCCATGAGTCATCCAAAGTTTAAAATGACGTATTCTCTCCTAAATAGGAACCGAATACGCTAAACAAGGATTTGTATGTCGATCATCTGGTAAAAAAAAAAATTATTTTAAAAACTCGAGCCTCATTTAAAGTTCAAATAGGGATGGTTTACAGTTCATGCTATTTTTGTTCGGTTAATTGTAAATGTTTGTTCGTTTGTTGACTTGTCTATTCTTCGTGGGATTACCATATGGATATTGCAAGAATCCCTACTTTATCTGCAGTAAAGAGTAAAATTCGCATTTAATAGGAATCAATATGGAGTTTCGTATAAATAGCACACAATTGAAGTATCTGCTCTTACGTACCCCATACACAGTTTATCGTTTATGGTCACTATTCATTTTCATCCAAAAACGTGCTCACTAACCAAGGACATTTGCAAAAACAACAGTAAAGAGTAAATGAAAAGATTCGAAGGTTTTGGTCAGATTCGAGACGGATTATTAATTTACATAAAGTGGGAGGGGAGCTAAGATCCCAGAGTTAACCTCCTCTCCCACGGTGGATGTTTGGCCCCTTAGCGAAGCAAATTTCGACCAAGAATAGCATCGTGTGCAAATGCGAATACGTGTGATCGGCTGTCTTCATGCAGATTTACGAAACTTAAACCGATAATTCCGCCTATTACCTGCGTTTAGGTGGCAGGGTCCAGTTTCGTAATTTGGCCCCTGGCACATTTCTTAACTTAAGGCTATGATGTGACTTTTTTCAGCTATTATTGTTTACTAATTAAAGATAGGGATATATTTGTGACCTAGGGTGTTTCGGGCTTGTGTTCTTGAAATTGATATCAGGCATATACACCTTCCATAGTTACCTTGCAATGTGTTGATAGTGACATACTAATAGATGTCTAGGAAGAAGAGCTGGCCTCACGCAGCAGTAAACATGTGGGTTTGTAGCAAGGAGAATATCTCAACAAAAAAAAAAACGGCTTGGATGACAACTATGTTCAACTGCATCAAAATGTTTAGTACACACTGTTTTGCAGAATAGTCATCTAGGAAAAGGGCTTGTGTTTGCACTGTGAGCATCACATGGTGTCAAAAATGACCCTCGGACATGAAAATTGCAGTCATAAATTTGGGGTTGGGGATGCATAAACTTCTTCTGCTATGACCTGCCACTGACTTCTTATCTTATGACTTCTGACTTCGATCGATCGATCGATCCATTTATCCATCCATCCATCCATTCATCCATCCATTCATCCCTCCCTATCTATCTATCTATCTATCTATCTATCTATCTATCTATCTATCTATCTGTCTGTCTGTCTGTCTGTCTGTCTGTCTGTCCGTTCGTCCGTCCATCCATCAATAATAATAATAATAATAATAATAATAATAATAATAATAATAATAATAGATAGATAGATAGATAGATAGATAGATAGATAGATAGATAGATAGATAGATAGATAGATAGATAGATAGATAGATAGATAGATAGATAGATAGATAGATAGATAGATAGATAGATAGATAGATAGATAGATAGATAGACAGATAGATGTGGTTTTTACAGAGCATATACGTATTTCCAATATTAAAAAACCCGAAATCCAAGTCATGAAAACATATTCAATCAAATCCTTTAAAATCTATACTGTTAACGCATGATAGAATGATTGAAATCATGGACATGTCTGTGTGTGTGTGTTTTTTTTTGTGTGTGTCCGCTATGGATTGATAAGTAACAAATTGATGCACAATAGGGTCAGAAATTTGCAAGAGAGAAAACAACTGTCATGTCAAATAAGAAACCGCAATATATTTTGAAATCATACATATTGCAATATTCCTTAATCTCGTTTTTTAATTTAACATTTTCTTTAAGAATATTCCATTCATTGATCACTGCCATCTCACCTCTGTCTCCCTGGGCTAGAGTCTCGTACTTAGCCAATCTATGTAAGTGAGAAAGCTTACCGGTAGTTTCCAGTGGGTCGGTGGTTCTTCCTGGGTTTACCTCCACCAGTTAAACTGTCCGCCATTTATAGCCCTTACCTTGTGCTAAAAGATGGCATTAAATCCAATAACAACAGTAACAACTCAATTATATGACTGTGCGTAAACATAAATATGGCGTAAACATAAATATGGGCTCAACAGAAAAACGTCAAATTCCAAAGCTGACATTGACTCCGCTATAAAAATCAAAATGATGGATCGATTAACTTTAAAACGGAAGCAGCCATTTTTTTGGTATAAACAATCTCACCTAGGCCGCATACTTTGACGCTTTGATCAGAACATACTGATTAGTTGAAATGTGTCGGGTTAACGACCTTACTACACATTTGGTTAAAAATTATTTCTAGTAGCAGACAGTTCATTGTTATAGTTCTAGACAGTTCACTAATATAGTTCTATGCAATATAATTATATAGTTCTAGGAAGTTCAGTAATATAATTGTAGACAGTATTTGATAGTATTTTAGGCAGTTCATTTGGAATATATATGCAGGTCAATGATGTAGTTTTAGGCAGTTCATTGATATAGTTCTAGGAAGTTTATTGATATAATTCTAGGAAGTTCAGTGATATAGTTCTAGGAAGTTCATTAATATACTTCTAGAAAGTTCAGTGATTCATTTGGCCAAGAGTTCAGCACGCTGATCACTAAACCATCATGTATATAACGCAAACGAAATGATGCTGACAAATCATTACACTCTTGGAGACATCTGGAGTTTTTGTCTAGCCAAAATATCTATTTCGTTTCACCTAGAGATGATTTATTTTTAAAACTAATATAATGGAAAATAAAATCTTTTGTGCTCTAAGAAACATCACAGCCCTCATCCCCTTCCAAAGATGACATAACCATCAGGTTTCTCGTGGCTAAGCAAACATATCTTTTAACTGTACTTAAATAAATGAAACCATACTAAAAACACTGTTTATAATTTCGAACCTGTCATTGGAATGTACAAAAGACCTGAGTCAACCATATCTTTGTTAAGAGGTTCCGATATGTTAAGATATTTACACATTGATTGAACGATCATGTATATTGGTGCTTTGTCTAGCGAAATACATTGGAGTTGATGAGATGCGTCCCTTGTATATAAAACCAACACAAATATAGCTTGTAACAGCGGTACATTGTACAATGGTCGAACATGATGGATGCAACTGACCTGAAATGGATACTTTGCAAGTTTAACATCGAAAATATAAATACCTACCAGAAAGAAGTTGCATTTGAGAGAAAGGATGTATTTGTACAAACACTGACCGGGAGTGGAAAATTATTTTTTAGTCCATTTCAGTTAAATGTCCTATATATTTCTCTGCAGTTTATTTTGTTGTTTGTTTGTATTGCTGATGATGTTCTTTTGCTGTGGGTTGGGGTATTTTTGTGTTTATTTATTTTATTTATATATTTATATCGTCTTTGCTGCTTTATTTTATGAGTGAACAAGACCCACGTAATGAAAATTATCAAAGTAATTGGTCGACCATTGAACACTTTAGTCGATTTTGGTAGGTCTATTTATCATTAAAATCACTTATTATTTCTCTAGTACCCAGCCTTAGGAGACACATCAATATATTTGGCCGCTAATACAGTCGGCCTTCCTTGTAGTTAGTGTATAAGCCGATTGGAGAACGAAGTTTGGAACCATACTATTTGGCAAGATAGATGAAATCCTAGTTATTCGCGGTCTCACGTGCACTGGAAGTGTGACATTGTCAGCAATCATTGGTCTATTTCTTTACTAGGTTCTTGATTTACATAAAACTCTCCGTGTCACCCAAGTCTGTTTTAAGATGATTTAAGATTTCACCCTACCGCCATCCTAGTCCCTAATAGCAAGCAGCATTCACTATAATCCACCACTGGTTATCGATGGTTAAATGTGGTTACTAGCTGTAAACAACCACATATCATCGGAAAACATTGTTAGCCAAAAGTGCACGATCGTAACTGAAGAAAAACAAATTACTTTACACCTAATTACTTTACCTTTAGCCAGGTGTTTACAACAACATGAACCCTTTCCGTGATTTGCAGTTCAAGATTTAAAAATAGATCGAGGCCAGGTAGTTGCGTGATCAAACACTAGGTCGCTTTATGAGTCAGACTTTTCGATCTACTGGAATTGCTCCAGAAGAAGCCATCAAAGTTAAGCTGTTCTGTCAGAGAAAGGTACACAACACAAACATGTAGCTTGAGGTATGCAAAGTCTTGTCTCAAAACCTTTCGTCAAACAGGCTATTCGTCGTGTATTTCCAAATGCGCTTACAAATAATTAATGCAATTTAATTTGCAAATTAGGCTTATAAAAAAGAAATAGCTTAAGGTTCCAGATGAAACGTGGAATAACAACTTTTAATACGCAATGTCAGGAGGAGAAACTACTAAAGTTTGCATCAGACAAAACAAATCAACTTAGAATAACCTGATTTGTTGTTTTGTTTTTTTTTTCAGCAGAAGAATGAATGATGTGTTTTTAGTCGTATTCTTAGTGATGTTTGTTTTGTTCGCCTGGTAAAAATCAATCCTTGAAAATAAATTTTCCTTCGTTGAAATAGAATATAAAAATCACGTGATGCTTGATATTAAGTGACATATAAATGCAGATATGCACAATATAAACTTTAATTTCGAATGTAAAAAAATTGTTTACTAAAAGGAAACAATATTTTCTTTTAAGGCTTATAGCGTGTCCAAATTTTCTATATTTCAAAATATTGCATAAAATATTCAATAGATTTAGGATTTTATTTTAAAATATCAAGGTCACATTTTTTGCGAAAAGTCAACAAATGTGCATAAAATTGAAAAATGCAAAGCTAAATGTATGTCAAGGACATATTTATCTCCAATTAATCACTAAATGACAAAGTCGCTTCTATTATTGTAGAAAGTGAATTTTGTTTCTTAACTTCCCAACTAACACCATTTGAAATGGCGAATAAGCCGGGTCCAACTGTACACTGCACAGACTCAGATCTCCCATCTGTAGATACCCGGTAAAGCAAGAACCCCAAGTTCCGACCAAAATAGTTAAATTCTCTCGCAGCTAGTATCGCTAAACGGTACTACAAGCAGCCCCTAGATATCTCATAAATGTACAGCTTCGGAAAGATGTTGCAGAAAAAACGAACTTTTTTGCCAGTTTACATGAAAGGAAATGAATACCGAAATTTGAGTGTTAAATTTCTCGCTGACAGGCTTTACATCAGTGGCAAACTAATAAACGTACATCAAGCAGCAATACGTGTAAAATAAAGACACACAGCTCTCCCGTGTCCCAAACCCCCTCTAGCCAACAGCCGATGTTTTAATATCTGTACTGTTTCTACTCCTAGCTCTAAAATCCAATTTGTGTCTTCTTCACAATTGTCAACAAGGCACGAGATACGTGATCATACTGTCAATCAGATTAAAATCAGATCTCCACTATCCTCAGTAAAGTTATTGTCTACGTTTCAATCAGGATTCGACATTAGACGACAAAATTGTTTCTTTTGTATAGCTTAAACGAATTTATTAGATAATGCAAAAGGTAATTTTCCGAATGTTTCTTGATTTTAAAAAAAATTCCTTTCATGATGTATGGAAAGATGAATTATGGCTCAAATTGTACTCCATACGCATCAGAGGAAAATCTATTAATGTTGTATTTATAATGATATTAATTCACGTGTTCATATCAATAGCATTTTTACTGACTTTTTATATGAGAAAGGTGTAAGTCAATGGATAATTTATCTCCGTTCTTCTTGTTCCGAAATAACCTTTTTAATCGGTATATGGATGTAGAATGTACACGCCAAACATGTTGACTTTGTTAGTATTTTCAATGATGGGTGTAGAGGATGCTCTGTACCCTCCAACCATCCAGACCTTGTAAATATGTAAAATGTTATGTAATTTTATATACTGATGACGCTATACTTGTCGGAGATAATCCTGCTGATCTGCGGTATATATACTCTTGATCTGTTTAGTAGATATTGAGAAAACTGGAAACTTTTCAGCAATGTAGTGAAATGCCGATATTGATATTGAAGATGAATATGTGCATAAGCGTTATATCTGACAAGAATGGAAAGAACTCCATCGGATTGAATGATATAGTATCCATAACTTAAATCCGATACATCAAACCACCCCACCCGTAATATGTGTCAATACTAATGGATGATATGTGGTGTGGGGCTGACGTCTCACGATACAGTGGCTATGCATTTAAAAAGCGTTTACGCAATTTAGATTTGACAATATCTTGTCAACTGAAACTGTTCGATTAAAGCCATTGTACCGATTTTAACATATGCATGAGAAATTTGAGGATCTGTGGGATCTGATCTAGTCGAAAGTACCCTCATTGAGCTTTCATCAGAAGCATATTGAATTAAAATACATGTACTCCTTTTGTATATGGAATATAACGAACTTGGTCGTTTCACCTTGATTATCAACATTAAAAGTCTCATAATAAACTATTGGTTAGCGACAATGAAGAAAGATTATCTTATCGTATGTATTCTCTCTTATACAAACACTTTGGTGATGACTCGTATAACAATAATTGGTTATTTGTGTATAATCTATATTAGATGATGTTAGGTGAAGCTAAGCATGGAGAAATCAAAGTTTTGTGTCCGTTAAATGACTAGTAAATTCGGTAGAACAACGACCAAAAGATCAATACACAAAAACTGAGAAATTTAACATCAATACTTCATCTAAAGGTCAATACGTCAAGTTTTTTTTTTTTTTTAAAATTAGCTTGGATATATTTCTCATTACCCAAAAATATATCTAAAACTTATTTAAGTTTACAATTGTAAATCATAGATTTTCCGTTAAAACTAGTTGCAAGGCTAATATTCCCTACAACGAATAATACCACACTTTGTCAGTCTTAAGAAATAGGCGATCACCATCTTTTGTCGTGTTCTTATTTTCACGAAGACTAAACTTGATACCTCACTTTTACATATCCATAGGTAACGTTTATATATGCAAGCACTTAATGACTACAGTTAACGTACGACACTTAATAAATATTTGAAAGGTTTTATATTATTTTATATTACGTTTCCGAATTATATAATCCCAGTCATGCATTATGAAATAACAACGCATATTATTTTCGTGTTTTTTAAATTCCTCATATGTTGTAAACTTTATAACCTGAGTGTAAGCAAATATTGTCTTGTCTTATCTTACAGTCACATAATGCGCTTGCTTATCTAGGTCTATGCGGTTTGTTTGGAAGTAATCTTTTAAACATAGAACATATACTCTGATCTGCTGGCCCATTATACGACGACAGATCAGGGTATATATGTTTTGAATCACTCCGTTTGACTATGTGGTTAGAGTATCTGGCTAAGACGAGTGAGGTCATGAGTTCGAACCCCAGGTGAGTCATAAAAAAAGCTTCTAAAAATGGTACTAGCAGCTGTCTCGCTCGACGCTCAGCATTAAGAGGTTAGTTTTATGACTTGTAGGCCTGGGGTCAGGATAATGTGACTGGGTGGGACATCATGCTACGTATGTCCGGCATGATTCTTCAGTGCTAGACAGCACTTTGAACTGCAACACTGCAGACAGACATCGTGTCGATACGAGTGAAAAATTGTTAAAGGAGCATTAAAAATCCAAATCTCTGTCTGTCTGTCTGTCTGTCTGTCTGTCTGTCTGTCTGTCTGTCTGTCTGTCTGTCTCTCTCTCTCTCTCTCTCTCTCTCTCTCTCTCTCTCTCTCACACACACACACACACACACACACACACACACACACACACACACACACACACAAAATTTCTGCAGGTGTACTATACCTGTAAAAGATTAGTGATAATTCCTTCTAAAAGTCTCAGGAATGTGGTGACATCAATTACAGGTAATAATTAAATATTAACTACCGGTAATTTATTTTTTCACACCGTATTTACTCTAGTATACTAGTATACGTCTAACCCAACTGTCAATAATAATAGACTCCAATCTCTCCTCACAAACTGCAGAGACCCAGATCTACCAGCACTTTATGCGACAGTATATCTGGATCTATGCCAGTTTGCCGTAGGCTCCATTTGAGGGCGAATATTGACATTAACTTTTTATTTTCCACATCAATATTATTTTGCCTGCTCAGAGAATACGAATCTGACACCTTTCGTTCCTGACTTTCGTTATTTCTAATGCATATAAGGTAATAAAACATACCGGACTAGTAAACAAAAGTTTTCTCACCGGTGAAAAGGTAACCCGACTGGTTACTATGGGTTGGTAGCTCTCTTATCTCAGGGATAGACAATTTACATTACCAATGTGATATCACAGGAGACATTCGTGCGTGTATACTGTGCCTATATTTTTTTTAAATGTTGCAAGTCTATTGTCTCAATCCAAATCGCCCCTGCCTCAACTAAGCAACTAAAAATGCATGAAATGGTCAAGGAGAAAGAAAACGTTAGTCATGTGTGTGACGAAGAAAGGCAACTCAACCCTCGGGGACCTCATGTATGTGGAAGGAACTAAGCACACAAAACGACTGGTGCCGTTGACCCACGGACCTGGGACCGCATCTTCGTAGAATATTAATTAAAAGCTCTTTAATCTGTTTGAATATAGTAATAATTCTGCATAGTAATATCAAGTGTTCTCCTAAATAATCCCTGAACGCACTTTACGTTCTGTTTATTTTCTTTTTGTTTGTTCTTTTGTGTATATTTGTAAAGATCTATATTTAATTATATATACATTGATTTATGTTGCAAGAGTCAGGAATGACGGTGTAGCCAGAGGAGAAGTAATTATTAAGTGACATGCAAGTGTGTATGCTAAGCACACGTGCATATACCAACTACTTGGAAGAGTCATTTTGGGGGGATGGAGGGGTGATGCTGCTTACTCGTGAAGCATATTGACTGGTGCATGCAGGCAAGATGTTAGGTGTTGTTTACCCGCGGATCTGGTTTAAAATCTCGCAAAATACAAATTAAAAAGTGTGTGTGTGTGTGCATCGTGGTCCTTACTGTGAAACCTACAGAATCCGGTCTTCTCTTTAACTGAACCTCCTTTCCTTGGACACCTCTGTACAACACTTACAATGCCCGACAGTTGCAGTCCATTCTGTTAATTCTACCAACCGAGGTCAAATCTGATTTCGTTTCAAATGTTTTACACATGATTTTCATTTGTAAATATTAAACCGGTTTAGAGTAATTTTTTTTCTTGCCAACCTGTTAAAATCTCAACCACATTACCATCATTATCGATGATGTTCTTTCTTCTACGACGTCACCGACTACCAAGAATATACGGTGGTTCTCCAGGTACAAAGATCAAAACGCGTCATTTGAATATCAGTGACAAAACAATTACCCACTTTCATATGCTATATTTGGGACTCGCTCTGGTAGCCTAAGTAGTTAGAGCGTCCATCTCAGATGAGGGAGGTCGTGCGTTCGAATCCTGGCCTAGTCGTACTAACGACTAGCAGTTGCATCGTTCGGCGCTCAGCATTAACAGGTTAAATTTTGGACTGATCGGTCTGGTGTTAGCTATCTTCACTAGTCAACGTTCCTTTAGAAAGGTAAATAGAGATAGATAGATAAGATTAACCGATTGTAAAGTTGGCTATTGAAGATGGCTGTCAGGATAAGATGGTTGGGTGGGATATAATGTTGCATGTCTGCGACATGATGTACCATTGCTAGATCTCTATAATCTTCCAAACCGCAATCTTCCAAACCGTAGTCATCCACAAACATGCTGTTTCGTGTCCTCAGATTAAAAAAACTCTGTAATAAACAATTGCAAAATATCACTATCATATGTTTATGATTTAATTTGTCAAAAGTTATGGATGGCAATGTTTATGAAGAGTATGTTGAAATCAGTATACAATGCAAATTACGAATTTTATGTAGAACCAAAGTTTTAACAAATGAAAACGAAATACCGAAGAGCATTGTTTGGGTGGTACAGAAGTGCTTACCGTAAGAAAGAAAAAGCAGAGCAATGGTTGTTTAATTCACATCGACACTGTATATCATCATATTTACAAGAACTGTTTGAAGACAGCGACCTGGAACTATAGTAAAGTCTCTCTCAAAGCAACTTATCCCTTATATTCCAGAAAACAAGACACTTTTAAAATTTTCAGGAATTTTCTTCACAATTTCTTCACATTGTTACCTTCAATCGTTATCTTGTTTAAGACAAGATATTTAAGTTCACGTTATATCTTTCATTTTTTGCTTTTGAACTAAAGCCCCGGCAAGCCTCATACATACATACATACATACATACATACATACATACATACATACATACATACATACATACATACATACATACATACATACATACATACATACATACATACATACATACATAGTCTGACAAATGTCACCGCTAACGGAACATCGCTAGGCCATTTTTGTTGCGTGCTGAAATAACCTTCGAATTGTGAGAGAGCTTGCCAGTAGCTTCTCGTGGGTCGGTGGTTCTTTCCGGTGATTTCCCGGTTTCTTCCTCCACCATTAATACTGGCCGCCATGTATAGCCTTTCCTGTGCTGAAAAATGGCGTTAAACCCCACAACAACCACAACAACGAATTAGTTGTAGGAATGCACATCAACTTTATGTGATCGGTGATTCGCCTGGGAAAAAGCCGAAAATATTCTGATTGTGACTTTGTCTCCTTTCGCCACCGTTTTGTCCCATGGGAATCTACATAGTTATGGAACATTATATAGAATATAGTTCTCAATGGCGACTAATTTCTCGATTTGACAGAAAACATGTTGTTTTGCTTTAAGGTTGTTTTGTTTTAATTAGTTTTGCTAGACTATGTTAGTAAAGTATCTTACTTAAGGGCTTAAGAAACCAATCGACCAGGTCTGCCCTTGAAATCGAACATAGCACCTGTGCGAAGGAAAATGTTCAAACAGTCCTTAATAACCACTTGTTTACATGTTTATTGCTCCATTGTGTGGAGCTAAAGATAAATCAGATAGTTAATTGGAAACCATCTTGGTAGCTACCAGAACTCTATAAGGGGTGAGGACAAGAGGCACTTCATCCGACACTCCACCAGGAATTCTCCCCTCCTCTACGATTGGCTTGATTAAAATCACGTGTTTAAGTAAGTCATATATAGGTCTAAACCGTCTATATTATGATCTAATTTAGCTATACTAATTATACACCTATAAAAAATTATTTAAGGACTGTTTTAGGATGAAGCTAAGGAATTTCAATCAAGGCAGAAAATTGGCCAGCACAAAGCAGACAGCCAGCAAGAACACGAACTAATTATATCATGAGACTTTCAGATCAAGAACTATAAACAAGACTTAAATGAGATAATATATAAATTGTGAAAAGCAAACAACAAAACAGCAAGAGAAAAAAGGAGGGAACTTTACTCAAAGGATTGCACGAGAAAAGATGGAAGAGGAAACATTTTTAAAGAAATTTGAAATAGACAAGTATTTTAATGTGAAAAGGATAGACAGAAGGGGGATCCTTCCTGGAGTGATATTATCCAGAAAGGACTCAATTTCTAGATATGACGAACATTCCAAAAGAAAACTTTCCAACGTTAACGGAAGTAATGGTTGCAATGAAAGTCCAATATCCCAACTCCATGACAAAAGCGAGTACAATGCCAATAGAATTACCACAACAGGAGCAACAGGAGGAGAGGAAAGAGAACAGGATAGAAAAAAAAGGATTAAACAAGATAAACCAGAAGAACAACAAAGAGATCTACTAAAATATGACGAAACAAACGAACCTGAACCGTGGGATCCAAGCGAAAATGAACAACTAGACCTACTGCACAATGAAGATAGTGATGAATACTTATTTTAAAAAGATAAAAATAAAAAAAAATTAAAAATTTAATTTTTAAAAAAAAAAACGTTGCTTAAATAAAGATATATGAAAATAGCACAAACACTACAAGATGCAAGAGGGTCTCCCTAAATGATCTGAGAAGATCAATCAGGGAGAGCACTCTCAAAAAAAGAATCTAAGGACACTTACTACCTACCCCCTACCCCCACACATTTAGTGCCTCAATTGCCCGGCTCCTTCCACCCCACCCAAACCCCACCCTCGATAAAAGCCATAATCTTGCCCTGTTATCTACATAACTCGGTCAAGTACTGAACGTGACTTGCGGTGAAAGACTACTTAGAATGCGATCTATCTGAAAGAAGGCCACTCTACACTGCTGCGGGCACTTTTCTTTGTGGCGAGAACATTCAATTTAGCAGCTGTTTACGTGCTTATTATTGCCCTTATCTTTGAGGTCAAGGAATTGAAAACGACCCTGCCTCACATTGTTTTATGATAGACCTAGTCAATATCTATGTCGTTTCGTGGGTTAATACTTCAATATTGAATGTCGTTACAGGTCTTTCAGCACATACGGAACGTATTAAATTCCTCCCCCCACTATATCACTTTGTTTTATGATAGATGTGGTCAATATCTCTGTAGTTTCGTGGGTTAATACTTCAGTATTTAATGCCGTTACAGGTCTTTCAGCACATACGGAAAGTTATGGACCCCCCCTCTCTCTCTCTCTCTCTCTCTCTCTCTCTCTCTCTCTCTCTCTCTCTCTCTCTCTCTCTCTCTCTCTCTCTCTCTCTCTCTCTCAACTGCAGGAGCGATTCCGGAAATAATATTTAGGGGGCGTTAACGAATAGGCGAGGGGTCTGTGGACAGAACACTCGTTAAGAATCCAAGGGGCTAAGCTCGTGTAGTTTAAGCGTCTTGACCGGATAACTTTTACCACGAAGAAACTTTATCACAGAGGTGCAAGTAGGTGGCGTACGTGCTCTCCTCTGCCTGCTTCCTTGATCCGCCCTGTATCTGTTTCTTGGTTTTTGACAATACTTCGAAGACATTATTGATTAAATAATGTCGAGGATATAGAAGTCAAGCGTCTTTCCCAAAGACACATGAAGGCAGCGTTAGTCTTTTACTAAGCGTCTTTCCCAAAGACCCGTGAAGGCAGCGTTAGTTGTTTACTAAGCGTCTTTTCTAACGACACATCAAGGCAGCGTTAGTCGTTTACTAAGCGTCTTTACCGAAGACAAATGAAGGAAGCATTAGTCCTTTATGCAAGTCACCAAGCTTGTTTGGTTCTCAAGAGAAATAATGCAAGGATCCAAATATAACACACAGATTACATTAATTAAAATTGTAATAATTAAAGAGACTTTTCATTAATTAATATCTATTTTTATAGGGACAGCATCAATGTGTGTGGGGGTGGGTGGGTGGGTGGGTGTGATATGGGTTGGGTTTACAATACATAGGTACAATTCTGCCTATAAAAGATGGTTAAAAGTCAAATTCTAAAATGTAAATATAATGAATTGCCACAACGAAGTGACCGAGTAAAAAGGATATATGTTTATGTCCAACTTTTATTCCTTCTGAACAACATATATAAGTACATGTGTGAAAAGTGATGTGTTTTGTTTTCGTAATAGAGGTTGTTGTGAAGTTATGTAACTTATGTTAAATGTTATTTTAACCATACTCTTGAATGGTACCAACTTTACTATTGGGAAGGGCACAAGAATGGGGAATGATAGGGAAACCGTTGATGGTGAGTTTTTCTTTTAATATCCTTGGAGTCCGCATCCCTGCAATACAATATTGAAAACAAACACCGTATTTAATGAAGGAGAATTTTTTGGGTAATTTCATTGTTTTGTTTTTTTTATTCTTTTCCTCTGCTGAAGAAAAACTTACTTCAATGTGAAGCTCTAACAGTCCAAAATGCAATGAAAATAAATTGCTTTATCATAAGTGATAATCATCCAGACAATACTCAAATCATTTAACAAAAACCTTCAAAAATATAGCAATCAAATATGAAGAAATTAGATATAATGCTATTTGCACAGTCAATAATGTTCATTTAAATGGTGGATTCAAAGTCAGTTGTTATCATAGCTTGCTGAGTCGAAAAGGTCTGTTGTATCATCAAACAAGACATAATATGCGTTCTTCTCCAATTCTCCATACATTTCCTTACACGAATCAAAAGGAATGTCTTTTTGGTATTACACGATGGCAATGTTTTAGCTTCCGATTACTGTTAGAACGTTTATTATATAAATGGCTTTTTACAGCAGATTCCTAAACATGGAGTAAACTAAGGTTCTTGCGTCCTTTGAATTTTAACAGTTCTTGTTTTGTAAATCAGAATATTAAAGATGGCGGTTTTGCAATAACAAGTTAAATCGGGAATCAACAATATTTTGTGACCAACCCGACATAATTATATTGCATGTATTCCCGGGTAGATATGTTCACGCGCCATCTTTACGACGTCATTACATTATTGGTACACATATTTGTGAGACATACGATACAAAGAGTTTTATTCTAAATGTATTCGTCTATTTAGATTGAGTATCTAAAGAGATTGTGTGCCATATACATGTGTGTGTGTGTGTTATCTTTTTCTTTTCTTTCTTAAATTATATTTACTACCCATAGTTTATCCGGAAACAATAAATGTTTGATTGCTAGGTGACCTTGAGATACACATACACACGCACACGCACACACACACACATACATATATGTATATATATATATATATATATATATATATATATATATATATATATATATATATATATATATATATATATATATCACTACGGTTCGTTGCTAGGGAATGATCTCCGCGGTGTAATTTACCCAGTGTGGATAGATAGAAAGAAGAATGCAGATCACTGAACAAGAATATTGAAGAAATAAACACAACGAGCCCCCTTTCAATGAAAAAATATAAAATTTAATCAGTTTATCAACGGAATTTAAAATGGAAAGAAATCAATTACTTGGTTACAAAAGAAGGAAAATTGTACTAACATGTACTCAAATAAAAAGACAATACAAATTTCTTTAACTGCTAAAATTACTTTCGACGTTAATATACTATCTTCATTGCCTACGAGATGTGACCCTTGAGTGCAACGATGAGAGACTTTATCACCTTTTTTATGCGGACATCAATACTCACGTTCGTCCCTGCTCTGCCGATCTTTGTCTAGCTGTTTGGTCTTGGACTCTTGTCCGTCGAACTCTGATTTAACAATCGTCTCTGGACTTAGATTTCGGCTTAGAATTTGTTCTGGTCCTGTGATTGGTTCAGGGATTTCTCAGGTGAATCCAGGAAAGCTGTTTCCTTCAATAAATAAAATGTCTCGCAATAGACAATAGGTCACAATCCCAAGTATATCTATATTTTTACATTAAATCGGCTCAGAAACAAAAAGCATAAATTCTGCCGCAGTAACTCCTTGCTCCCTAACTCCAATGTTTACATAGACGGTCAATGCTTGTCGTGGCCTTAATGCGGGTCCCGCTAGGGGTGGTCAATTAAATTCAATTCAGCCATATAAACCCGTATGTACCCCCCTTGACTTCTTACTCTACAAATCTAGCAGTGTTAATTTAGACCATCAGATCTAACTATTCTAAAGTAGTTTACTCCACCAATTAAATATATATATATATATATATATATATATATATATATATATATATATATATATATATATATATATATATATATTCACTTAAGTGATCAATTAAATATTACAAACTAGTATATAGATATACACATAATATTAGGTCATACACATTCTAGACAGAGATAATCCATAAAACTATGAAACATTACCCATCAGTCCTTAAGTTTAATTCATGAATATTCCTAATCACTCCTATGTAATAAAGATTCAATTACATGCAATCTTGTCAACTAATCTAATGAAATTTTAATTACGTCCAATCTTGCCAATTCTCCAAATGAATTGATAATTAGAAAATCAAAGAATAAAATGTCATGACTAGCATTTCTCTAAAATCCTGCAAAATGAAATCATACATACATACATACATACATACATACATACATACATACATACATACATACATACATACATACATACATACATACATACATACATACATACATACATACATACATACATACATACATACATACATACATACATACATACATACATACATACATACATACATACATACATACATACATACATACATACATACATACATCATATCAATAATACATTTGCAAATAGATCAACAAATGAAATAACATATTAAAATCGGAAAACTAAGGTTGCGTACCATTTGCCGTTTTCTTTATTCGTTTCCACGAACCTCATGTATAGTCCGTCTCCTAACTAAGACAACTATCTGGCACCTTACTCAATAACGAAAACGTACTTTTTACGAATTCGAAGGTAGAGTTTTGTCTACTCGCTGAGACAACTCTCACGCTTTGCTGCCAAATCACGAGATAACGTCTTTCACGCTTTTCCCGGAGTCCGGTCTAACTTTTCCAAAGAAAGATTGAAGACTGAAGAATTTTCATAAAGTAAAATCTTTACTTTCTTACAGAGTTACGCCCCTACATCCATATTACCCAATCGGAATAGACTGTATCCTAAATCTGTTCCTTAGAATTTTTGGATTGACAAGACAACTAAACAACTAATCGTGCCGTAATTAACGTTCCTTTGAACAATCACTTACAGCAAGCTTCTCCCTTTTAACCGGTTGATTTTGGGGAAGAGTCATATGTCATTCTCTTGTACCATAGCATATGACTCGGTCAAGTTACGTCTGTTGGAACGAGTTCCCCTTTGACGTTCAGAGATGAAATGAAAATAATCATCTAACTATCTCTAGCCCTTTCTACTTTAATTATGTTGACTTTGATACCATTCCTTTAACCAATGCTTCTAAGAGTTTTAAAAATTCGATACATCACAACATATATATATATATATATATATATATATATATATATATATATATATATATATATATATATATATATATATATATATATATATATATATATATAAATGTATATATATATATATATATGTATATATATATATGTATGTGTATGTATATGTATGTATATATATGTATATATATGTATGTATGTATGTATGTATGTATGTATGTATGCATGCATGCATGCATGCATGCATGTATGTATGTATGTATGTATGTATGTATGTATGTATGTATGTATGTATGTATGTATGTATGTATGTATGTATGTATGTATGTATGTATGTATGTATGTGTGTGTGTGTGTGTGCGTGCGTGCGTGCGTGCGTGCATGCATGCAGGTAGGTAGGTAGGTAGGTAGGTAGGTAGGTAGGTAGGTAGGTAGGTAGGGATGCATGTAGGTAGGTATTATGTAGGTATGTATGTAGAGGTGTGTGTGTGTGTGTGTGTGCGTGTGTGTATTAATACTTACTGTGGAATAACTCAAACCTTCTAAATAAGTGTTTTAATAACATGTGAAAATATTTAAATATGATAGACATCTTGCACACGACTCTTTGTCTCGAGGTCAGTGAAGACATCGTCTGAGCTTGTGCAAGAAACTGACGCCCAATTTGCCAATAACTAAAATAGAAAGTCCTAATATTTCCTAGTTTTCTCCATGCGATAATCGTATTTTCTATATGAGTCTCTTCATATGCAAATATTAAAGTTCTCTTCAAACTCCATTCCTTGGTGATATTCAGGGCCTAATTTATCAGGCCATGAATATCTAAAAATGTTAGAAATCTTCGGTATACAATACAGTACTGACGTAAAACGACTCGTCCTCAATCTCAAAATAAAGTAGCACAAAAGTTTGCAAACGATAATCTAATTATTACCTTTATCTATCTTTAATTTAAGGGCAATGTTTTTTAATTGTACTCATTTATAACAACAATTACGTACCACAAGTCTATTCCACCAGTATTATCTATTTTATAACAGTGTATAATTCACAGCTTTTTTAAACGAGACACAACGTAAAAATCGGAACTACCTCTGTCAAATCGATAAAGAATTGGTTTAGTATCATTCGGATCCACTTTGGCTATTTTCTTGCCATAAACAAATTATGTCTCAGATGTATGTCGGCGCAGTAATGTACAGAAAAATAATGTATTTTGGTAGCTGGAAATTTCCCCGCACAAAAAGAAAAAAAAAATCTATGCAGATCACAAAGTCTATTTTTACTATTAGATTGGTTGTAAGATTTACGGAGCGGCTAGGAAAAGAAAAAAAAACCCAGTAAATAGATCATTCATACCTTATGAGTCAATCTTTGATCCGTAAATAGCCAGTGGTCCGAATTGCAGCTAGGTATGATCTAAATCATTTAATTTTAAGATGCGACTCATCGGATGTAAATTCACCACCACTGAGAACTATAATCATAACTACTTTTATTAACATGGACCCTATGGTGACGGAAGGACACAATATCACGATCGAAACACTGTCCCCCTTTTTCTGTTCCTACATATGGATTCAGATCACAATTATTTTTCTTATATTTCTCAACATCTGTTTTTAGTACTGAATTTTACATTACATCAGAATCCAAAACATCGAATGTTAATCTAAAATACGGTGAAGTTCTTGTCATTGGTTTTCATGCATTATTTGGAGATGCTTGACTATAAACCATGTACCGTGCAAATGATTACAGACTTCACTTCCGGATCAGCGTCAATGTCTCATTATTTCATTGCTATGTCACCGAAAAGGACACAGACAACCACACCAAATTCTACAGAATTAATAATTATCTTACTTACTCAATCACGGGGAAAACGTACTTTCTACGTTCCCGGAGCCACTCTTACTTCTCGCAAGTAAGATTGAAGACTGAAGCAATGTTTTGCTAGTAGAACAACTAATCCTTACAAGAGTTACGCCCTTAAGTTTCCATTAACCAATTAGAATCGACTGTTTCCTAAATTCACTTACGTAGAATGTTTGATTGGCGAAACAGACTAATCATGCCGCAATTAACTTCCCTTTCAATAATCAATCATTGACGTGCTTTCCCTTTTTACCCGTCGTGTTTTGCGAGGGTGTTACGCCAAACCTTTTTATCATAATATATGACTCGGTCAAATTTCGTGGCGTGGAACTGAATTTCCTTTGACGTTCAGAGATGAAATGAGAATCATCAGATAACTGTCTCTAGCCCTTTCTATTTTAATTATGTTGACTTTGGTATAATTCATTTAATCGATGCTTTTAAGAGTTTTTTAAAATTCGACACATCACAACCAATTATTTTATATTCCGTCAGCTTAAATAAAACAGCAATAACTATATTCAAACCTAACTATTAATGTCATGATTAAATAATTGTCAATGAATGTGTGTTTTTATAAAACAAAGAGAAAATAATAATTTAACAATTCAGGTAGATACATTAATATATACAGTGACAACAAAAAAATCATGAAATGGCGCCGGTGGTGACATAAATATACCAAATACAAATTGATAACACATACTCGGTTTGTGTTGTGTGTGCAAGAAGTAAAAGAGCATAAACATACAAGAAAAAAAAATCGCATATATACAAGGATAATAGGTAGTGTGTGTGTGTGTGTTATTTTATAACAGTGAAAACAACAAGAAAGGAAAAAGGAGAGAGAGAGAGAGAGAGAGAGAGAGAGAGAGAGAGAGAGAGAGAGAGAGAGAGAGAGAGAGAGAGAGAGAGAGAGAGAGAGAGAGAGAGAGAGAGAGTCAAAAGACAATAACTAATGTCAGAGAGCGTTGAAAGACAATGTTCTAAAACTGCAAGTAAGTCTCTAAACTGTGCTTCTCTTAGTTTATTTTATAATTAGCGAAGGACACAAGAGCACTAATCCAACTTGCATGGTACACATATGTATACATCATGATATTAAGATTTCAATGACATTAAGTTAATGAATGTACATGATCAAACCTATATTTATCTGTAAAATGGGCTGAAATTCTATAAATAAATAATGTCTATATGTTTCTTTCTTTTTTCAGGTACATCTAGGCTAAGTTCTCAAACGATTCTTTTTACTAAAATCCTTATTTCATTATATTCTAATTCTATGGTCTTAAATAAGTAACACAAAAAGCAAACCCAACACGTTAGATAAAATTCAACGAATAATGTAAAGTTTAAAGGTACTTACAGTTTCGTTAATTAAATCCACAAAGTGCAAAAAATTTCTCACATGTCCAGAAGTATAGTGTTCCGAATGAACTCAGGTGCCATCTTGAATTTTTCCGATCTAGAATTTGTTGATGTAACAATAGATTTAAATGTGCTATTGTACCAATAGTCTTGCTGTATCAGAACTATATAATCTAGCAGAATGTCTTCGAATAAGTCATCAATAATTCTAACATAGTGTTTTAGTCCAAAAGTTAAAGAGGACTTTGCAGTTCCAATGACGATTTTTTTTTTTAAAAAAAAAGGATTCCTCTGAAATTATATCGGAACAAAACAGTAAATAACTTTACAGCATGAAATCAAAAAAGAATTGAAAAATATTATTTATCAAAACTTTATATAAAAATCTAAGACATATTAATGCCCAGGACAATTTCCCAGCTAAAAAAACTTCTAATACCATGCTCAAGTAAACATCTATTTAAAATTTAAAAATAAGACAAAATAAGGTACGCACTAAAACTGTATACTTAATCATGGAAAAAGGGTAAGCACGCAATATAAACTAAATATAAGCAACAATTACCAATCAATAATGGTCAATCTAGTCCATAGATATTATTTTTACTTTCACCCATTTCTGGACTTGATCCACTTCTACCATATCATTAGTACCTGAATTTGCCACAGCGTCTTCTTTGGCAATCGTACCTGAATGTCTCACCGCTCCTGTGGTCTAATGATTAGAGCGTCCGCCTAGGATCATGAAGGTCACGGGTTCGAAATGGTACTTAAAACTGCTTTCTTAGGCTCTCATTATTAAAAGGTAAGTGTTAGGACAGGTCGGCCTGGTATCAGGATAATGTATTTGGGTGGACATCATGCTACATGTCTGCTTCATGATGTCCCAATGCTAGACATCACTATAAACTGCAACACTGCAGACTTTGTAGCCATATCACTAAAACATTGTTAGAGGTATGCTAAAAATCCAAATCACGCACACACACGTACAAACACACACACACACACCTGAACGTCTCATAATAGTATGGCTCATTGTCATTGTTCAATTACAATTCTAAGGATGAGTAGGAAGAAGCCAGTGCAAGGATTCAGATAGATACACCGCGTATCATGCAAGAGGCAAAGATCGTTTTTTTTTGTTTTTTTTTTTTTCAAACAGTCTTTTATTTTATTTCCTCTCCTTGCAGTCCAAAAAATGTAGGATGGCCGTTAGAGAAGGCGCTGGTAACTAATTAATAAAATAGTCGGGATAAAAAAGTGCACGAATTGAGGGCATGGACACATGAGTGTCTGTGGTCTGTAATGACGTAATTAACAATCTGGGTATGAGAAGTGTTGTAATTGCTGACGAGATACACTCCTCCAAGGACGTTATCATTATAATTGATAAGTTGTTGTTTAGGAAATAAATTAGATTAACGTTAAATATCGTATTTTTTAAGAAAAAAAACATGGTTCCAAGAAGGCAGACAGCTATTAGATCATTTTGTTAAGTAAAAGACTAATTTCAGTACAATTTTTCCTTTCAGCTTCCTCAGACCCTTTGTAATACGGTGTCAGACATATATGTATAATTAATGGAAGCATTTGGCTCCAAGGGCCAGGTTAAGGGGGTCAGGAACCACAAAGGGGATACGTGTCAACTCAACCTCACCCCCAGTCACAAGAGCCTCTCTTTTAACCGATGATATAATTACGTGTATTAGATATATAGGTATAAACCGTCTAATACATAGCCTAATATAACTATCTTAGTAAATATTCACATTGAGGACTGCTTTCAGGGTGCATTTATATTTCAATAAGCCCCTCCCCCCCGTGAATCTTAAGGGGGCAGGGGCCAGTTGTCATGTACAAATTTAATGCCGCAATCAGTGACCTAATACAAAAAAAATCATAAAAAATCAAATTCACAAGTGAGGTCAAGAATGTCCATATTTTGAGATACCTATATTAAAACAAAGCATAAAAATATTATCCACTTGACCAGAGATGTCAGTGGCAGTTCATAGCAGAAGAAGTTTATGCACCCCAACCCCAAATTTATACCTGCAATTTTCATGTCCGAATGTCATTTTTGACACCATGTGGTACTCACAGTGCAAACACAAGCCCTTTTCCTAGATTACTATTCTGCCAAACAGTGTGTACTAAACAGGCTGATGCAGTTGAAAATAGTTGTCATCCAAGCTGTTTTTGAGATATGCTCCTTGTCCCAAACCCACATGTTTACTGTTACGAGAGGCTAGCTCTTCTTCGTAGACAACTATTGGTATTTCACTATCAACATATTGCAGAGTAACTATGGAAGGTGTACATGCCTGACATCAAGTTCAAGAACAACACAAGCCCGAAACACCTAGCTCACAAATATATCCATATATTTAATTAGTAGACAATAATTGCTGAAAAAGTCACACCATAGCCTTAAGTTAGGAAATTTGCCAGGGGCCAAATTACGAAACAAAACCCTGCCTCCTTAAGAATTTGGGTCAAAATGGTTTTTGTTAGAAGTTGTGTATACATCACATATTTAGACATTATCTAGTACAACGGTATAAAGGAAAACCTTTGGTGCGCAAAATTAAATATGGTATTACGCTTTTAGGAAAGTGACTACTTTGCGGCAAAAAGCATTGCATTATTTACATTTTGAGTTATGACTGACTGCATTTCTTGAAAGATTTCAAATTGTTTACAAACTTCAATGCTTTTCTCTTTGTTTACCACCATAGCATTAGGACAGAATTAAAATTCCTTTACAATCTTTCATGAATGTCAAGAAGAGGTTTGAAAGTTATAAATTTTAGGAGTAAATGACAGAAATGCAATGTTACTTGTCCGTGACAGAAGTAAAATTTTTTTATAAACCCTTCTAGCAAACATAAAGAAATCACACATTTAAGTAAATAATGTGCTTTGGAAGTACTTTTAGACTGATATAAAACAAGCAGTTCCTAACCTTTCATTATTATTCTGGAGATCCTAATAGGAGCATCAATGTTGTGTGAGTGTGTGTTGGGGGGAGGGGGTAATCACAACAACAGTCTAGCTAATCTGGAAAGATTAAAGTTTAATCAATCAACATTAGACCATGCTAGAATATTAACATACAGATGTGTGGACCCAGTTAAACTTACAAAGGGACATATCAAATAACTTCATTGATACATATCCACTGAAATTGACCATACATATACAATTACTCAATACAAGTTAACAGAAATCTCTTCTCAGACACCAATTCACTTACAACTGACTTTAATGATTTCTGGAGTTTACAAAATCATAGTAAATAATAAGAGAAGGTAGAGAACAAATATTTACAGTGGAAAATTCAGTTCAAGGTAAAACGTATTTCACTTGCTTGGCTTTTAAAAAGCACATACCATAAAACAACTCCTGAGGAAGTTAAATCTATCCATCAAAGTCTCTCTCTTGTGCACACAGAACAGAATGAGTATCTGGATGAGATTCAAGCTATTGTTTCTTTCAGCATGACTAACCGATTAATCCTAATGTTCTACCATGCAAACTGAGACCTGCAAAAAGAAAAGAATCAAGTGATATTGATGTACTTTAAACATTCAATGAAAACTATAAGAATTACAGAGGAGAAACCGTGTGTATATTGTCCAATGCATGAAACTGCCACTTAATTTTAAGCTTTTCCCCTTTGTTAAATGAACCTAGAAATTTCAAGATGTATATATAACACTGAAACATTTTCTATTATCACCCAAGTGTGAGATATGAATCTCATGTCAACTTCACAGTGGGCTCATGAAGGTTGAAACTATGTCGGAGTGCTAAAACTTTCATTCTTCTTACCAAAATATAGCAAGCGATATACCATATGCATCATTATTCCTAACACCGTTCCACTGGTGACATTCAACATTCACAAAAGTGTGCTTATGCATGATTCCTCCAAAGTCTAGCTGCTCCTGTGGAGTTAAATTACTTTCAAGAATGCATGTTGACATGCTAAGCAACTGTTTTTTTTTTGTGTGTCTGTATTGAAATGTGAATAATATTCATACAAAAAGATGAGCAAACCTTGACAACTACATAAAAAGCAAGACAATACATTGTGGTCACCATTTTGGTTCCATATTTAGTAAGTTAAGTCCAAAATATGCTACTTTATCATGATGTAAACAGTTCTCACATTGAGGTATAAAACAGTTACCTCCCTCGCCAAAGAGCATTACATATAACACTACATGAAATATGGAAAAAGGAAGGAAATATAACGAAGCTAATGCACAAAAATTATTTAAATATACACAAAAAAACAGAAAAGTATAATAGACGTAGCTGACTGCACCATAACAAATTATCATTTTTGCTTAAGGGGGCAGGGGCCAGTTGTTATGTACAAATTTAATGCCGCAATCAGTGACCTAGTACAAAAAAAATCATAAAAATCAAATTCACAAGTGAGGTCAAGAATGTCCATATTTTGAGATACCTATATTAAAACAAAGCATAAAAATATTATCCACTTGACCAGAGAAGTCAGTGGCAGTTCATAGCAGAAGAAGTTTATGCACCCCAACCCCAAATTTATACCTGCAATTTTCATGTCCGAAGGTCATTTTTGACACCATGTGGTACAGTGCAAACACAAGCCCTTTTCCTAGATTACAATTCTGCCAAACAGTGTGTACTAAACAGGCTGATGCAGTTGAAAATAGTTGTCATCCAAGCCGTTTTTGAGATATGCTCCTTGTCCCAAACCCACATGTTTACTGTTACGAGAGGCTAGCTCTTCTTCGTAGACAACTATTGATATTTCACTATCAAGATATTGCAGAGTAACTATGGAAGGTGTTCATGCCTGACATCAATTTCAAGAACAACACAAGCCCGAAACACCTAGCTCACAAATATATCCATATATTTAATTAGTAGACAATAATTGCTGAAAACGTCACACCATAGCCTTAAGTTAGGAAATTTGCCAGGGGCCAAATTATGAAACTGTACCCTGCCTCCTTAAGTTCCTCGGGCCTGGGAGCTGGGGGGGGGGAAACCAATCGTTTACTGTGCTTTTGTGTAACGGATTAAACCAGTATAACTCTAGCAGTATTGGGCTTTTATTTGCCTGACTGATAAACTGACCACTGGGGTCAGCTGTCTGCTTTGTTTTGCGGGCTGGACCATGCCGGTTTCTGTTTTTGGTAGTGTTGGGTTTCCTGTTCTAACGGAGGTCAGAAGAAACGCTTAAAAGACTTGATGGACTAACGACATTTGTGGAACTGTTTGTTATATTTGAGTACTCATTTTGGGTTGGCGGCGAAAGCGGACTTCTCTGAGCGTGGTAACTGCTGACACATTAAGACCGTAAATTTGGTCTCGCCCTGAGGCCAGATCATGTTGTGACCGTATGCGGCTGGTTCGAGTTGGTACAATATAATGGCCTTACTTTGATCATCAAAATAAACCTTCAAAATGCTGAGTGCATAAAAAATTCATGTTTAATTTATATAATAATACTAATCATTTAGGCTCTTGAGCTGCAATTTAACTTGTCCATTAAGTAACGGAGGGCAAGACAGAGAAGACAAGTATTGAATAGTATTTGAAATGAAGATTAACGAGCAAAACTTAAAAGTCAGAAAAGATAGAAAATGTATAGCAGTAGTAATTTCGTAATGCTAACCAAAGAAAAATGTACTCGTATCACGAGTGAAACTCGGCGTAGTCAATGCAATGTACGAAACGATTGTAACGACGTGACGCATATTATCTCAGCCAAATGTTGAACTCATCCAGGGGCATCGATCGCAGAATACATATGGTGAAAAAGTAGTTTTAATATGTTGAAGAAGTGTCAGATTAGGGATTATAAATGATGGAATTGAGATTAAGTGTGGTTTTATGACCGGCTATTTAAAAGGGCGCATTGGCCTTGGTCACGTAGAAAAACTTTGATTTCAGTGACTTTAAATTTCTCGCTTAATCCCTTAAAAGGGATAAAAATTATGTTTAACATTTTTAAGAGTCATTTGCATAGGTCAAGGGGAAAATTAGGTTAGGACATTGACTCCGTTTTAAACGTTTGTAAAATAATCTATATTCTATAAAATACACTATTGTTTTCAATTCTTTTTTCCAAAATTCGTTGTAACTGGATGAAGTGTATGTGTGTGTGTGTGTGTGTGTGTGTGTGTGTGTGTGTTTGTATGTGTGTGCGTATGTGATTTGGATTTTTTAGCGTAGCTATAATTTTTTTTACTTGATAAGCTACAATGGCTGCATTGATACATTTTACATTGATGTTTAACACTGGAGCATCATACCTCAGATACGTAAACATCATGTCTCACCCAGTCACATTATTCTGACACCAGGCCGACCAGTCCTAACATTAACCTCTTAATGCTGAGTGCCTAAGCTATGGAGGGGGATTACCGCCATAATTGAATACATATAGTTTTTTTTTTTGTCTTCCATGATCCATTATTGTAAATGGCTGCTTGCAAGTGCCGCTTTCATCATTCTATGTATATTGTATTCTTCATTGATGCAATTTGTACGTGGCAGATTACTTTATTTCTTCCTTCTGCTTGCAAGTGTCATATTCCTAACTCCAGTCATGAATTTTCTGTTTTTCATTGATGAGAGCTGTAAATGACTTCTTTGTAAGTGTTTAGCTGTACCTTCCTTTTGCGTCATTGTATCTTGAAATTTGTCAACTACTGAAATTAATTCTTTAGTTTGTCGTATGGCAAATGCTTTGTCAGTTATTACAAGTTATAATATTCTTTTTATAAACTTGCTATATCACAAGTTACACCGATTGCATCTTCTAAAATCATGATTATGAATGTAGCATCAAGCACGCTACAATTAAGCATCACGGAAGTTAACATACAATAATGCCTTATTATGACAACACATGGTGCTATAACACGTCATCTTTTTACAATACGACAGCTCCCCTGACCCCCAGGAACAAGAGGTTATACCACTTTACGGCGGGTTTGCAGCGTCTTATTTAAAATATTCCAATTATATTACCACATTACAGTCAGCTGATTTCTCAGAGAATTTACATTCGAAAGAGCGCTGACCTCCAAGAAGCACAACACACATTAAATGTATCAAATTTTATACAATTATATGCATGTAGATGTTATAATTCCGTTGACCCTTCCCACCACATTTTATTCTGGATATTTTGTGTTTGTAATTTACCTCTACCTTATGGTGGAATAACAGGGTAGCCGTTTACAAGCAATGTCACATATATATATATATATATATATATATATATATATATATATATATATATATATATATATATATATATATATATATATATATATATATATATATATATATATATATATATATATATATATATATATATATATATATATATATATATATATATATATATAAATTATACACAATTCGCATATATGTGTGGCATGGATGATTATACAATAGCCAGCAAGTATTATCACAGACTGACTGTAACAGAAATCTCTCATCTCCAGTTTAACTTTAAATCTTCAATTCCAATACAATAGCGAGAGGCAAATGACTTCAAACAAGGACATTACATATGATACCATAACTATATTCTACAAAAATAAGAACTTTTTTCATTATATATGAAAAAAGATTCTAGCAATATGAAATATATTTTCTGTATCTTAACATAAAGAACATTTCCATAAAATTATGACATGCATTGCTTGTACAGCTATCAAACTGGAAACTACAATTTTTTATTAGACAAAATTGTATTCATCCACATATGAATCGGTTATTAATGGTAAAGATAAAAATATTAATTGCAAGGTATTTCACTGATAAAACATCAGACTCCTTTGGTAGCAAAAAACAAAAAATATTTTATCCGTGTCCGTCTGTGAAGGAAAGAAAACCAATCAAAATAGAAACTCGGTAGCTGATGAGTTGTCTTTAGAGACCTTCCTAGAATATTTAAAGACACTAAAGACAGTGGAGGAGGTTGGTGTCTTTTGCAGTAACTCATGGAGTCTCAAACTCAAATCATCACAAAAGTCACATGAAGACTTGCCCGAGGGGCGCATCACTAAAACCGTTACAAAAGTCAAAGCGGCTGATGTAAAAAGTAACGAGTTGAAATATTGGGGGAAAAAAAAGGATGTGACAATCGAAATTTTATCAAAACTGCCTGGCTGTGAAGAAGAAAAAAAATGCATTATTGTTTTACAAATTCCGGTTGTCAATCCAGACTGCATGAAATAACTCCAAGGGTCGTGTGTTTGAAACCCGTGCTGTAACCAATAAAAAAGAACAAAATAAGCTGAAGTACATAATGCTTTTATTACGGAGGCTTATGTTGTCAAAGCCATCCTCTCATTGAAAAAGGCGATGGACTGGACCATATTTTTAATTAATTTCTTAAGTATTCCACAAATATACTGCCGTCAAGTTTAAAAAGTTTGAAGAAATCGTTTTTCCTAAGTAGAAAAATGAAACAGACCCAAGCAGTGTTAATAATTGCCATGGAAATATATATCGTAGTACCTTAATAGCTTAAGCAAATTGTTCACAACTGTTTACCTAACCGACTTAATCAATATATTAAACTCTGAAACTATGGTGTGACGTGCAAAGCAGGGGTGAAATATGTTTATAGCAAATATTAGCATCTTTTCAATTTTAAATATTGTACTTATCAGTACGTGTGCAGCGATAGACACAACATTAGCAATGGCGGATAGGTCGGATACAATTGCATATAATATCGACCATGATCTGCCGTGTAATTATGCACCTAGAGAGACAAGTCTATATTGTTTATTCAACTGATCACCCCAAAGTGCATAGATCCAGATCTGCAGGCATATGCAACGGCAGATCTGTTTCTGTGCAGTTGCAGAATAAATAGGATATAGTTTATTGATTAATATTACAGGTTTTACTGACGTTTAAATGCAATGCTGACATATCAAAATGTTGATATAGGTTTGATGGTTACATATAAAAAGGTTGATAGGCTTGATGGTTACATATAAAAAGGTTGATATGCAATGAATAATAATTTAATAACAATTCAAAAATCAAAGGAATCAAGTTTCCAATTGCACTCCTTCTGCTCGACCCTTTAATAGCCTATTGCATCATTTGATTAGCTATGAGGAGAAATCGATTTCCACATGTCCTTGTATTCTACCCATCTATGGTATTCTTCTTTATCTCCTATTTCTCCCAATTTTTTCTCCTCTTTCCCCGACTTTCTGTAAATTCCTTCTCCTTTTCCTCGACTTCTCTACACTCATTTCCCTCCTCCTCGATTACTCTATACTCCTTGTCCTCCCTCCCCATTGAAAAAGGCGATGGACTGGACCATTTTTTTAATTAATTTCTTAAGTATTCCACAAATATACTGCCGTCAAGTTTAAAAGTTTGAAGAAATCGTTTTTCCTAAGTAGAAAAATGAAACAGACCCAAGCAGTGTTAATAATTGCCATGGAAATATATATCGTAGTACCTTAATAGCTTAAGCAAATTGTTCACAACTGTTTACCTAACCGACTTAATCAATATATTAAACTCTGAAACTATGGTGTGACGTGCAAAGCAGGGGTGAAATATGTTTATAGCAAATATTAGCATCTTTTCAATTTTAAATATTGTACTTATCAGTACGTGTGCAGCGATAGACACAACATTAGCAATGGCGGATAGGTCGGATACAATTGCATATAATATCGACCATGATCTGCCGTGTAATTATGCACCTAGAGAGACAAGTCTATATTGTTTATTCAACTGATCACCCCAAAGTGCATAGATCCAGATCTGCAGGCATATGCAACGGCAGATCTGTTTCTGTGCAGTTGCAGAATAAATAGGATATAGTTTATTGATTAATATTACAGGTTTTACTGACGTTTAAATGCAATGCTGACATATCAAAATGTTGATATAGGTTTGATGGTTACATATAAAAAGGTTGATAGGCTTGATGGTTACATATAAAAAGGTTGATATGCAATGAATAATAATTTAATAACAATTCAAAAATCAAAGGAATCAAGTTTCCAATTGCACTCCTTCTGCTCGACCCTTTAATAGCCTATTGCATCATTTGATTAGCTATGAGGAGAAATCGATTTCCACATGTCCTTGTATTCTACCCATCTATGGTATTCTTCTTTATCTCCTATTTCTCCCAATTTTTTCTCCTCTTTCCCCGACTTTCTGTAAATTCCTTCTCCTTTTCCTCGACTTCTCTACACTCATTTCCCTCCTCCTCGATTACTCTATACTCCTTGTCCTCCTATTATACTTTCTCCTCCAGCCTCCTTTTCCACCTCCTCCGCCTTCTATCCACTTTCTCTCCACTGACTAGACTTCCGTCGACTGCGACTGTTTGGCTAGTATCAATTTCATCTCCACCTCTTGCAGACTTGGGACTCAATTTCTCCATCCCCTAAAAATCTTCATGTGAAAACAAAAGGACGTTATAGTCTTTTCCCATAGATCTCTCATCTCACTTTACACACAGCTTATCATCAGATAACGGCTATTAAATTTCTTCGGTCACGCATTCACTCACATCGAGACGCCCTGACATTCTTTGTATGGCAAAACACACGTCATAATACAGCACGGTATCAATTACTTCTTATACACACACACACAAACACATACACATACATACATACATACATACATACATACATACATACATACATACATACATACATACATACATACATACATACATACATACATACATACATACATACATACATACATACATACATACATACATACATACATACATACATACATACATACATACATACATACATACATACATACAATCATACATACATACATACACACACACACACATATATATATATATATATATATATATATATATATATATATATATATATATATATATATATATAATTTCTGTTACATCAGTACGTATTTCTATTACCGTTATACTAAACAATATCACAATAATCAGATACATTTCTTTACCTTACAACGCATACAAAGTACGCAAATAATCAAATATCCATGCTCAGATATATTCATACTTCTATAGGGCATTCCACGGTTGCAACGGAGTTACTGATCGTAGCGCTTAAACTTACCTCCCTTAGTTCCAATGGGCATGCAAGAAAAAAATTTCCAGTTCGGATAGTTCAGAATCTTATGTGTTCTACAGATCATTATAGTTAAACCAATGAATAAATTATATGTCTAACATATTCTGTTCATACCAGGAGAATAATTATAGACATTACAGAAGATAATTAGATTCGGTGACCATTATTTAATTATATTCGATAATTAAATAATATTTACTGTCCATACTTAATTGATATCAAATAATTAATTTAAATATACTGTCCATATTTATATTATATCAGATAATATATATATATATATATATATATATATATATATATATATATATATATATATATATATATATTCATAATACATAATTTCAGATACATTTATAGGAACATTTCATTTTACTCCGATTTTAATCATTTATTGCACATTTTTGGCTGCTTAACATTAACGAAAATCATCTCAATAATATGCATTTTTCATACGTTGATATATCCTTCATTCTCAGTTATTTTCTCAAGGCTAATAGTTCGTTTATAACCAGAGTTGAGAAAGTTATAACAAGAGTTCCATTGGAAAATTAAAACACGAGTTCGATAAGTCAGCTGATCTCTAATGCTGAATATTTTACACCAGAAGTGTTATATATAAATAAATAAATAAATAAATATATATATATATATATATATATATATATATATATATATATATATATATATATATATATATATATATATATATATATATGCATATAAATGGACCACAGTATATTAATGTATTCAGAGGAATCTAACAAAGCAATAATTCTATTAGCTAGTATAAAAATAAAGGAATGTAATTAATGCAGGTGGACTATTTATTCATATTTGAGTGTAAATATCGTACAATATTCGGAATAATTAACAAGCCCAATGACGTTTTCTTTTCATTTTTCTTTTTAGTGCTGGTGGGGGAAGGGTTCTCAAAACTTTAAACAATCAAAATAGTATTTCCTTGTCCAGTCAAATATAACCATGCATTCATTAAACCTAATATTTAATTATTTACATTTCTCGCTGGTTTTCTCATAACTTGAAACATCAAGAATCGGACGGTGCATGCAATAACTTTCAACATGATTTTTCTTTGCCTAGGCAGACACATTGTAATAACTCTTAAATTTGCTGGAGTCTTTAGACAACATTTCTGATTGTCACCAACAAACTGAACTGAAAAAGCTTTCTTAAATTTAGTTTAATTCTATTTGACTTTCCATGCATCAAATATGTAAGTTCAAAAGATCCAATTATTTCGCAGATTCCGTCCCATTACTTTGGTTTATCCACGTGACCGGATGTAAAATTGCAGACATGATTTAAAAAAAGAGACTGCTTGTAATAACATGCTCTTCAAGTTAATAATAAATGGATAGTCACAAATATTCAAATTTGTTGTCTTTATCTATCAGTCACTCTTTCTATCTTAGCACCATTATATGCTCGTTTTTAACCAGAAGTAAGTTTAAGTAATATACGTATGCAAACACATTCATTCACGTATATACATACATATACATAACCAAGCACCAGATAAAATGAGACAGACATACAGACAGATATACATATAGAAAGTCAGATAGGCGAGAGCCACACATTGCTCATACACATTCATATTGTGTCCAATATCAATATTTCTCCAATTTGTATACTCTAAACATTCGAACCATTCAAGGAAATAAAATTAAAATAATCATCAAGGAGACTCATACGTGCGCCTGTCTGTTCAAGCATGGATGACATTTGTGCATTTTGAAAAAATATATCCTTCCTAGATATAGCTCAAGTTATTTCATGAAAAAAATAATGAACATTAATAGAAATGCAATAGTCCAAATAGATAATAAAAGAAATATATATATATATATATATATATATATATATATATATATATATATATATATATATATATGGCAATTTACAGAATCGTGGTATTTATCAGGTATATAATCATCACCCACCTACGATATGTAATTTATAAACATTACAGTCGAATTAATATTTGTAGAGAATTACGTACATAAAAAGAAAATTTTTATTTTTGCTCTCCTTTTAGAAGTTAAAACTTTTTATCGTTGTCGTTTAACCTCCATTAACTGCAATGATTAAATCTGTAATAAACATATTTTCATTATTCTTCAAGCGAGATAAATTGTAGTAAAAATCATTTTTCGCATAGATACACAATCAAGTGATACAAACTAGAGCATAAGGAAGTAATGGAATGATAATGAAGTTTTGAAATGGCCAGAGATTTTGTTTTAAAAGCTGGGAACAGCACAAGTTACTTAAAAAGGATGAAAAATATTTGATCAAATATTGATATAATTTCTTTTTAAGATAATGATATAACGATCTTGCTTGCGGAATGTGAGAGGTCTGTCACATTTTCTTTATCTACATCTGCCATCTTTATTGATTGAACTATCCGGAAGAGAGTTGCAAGGTGTTTTCAAGGGAGATCATAACCGTGAAATGGTCTATGACTCTATTGGAACTAATCTTATATATTTCAACCGTGTTTCCAAATTCACTATTCAAGCATGTGTAAACTCTTACATAACACATTAATAAATGCACTAGTTTACTACGAAACAACCTAAAACGAGTTACAAAATTAATTCTGACCACAAACCAATAATCGCCTCTAATAATTATATATGTAGACTCAAACCCATTTATATAATACGCATGGAAACGAAACACTACAAAGGTAATTCTACATGCTAATGGATCCCAATAATTAGATACACATACTACAAATAATTACAATTATGATGCCATAATATTCTTCAAAAATCAAGCAACTAACTTACTACATTTTCGAATCATTTTCTTTCCTTAGAATCTGCTTCTAAGTTTTACCTCCAAATTAGGAGTGACCCTCTTGGAAGTAACCCTACTGTTCAGCAATTAGTCTGGAGAAAATAAACTTTTTCTTATGGTTCTGAAAATTATAATTTGGATCTAAATTGTAATCACACTTTTATCTCTATTCCGATTGGATGTCGATTGGATGTCGCTCTGAACCGATCCAATCAAACATAGCGGAAATGTCCCTCTCACTGTCTGTCAACGTAAGGACGGGTGAAGCACGTGCCACTCATTCGCGGGCTTTCACCAAATCTTAGGACTAACATGTAACACAAAGTTGTGAAGTGGTGCAATGTAACGCCTTTGCCGATTCAAGATTTCGCGTCTCAGGTCGGTCATGTAACCTTACAGAGAATAAAACTAGTCCGCGGGAACCTTTAGGCATCAATTACATGCCCGTGGTAATATTTCCAAGATTGTAGATTATCTATCTATCTATCTATCTATCTATCTATCTATCTATCTATCTATCTATCTATCTATCTATCTATCTATCTATCTATCTATCTATCTACCTACCTACCTACCTATCTATCTATCTATCTATCTATCTATCTATCTATCTATCTATCTATCTATCTATCTATCTTATATATATATATATATATATATATATATATATATATATATATATATATATCTATCTATATATATATATATATATATATATATATATATATATATCCAATCGTAGTGTGCGCACGTCCTTGCATTCATGCATATGTGTGTAATAAAGTTCAGCAAATATTTGGTAGTCTATATGACGAGAGCTAGGGTGTTCGATTTGTGAGGGGAATGCATATGTTTAGCAAAAGTAAGAAACTTTCTTACATTTTGCACAGTTTAAAAAGTAATCATTGTAATAGTTTACAATCTCAGTGTACAATATAATCTGTTAATTTAATTATCGTAATATTATGTACTAACATTGCATCATGGAGATAAGGAGATATAGGAAAGTTTGTAATGAATGAATTTTAGTTTTGAAAATTGCCGAACATTTACAAATTGAATGATCTGGCATAAACTGCTGACGAAAATAATTCATCTCTCTCTCTCTCTCTCTCTCTCTCTCTCTCTCTCTCTCTCTCTCTCTCTCTCTCTCTCTCTCTCTCTCTCTCTCTCTCTCTCCCATATTAGTATGTGAACATCTTAAAATGCGTCATCTAGTTTATATTTATGCAACCAAAGATGTCCATAAATAAATGTCTAAAAGCAAACTCAAGCAAAAAAGTAGACTTTATGTAATAACTTCGTTATAACTAGTTTTCTACATGAATCATTGAAAATGTAAGTGACTTAATTAACACAACCTGTTGCTATGTGTTACTCATACAATATTGCATACATGTAATAATCTGCGACAAACGCCACGGTACGTACTCGTGAGAGAAGGAAATACAGCACTCGTGATTCAATCTGATAGTACAGATTTATGCAACAATTTTAACTCGTATCACAACTGTATTTGGAGACGATGGATATAAATCGGGCGTTTATTAGACTGGATCACAAACCGAAATTAAGTGTCGATCAAACAGTCCACGCAACATCTGCTACTAAGCTAGACTGCAAACTTACCAAGGCCAAACAAAACATTAAATGTCTCCTTACTACAGCTCAATTCATTATGTGATATTTAATGTTTCAATTTTTCATTTTTCTCTTTCTTCTTCGTATTTTGTTCGCTGTTGTAAGTGTATAAGATCTTGATATGAAAATAAAATTTTGAAATTAAATTATTTTATAGTGAAAATTATTTCAGGATTTTTTTTTTTGCAGTATCCTGTACAGATCCAATCAATGCTAACACCCAAGTCCTTTGCCTATGTCAAAGTCGTTAGTTGGTACTTTAGACTAGAGACTCCTTGACGATGATCAAGACTTCTAATTGGTTTTAAGACCCTAAAGATTGCGAGTTTTGTGCTGTTGTGGGTTTAACGCCATTTTTCAGCACACAACAAGCTATACATGGCGGCCAGTGTAACTGATGGACGAAGAATCCAGAACCACCTACCCACGGGAGGCTACTGGCAAAATATTTCACATATACACATTAGCCGAGCCAGAGATAGTCGTGATAAGTATTGGGCAGTGTGGCACAATGACACAAAAATGTTCTCTTCCACTCCTCGCAACCTGACTCATGCACTTTGTCATTTTTTTCAATTATGAGAAAGTAAGAAAATCAAGTACAACATAACGTTAAAACATGACAGTGTTTTAAATTATGGGTGTGTATTCCAAAAATCGCATACTACCGAAATTGACCTATGAACAACGCATCAATATTTAAATAGAAAAATGTGTTAGTTTAATACAGATAAATATATCTCAGATATAATTCTAACAAATAATTACAGTTTAAAAATCAGCATCAAATTTGTTCTCTCTCTCTCTCTCTCTCTCTCTCTCTCTCTCTCTCTCTCTCTCTCTCTCTCTCTCTCTCTCTCTCTCTCTATATATATATATATATATATATATATATATATATATATATATATATATATATATATATATATATATATATATATATATATATATATATATATATATATATATATATATATATCACTATTTTAGTATTAAGACGAAACTATTTAGCAGGATTCCTAAAACACGATTTGAATTGTGTATTTAATGCTCATTTGCCCGAGCAGTAATGTAAACATCCAGATTAATGACGAGGACCGCGTGATGTTTGTTCCTCCATTACCCTCCACTTAATACGAGATAAACAGTTATTAGAATGTAGGATGCAATTTACCCTATGACAACGTTCTTAGGAGAAAGCAAATACTTAATTATCTTAAGTTTTTTTTTTTATAGCAGAGACGTCGTAAAAATGATTCTGATTTCAAATGTCAATGACGGTCATTGATACAATTTCTACGATTTTGTACACTAAAAAAAGGCGTTTTTATAGCTTTTCAGTGAAACCATTACTTGTGCTATTCATCTCTCTCTCTCACTCTCTCTCTTTCCACACACACACACACACACACACACACAAACACACACATTAAAAATGTCTCAGTTGACGTAGTCGAACAACTTCTCTGACTGCACAGACCATTTGTTTCAAAAATCAGTTTTGTTGTTAACTAATCTAACCACCTCAGACTTCCATTGCTTCGAATTGTTCTAAACTTGATAAAAAGCAACACTTTTTTGCTTGCTTTTAGATCTGAACACCTCAGATTTTCATAGCTACGTAGTGTTTCAGACTTGACAAATGTACGTGAGGCGTTGTCACAATTATAACTAATCACTGACATGTATTAATCTTCTGAGTACTTTTAAATGGGAATATAACGTCCTATACATTACCTATTTAGGAAATGCCCACGAAGTATTCATTCGAGATTAACCTTGCGTTCTCTAAATTAAATACATTCCCCACAAACTATTAACAGTTCGGAAAAAGACAGACACATCGTATTAAATTAATTTATTGCCGTTTTAAGTACTTGAAACACGTGACACATGCATGTTATTATTTTAGGTTTTAATGCCATTTCTCAGAACAAGATAGGCTGTACATGGCGGCCAGTATAGTTAGTGCTGGAATAACCCGGGAAGAACAATTGACCCTTGGAAAGCTACTGACACTTTTTTCCCCACACTGGCCAAGCCAAAGGCTCGAACCCACGCAGACAGAAGTGAGATGGCAGTGATCGATATAGGCTTGCGCTTTGAACTACCAGGACAACCCCCCCCCAAAAAAAATAAAGGAATATTATTTTCTTAAATTGCAATGGCTGATTCAAGCCTATCTACCAACATAAAACTAAAGATATGCCATGGTAAATCCACACGCATTTATTGTATGTTTCCCTACCCCACCTCAAGCCTAACCCTATCCTTTCACTCCATCTTCCATGCTGCCCAATCCATTCTATACCTTTACCCAGTGATCGTAGTCCCATTTGCCTCCTCGTACTCTGAAAGTAAATGGTTTGCTAAAGGCGTTTAACATGTTATTGCAATTTAGCGTTACTACCGTTGAATTCTCTCAGGAACATCTGGGAGGGGACGACCCCATTCACCCCAAATTGTTTTAAAATTATCAACTGCATCCCTCTTACATGCTGCCATTTCGTGGGTAATTTATGTATCAAGCCTGGCAGTTGACCAAGAGCTTTTAAGAGTTAACGGTCAGACAGACGACTTGTATAGAAATAGCCCACTGCTAAGTACGAAGATAGTAGATGTCATTACAAAATAGCGAAGATACTGCTTTGAGGTCAAAACTAAATAATGTTTGCGTGCGCGTGTGTGTGTAAAAATATTTGGCAGAGTTTGTTGAGTAACACAGAATAGAGTTGCATACATACATACATACATACATACATACATACATACATACATACATACATACATACATACATACATACATACATACATACATACGCATAGATAGATAGATAGATAGATAGATAGATAGATAGATAGATAGATAGATAGATAGATAGATAGATAGATAGATAGATAGATAGTCGCGGTCAGCATGCCACGTAACAATTAACTTTCACGCATAGCTAGGCTTGCCTTAGAATATTTAAAATATGAGGTTAAACAAAAAGATTAGTAAAATTATCATCTTTGTTTGTAACAGGCACATTTTGATTTAAAGAGTCATTTTCTTTGCTGGTTTCGGAACTCCAGCTGGTGTTAGGAACAATTGCTGAATGTGTGACCATGGGAAGGGAAGAAATGTGTTCTGCAACTGGACGTCTGAACAGCTTCTTTGTCATCCAAGCAGATCTAGTGAAACAAATTCTTTTGTGTAACTTTTCAGATTCCCAGACACACTGAAGGCTGCAGATTTTACATCTGATGAGATAAAGCACATTCCTTTTTGTTAATAAATGCGCGCGTGTGTGTGTGTGTGTGTGTATATATATATATATATATATATCTATATATATATATATATATATATATATATATATATATATATATATATATATATTGTGGCAGATTGACGGCGTGCAAAACACACCAACCTCTTTCACTACGGTTCGTTGCTAGGGAATGACCTCCGCGGTGTGATTTTCCCAGTGTGGATAGATAGAAAGAAGAATGCAGATCACTGAACAAGTATATTGAAGAAATAAACACGACGAGCCCCCTTTCAAAGAACAAATATAAAATTTAATCAGTTTATCAACAGAATTTAATATGAAAAGAAATCAATGACTTAGTTACAAAAGAAGGAAAAATGGTACTAACATGTACTCAAATAAAAAAAGACAATACAATACAAATTTCCTTAAATGTAAAGTTACTTTCAACGTTAAATTGCTATCCTCATTGCCAATGAGATGTGACCTTTGAGTGCAACGATGAGAGACTTCATCACCTAATTTATGCAGACATCAAGACTTCCGTTCGTCCCTGCTCTGTTGATCTTTGTCTAGCTTTTTAGTCTTGGACTCTTGTCCGTCGAACTCTGACTTAACAATTGTCTCTGGACTTAGATTTCTGAGTAGAATCTGTTCTGGTCCTATGATTGTTCAGGGATTTCTCATGTGAATACAGGAAAGCTGTTTCCTTCAATAAATAAAATTTCTCGCAATAGACAATAGGTCACATTCTCAGGTATATCTGTATTTTTATATTAATTCGGCTCAGAACAAAAGGCATAAATTCTGCCGCAGTAACTTCTGTTAGCTAACTGTTATGTTTACATAAACGGTCGATGCTTGTCCTGACCTTAATTCGGGTCACGCTACGGTTGGTCAATTAAATTCAACTCAGCCGTATGAACCCGTATGTAACCCCTCTCGACTTCTTACTCTGTTAAGTTACATATGGCTTAGACCTCCAAATCTAACTATTCTAAAATAGTTTACTCGACCAATTAAATATTACAAACTAGCATATAGATATACACTTAAGAGATCAATTAAATATTACAAACTAATATACGGTATACATGTAATGTTAGGTCATACTCATTCTACACAGAGTTAATCCATAAACTATGAAACATTACACATCATTCATTAAGCTTAATTCATTTAAATTCCTAATCACTCCTATGTATTCAATATTCAATTACATGCAATTTTTTCAACTAATCTAATGAAATTTTAATTACATTCGATCTTTCCAATTCTCCAAATGAATTGATAATTAGGAAATCAAAGAATAAAATGTCATGACTAGCATTTCACTAAAATCCTGCAAAATGAAATAATACATACATACATCATATCAAGAATACATTTGCAAAATAGATCAACAAATGAAATAACATATTAAAATCGGGAAACTAAGATTGCGTACATTTTGCCGTTTCTTTATTCGTTTCCACGAATCTCACGTATAGTCCGTCTGCTAACTGAGACAACTATCTGGCCCCTTACTCAATAATGAAGACGTACTTTTTACGAATTCAAAATGTAGAGTTTGCCTACTTGCTGAGACAAACTCTCGCTTTACTGCCAAATCATGAGATAACATCTTACACGATCTCCCGGAATCATTTAACTTCCCTTGCGAAAGATTAAAGATTGCTGAATTTCCCTAAAGTAAAACCTTTAATTTCTTACAGAGTTACGCCCATAAATCCATATTAACCAATCTGAATAGACTGCTTCCTAAACCTGTTCGTAGAATGTTTGGATTGACAAGAAAACTAAACAACTAATCATGCCGTAATTAGTCATTACTTTGAACTATCATCCATAGCCAGCTGTTCATGCCGTAATTAATCATTACTTTGAACTATCATCTATAGCCAGCGGCTGCCTTTAACCCTGGCAATTTTGGGGAAAGGTCTTACGTCATTCTCTTGTACCATAACATCTGACTCGGTTATGTTACGTCGGCTAGAACGAATCCCCTTTTGACGTTCAGAGATGAAATGAAAAATAATCATCTATCTCTAGCCCTTTCTACTTTAATTAAGTTGACTTTGATACATCCTTTAACCGAAGCTTCTAAGAGGTTTCAAAATTCGACACATCATATATATATATATATATATATATATATATATATATATATATATATATATATATATATATATATATTTATAGATGCAATAAACTGACGACGAACAGTACGAAACTAGTAACTAACTAGCCTAAGCGCTTTCGACTCTTAATGAGTCTTTTTCAAAGGCAAATACAAAACATAGTTACGACAAACAAATAAACACAAAAACGTTGTGTTTGTAAACCTCTACATTTCTGTCTTCACATGTGCTAACACTATAAATACAACCAGCTTGTATAGACTAGTTGCGGAAACTGAAAACGTTGTATAATTCCCTAAAAGTCTACAAGCCAAAGCGACATCTATTTTTACTTTGTGTACATATGTAACGCAGATTATATCCCGGATATTTGATTCTATACCGGTTATTCTTATAGTAAAAATTGAAGGATAATAAGAAGATTTAGAAAATGTTAAATTCTACTAGTGCATAGTTTTCATTTTCTAGTCTTCTTGGTTTAGACCGCTTGGTTTCAATGTTCTAAGGCGGCGTATCCAGTATGATTCCTTTTCCTTCCTGGTTTCGGAACTCCAGCTGTGGTTGTTAGCAATAGCGATAAGTATTATATCACTGAAAGTGTGGCCAGGGGAGGAGAAGTGTTCTGCGACCGGGCTTCTGTACAGCTTTTTTGTCATCCAATCAGATCTATGAAGGTTTATCCTTATGTGTAGCTTTTCAGTTTCTCCCACGTACTGAAGGCCACAGATCTTACATGTGATGAGATAAATCACATTCTCTGTTTTGCACGTTTTGTTTGGACCATGTATGTTTAGTTTTTCTTTAGTCACTGTGCTAGTGAATGTCTTGGTCTCTATCATATGTTGACAGGTTTTGCATCTTTTATCGCCACAGGGTCTAGATTGACTAGGTTGGTTTTGACTAGCGATTGTTGTTAGCTTGGCCCTGACTAGGATGTCCTTTAGGTTTTTTGGTCTCCGGTAAGCTACTACAGGTTTGTTCGGAAGTATTAGGTTTAGTATGTCTGACGATTGCACGGTTGGCCAGTGGTTTGCGATGATTTTACCTACTTTGGGATTGTCTGGGTGATAGGTCAGAATAAATGGTATCCTATCAACCTTTTCTTTCTGTCCATATCTGAGTAGGTCATCACGGTTTGTTTGTTTGGCCCTTTGGATTGCCTCCGCCTTAGAACATTGAAACCAAGCGGTCTAAACCAAGAAGACTAGAAAATGAAAACTATGCACTAGTAGAATTTAACATTTTCTAAATCTTCTTATTATCCTTCAATTTTTACTATAAGAATAACCGGTATAGAATCAAATATCCGGGATATAATCTGCGTTACATATGTACACAAAGTAAAAACAGATGTCGCTTTGGCTTGTAGACTTTTAGGGAATTATACAACGTTTTCAGTTTCCGCAACTAGTCTATATAAGCTGGTTGTATTTATAGTGTTAGCACATGTGAAGACAGAAATGTAGAGGTTTACAAACACAACGTTTTTGTGTTTATTTGTTTGTCGTAACTATGTTTTGTATTTGCCTTTGAAAAAGACTCATTAAGAGTCGAAAGCGCTTAGGCTAGTTAGTTACTAGTTTCGTACTGTTCGTCGTCAGTTTATTGCATCTATTTTAATTAATCCCTGACAAACGTGATCCCTTGGTGGATCCAGTACGCTTGAGAGGGTTGTTATTCGCCATATGATTTGTATTCTTTGTATATATATATATATATATATATATATATATATATATATATATATATATATATATATATATATATATATATATATATGCATGAATTAATCAAACAAAACGCAGTTTAGCTTCCGATCCTAGCTAGACTTTAGTGAATAGGTGTCAAGACGAGGTATGTGCAATTTGAATTACTTTGATAAAACCTATCTAGATTTTACGCGTATTTACTGACATCGCTTTACTGCGAAACTGTGCACAATTTTGTAAACTCTGTTTACGTCTATGATGGAAACTTGCGGGAAGTTGTAGGCACAGATATTTATGTCTATGACGGGAACTTGTTAGAAATTGTAGGCACTTGTCTTGAACAAATATCGTGACGGGCACTTTCGTTCCTATTGCAAATGTCAAAGATATATGTATTTTCAAGAGCGTCTTATATTGACAACTATCGAACCGTCCTTGAGAACTTGTTGACTAAGCTTTATCAGGTGCATGTGTTAATGCGCATGACTGACGTGCCAGGATATTGTTTACACATTGTACCAGAAAACCATACCAGGTTAAAAGGTCACAAAGCCTTCTCGCGTTAGAAGCGCAGAAACCATACCAGGTTAAAAGGTCACAAAGCCTTCTTGCGTTAGAAGCGCAGAATCTCTCTCTCTCTCCCTCTCTCTCTCTCTCTCTCTCTCTCTCTCTCTCTCTCTCTCTCTCTCTCTCTCTCACACACACACACACACGCTCCTGTAAAGAATTTAAAGTCGGAGAGACAGATAGACAGTCTTTTCTGTAAAGAATGTAAAGTTGTACTTCTTAAAATAAACACGAGGATAATAAATCTTGAAGCCTTTTTTATTCACCATTTTAACGACACTTTAAACACAGTATTGGCTATATCGTCTGTAGTTTTACCCACTGAAAGAAAGAAACAAAACCCCATTTCGCTATCTATTAACGGTGGAAGACAAACACAAGCAAGAGGCAAATGTCAGATTTAGTTACAGGTTTTGTGTATGGTACATTCCCGCGATGAGGCAGGCTTTTGTGGGGAAATATAAGATTTGTAGACTGTTTATGCGGATGCGAGATAAACGTTTCTTGACATCGTAGCCCGGTTCAAGGACAATTTACTGAGGCTTGTTGTTTTATTTGCCATTTAGTGAATTTCCAAAACGTACGATGGTCAAGTGTGCTGATTCAACTAGTTAACAGGGTTGCATTTTATCTCAGGGAGATAGTTAACAGGGTTGCATTTTATCTCAGGGAGATATATCGGCAAGGAAGTACAAAAGGCGCCAAAGGGGACAAAAGTTTTTCAAGTGATTAGCAGGTTGAAATTTCGATCAAACATGTTTGAAAATTACAATTTAAAACGTTTAAGCAGCTCGTTTGTGTTATATGTTAAATTATATGTTAAATTACATAACGGTGGTTGAAGGTTCCATTTTCCATATTGGGGTTTCAGATTTTGTTTTGAATTAGCGGTTGTTGAGATTTCACACACACACACACACACACACACACACACACACACACACTAATAATAATAATAATAATAATAATAAAATAATAATAATAATAATAATATAATTCTATCTTTAAATGTTGAATCAAAATATTTATGTCGAAACTTCATTCCGTTTGTCTGGTTTTGAAATTGTATATGCTGAGCTACAGAGTGGTGACTGAAAATTCTATTTCGTATATGAGTTTTCAAATTTTAATTTTTGAATTACAGTTTGGGTGGTGAAACTAGAATTCCAATTTCATATGTTAAATCGAATAGGTTATGTTCAAAGTTCCATTGCGTATGTCGAGTTTTTAAATTGTATATCTTCAATTACACAGCTGTGATTGAAAGTTTAATTTCCTGTGTCGAGGTTTTTGATGTGATCTATCTTTTAAGATTACACAGCGGTGGTTAAACTTTTCATATATTTTGTTAAGATTTGCAATTTTACATGTTGGTTCAAATTGTGTGCAGTGGTATTGTTTGTCAGCCACGTTCAAGGACACTTTATTGCCTTTTTTTTGTCCATGAATGTGAAGACAAGAATTGTGTGTTTTTTTTTTTTTTATAGAAATCATGACAATAAAACTTTCTGCGTTATAATCAGAACACAAGGAAACACTTAAAGATTAAACAAACTTTATTAATCTCCCTGAAGTGTTTAAGAAAAGAAAACGCATTCCGCTCGTTTCCATGATGTTCACACTTTCCCTCTGCGATAGTTAGTAAGTTTGCCCAATTATGTCCTTGCAGAGACAATTTTTATCAATAAAATATCAAGGGCCAAATTTTGTTTTGTTATAATTATTTAATTTGTGTTTTGTAATTTAATAAGGATAAAATTAAAGGGTAGTATGGCCTTGTAATTACTGCAGCACAATGTTTTAAAACGGGCTTTCTTGGCATGCTTATGGCAAACATGTTGACTCGCTCTCCTCCACCAAGAAAAAACCTTGTGTTGTAAGTTTGACCTCCAGGACCTAGTGCTTGCTGATTATCCTCCAAAAGAGATAGCCTATCTCGTTGTCATAAGAGTATAACATGAATTGCTAAGACGGGTCTAGAAACATAGTTGTGTGGAAGCTTGCATGTACATCTTAAGCGTTTTCAGAACATACTTTTAAAAAGCTAGCTGCTCCAGGAAATGCCATGATTGCTTTGGAGGGGGGATGTCTGACTCCGCCTCTCCATCCGCCTATCAGTTGTTATCTTATTATTGTTGTTGTTGGTAGTGGTTATTCGTGCTCATGTGTAAAAATCTGCAAAGGCAGAAACTGATTTGTAAAATTCGAAAAATAAACGTTTCAAATGGAGTCTATCGATTGAAAAGAACATGCACGTTGCCTTTCAGTGAGAAATAAATAGGGCATTTTGCAACTGACAGACAGCAAATTTGTTGGGAAAATGAACGCCTAGCACAATATATGAAAAGGGTCCAGCACTAGAAAAAGGATTAAGAAAGGCCTCCAGAGGCGCCATTCTAAAAGGCTGGACTGGAAAGGGAGGGGAGTTACTCAGGGTAGATACCTAATCGTCTAACCTAAAGGAAGTTGTAGGTTGTTTGGCTTTATCTATGCCTTTTGTGTCAGTTGTTGGAACATACACAAATATCACCGTTCGTGCATATTTAATTCATGGATGGAAGGGTTATATTCCGGTGGATTTGGTAAAATTTCTGTTTTTACCATTTTTACTATTTTTTTCTGTTTGCCACCATACAGTCAGAATTATGTGCTGTCAAATACCAAGCATTACATTAAGAGCCGTCGACATTACAAACTGAATATTTTTAATGTATTAATAGTCATGTAGGTACTTGAATAAAAAAAAAAAAACAACTACTTTATTGTACGCACACACATTAAAAATAACATGGCCTTTAAAGTGTATAAAGCAATTTGATATACCAATGCTATTAGTATATCGAATTGTGATCAGCCCATGGTATACGCATACATAAACATTCTTGGAACAGTGTGCTGTTGGGTCTATTCCAATGAGGAATTTCCACTCAATAAGTATTAGTGACGTGTATAAATAACAATAAGAAGTAACAATAATCCCCGATGGTACATAATTTAATCGTAATCCTTTCTTTTTCTATTTCCCCCTCCCCTCTTGTGCCCAGGGGACAAAATATACTGCAATCTGGAGTGAGAGAGAAAAAGAAATTGGATGTGATAAAAAAAACCCATTGCAACTAAAAGTAACCAAAAAAATCGTTCTCCATAACGTTATGTTTACACTTGGGACCTATCTAGATTGCTTATGTTATCAACAATACAAAGTTGCAATTGCCGGTCGAAACAGTAACGTAACTGTCCTGGATTCGGGACACCCATGCAAAGACGAGAATAGCGGATTTTTGCTTGTGTAATACCACAACGCCTTTAGCCTCTAGACATATGAAAAATGATGATAAATTGTAAGTCAAACCGAAGAGAGAGAGAGAGAGAGAGAGAGAGAGAGAGAGAGAGAGAGAGAGAGAGAGAGAGAGAGAACTTGCTTGCTTTGTTATAACCATCTTGCATGTATAAATTATAAGTGTAACTTATATTAATTTAATCAATAGGAATAAAAATAGAAACTCATAAATGAAAACATTCAACTTATCTGTATGAAAAAGCGATTGTGAATAGGCACAAAAAAGACAGTACATTTTCTAGCGGACATATTCGGCAAGGATATGAATTTTTTCACCCAGTCAATACACAGTTGCCTCTCGTCAATCTATTCAAATGGCAGATATATGTATTTGTACTTGATATATATATATATATATATATATATATATATATATATATATATATATATATATATATATATATATATATATATATATATATATATATATATTTATGGTATGTACATTATATCAGTGATATACCACTCGCTGTATAAATGTCTCATTTAAAGGAAATTTGGTAAGCCTCGTTTCCTTTTAATGAAAAATTTATACATCTCGTGGTATATCAATATCATTGATACAGCGTACATACTATAAATGTAGTCTCTCTCATATATATATATATATATATATATATATATATATATATATATATATATATATATATATATATACAGGCTCCTATACATGCATGCATGCATGCATGCATACATACATACATACATACATACATACATACATACATACATACATACATACATGCATGCATGCATGCATGCATGCATGCATGCATGCATGCATGCATGCATACATACATACATACATACATACATACATACATACATACATACATACATCTGTGCAATGCGTTATGCTAGACAATTAAAAGCGTTTTGAATGGATGTGGTAAAATATATCGAATATTCAAGAAAATAGAGTTAGTTCAATTTTAAACTCCACTTACGATCACACTGAATATGGGTAACGGGATGAAGGATGATAGGCATTTATTACTGATGCATTCTGTCAGCGTGTTGTAACCTGTTCTGTCCTCCGTGTCAAAAATGTATAAAAATTGTGCCTAATGAGTGGGCGCTTTTCTGACCTTCATGTCAAAATGGCGTCCAAAATCTTAACTATTTGTTTATGCGATATGCTAATTATAGTTCAATTCATTCTTGAAATTGAACCATTCTTCTCACAATTGATTTTCTTACATTACTCTTAACAGGAAATACAGGCTCCTAACAAGATATAAAAATAGTGACAAATTTGTTATCTATCCTCAAAATGCTTGAGATTCTGACCTATTTTCCAGATAGAGCTAGGTCTGGCTTTAGCTTTGGAGGTGTGCCCGTTTCGAGCAATATGATTGGTTGAAGACTTTCACACCTCTAGATGTTCAGCAGGAATCAATAGGCTATTACGAGGAAATAAACAACTTTCCGTTATGTTTGGCGCAGATAAACCGTATTTATGCCAGATTCCGTACGAACACACACACATACAACACACACACATACATACACATATATATATATATATATATATATATATATATATATATATATATATATATATATATATATATATATATATATATATATATATATATAATGAAACTGTATTATTCATTGTTTAACCGGGATATATAAATGCAGAGTATGGGCAACACACACACACACACACACACACACACACACACACACACACACACACACACACACACACCCCTCTACCTTTTCGCAAGATAATATTTCTTTTGAAATAATATGATGAATAGATTAAGTTCCTGTTACTATACACGGAAGGAAGTATATTTTTTGCGTTAACTATTCTGGCCATATTATTTCTATTTAAAAGAATCCCCGCCCTCTCACCCGTTTCATTCATAAATGGTAGGTCTCTTTTAACTTAGCATGAGTGCCATAAGTGTAAATGTAACCGTAGATGTGAACGAGCACATGTATATACATAACTGACTATATATAAGTGCATGAGGTACGTTGCACTTGGCCTAGGATGCAGGCAGTAGAAAGCCTCGTTAAATATTTTCCAACACACACTCAAATCCAACATCATCTTTGAGTCACAGCTTCTCAGAGTCTAGTGCGCTGGGAGTTCGATCAGTTGGTTGCTGATTCGAATTCTGGACTGGTCTGGTTGGCTATTTCAGATAATTTTCCTTTAAAAGTAGAGTAGACTAGAAAAATATATTTTGGAGAAAGTTCTATGCTCTTACTAACTTTATTTTAAAGTTTTCGGAATTAAACTGGATCAAACCTTTTAAGGACCAGACATGAAATGGGGTCACAAATTGATTACACTGAATCACACCTTTCAATGGCCAGCCATTGAATGTGATGTACTCACAAATCGATTACATTAGATCACACATTTCTGTGACCAGACCATGAATGTGATCGCAAAGAGATTACAATGGATCAGACTTTTCAATGGCCAGAAAGTGAAATTTCTTACAAAGTGATTACACTAGATCACACATCTTCCACTGGTTAGTATGGAATGCCATAGCTGTCTTAAGAGGACAACTTTTATTATATGAAGTGTAAACAACTTTATATCCGGTGTTTTCGTACTTACATGATGTGCAAACATCTTTATGCGAAAGCACCGAAAAAGTTTGCTCATCATATAAGTACGAAAGCACCGCATATAAAGAAGTTTGTACATCATATAATAAAAGTTGTTATCTTAAGACAGCTCTGTCTAGACCTACAATGATGTCATAAAGTGATATATGTGTTTTACTGCATATCCGATACTATTTTATTCTCTATAGTTTTAAAACAAACTTCATGTAAATCACCAAAGTTAAGTTCTCTTTGTCAGCAAGTATTATAATCATTTGTGTTTACCTTGTCTATTAAAAACTCATAGAAGGTGCAGTAAACTTGGTTTCACATATTTTTGCAATTTTGATGTCTTCCCATCTCTTACTTTTTTCTTTGGGTTTGCCGTGGATTCAATAACCTTAAAGTGTATATTCTTTTAGTATCTTGCATATGTTTTGGGATTCCATCACAGCAATATTAATTTGAGGAAAAAATAATAAAGTGTTGCATGTTCTAAAAGATATGTTTCTCATTTGTATTTCGTACTATTTGTGCTATTCAAGTTGAAGAAAGTTGAGTATCTTAAAAGAGATGGAAGGAAATGTAAAATAAGCTCTCTTTCCATGACAGTTTTTGTTGGGCCCTCGAGTGGCCGGATAGTCTAAAGCGCTCATCGTTACCGTTCATTACCATCTCATCTTTCTGCGTGGGTTCTAGGCTCGGGCTCGGTCAATGTGGATATGTGAGAAAGCTTGCCAGTAGCATTTCTTTGGTTGGTGGTTCTTTCGGGGGTATTCCCGGGTTCTTCCCCCGCTATATATGCTAGCCGCCATGTATAATACCCTTTCATGTGCTGAAAATGGCGTTAAACCCTTCAATAACAACAACAGTTCTTGTCTTTGAAATGATTCTAAACGGTTCCAAAAAACTTCTTTGATTTATTAGAGAGAACATGTCTCACTGTGTGCTCATTGCAACGGTTCAAGAGCATTTTCTCAAGTTCTTATTGAACCTGAAATTGTCGTTACAAACAAATGGATGTCGCTATCAGGTTATTCTTTACGTGTTTAAGTGCGTGTATTTGGTAATCTCTTGGACGTACTTTTTTATAATACTTTTTTTTCAGAATGCTGGAATGATAAGCGTTTATTTGTCATATTATATACATCATGTTTTAAAAATGACTTCCATCTTGTCAAATACCCCTTTCTTACTTTGTTGGGGTGGGTTGTCTATTTTTGGTTATCGTTATTTAGAGGTGATTTCCTACGGTATAATTTGTCCGGAACGAGTAAATATCAATATAAAGTGTGAAAGATACAACTATGCTTATGCTTAGTCGAATTAAATCATCATCCAATCGAGTGGAATATCGAAAACATTGGTTTGTACAGTTTTATATCCTGATGGTCTTGAATCAGTCCAAATTTCACAGCGACTGTACCTTTTGACTTCCCTTTGCCATTAAGCCTGTGTCTTCTCCAATTTCCCTTTCTTTTCCAAATTTTCAGGTGTCTCGCCTCTTTCGCTTTTCAAACCTTGTGTAGTCACATTGATTTTGTAAATATGTGTTACGTCATGTCATGTTGCGCTACCTCACCTTCAAAAATAACAAAAAAAGCAACCTAAATCTTCCATCACATTACACTGGGGGGAATACATCAATACCTCCTCCCTCGTTATGTCAGATACAGTTTTATCGGAATTCAGATACCAAGGACTATATAGCCTAGCTGGCCGTGACAGGCCGTAAACATTCCTCGTTTCAAAAGATTGGTGGTCATGCTAATGGCTATTTCAATACACGACCGAGACATTAGTCTCTTCTCAATTGTATACACAGATGCATGAAATTATTTACACTACGGTATTTATTACAAATAAACTCAATAAAGTTATTATTATGGGTGACCTCATATAAGGTCGGAGAATTCACATAATTCTCGAAATTCATCTCAAATAAAAAAGGCCTGAAATTCTAGATACATAATTTCCTATAATAATCGAGATTACATTCAAACGATTCTTCAACGTATATAAAAGTAATACCATGGTACGAATTCAGATAAATGAACTCAACAGAGTTTTACTCATACCAAGAAAATTAATCTACTAATTTAAAGGAATAAATACATGCAAATACAAGCAAATAAATCAAATTATCATAGTTGTATCAATGAAATACATACGATTGGTGCAAATACCTTGTGCTTTCAACCTTTTACATCCAGAATTGTGTCTACCGACAATTTATTTCCTTGGATAATGTCACGAGTAAATTTACTTTTTAAGTTCGACCCGGAGTCTTCTTACACTTGTTTCTCTTGCAGAAAAAAAAGCGTAGACTGATTTAGAATTCTGCTATTTCCACACAAAACCCAGAAATTTCATGTGGAACCACGCCATCTTTCACATCATGACCAATCTGAATAAAATGTATTTCCCGCCTGAACTAGACTCAAAACAATGCAATTTGTATGACAACTTAGATTATCAAATAGTGTTCTCTGCAATATTTCAAATCCGACAATTCCGCTTCAGAACCAAAGTTAACCCTCGACTATCTAGTTTAAGTAAACGTTGCCCTTAATTAACAATCACTAAACTCATGACAGACGTTACAGAGCATTATGGCGATTGAAACACGCGCAGGTCTCCCATAAATCTAATTAATCTTACACGTGTCCAACTAAATGTGCTCTACAGAGATTGACACAACAATTTGACCCATTACACATCTGACCTGCAACGTCTAAGTTTTATAAATTTAAAGAGTGTGAAATACAAAAAGTCCAGACCAGAATTCCCATCGGACAGTATAACGGGCATGACCAGAGGAGCGTTCTACCCAGAGAAATTTTGAAAAGATTACAATGGCATGAAAGCTTTCAAAAAAATAAAATAAAATAAAGGATACCTTCTTACATGTGTAATCTACCAATAGGAGATGTTGTGCATGCGAGTTACTTATTTTTATCCTTTTCGAGTGATAGCTTTGAATACCGCATACATTAGCTGGAAGAAACTGCAGAAACCTCAGCGTCCTTCTCATAGTTAAATCGACTTTGCGGAGATTAGAGCGACTGTATCATTCAGTAAGCAAAAGTCAGTATGAAAAATATAACGATTCAAGGAAATAATGCTTTTAAACTGGCATTAAATTTAATTTGAAACGTACATTCGCAATGTTCGCTGTTATAGATAAATGAAACTACACGTCTTTGGCTAAACTATAAACTGTTTCTGTGGTAAAAATATACTATATACGGCAATATGGAAAGTAGCAAATTAATCTGACCTAACTGTGGTGTGTTAGTTATTTTTTTCTCATTGATGAGGCTGGAATGCATGTCTGAGGAAACCTATACTTGTAACGAAATATGCACAGATCAGCACATTCGCTCCATCAGCATTTTCGCTTCCATTTATATACCCATGAATGCATGCATTTACATTTTGAACAATAATGCATATCTTGACGCTTTTAACCAAATAATAGTTTTAGAGGTACGAGGTCGAACTTGTTTAAAAATCAAATTGCTGAAGATTCCACTATTCCAATGAAAAGTAAAACTAAGGTGCTTTTGCTAACATTTTGTGTTCGTTCAAAATGTTATTTATGTAATGCATTTTACAGTATTTCACTTTCAACGAGATTCATTATTATGTATACTAGCCCACGAACGGCTTACTGTTCATAATTTATTAAGGAATATATAAATATAACATGTTTATTTAACTATAGTCATACTTCAGGATTTTCGGTGTGAATCTTCCTCTGTTGTTTCATAATAATTATACTCTTCATTTTCCAGTGTAGCATGCAGAAGTATACACCACTTTGAATGCTTAGTACCTACTTTGTCAATTTCGATGGATTAGCCACTCTTTGTCTCTCTGATCAGTACAGCTAGCTCCTTCGAGACGATGGAATCTTTCTTGTGTTGATGTTCCGTTAAATATCAATCAATCCTAAAAATGTCGGCAATCATCGAAACTTTGAAGGTGTGAATGAATTTAAATTGTTTTTGTAATGGTAATTTAAAAGGTGGTTGTCAAATTATTTTTATGAACAAACTAGAAAGGACATATATAATGTGATTAAAAAATGTTTTGTTGACATTTGTATTTGCATTTGTTGGCACTTCCTTAAACATCGTGTTGTCCATATCATTGAATAGACGTGACACTTGAGGTTTCAAAACTGCTGTATTACGGAATCCTTGAACTTTTAATATTCTGAGGTTACAAATCAATCGCTGACTGCTGCATATGGTGGAGTCGATTTAAAATGTGTATAAAAACTACTACATAGTTAGCATATATAACAGATTTTGCCTTCAAAATGTATATTTAAACAAATCCATATTTATCAATGGTAACAGATTTTGCCTTCAAAATGTATATTTAAACAACTCCATATTTATCAATGGTAACAGATTTTGCAATGTTTTGTTTGACATGCTTCATTGCCAACTTTCGTAATATTTTCTAAAGCTAGTGGCTGACCTCTGTTAAATAATTTTTATTTTAAAGTGTTTTATGAACATTTTGAATACATATTAGGGAGTGCATGAAAACCAACTTTAGAAGAAAACAAAAACATCAAACGAAAACTGATCTATTCATTTAAACAGAGCTATGAACATTGCTTACGTCTGTATCCTAACAATTGAAATAGCATAGGTATAGAATGATACAAATTAAAACCTTCATAAAATAATACTTTATACAGTTAGTATTCTGTATACTACCATGCTGCACCTATCACTTAACAATGTACATATAGTTCCAGATTTTTCATTATTATTGCTTATTGTCCACTTTTTTAGACTTGTTTTAGCTCCTATGTTCCAGAAAGACTGAGTTTTACTCATGTGTTCTAAAAGACTCTTGAGTTAAAAGGAAAAACAATTTTTAATGTATTAGCAGCTGACTGCTCATCGTGACGCAAGTAACTTCATTCTGACACAAGTAACTTCATTCTGACATAAGTAACTTCACTCTGACACAAGTAACTTCACTCTGACACAAGTAACTTCACTCTGACACAAGTAACTTCATTCTGACACAAGTAACTTCATTCTGACAAGTAATTGTACATGTGGAGTGACTACAGTGAGAGGAAAGATGCTGACGGCCATCTCCAATCATTTAGGAACGATGCCTAAAAAATGGAAATTACACATTTCAGACCAAAATGCTTTTATCTATTATATTTGCATTTCATCTGTGGGACAGCGATTCAAGAGCTGCGTGTGGATTAAAAAAAAATCCACGTAAAATATGCCACCTTGTCTTTATATTACTTGCTTCTTTAAATTAGTAATGCATAGACGTCTTTTACTGAAGAGTCCGATGTTAGCTAAAAAAACTTTACAAACGAATTCAGCACATTTCAAATTGGCTACGGTGAAAATATATAATGTTCCTTATTTTCCCGTACAGAACGTTACGGTTTGGATTAGACGGTATGTTTCATGAAGACAAACTGGTGTGACCTTGGCTAGCGAAAATAACTCTGATCATGTGACAGCAGCAAAAAGCTTCGTTTGCTGGGAAGGAGGCGGGAGAAACAATGACACATACAATGAAGATTCATACATCTGTGCAAGAATTAGGTGCAACAAGCGTTGCAATAGATTCGTACATTGATTATATGCTTTTAATAAAACTGAAAATATCTGGTAATACAGGTTGGAGAAAAAGATTATGAATTGATAGAAAAGCATGATGGCATTTACCGCTTAACAAACGTTTGGAAAAAGTGGGTCGATGCGGATACTTCTCACTTTGTGCGGTTTGTCTAACGATATATCGGTGACTAACGATATATCGGTGACCGAAATGTTTATGTCGGTTACTTTTAAGACACGTGATTACCTACATTTTTACACAGATTTATTTCCTAAATTTTAAAAGGCAAGCTTATGTATGAGAATATACATATATATATATATATATATATATATATATATATATATATATATATATATATAGAGAGAGAGAGAGAGAGAGAGAGAGAGAGAGAGAGAGAGAGAGAGAGAGAGAGAGAGAGAGAGAGAGAGAGAGAGAGAGAGAGAGAGAGAGAGTAAATAATCATTCTTAGCTTAATATATATTCTTTTATGTTTAAAACTCGCAGATTTGTCATAACTGTCAAAAGTCACATATATGTCAGAACTGTCAAGTCATATGTCAGAACTGTCAAAAGTTCAAGTTATGGTTCTGATTTAGAAGATTGATATTTTTTGTGCTCAAAGTATGCAAATCATGCATTATGGAGAATTATCTAAATCCGCGTATCGAGCATCGTCGAACATTGATACTGTGAAATAAACCATCTTCAGAGTCAAAGATCAGTAACCACCGACTGTATTTCAGCCAAATGTATGTATGTATGTGTGTGTATGTGTGTGTATGTATGTATGTATGTATGTATGTATGTATGTATGTATGTATGTATGTATGTATGTATGTATGTATGTATGTATGTATGTATGTATGTATGTGTGTGTGTGTGTGTGTGTGTGTGTGTATGTATGTATGTATGTATGTATGTATGTATGTATGTATGTATGTATGTATGTGTGTGTGTGTGTGTGTGTGTGTGTGTGTGTGTGTGCGTGCGTGCGTGCGTGCGTGCGTGCGTGCATGCATGCATGCATGCATGCATGCATGCATGCATGCATGCATGCATGCATGTATGTATGTATGTATGTATGTATGTATGTATGTATGTATGTATGTATGTATGTATGTATGTATGTAACCCCAGCTAAGTAATACAAAATACTATTATAATAGTACTAGCTCAGCATTAAGAGGTTAGTGTTCGGCCTGGTCGGGCTGGTGTCAATATAATATGACTGCGTGAGACTTCATCCCAGATTGCTGCGGCATGATGCCCCAGTGCTAGACATCACTATAAACAGTCAAACTGCCAACATCGTAGCGATAGCAACAAAAAATTATTAAGCTGCGTTAAAATTCCAAAATCATGCACACACACACACGTGAGGAACCATGCAAATAAGATGATACAAAAGATGGAAGAAAACACAAAAATGATATTAAAATGGATTGCCAGAAAAACAAAGCTTGATTATCCAGCATGCCACACAGAAAACCAAAATATGCTGGCTTAATTCCAGACCGGAGACAAAGAAAGAAAACCATACATGACGAAAATGCAACGCCATGGATCAACTTTACCATAAGTAGTAAAGGAAATGTGGATTATGGTGATAATGAGCAAAAACTATTACTACAACAACAACAACAACAACAACAACAACAACAACTACTACTACTACTACTTCTACTACTACTACTACTACTACTACTACTACTACTACTACTACTACTACTACTACTACTAATAATAATAATAATAATAATAATAATAATAATAATAATAATAATAAACGTAAACAGTTGCGGAATATTTACCTGGGTAAATATTTTTGCAGAAAATGCGAATGTCGGAAAAACTGAGAGCATGGCCGTAGAGTTAAGCTTGTATTTGGGACAGGATCTTTGAGTTTTCATACGTGTTGTAGTATCCAGTATTGTTCTTTGCGTGTGCATTATAGCGGTCCACCCAATTTTAGAGTATTTTGTGAGGTGGTGGTGGTAGTTATCGATGTTGTCGTATCCACTATCGTTCTTAATGTGTGCATTATATATTGATCTAACAGGGTTAGAGTCTGTTATGAGGTGGTGGTGGTGGTTATCGAATGATCTGCCTCTATGTTATAGCCCCTATCAAGCGAATAACACAAATATGAAATTAACGGCTGGAACAGATGGAGATCTGAGCAGAGATATAGAATACAACACGAGTCACCGTAACTAAGACATAACAATTTAATCAATTAGATAAACAAAGTAAAATTGTGCAAGACACTTGAAGGATACATTTCTACTAGAAAATAATAACCAAAAGTATTTTGTAATTCAGTTTGCCGTTCGGTTTACACAAACATGACAAATCTAATATTAAAGAAAAATTGGTGAACTTTTCAGGCTCAACTGTGCTTAGCCTGATGAATGACATGCTGCCTACAGTGATCTCTCTCTCTCTCTCTCTCTCTCTCTCTCTCTCTCTCTCTCTCTCTCTCTCTCTCTCTCTCTCTCTCTCTCTCTCTTATCCAACCTCTTACTGGTCATTAACTGCAAGATGGGTTGTCTTCCTTCTACGACTCCCAGTGGAGCATTTAGTTTCCAAAATAGATAAATGTGCTACCTAAATCTTTTGTTGGGTATTTACGTCTTGGATATAATATCATCTCGTTCGTTATGTCAGATATCATCATATCTTAATTCAGATTCAGCCTCAATTAACAGGTAATATTGTTTCAGATCGCAGCCTTGTATTTGGTACCATATAAATTTTACTCAGTTCTTTCCATTAACAAAATATACAACTATTGAACATCACAACAATCTATAGTATATCCTGGTCTCATTTAATAAACAGTTAATCTCCTGCCTTGTAAACAATCAATCACTTTATTAACTAAGAGCCAGTCCGGCAACATGCAGCTGATAATAATTAGCCGTCATTGCTGCTCCACTACCAGTACAATCGATTCTCGGTTAAAAGAATTAACATATTAATTATACAAAAGAATTAAAAATGAACTTCTTGTTTTAACTACATTACAACTTTATTTGCTAACTAACAATTCAGTAGCATAAACGTCACACATACCGAATGATAATCAATTCCTAGCATACATGATTCGTGTGCCATATAAACCAATAAATTCAAACAATTATTTCAAGATTCATAAAAGAGAATAATGTATGAAATTCTTGGAGTACATGAGTCATGTTACATTCAAGACAAACAAATAAAAAAAAATTTATCGGAAGATTCGTATCAAAGAAAACGTGTATGAAACTAAAACAAATACATTAAAACAATTACCTGCAGACTTGTATCAAAGAAACATTTTATCAAAACTAAGATAATGTACATTTTTTTTCTCCTTTTAAGAATCATCTCTCAAGACCTCGAATAAACGTGCAATTGACCTTTCTACGAGAAAAGTACTTGATACCCTTTCCTCGGAGTCACGATTTCAACTATAATAGCAACGTTTACGGTATAAGACATTATAAAACCCAAAACTTTGCATAAAAAGACATCTCAAATTGTTAATTTAGCCAGTCAAGATTTTAGGCTTATTTAACCGCCATAATTAGCAGACGAAGATCCAGATTTTCGCATCCATTGTTTGCATAATATCTCGACAGAGCTTGAAAATATGACAGAATTTTCAGCAAGTACAAACGCTGTTTCTGTAACGTCTCAACCCTTGGCATTCTTGACAAGTAACCAAATCTTTACCCGTTAGCTTAACACGGTTATCGAAGAGACCTCATTAAAGATCAGTCATGTTTTCCCGACACACGAGTGTGCCGAATCCTTGTGTCTTACGACTGCAATGGATTTAATTCCTTACGTAATCACATACATCAATTTAAATGGCCACATGTCACATTTACATCCGCAACATTCCCTCAATTATCTGTTAGAATGACATCTACAAAATTCACAGTTAGAGAATCGATCTGTAGCATCTCGAAAAATTCGAATGATCGCCCAAATTTTGAAGAAAATGATATCCGTGAAGATATGCATTCCTTAAAGTTGGCACACTGACTAACTGGTTCATGCTCTATCTGGAAAACGATATCAGTCGCATGTTATGTTTTCGGAAAACAAATTAAAAAATACCGAGTCGGACAAGAGCTTGGGAATGAAATTAATATAACGCTGATGACCCCCACTTCGAATCTGATGCTAGTTTGGTTCGTTTTATTCATCTTCGTTTTTAGAATTAATACGTTCTCAAAAATATTAAGTGGCACAAATGTTGAGTGTTAGAGGATAAATACTATATTTGGTTCGACTTCCTAATTTCTGATTGCTAGTGAAGCCAACTCCTGCAGTCAACTTCTGAACTATTTGTTCTCGGGCATATTTTGCAAATTAGGCAACGGTTGTCTTTACCGCAATATTTGTATGAATCTTTTACATTGCTTGAAGTTATCTTGGCACGTGCCAGATAGTCCTTCAGAGTTTTAGGTCCATGGTAGACAAGTATAGGAACTTTTGGACGTTTCGGTAGGGAGCCAATGCTTCCAAACGTCCTCTTGCAAAGAAACCACAAAGGTGATACATTTGTTGGTTTTCTTGGTTTTAATGTTTTAGTAGGGCTCTTTTATCGAGGAGTCAAGGTTTATTAATAGCCTCCTTAATGTAGCTTCTTCAATATACTCTTCTTCAAAAATGTCATCGGAGCCCTCCGATTCTCTGTTCAAAGGTAGCTAAATAATAGCCGAGTGAGACGTAGCTAAGGAGATGACTGAATTTATTGTATCGAATAATAATGCATATAGAGTCTCACAATCTAACTGCCTTTAGCAATTTGTGGTTCCTACTCGTTTTCACGGACCCAAACTTGATTACTTTCTCTTAAGTCATGTTCATGAAGTAAACCCACGTTTCATCGCCCGTGTCAATCTCATTCGAACGTATCTGACCCCTCTTAATTTTTCATGAGTAGCTGTATGACGATTTGAGTCTGTATCTGTTTTTTTATCAGCCTTCAACAAATGCGGGACCAAGTTTGATCTTCAAGTCTCCACCATATTGAAAGCAAATGACGAGTTATTGTCTGTGATAAGAAACAATATTTTCCATTGTGTATAGAGCATCTACATCAGTTCCCTTATTCAATTAGCCACAGTCCGCTGTTCAATCGCAGACAACGGTCTTCCAGAAAGTGGGTCATCTCCAACTGGAAGAAACCCCCAGATTCGTAGGATATGACAGAATTATATTTATAAACTTTGTTCTAGTCGACTTTGATATTAGAGAGCATAATAAGAGCGGGTTGTACGATACGCTTTTAGTTCAGTAACAAAATTGTTATCCTTTGCCGACATTTTTATTACGCCACAATCATTTTCATACATTACGGTAAACACATATTTGGAGGCGTTCGCCGTGCCGTGTGTGCAGCTCTATTTACCTTTTCAGGGCGTTATTTTTATCTATCAGTCGACGTTTGATTTATTGACAGGTTGAAAGAAATAATACGTAAAAAATCAGAAATTTTCAAATATCTTCTCTACAATTTGATATGTAATATATCATATTACATCTCATATCCATCATGCCATACTTATAGTTTACTGCATTTGTATGGGAAAATATGAACGAGTTTTTTGGATTACTATATTGCACGACCTTGGGAGTACGGTATATCCATCCGAAAAAAAACGAGCTCATATTTTTCCATTCAAATGCTCATTTTTGTTTCATTACCAAAGACTTAATAATACAATTCACAACCAATAAATAATAAAGTTCACATTTGTAGATTCCTACAATACACAATAATAGTATTCATGCTGATATAGTTCCGCCTACCGACCTTTTAACTTCATAGCATACCGCGTGCTCACAGGCATCAAGCGTGAGGAGTGCAATATGAAGGTGTTTAACATCGAGGAATATTGAACGATTCTGACAATGTAAAGTTAACGGAAAAAAATGAGCATATATATATATATATATATATATATATATATATATATATATATATATATATATATATATATATATATATATATATATATATATATATATATATATATAATATCTGATATCGCACGCTGAACAGGATGTAAGATATTGTATGCTGTATATGGTATATATAAGATATATTATTATATGTTCATTTTTTCTCCGTTAATTACATCCTCAACATATATTCTTATCATTGTTATTATTACTATCATGCATAACAAAATCACGTGACACTATGGGGTATAAACATTGAAATCTCTACCAACAATAAATGTAAGTGAAACTTACAAACACTTTTGCAGATGTCTTGTACATGTTCTCTTAGCTAATTAACATGTAACCAGTTAAGTTGACGAATGGGTTTAGGTATTTCACCATTGCTCAGTCCAGGTTATCATGAAATGTATAAACTTGGGTATTGTTACCGCGTTAGATGTGTAACCAACGCAACAGGCCAGAGTTTATCCCTCAGGCAAGTTGCCAGCCACCCATATTATAGGATGACCGCTAGTCAAAGGCCTGTAGTCTTAACACTCAGGCTGTAAAATTGGTTCAGAGATCAAAGAAGGCCCGCAGGGTGAAGGGGGAATGTTCTCACCCGCAACGTTGGTCGCTAAGTTTGATTGGGTCCACATAGACATCCTATCGGAATTAAGATGGAGGGTTGGATTAAATCTTAGATACGAATTAGACCTCAATTATCTGTAGACACCTAGGAAGATTCGTAAGTAGTATGTTTATTACTAAGAAGGGAAGCCACTTGTAATTTTGCGGAAATCTTAGGACAAGAATTGTAAGAGAAGCACAAGCTTCGACTAGGTCGGTAAGTTATTTGTTCGATTTTTGCAAAACATTACGGCGTTATAATTGTAATTATTGGTAGTATGTATACTTAATTACTGGGAATATTTCAGTATTTAAAATTACCTTGTAGGGTTTCATTTAAGTGCTTTTTGAGACATGGATTTGAGTTTACGTAGAGAATTATGTAGATTGATAGCTCGATAGAATTAATATTGTAATTCTCTGGTATGTTACTTCGTAGTAACCAGTACGTATAGTAATAAGTTATGTTAGAGTTCACGCATGTGTAAATTGGAGTTTGGAGAAATGATTGAAGTATGTAAGATTAGTAACAAAAGATGTATGAATATATCAGTGCATGGGTATTAGAATGTTTGTATGTTTTGTATGAGTTGTAATGTAAGAGATTCGTCTGATCATTATGATATTGCCAGTAATGGGATTTTGAGTACGCACTGATGTGAAGCAATTTATTGTTGTGTCTGTACGAGTAATTTATACCGTTCTTGTTTTATGTTGTATGTTGTATTATATTGTGTTTTACCATACAAGAAGATATGTGTATTTCGGTGTGAATGAATGCGTGACCGGTGAATTTTTAATAGCCATTATCTGACGATGGATTGTGTGAATGAGATAAGAGCGCCGATGAAAATATTGTACCATCTTTATGTTTTCACGGGAAGATATTTGGGGGACAGAACTTCCGGTGCAAGTTTCGTAGTCCCAAAAAAAAATAAGAAGGAGACGGAAGTGAGACTGGCAGTACAGTCGGAGTCGAAAAGGTGTATTCAACATAAAGAAGTGGGTTTGAAGGTGGAGGAGGAAGAAAGTAGTCTGGAGGAGGAAAAAGAGGATGAAGGAGATGAGAAGGAACTTGGAGGAAGTCAGGTAGAAAGAGAGGGATTTAGGAGATAGAGAAGAATACACGGATGAGTGGAACACAAGGACAGGTGGAAATCTCTCACACTAAGAATCAAATGACGCGATAGGCTAGTAAAGAGTCGAGCGGAAGAAGTGTATTTGGGAAATTCGAATTATTGACCATTTAATTGTTATTATTGAACTTCACCCTTTTTATATCTTTAATCATTTAACCGTCGGTATTCCTCACTAGGAGCATGGAGATGTATATCTGACTTTCACTAAATCAACTTCCAACTAAAATTGATCCTGGGTGGGACTTCTACAATAATTTAAATAGATATTGGAAGCACCCCATCCCAAATTCCCTAGACCTAAAACCTCACAGTAAGGGCAACATTTACCAGTTACCTTGTTAATATACAAGGCTATGGTGTTTTAATATCCCTATTTTTTTTTTGAGGGGGGTGATTGATGTTTAATTAGGGTCTGTTTGATAACGGTCAGACAGATGGGCGTAAAGAGCTGAATTTGGGGTCTAAGTATCTAAAAATACCAACATTGAAAGGATGCAGAAACAACTTGGTGAAATAAGTGTCATACGATGAAACTTTTGATATATTGGTCAGTTACTCTAACTTGGGATGGGCGTGTATTAATATATTAGATATATTTAATCCTGATTGGCTAAACAAAATAATGGCGGTGCAATCCAGAATTAAATGACATGTTTTTAGCATACCACATCGCAAAAGTAGCCAGTCCACCCTTTTCTACGGAAGAGAAAAAAGGCAAATAGCGAATATATTTTCTTGTTAAATACATTTTCCAAGGGAATAGGGTGTCTGGAAGTTTGAAAGACGGGACAAATAGATACAGATATGATTCTGCTACGACAGAAGTGAGCGAGTCTCGAAATCACGTCTCGATCTCGAGTAATTTTCGTGATATAAGCCCTCTTTATTTGTTTGAATTTATTTGTTTCAATTTCATACATCAATGTCTTCTATATGCGTCCGATGACTTGAATTTGCTGTATTGCTTTAGGAATCATATATTCTAAGAATTTTATGTATTGCATTTATTTGAAATGAGTTTGAAAGAACTGCGAGAATGTATTTGTCTTAAATCATATGAAACATGAATGTTAAGAAATGAGGATTTCAATTTAATATTATATTCAGGAATATGAATTGTTAGTTAGCAGCAAATGACGAGAAGTGAATTTCATTAAGTCATCTATACAATTAAAATTGTGAATTCTTTTAAACAAGAATTCGAGCTCCCGCTGACCGACAATTTTTCCGGCTAATGATTTATAGTTGACGGCAAGTCGTTCTGGTTTATTGTGTATAATTTATCTTATAGTTTAGTTAAGAACGCTAAACAGTCCCTTGGGGACATACATTAATCATGTTGTACTAGGGTTTATTTATCAGCTGTTGATGACCCAATTGAGACTCGCAAAGAGATAGAGGAGTAAAAGAAATAAATCGACTCAGGACTGTCACAAATTTTGAATTTGGTGGGACCAGCAAGTAACCAGCCTATGCAGGTATTCTGGACAATTGAGTTCGACGGCTCACTCGATTCCATGATGAAATTTGTCTTAACTGTATAAACAGAACGGCCAATTGCATTTTTATAAACTTGTTAATATTTACTAAGAAAATTGTATCATTCAAATATCGTAATTGATTACGTTTTGTTAGCATAACTGTTTAAATTATTATATTTTATATATGGAGGCTGTGTCGTTCTATTCAATATCACCGCTCAGATTATATTCCATCCATTAATATCGAATGTTTACTATTCATTCGATCTGATCAATAATATCAAGGTCTATCAACCGCTAGAAAACGACAACCAATCAAACACGCCGCTGTAGTGCGGATCGATATATAGTATATAATGTACCAATTCTTTTTCTATAACGGTATGCAAGTCTTCTGCATGTATTGACGAAAGTTCAGGTGATATATATATATATATATATATATATATATATATATATATATATATATATATATATATATATATATATATATATATATATATATATATATGCGACCAACCCACATTTAGAAAGAAGCTGCGACCAACCCACATTTAGAAAGAAAAGTAACTGGACCCCACCAAAAAGTTCAAGTCCGAATCTGGAAGCCTTTATCAATTCAGTTGAAAACGATACTTCCAGACATATCAACCATAAATATTCTAATTTGACAAAAGAAGAAACAGATGCCCTGCACTCACTGAAAAGCAGAACAGACATTATAATTAAGCCTGCAGATAAGGGTTCCGCTGTTGTCGTTATTAATAGGGAAGACTACATTAGTGAAGCAAGTAGACAACTAAGTGACGCTAGGTTCTACCAAAAAACTGAACCATGATCCAACGCTGGAATATGCAAAGATCATCACTAATGTTATTGACGAAGCGTACAAAAGCGGACACATAGACCAGCAAACGAAAAACTACTTAAGCCCAGAAAACCCAAGAGCAGGTAGATTTTATCTTCTACCCAAAATCCACAAACAAGGAAACCCTGACAGACCTATAATCTCAGGTAACGGGCACCCCACTGAAAGGATATCAGAATATTTAGATTATTTTATGAGACCACATGTCCACAAATTGCCATCATATCTTCAAGACACGACAGATTATCTCATAAAAAGCAAAGCTAGTGAACCATTACTGCCAGATACATTACTTGCTTCCTTAGACGTCACATCTTTGTACACCAACATACCGCACAACGAAGGGTTACAGGCATGTAGCGAAGCATGGGAAACAAGAACTGTAAACAATCCACCCACACACTTCTTAGTCCAACTCCTGGAGCTTGTCCTAAAACTCAACAACTTTAAATTTAATGACGAAAACTACCTACAAATCAATGGAACTGCAATGGGTACTAAAATGGCCCCTTCGTATGCTAACATTTTCATGGGAAAACTCGAGGGTCAGCTCTTAGCATCGGTTGAGCGTACACCATACCACTGGGTACGCTTTATCGATGATATTGAAATGAAGTGGCAGTATGGAAGAGAAAGTCTGGATGACTTCATATCAAAGGCAAACAACTTCCATCCTTCAATAAAATTCACAGCAGTAATTTCCAACTCAAACCATGTTTTCCTGGACACAACAACCAGACTGGTGGAAAACAAATTACACACAGATATCTACCCGAAACCAACCGACAAACACCAGTATCTCCTCCCAACCAGCTGTCATCCAAAACACTGCATTAAGAACATTCCATATAGCCAGGCACTGACGATACGCAGAATTTGCTCCGAAGATGAAAGATTCCTAGAAAGGTCTGAAGAGCTGGCTAAACATTTAATTTACCGAGGCTACGACAAAGACCCCTGATTGCGGAGGCAATCCAAAGGGCCAAACAAACAAACCGTGATGACCTACTCAGATATGGATAGAAAGTAAAGGTTGATAGGATACCATTTATTCTGACCTATCACCCAGACAATCCCAAATTAGGTAAAATCATCGCAAACCACTGGCCAACCGTGCAATCGACAGACATACTAAACCTAATACTTCCGAACAAACCTGTAGTAGCTTACCGGAGACCAAAAAACCTAAAGGACATCCTAGTCAGGGCAAAGCTAACGCCAATCGCTAGTCAAAACCAACCTAGTCAATCTGGACCCTGTGGCGATAAAAGATGCAAAACCTGTCAACATATGATAGAGACCAAGACATTCACTAGCACAGTGACTAAAGAAAAACTAAACATACATGGTCCAAACAAAACGTGTAAAAACAGAGAATGTGATTTATCTCATCACATGTAAGATCTGTGGCCTTCAGTACGTCGGAGAAACTGAAAAGCTACACAAAAGGATAAACCTTCATAGATCTGATTGGATGACAAAAAAGCTGTACAGAAGCCCGGTCGCAGAACACTTCTCCTCCCCTGGCCACACTTTCAGTGATATAATACTTATCGCTATTGCTAACAACCACAGCTGGAGTTCCGAAACCAGGAAGGAAAAGGAATCATACTGGATACGCCGCCTTAGAACATTGAAACCAGGCGGTCTAAACCAAGAAGACTAGAAAATAAAACTATGCACTAGTAAAATTTAACATTTTCTAAATCTTCTTATTATCCTTCAATTTTTACTATAAGAATAACCGGTATAGAATCAAATATCCGGGATATAATATGCGTTACATATGTACAAAAAGTAAAAATAGATGTCCCTTTGGCTTGTAGACTTTTAGGGAATTATACAACGTTTCCAGTTTCCGCATCTAGTCTATACAAGCTGGTTGTATTTATAGTTTTAGCACATGTGAAGACAGCCATGTAGAGGTTTACAAACACAACGTTTTTGTGTTTATCGTATATATGTTTTGTATTTGCCTTTGAAAAAGACTCATTAAGAGTCGAAAGCGCTTAGGCTAGTTAGTTACTAGTTTCGTACTGTTCGTCGTCAGTTTATTGCATCTATTTTAATTAATCCCTGACACACGTGATCCCTTGGTGGATCCAGTACTTATGGTTTTCTACGCCACTTTTCAAGTAAACGAGAGGTTATAGATGGCGGCCAGTATAACGAGTGGAAGAAGAACCCAGAAAAATCCCGGTACGAACCACCTACCACGAGAAGCTACTTGTAAAAGTTCTCACATACACACAACGGCCAACCCAAGGCTCGAACCCACGCGGAGATAGACGAGTTCTTTAGACCACACAGCTACCCGTGACCCCAACTTATATACCACACGGAAAGTTTAATCTTCCTGAGAGCTTTGAATATAATGGAGTAATTCAGCCAGAAAATATTTTTTATTTTATTTTCTAGTTGAGATATACTGAAACTATACCGTACATGTTTTTGACATAAACAGAAATACTTCTAGAATGACATTTTATATTAAACTTTGTATCTCGATCAGTTAAATAACTGATCTGAGAAACATGTCATGGTTTTGGAATTAACGATCTAAATGCATTCCAGTATTTACTGAAACAAACCGGAAGATGTTTGCACCCCCACGTGCCGTGCCGGATTACCAAATAGGCGGAGTAGGTACCGGTCTATGGGACCCACGCCTTTTAAGGGCCTGCGCAAATGGATCAAACTAATGTTGAATTGATTTGATCTTGAGATATACAAAGGACAAGAGTTTTAGGTCGATCTTTGTTTTGTTATTGTTATTTGTGGTAGAACACATTTAGTTGAACACATGTACTATTAACGAGATTAATGGAAAATGGCAAAATTGTACACTTTATAAAATATGGATTGGTTAGGGCAAAGTAAGATATTATTGATGTATTATTAAGGGCTTAATTTGTTTAAATTTACCGGAACTCGGAGTTCAGGTTATGTTCTGTATGGAAAACCGATAGTCGGAGATAGTCCAGGATCAGTTGGTAGCCGTTTGTTGATAGACATAACGCAGCATTTGGTGGCCGAAAAAGCGGGAGTGTTTGTAATTCTGATTGGTCAGAATTCTGATTCGAACTTCAGTCTACATTTCTCTACAAAAGGGAAGGAAATAAGATCTGGAAAGCTCCGAGAATTTTAATGAGTAAACTTTTCGTAAAATAATTGTTATCCAAAGTGGAGACGCTTGTCTAAAGGATTTGACGGACACCACAAACTTAATAAATCAAAGTAATTGCATAAATCTCATGTACGTCGTTTATGATATGATTTAATTGCTTGTAAGTGCAAGTATTTGTAAAAATTTATTTTTTGAGTCGTAGATTAGTTTTCTTGATATGGTATACTTGTGTTGAGTTTGTTTATCTGATTCCGCACAACGATATTTTCTTTTACATGTACATTGATGACTTGCTAAGTTAATGTCTCGATTATTGTAGGGAATTGTGTATCCTGAATTCATGCTTATTCTATATAAGGAATTATATATCTAACATAACTGTTAAGTTCATTTAGCTGAACTCGAACAATTTTAGACATAGATGAACTGATGAAATTTTGATATTACAGAAGTTGTTGGAACTATCTGAACAAATGTATTATGTATGATGATAACCTTAAAGTAAAGCAAGAAATTTCATTAACTAGCGTGTAATGAGACCAAGTGAGGGATTAATGCCTCATGTGGCGTAAATGGCCATTCGCAGACCATTAGTCTGGAAACTAAGTCGTAAGTTTGGATAGACAGCCTTATAGTCTGTTTGAATCCGATAGAATTCCATCTGACCTCGAGGGGTAAGACTAACAATGTATTCCCGTATAATGTGATGGAAGATTTAGGTTGCTTTATTTATATTTTTACAAGGTGAGATAGTCTGGAAGAGACAGGTTTACAACCCAAACAGTGTGGAAAGGAAAAGGCCAGACACCTAAAATTTTTTAGAAAGAAATAAAAGTGGAGCGGAAGACTTTCTGATGCAAAGTAACCAAATGTAAACCAAAAGTAAAGTTTAAGAGGAACTCTGAGACAGAATCGGATACCAGGTTATGAATTGATACAAGGCAAATTATTCGATCTTACACTCGGACTCGTAAATGATGATTTTGATTCTATCGTAAACAGAACCGGCAAGTTTCATAATTGTATTTACAATTTTATAATTCCTTAATTAGTTTAGTACGGAAGGAAGGGATTGTATCTTTTGAATTGTAACGTTCATATGATTTGTTGTGGAATTTGATTGTTTTGAAATTTGATTAAATTTTGTATTTTTTTTGTAACGTGGGCTCGACTTATTCTGTTCTATATATTATCTCAGATTACATATTTATTCCATCCAGAAGTTCATACTTTATAAAGACTTTATTCGATATCGGGCAAATTACATCGTGGCGGTAATACGAAGCCAAAACCAGTAAACCCGCCACACATAAGTTGAGGAGGGGTGTACTACAACGTATTAGGAGATCATTAGCGAGGGGGGGGGGAGTTCGGCAGAGATTTCGACTGCCTAGGGGCCTCCACGGGGGTTAATCGGGCATTGAACTTGTGAAACAATTTATGTTGATTCTATCATGAACCCAAGTTGCAAAAATGTAACTATCGCGCATAATCCTCTGCACAAAATGCAATACAAGTGAAAAATGGCCTCCGCTAACCCTTAATTGTTGTTTATAACTAAGATATCCAGCAGGGCATCATTTAAGACGTATTCAGCTCTATTTATAGCCAGTCGGTTATATTTCAAGTCAGCAGGCTTAGGATGCTGAGCGCCTGGATGAAGAAAGAAAGGACGCTGTACGCACCAGACCTGTTATATCTGGGAAGTCTTCGGATAATCGGATATGTGGTTCATTAACCTTTGAAACATTTTAAATTCGTTGCTGTTGCTTCTCTTTTCTAATCTTTTGATAATAATAATAATAATAATAATAATAATAATAATAATAATAATAATAATAATAATAATAATAATAATAATAGTTGTAGTAGTAGTAGAAACCGCAGCAGTAGCTTTAATAGAAATAATGATTTTGGCTTTTTGTCCGAAACATGTTTCAAACACCGCTAACTTATAAGGAACTGACCATTTAGTTTTCCGAGGGATTCTGGGCATTCCAAACGGAATATGTTTGCCTCACATTTTATGATAGGTTGTCTTCTGCGCCATGTACAAAATCCGTTGATCCACTTATATCAATATATCTGTAATTCTGCTACTGAATTTGTTCCATTCACCTACCTGCTGTTAGCAACTTATACCCGTCTCTGACTTCTGACATCTTACATTTTCATTGATTAAAGTGAGTCACAGCTATACAGGGTCGAGTGGGGGGAGGGAGATGGGGGTCCTAGGTCAATCTAACATGACGTCAGAAATGATACCATTGTGTCATGAAATCGCCTATGGCGTTTTGGCCATGATGCCGCATTAAGAAAAAAAAATATGTAGGAAATAAAGCAAAGAGATCGTTAAGGTCATCTGCAGCATAAATGCTTTACAGATGTGTGTGTCTTTGTGTGTGTGTGATTTGAATTTTTAACGCAGCTTATACAATTTATCAGTCATATCTCTACAATGTCCTCAGTGTGGCAGTTAATAGTGATGTCTAGCACTGGGGCATCATTCTGCAGACATGTAGCATGTCTTTCTCACCCAGTGACATTATTCTGGCACCAGGTCGACCAGTCCCCACAGTAACCTCTTATGCCGAGCGCCAAGCGAGGCAGCTTTTATACCATTTTTGTCTCTGGCATGACTCAGCAGGGATTCTAACCCGCAACCACCCGTATATGAGGCTATCCCGCACCGGAGGCGGATGCTCTAACCACTAGGTCAGCGGAGCGATCAGGGTTTGTCACTGACCCAGTCTGGAATGATAACCAGTTTGTAGAAAACTTACATGGGCTCGGCGCAAGCACTTTAACTTCGTTTACCTATATACTAATGTAAAAAAAAATAATCCAAAATTTCATTATTTGGAGATATTATTGTGTGCTGTTTTAGATACAGTGTTAAGACAAAAACATGTTTCAGTTTAGACACCTCATGGTAGTTCACATGATGGAATTTTCATGAAAGAACACGATAATGAATGAGTAATATATGGAATCAGTACACAATTAATAAAATCCGGTTCAGTACCCACGAATGTAGTCCCAGTCTAGTTTTAGATCACTTTTTCCGGTCTAAATTTGGTGGTGATAATAGAGTCAGCTTTTGGCATTCTTGGTAAGGATTTAAAGGCAATTGTTTATTCTTTAAAATGTGAGCTTATGGTGTGGTTGTCTGTGTATTTCGGCGACAGTGCACATTGAGTAATAAGGTCATGGTGATGATCCTGAAGTGAATTCAGTGTTCCGTTGCCTGGTGTTTTGTTTACAATTCAGCCTCTCAAAAAAAAAATGCAGGTCAACCCTTGACAAGAACTAAACCATAAAGTCATCTTTGAAGGTTTTTTAGATTAACATATGATTTGTATTGATTGTCACACAGTGGAAAGTTCAGTACTGAGAAACAAATGTAGAGAATATATAGTGAAATTAATTGTGTACTATGGCCTGTCAGTAAAAACTTGAAACTGATATAAAATTTTTATTATTAATGACATACACATGAAATTTTAAAAGGTTATGTATATTGACTTGAAAAATATAAAAGTGAAATTAAAAATAAAAAAAAAATAATTTTAATTTTAAAAATTTAAATGAAATTTAAAAAACAATTAAAAAATAAAATTTTTCCACCAAGTATACACATATATAATATTTATTTGGAATGATATGAAAATATATCAGCATATATATACTCCTACACCATATACAAGCTCAAAAGATGGATATTTGTCAAATTTGATCAGAGAAAATATTTTTTTTTAGTCAAAATGAGACCCACATTTAAAATACATGAAGACAAAATTCTACTTTGCTTTGTACCTTTAGGTCATTGAAACTATTTATTTGGGGTCAAACCAGTTAATTTATGTGTTTATGATGGGGTGACTTCCTGAGTAACACATATCTGCTTGTATAGCTATCAGTAATTGTTTATAAACATAGTTATAGGGTATTTAGTGAGAGAACAGAGATGAAGACTTTATACTAGAACCTGGTTAAGTTCTCCACAAAATCATATTAAGCTGTCAGAGAATGAAATACAGGTCAGAGGGGGTAAAATATACTTTACCCAGGTATATTTACCATTGCATGTAAGAAAACAGCAAAATGATGTAAGTTGAACACAGAATGCATTCCATTTTAGTGTTCAGTTTCTTTAAGATGTTGATTGATGTAGTGCGGCATTGTGGCCCAGATGATATTGTGAGAATTCTCATGATCCATTTTGCTTTATGCATTATTAATGACTAATAAATATTTGTTATCTGACACTTTAAAGATTACATAAGTAATATTCAAACATATTATTTGAATTTAACTTTCTACAACTGATCCTAATATGGTTACATAGCAGACATGAACAAATATGCATATATTTTGTAATGTTTGGAATCATAAGTTGATATTGTTAGGCTGACATAGTACCTATACTGAATCTGTAATGCTCAGTTTTGACTGTGTGCACTTAAAATATCCCAAGATGTTATTTTCATCATGAATATGCCTCTGTATGGTAACACATTTCAATTTAGTACTTTGACAGAGGGTGGTATTGCAGCATCAGCTGATATCTGATTCCATTGAATCATTGAATCATTGAACTTAATAACTTGGTAGCCCAGACTCTTAAAAATAGACTAAAAATGTTCAAACAGATTATTTGAATCATGTTTGCACATGTAATGTTACCAAGTACATTGCATATAATCCCACACATGCAAATATCCATCCTTGTTTACAAGTTTTCGGGATGAAAATTTCACATTTAGTTGATGATATAGGATCTATTGGTACCTATAGTTGATCTGTGTGGTCACATTTTGCTATATTCACTTGCAATATCTAAAATTGTTTTTCCTTCATGAATAGGATTGCATATAGTAATAAATTTTAATTTGGTACATTGTCATTTGACTTTCCACTATACTGGCATGTATCAATGTTTGCACCAATGATCAAACCTCACCGTTCCAACATTGCCTTAAACTTTTTGATACATACTCTACCTGATTATTTATTTAACCTGTAAATGGCTAAATATGCTTGTAGAAACTTCATCTATTTTTAGGATGCATTTGTCACTTTAATACATGCCCATTGCTTCACATCTTTGAGTGTTACTCTATCAAGTTTACCTTTTTTAACCCTATTTGCAACCTTAATGTTATTTTGAAATCACCATTTCTAACACATTTTAACTTCATTTGCCTACATCTTTCTGTTTTTTTTAGAATTAAGTGAAACATGTTATATCTTTTCAGGTCTAGCCTGGTATCTAGAACAATGTATTAGAGTTGTATCATTTCGGAAGCTCTCCAGTAGTCCAATGGTAATAGCAAGGTCTCATAAGAACATGTGCAGTCTGCTGCTATAAGTGACCAAGATGAGTTCATATTAGTACACTGATATACAGCATCTCAAAGACATGGCTTAGATCTTCATGACAGAGATTCACATCATTTTTCAGTAAGGTGGAACTTCCCTGAAACTGTATTTTCATATTGCATTGTTGACTTTTGTAGCTATTGGCATTAAAATGGAATGCATATTTGCTATAAAACATGGTAGTAGTCCCATCAAAACTTTAAATTTGAGTGGGTTATTAGTTATACAAACAACTGCCCAAGTACCTAAAACAATAAATGTGGAACATAGCACCTGTCATTGTTTCTTTAGTATGTACACCTATACGCATCTGGATAGGCATGTTGCAATTTGCTGTCCAAATCATTGTGAGCTATCATGCTTCAGTACCCCTGGGATTAATATTATAAATTGTACAGACCTAAACTACCATTTGTTTTAAACACCATTCATTAATCAACTTTTCTGCCTTAAATTTGTCAAACTATATGTCATAACTTGTATGAAAATGTATTTTTTGTAAAATAAAGTTTTTAAAATTTATATATTTATTTAAATTTGTATTAAAATTTAATATATCAATATATTCGGACAGGCCTTATCAAGTATTACAATTAGGATTTTACGTCATTGAAAAATTCCTATAATTAAGGAAGATATAGCAAATTTAGTTTTGGTTTCTTAAGAACAATTGGATCCCTATAGAACACCAGCACTACACACTTTCTGATAGCTGTCACGTGTTTTGCTTGCAAGGAAATTTCAAAAGACTTTATGTATGAAGTTGAAATAGTAGTGGCATGCAAAAAAAAAGTTTGACAAAAACATTGACCCTTTCAGGAATCAGTACACAATTAATAAAATCAGGTTCAGTACCCACGAATGTAGTCCCAGTCTAGTTTTAGATCACTTTTTCCGGTCTAAATTTGGTGGTGATACTAGAGTCAGCTTTTGGCATTCTTGGTAAGGATTTAAAGGCAATTGTTTATTCTTTAAAATGTGAGCTTATGGTGTGGTTGTCTGTGTGTATTTCGGCGACAGTGCACATTGAGTAAAAAGGTCATGGTGATGATCCGGAAGTGAATTCTGTGTTCCGTTGCCTGGTGTTTTCTTTACAATTCAAAAAAATGCAGGTCAACCCTTGACAAGAACTAAACCATAAAGTCATCTTTGAAGGTTTTTTAGATTAACATATGATTTGTATTGATTGTCACACAGTGGAAAGTTCAGTACTGAGAAACAAATGTAGAGAATATATAGTGAAATTAATTGTGTACTATGGCCATATGCACAAATAAACGCGAGCAGATCTAGAACGATTTAAAACAACCTACATCTGTCTTGCTAGTCCGCATTAATCATGCACTGAGTCAACCCTAGTCAATGTTGTTTACCCGAATAATCCAAATTCAATTTAGCTTTACACGTGACAACTAGATCACGTCGATGGAGTTCGTTGAACTTCGAACGGTGGCTTTTTGTCAGATTATTTTCCCCATGGGATGAGCATTTAGTTCTGATAAACAAATTTCATTGTCTTTTGTAGGAAATATAGCATTTGTGCTCTGATGTCTGAAACATTCATTAGTTCTTACACAGTATAACACTATTTGTAGGCGTTGTAAGCTTACTTTAGACAAGTAAATATTTGATATTGAATATTATATAGATAAAACTGACATTTGTTGCCCAGCAACTCAAGCATGTTTTTTTTTTTTTTTGGTTCCTATTGATTTTCACTACTGAGTAAATAACGCTGTTACGATCCAACTTAAGAGCAGTTGTAAGAGGAACTATCGGAGAGATCAACGTGCATTAACAAAAACATTACGTAATATAATTATTTTTCTTTATCGGGATACAAGTTTTGCTCTGCATAAGTTAGTAAATGAAAAATAATTGTAATGTTAATATTAACCATGGATAATTAGTGCTGTTTGACCGCTCCGGTGGCTTAGTGTAACCAAAAGGGTGATGATGGGAAAAAAAATGATTCTTTCTTTTTTCCGAAAGTCGCTGTTTACCAGAAAGAAAATTGAGTTCCAGCTGTGAGATAGAATAGTGTGAGGAGATGGGAAAGTTGTATCATTAATGCCGGATTATGGTTAATTTGGCACAAGACATTTCGGCCCAACTCGAAAGACGATTCGGATCAACTTAACAAAATTTTCAACAAGAAAGTTTGTGTTAAATTTGTAAAAAAAAAAACCCTGCAAGGTACAAAAATGTTAAACACATACTTTTTTGAAAATAAAATGAAAGAAACTAACCTTGCATTGCTATCATTTATTTCTTCTTTTTTCATCAAAAATTGTTAAAGCTACGTTAAATAGCACACACACACACACACACACACACACACACACACACACACACACACACACATCAGTGCTTTTAAAAATATTCATCAAAATTGAACTAAGGAAAAAATCAAAATTTGAAACAATACTTAAGAGTTCATCCTTCTGTGTGTAGAGTTACACACAAACAAAATCTCCTTAAATATTTGTAATTATAACGTTTCTCAGATAGATTTTGAAAAGTTAAAATTTTGTGTATTTTAGGCATTGGTCCAATTTGCAGTCCGATAATTTCGTTCCTGTTGAGCCTCCTCTCGTGTGTGACTTTTGCACGAAGAGCTGAGAAAAATAAAACCCGATAAAAGATAGATAAAGGACCTAAGTGAACCAAGGAGGCAAAAAGTGATCTCTGTGTATGTGTGTGTATGTGTGTGTGTGTGTGTGTGTGTGTGTAATTTAGATTTTTAACGTCGCCTTCATATTTTTTTCAATTATATCAGCACTATGCAGACAGCAGTGTGGTAGTTTATAGCGATGTTTATCACTGGAGCATCATGCCTCAGACATTTAGCATGATGTCCTTTCAAGTCACATTATCCTGGCATCAGACTGCTTAATGCTGAACGCCAAACGACATGCTAGTACCATCTTTTTGTATTTGGCATGACTCGACTCGGGTTCAAACCTACGACATCCCAAATCTGAGGCGGACTCCCTAACCTTATCTGGGTCTTCAGAATTTACAGTCAGCAAGGAAGGCGTTGTCCCGGCATTCTTGATGAAGGTTGAAGGTTTCAAGCAACCCAAATATTACAATCATCTATCTAAGTTTTAGAACTATACAAAAATTAATGTAAACCGATAATAAAATAAAAACAAAATCATACCGAAAATACATAAAGATTTATTTCAGATAAAAATTCAGATGGGTACAGATATTTATGGTGGTATTTTGAAGAAAAACCTATAAAATAGAGTTATAATTAATGGAGAATCTGGCCTTATGAAAGTTCAATTCGACATAACGCTCACATGCATCATGCCTCCCATTTAGGAAGGTTAATAAACTGCGTACAGAGAATTCGAGAAGCATTTAAAACCTTTAATTATATTAAACAGCGATGCAATAGGTTGTATAAGTACCTCCATAACAATTCATTCCGGATGAAGCTCATTAATCCAGGATACAGAAGTTCATAAATTAGTTCAAGGTTACAAAACCATCAGTAAACAAAATAATAATAATAAATAAAATAAAAATAAAAAACTAAGGCAAGACGAGCGAGGCAACCACACTTCTAGAGAGAGAGAGAGAGAGAAATTTTGACATGTGCTTTGTAAACTTATTACATATTGTAAGCACAAGATGAGTCGAATTTTCGCGCGGTATTGAATTTCTGATTAGACGAGCTCTAACTAATGCTTACAGTCGTATTGTCAGGTCTGAATGAAACTGCTATTTGAAAGAAAAATGAAACAGTTAATATTCTGTGCAGTTCTAATTCCAATTAAGTAAATAGCTTCTTGTACATTTTAATAATTTGGATTTTGTCATACTCAGACATAAAGACAGATAAACTATGTTTGATTGTCGAAGAAACTTGGTGTGAGGGGTCAGATGAAACTAAAACTAGCGTTGGGATTTATAGAGATGATAAGCGGCTTTCTCAGAGGAATGAGTATGGATAGACATTGACTGAGAAGTAAAACAGAACCTGTGTGAATCGAAATTAAGAATGACATACCAAATGTTTTTTTTTTTACAAGAAAGTCATGCTATTTTGAGTGTGCAGCTTTGTGCTCTCTCTCTCTCTCTCTCTCTCTCTCTCTCTCTCTCTCTCTCTCTCTCTCTCTCTCTCTCTCTCCTCTCCTCTCTCTCTCTCTCTCTCTCTCTCTCTCTCTCTCTCTCTCTCTCTCTCTCTCTCTCTCTCTCTCTCTCTCTGACACACTCTCTCTCTCTCTCTCTCTCTCTCTCTCTCTCTCTCTCTCTCTCTCTCTCTCTCTCTCTCTCTCTCTCTCTCTCTCTCTCTCTCTCTCTGACACACAAAACATACACACACACACGGACCGACAGGCAATTAGGTTACATACACACAACCTTTCATTTCAACTCTCTTTGTCTTTCAAAAATGTGGTACATGGCTTTTTCATTTTGCATTTATAGCGAATATATTTTGGAAAACAACAACTAAAAAAGCAAAAAACAAAAGCCTCATTTCTGTTTGAAAGCAATTCTTCACAAGAATCATGCCCATCAGTTCCTAATAACCCACATTGGTTTAATGTTAAGTGTTTTGGTCGCTACTTCATATAGCGATGAGGGCCATCAACATTGGCAAAGAAAATGAATCATAAATCCTTAAATGAATCTCTTGCTTCAAGTGATATGATATTTGTTTTGTTTTTACACCAGTATCAGCATCGTTTGCATACCTTGTAATCAACATTTAGACGTTGCTTGCTTAAACTACTTTGTTGTTAGGCAACTTTGTTGCTGTTGTTGTTATGGGGCTAAACGCAATTTTCAGCACACGATAGGCTATACATGGCAGCCAGTATTAATGGCGGTGGAAGAAACCGGAAAATCCGCGGAAAGAACCACCGACCCACGAGAAGCTACTGGCAAGCTTTCTCACATATCCACATTCGCTGAATGTTAGACTCGAACCCAAGCAGATAGAGGTGAGATGGCAGTGATCCGTAACGGCCCATTGGCAACTTTGTAGTATTATGTATACTTGCATGTATGACCCAACTTTGATGATTCTCCTCCCCCGGTCATTAATCAGGTTATATTCAAGGGTCGCATTGTCATCTACGATGGCATTATCATCGTTAAATATACAATAAAAAAAAATGACCACGTAGCGAGTACCTGAAAGAATAGATACTACCTGATGATATTTACCTTAATGTATTACGAATACATACAAACGCGAGGCTTTATTCTGTGTGTGTGTCTGTGTTTGTGTGTATGTTTATGTGTATGAGTTTGTGTCTGTGTGATTTAGATTGTTAACGTAGCTTTAACAATTTTTTCAGTCATATCGCTACGATGTTTGCAGTGTGAGTTTATAGTGATGTATAGCACTGGGGCATCATGCCGCAGACATGTGGCATGATGTCCCACCAAGTCACATTACCCTGACACTAGGCCAACCAGTCCTAACACTAACCTCTTAATGCTGAACGCCAATCGAGGCAGCTGTTAGTACCATTTTTTAAAGTCTTTGGTATGATTCGGCCGGGGTTTGAACACAAAACCTCCCGCATCCGATGTGATGGCTTTTTAATTAGACAACTGATTATGATATAACGAAAATAACTATAAGAAATCAAATATCGGAACGAATATTGGAATCATTTATAAAAAGATGAAGAGTACTGATGAATGTTATCATTTAATAAAAACTACAACTGTTGGATCTGAAATAGCTTCCGTGAATGGTTGATATCCTTTTTCTAATGTAGATGATGTAATTATTAAAAAAGACCCAAACAAAACAAACACGCAAATCCTTATACACGTTACTCTGTTGTAGGGGCGGTCTTTTCAAATAAGTGATCAGACGTTATACCTAGCGTACTCTCGATGGGAAAATATTGGATAATAATTTTTGTATCAAGGAATATCCGGATTATGTTACTTCCTGACTAGTGCATCATTAATGAAATGGAAATAATATTATTGAAATTCAAATTTCCGTTGTATCAGTAAGTTGGAAGGGCATTATTTGCCTCGGGTGCTATCAGGACTGGACGTCTCCCCTGTGGCTCGTCACGTTTTTCTTATCAATGCGGTTTTACAAAAATGACCAAATTAAGATTTAATCCCTGGTATGATAAAACGTTTCACTCTTAATTTCTCTTAACTGACTAGATTCATTCCATATACTTTGGTATTTGTAGAGTGAACGGTTCATTGTATGACTGATAATAATTTTATGTTATTCTGATTCTGCCGCTGGAGATTAAACAAGCTTTCCACTTGGAAAAGTGTGAGTGTGCAGTTTAGAGTTTTAACGTAGCTTTAATTTTTTTTAGTCATATCGCTACTATGTTTGTAGTGTGACAGTTTATAGTGATGTCTAGCATTGGGGCATCATGCCGCAGACATGTGGCATTATATCCAACCCAGTCACATTATCTTGACAACAGGCCGACCAGTCCTAACACTAACCTCATAATGCTGAGCGCCAAGCGAGAAAGCTGTTAGTAATATTTTTGTTTTGTCTTTGAAGTCTTTGGTATGACTTGGCCTGGGATCGAAACCGCGATCTCTCTCATCTGAGGCGGACGCTCTAACCACTAGGCCAATTGAGCGGTGTCAGTTGGAAGATCTTTCATCGAGTCATCGTGAACAAATATAATCACATTCACTCGTCATTCCGTAATTTTAAACATTCTAGGTAAATCTATGCCGCCGTGACCATATCATGATCAAATTTTCCACATACTAGATACACAATCATTATATGAAAAGCTTCTATTTTTTATTTCATCAAAAACATTATCGGGTTTGTCTCCATCTAGAATAGCATCGGTTTTTATTTTCTTATCCTATAGCGACATTATTTTCTTGATCGTGTCAATATCCTCGTAATATATCGCGGTTTCCTAAAAAAACAAAAACATACCAATCTCCAAAAACCCCAATCGCATTGCATGTTGATTCCTCAACTCGCGAAGGTTAATACAATCCTTCTTTCGCAATAGATTATTTGTTGGCACGATTGCCTCCACTATTACGTGATTTAATTCCGACACTATCAGGTTTAGGATGTTCTCGTTCTTCTTCGTAAACACGATGTATTCACTGTCACAACATTCCATTTATCGATGGTATCTTGTAACCTTTTTTGTCTTATTTCCGCCACGGACGCAAACTTTTTGATAACTTCACCGTAATCAAGACCAGTAAATTTTCCCGATTTGTTTTGATATCCAAACACTCTTGGTTTATTTTTACGATAGTAATCCTTTTCGACGCATTGGATGTCAGCTATGGTATAACGCTCACGCTGATTGTACTTGACCCGCATCCACGTTACATTTGTCAGCAACATCAAAACCGTTAGTTAGCGTTTATTGGATTCCATGTTGATATCGCTTGTGATCAAACTGCCTTCTCGTGCTAGCGTGTTTATCGATCATTTGCTTTTAACTCAGCACGTAATCATCCTCAAGTACAGATGTGGTGTTTAATCCACTGATTACACGTACATCCATGATGAGGTTACCTATCATCGTGCCGCCAGATTGTTTCAGTGTGTAGCTGGTAACATGCTTGAAACTCGAGCCTTGATCGCCCAGCAAAATCAACGCGGTACTGATTCAGCCTATCAAATACCATCTGTGTTGAGATTACTTTCCTTGTCATCTCCGGATTTATTTAACATTTGTTAGCCTGCCTAAAATTCACTGTCTTAAATTCCTCTTGGGGTCCATTTACCTTGAATAACTCCATTATTTTGCTTTGGTTTGCTGGTGCAGACTTTCACTCCTGGTAATTTTATCCTTTTCAACTTCTAATATTTCTGCTGCTTCGTGTACGTTCACGCAAAGTCGCTTTTTGGCCTTTACCGTGATAGGATCATACACAGTGTCGTTTTCGGATGCTAGATTTTGGTGCACGGAAATACTTTGCTGAATGGTACCAAACCGGAGCACAAAACGCTGTCCGTATCGAGATGAGAAGAAGAGCCTATCCATCATAGAGATGATTCCCGATGGTGCTGGTCTTATAATGATATTGCCAGTAGACATTTGTCCACCCATGGTTAAATCGCCTTGATGATTACGTTATCCCTCACGTTTACGTTTCCTATGATTGTACGCAGGTGTTATTGTACTCAAGATTCAACGCATTATTAAGCTGAGTGTAACGCACAGCATGAAACTAATCGTTTTTGTCCATGAATGGTGTTGTGGGTAACCCGTTCAGAATATTTCTCCCCATGTTCAGATTTCCTGGTATCGCTCCTCAGGTTTTACTTAACTTAGTAATGGCGTACGCTTTCATTCGGGACTACATCAATGCATCATTATCAATCGGATCAAGACCACTATCATCAGGATTTAAAGTACTCTCTCCGGACATGCTAATGCCACCTGTCACCATTTCATCGGAAAGCAAAAAGTATTTTATTAACGTGGTTCTGAAAGGCTGTGCATTTTCATCGAACGTGATCACGTTAATGATTCGTTGCCCGCTCATATTAAGGTCGCCGTTTATTGTATCCCCGGTTGTATCGACCTTGTTGCTGACATCTCAGCTAGATCCCATAGCGCGTTCACCTCCGATTAGAATATCAAACTCAGAGTCAGTCATGTTATTGAGAAAAATAAATAAAAACCATATCACGTTAAGATCCTATTTCGGGTCAACATACTATATCTTAACCATGAGGTAGCGAATGTTGCTGAGTTCATAACAGATGCACGTGCAGAAAATGCAAACGAAAACCAAAATGAGGATAAGTTTCATCATTTTGCTGATGAGATCCTTCAGGCAAATCTTGACAACAACGCCAAAGGAAAAACAATCTTGCAATGATTGCAAGGTATTAGCGAAAATCAGTCGTCAGCTTGACCAGTTTATCGACCACACGCTAGCTCCAACTAAACTGCCAATGCAAATACAATAAATGTTATAAAGTGAGCTAGAGATTGTATCGAACTGATGCTGGATTTGAAGAAAAGCAATGTAGCAAAAAGAATGTGCTGGGTGAGAGGGAAACGTTATCGAGTATTATAGAACACCATCCGACTTAATCCAATGATTAAGATTACTATTAGCCATTAAATACACCGTAAACACCGGATTGGAATCGATAAAGAAATTATAAAGATTACAGATAATGGATCATTTATCGTCATCAGGAATGTTATGGTGAATGGGTTATCGTGTACTTGATCTGGATTGGTAACCGTCAAACGTCATCAACCGCTTAGCATTCCAATGTTGACAACCTTTGACTGACCGTCAAATTCAATGGTTTACATTTTCATCCACATCGGGTTATATAGCATCATGTCAGTAACCAACGATACTTTGTTGTTTGATTCTAAATCCACAGGGCACTAGCGATAACTTTTATGGTGCGTTGCGTCAGTTCAATTCCGCAAGAGTATGGGACAGAATGCAAGATCGCGTTGATAAGCGTGATATTCTGGAATGATTGCACAATTCGACTGCGTAGTATAACGTTTTCGGATAAACCCCTGATGATTCCTGCACTGTGACGCGGACGCTTACCACAGGAGCGTATAAAAAGACCGATGTCGGCAATGAAATACGGCTGTTGTTCATATCAAAATCAAACATAATGACAGCACGTTGAAAACCAGAATCACGCTCACGTGGGATTGTCCTTGTGCACTACAACGTAAAAAATATCACCGGGTCGATCCTTGGTTTTATGCAATGTCAGATGCTTTCATAAACCGTCGGTGAGTGAGGTGTTTCGGTGAAAATGAGCAATTGATATAGTTTACGTACTCACTGCTCGAATGTAGAAGGATCTTACGATATCAGTGGATGTTACAGAAAAGTGATTTATAGTTTTCTCAGAAACAAAAAAGCCCTGTGGCACGTTACTGATTGCACAACAGTCTGCACTGATTTATTATCAGATCAATAATTTCAGCAGTATTCCTTTTGTGACCATTTAGATCACGTATAATAATTTGTCTAGCGAAATGAATCGTACAAGGGCACAAGGGTTAGGAAGAATTTGAGAGACCAGGAACCAGCGAGATTCGGATGCATAGAAAAGGCCAGAGCCCCTGTGGATTTTAATAAAGAAACAGTCACGAGTTATCTTCATCTGATGCAAATGTAAACAGCTCAGACCAGTGTGAATAAAACGTGTAGCTTAGCGTATAAGGATGAGACGCAGAAACATTCAACGGCAGAAATCACCGAAATGTTTTGTCGACGTTTTCCAAGATAAACAAATGTCCAAATTCACGTTTGAAGTATTAAAGTTACTCGCGACTGCCCTTACGTCGTCAGCTTAAATGCAGTTGATAAGATCGTGGATACAACTAATATCATCCCGTGGTTAGTTTACGGACTAACAGCAAAATAAAATCTGTAATTACTGAAACAGTCTCATCCGTTTTTAAGACCAGCGTATAATGACCGCTACTGAGGAGTGAATAGTGAATAGGGTATGCGAGCTTTTGAAATCGAGACGGACATATTTATTTGCTACCACATCAGGGTCTTGTCAAAATCCGTGGAAAACATTAGCAGAAGCAGCAAATTTTGACATCACCTTGGATAATAACAGTTTGAGTCCATTTGAATCCACCACGTATACACTCAACTGCAATCAGTTCTTAGAGGAAATAACAAACTCACAGTGGTCAATATGATCAAGAATCTGGTGAAGTTCAGCCATAAGTTAGTCGTACCACCGCCATCACCATGCGGTGTTTCAAAGACCGAGCTGACAGAAAAATAAAGGCAAACCGCAGTCATGTTACCAGACGGTAATCTGAGATTATTTCTGCTGATGATGGTACCGCTGAAAACATTGACTTGCGAGTTGCTACTGTTCATGCACACCTATTCGTGACCCAATCAGAGACGTGTTGACCGGTACATGAACCATGATTGCAACGAAGGATTTGCCACTCGACATAATTTAACTGCTGACGGACACCCGATTTGTATGTTTCTTCCATTTATTCCTATAGTTTGATTTTGTTGAGATGTTTGCAAAGTATTCCGATGAGACAAACACATGATAGAGCTACAAAGTATAAGATGTGTGAATTATATCCACTCGGCACCTGGTGATGGGGCCGGGAAGTTTGCGTTTGAAAGGGTTATAGATAAGGAAGTAAAAAATCAGACCATCATTGGCACAACATAAGGTAATCCTTTCGAGGTTTTCATAGCGGTTGTATGTTGGACAACAATAAGGATTTTAAAGCCTATCTTACACGTTTGGCAATCATAATACCACGTAGAGGATAAACGCAAGAGCATGGTCAGAGCGACCTCATCTGTTCGTAGTCTTTCATAAAACAGTGCGGATTAATTAGCAAGAGTTAAACAACATGATTTTCGATCATGTGGTCCTTTTTAGGATCCGCGTGAGAATTAACTTCAGCCAGCATCCTGAGCGAGAACTCGAGTGAAATTACGTCTAAAATGTTTCAAGCGCGTATGATGTTCGCCGAAGCAATGCAAAAATACCAGTACATCGATACTAGGACACGTGTGTACATCGAATAGTTCAGACGTTTTGACTTGATTTATCATTTCATTTTTCAAAACACGATCCTCGGATGAATGAGCTCTCGATGTCGGAAACTGAGGTAATATTGACAGTGACTTCAGTGGCGAGTGTAGTGGCTTCACATAATCCACTAAATATACTGGCGGTTGATACCTTTTATGACGTTTATGCATTGCAGACCTCCAGTAACTATTTGACGCTCGGCGCCATAACGTGTAAAAAAACGGCGGTGATGTAGCACTATGAGTGTTCGAATCAGTGGTGTTGACACCCATGGTAGGTTATAACGTAACATAATGATACAAAGCATGCTGTGTTCACCAGAGAATTTAATTTTGACAAAAGTCTCAACAGAAATCAGCAGCGCGAGAGGATCAATGTGGCACCAAGTTACGTTGGCGTTAGCTACGTGTCAAGTAGATAAGGAAGGCCCTCACAAGTTAAGGATCTCCAAAAGACGTACAAAGCGTTATTTACTGATAGGGTTGCTTATACAAAACTAAGTATTTAAATGTCTCAGTTTTAAGTGTCAAAACAAGGGGCATTTTAGGTGCCATGGGGCCACTACATCTATCGCTAGCTTTGAAAATCTTAACTTTACTGGGTTTCTTAGGACAAGTAGAATCCACCAGACAATATTAAGAGCCACCCATCGTACGACAACAGGTCGTAAGCGCAGAACAACCCTCCCCAATTCTTATTATTATTACAACCAGACATTATTCTAATGGTAGTACAAGCACCGAGCACAGGTTTGCACGAGACATTCAAAAAATGGCTCATAGAAGGAAGCTTTCCTCACTCAACCTTACTTTTCTGGAACATGATGTTATGTAGCGAGGATACCATTTCAGCAGATTGGACTTGCTATTGGCAAAATTCAACGCGCCAACGTGGCTGCTGCGGATAAGCAAGGGTGCTAATCATCATGCTATTAAATAAATCGCAGATAGTTGGCGTGGTCACCAAACTTCAGCATACTAAAATCATGAAACACTGAACGAATGGTAATGGCGTCACGTTAAAAGACGTCGCTGAACCAGACATAAAACTAGTGAGGTTTACACCACTGTTGCCGTTGTTGGCTGGAGTCGTGGGCTCGATTCTATTATAGTTACTTGGAAAGGTATCTGACTGTGATTCTAATACTCGGAAATGATGGCACATAATCAAGCCCGATGTTTGTGACAAAATCAAAACAGATCACGAACAGGTTTTATGATGTACTAGAAATGATTCAATCATCACAACTGAAAATTGATGATTATACCAGAGAAGGCTCCTGATGGGTGTTTTCCGGTCTAATCAACGCGGATCTTAACGTGTCCAGGTACAATCCGTTTATCGGAAAATCGTATATGGAGTTACGAGCGTAAATCACGAGCAACCAACCAAAGCTACGTGAACGTCAAAAACAGCGACAAGTAAATGTTTCAAAAAGCCCGTGCTATCAGCATTATACCCTGCTAAACCAGTAACCCTAACAAGGCTGGTAATTAAAAGCAATATCTATAAGACATTAGATTTCACCCGGTGCAATTGGACAATTTACCTGTTTGAAGAGCTCTCCAATGTTTCCATCAGTATATTTAGTGTGGATGAATGTGACAACACCTTTGATACTTTGCTGATATCAAAGTACACACAGTCTGGTAACGCAGCTGAGTTGGATTTGTTATACATTGGACAGGGTAAGGGCCAAGGACACTAATGTTGAAGCCAAAACTTAAAAGGCTTAATGAGTTGACAGTACGAGAACATTAAGAGGAAAAAAAAACATTATTGTAGACGTTGCTTTCAAAGATTCAATGATGTCAGAAAACTTGATCATAAATTTCACTGCGCGCCGAACATATGGCCGGAGATGCCAACAAACGAAAAATGAACCGATTATTTGATGTAGTTTAGACAATTGTGAAAGATCCACCTGTATTCCAGCAGTGATTCATGCTGGTTATGGTCCTGAAAAAAAATCATTAACGAGAACGTACATGGAGCATGTTGCTTGCAGTGAGCATAAGGTAGTACACATTAACCCTGAATATTCTAAACTATTGGTGCTGTATCCCGGACCGTATAGTGTTACTAAATTTATCGACACGTTGTTGAAAGCCGTTAAAACGCTTGACAAGGTTTATCATCCCATAGCTACAGATGAGGACATATTGGATTTTGCCGATGCCGATGATTGTCATCTTGGGGATTCTCGTTAGATCCTAGTAACGGTAAACGTAATAACGGTGATGATTCAGATGAGGTCAAAAACAGAAACTGAGACCAGTGAGAGATTTCAGAGAAAGTTCAGAGGAACCGCATATGCTTACCGTATTCTGCCTTTCAAGCGGCCAGAATTTGTTCCTCTTGTTGGCCTACTTCATAATATACATGGTCATGATTCACATCTGATCATTAACTGTTTTAGAAAGTATCATCAAATGATCACTTGCATGTCGAATAATATGGAAAAGTATAAATTAGTATCGTCACCTTTCCTTTTTGTAAGCATGAACATATTTGATCATAATTTAGCCACTACGATAATCAAAATCCAGTCATTACCCCTGTCCTGTTTCGAATGATATAGATGTCAAAAGGAATGTTATTAATAATCAATCAAGTTCCAATCAGATGCACTAATGAACCAGTATCCATAAACATGCCCCAGGTTTAACCCGGTCCAAAACCTCATACTTCAATTTAAAATTGCTCGATGTTACAATAGCATGAAAAACAATTCACTCTATTACAAAAACATTAGCTGTAATGTAAGGGTACATATATTTGTGGATACTCGCACACCACATTATGTGGCATGTAATAAATCAACTTTGACGTATGGGCTAGGCTCGAAATAAATTGTTGTCTGCAAAGGATGGGATATGCTCTATTTGGGGGCACGATCGGATTTTAATTAGGACTCACTAGGATGCAAACGGTTAGAAAAAGAGAATTATAAATTTAGGGCCAAATAGTGGCAAACGATAAAATAGAGATAATTTATGCCATTTGGAAATAAGCCTCATAAAATGAAATTTTCTAGACTAGTTATTAATATAGTCAGAATAGAAAAAAATATTCTACCTTCAATGGCGTGTTAAATTTTTGGTGGTTAAAGGAAGTCAATCCTGATTAAGTAAGCGAAACTAGGGGGTGTTTGTTCCCAGTAGGAATTCAATATTTTAAGTACCCCCCTCGCGAAATTAACCAGTCCAAGTTCCTCTACTAAAAGAGAAATCTGAGGGACTCCTAAGAAATTAACAAATAATTTGTCTAGCGAAATGAATCGTTCAAGGGCACAAGGGTTAGGAAGAATTTGTGAGACACGGAACCAGAGAGATCCGGATGCATAGAAAAGGACAGTCTAGAAAGGGCACAAAAAATAGCTCTATATATGTGCACCATGCTGTAGTAAGAGATAGAAGACAGCCAAGTTGTCGATGATGACAAGGAAGAGGCCGGAGAGAAAGAAGGGAAAGGAAAATGAATACGGCAATCCTCACCTGTCACCAAAATTTGTTTTATCGGTAGAACAGAACGGCTAATAGCATATAATATAATATAATATAATATAATATAATATAATATAATATAATATAATATAATATAATATAATTCTGTTCTAAGAGAAAGTGTAACTTTCAAATGTCAGGTTTACGCTTTCAAGATGTCAATGATTAAATTGTTATATTTTACATACGGGGGCCCGTGTTGTTCTATTCTGTAATTTTGCTCAGATCCGTGTTATTCCATCCATTAATTTCATGTTTTATTAAATTAATTACTCGATCCGGTCAATAACACCGTGCTCGGTATTCTCCTTGATAAGGATAACCAAAACAAAGGATCCACATAACAAGTAGCCCGGCATTTTATAACATCTAAAATGTGATTTTAGAGAAGAATTAGTATGTAAGATGTCAATGACAAATACCTGAAAAGACACGTGATCATTTTTAGTGTGTATCTGATTGTCTTACAAATAAGAAAAGCATCAGAGAAAGAGAAACTTACTGGATTAGCAAACCGTGTCCAAACATGATTCTGGCGAGGACCTAAACTACTGTCATGCTGGTAATGAAGCCTCCGATCAAAGACCTTCGATACCTTTAAATGTGTTTTTAAAGCGAGGAGGGGATCGTTTGGCCCATTTGCTTGAAAGACAACTTCATGCCGTCGTATGTCCCTATGTCCCCTGCTGTTTGATGTAAATGTCCGTCCCTCTTCAGTTTCGCATTAAGATATAAATATTGATGCTTTAGGGCAACGGAGCACTGCCTTCCTTATTAATATCAGGTTATCAAATAGTTCATCGGTGAAAGAATTGGACAAAATTTCATTTATATGAATATATTCTGAAAGCAATTGTATAAACGGAGTCAAGAATAGAGTTATTGTAATTAAAGGAGGAGACAACTAATGATGGCAATAAGAGGCAGGGTTCAGATGACAGTTACTTATTTTTGTTACAAAATAACACTTGTCCATCTTCAGCTAGGCAAAAATGTTTCTGCTCCGTAAAATGCCATATTGATTTTAGTTTATTGCACAAATGTTAAATATTTTAATAAATATATCGGCAGTATATATTATAAAATTTGAATATAAATTGGTTCAAACTTTAATACTTTTAAATGTCCTTTTAAGTTTCAACTAAAATTTGCAATAAATTTAATTACAGCTTTATCTTTGTTTAAAAGCGATAAACATCATTCGTAAGTAATTGTATGACCTTAGAATATGCCGTTATTCTAGGATTACATTCTTTATTATCAGTTGATCGTCAAGGACAACAAAACATATTAGATTCGATTTTCAGGTCCTGTGTTCTTGTTTTTATTGTGTCGCGTGGAAATGAATCATACGCTTTGTCAAGTAGTTTGACATTTTTATTAGTACACACATCGATCTTACATTGTTTATTGACCTTGTGCCTAATTTATTGGTGTTGTTGTTGTGGGATTAATGCAATTTTTCCAGCGCATGATATGGCATAACTAGCGAAACAACATGAGAAAGCCACTGTAAGAACGGGTAGCTTTTCCACATCCCCACATTGTCCGAGTCCGCGACTCGAACCCACGCGGATGGAGGTGAGGTGGTAGTGATCTGTAAGGCGAGCGTTGTAGAACACTCGAGCACCTTTAGACTGTAGAAAATGTTTGCGTAAGCAGTTTGATTCATAGAGAAATGTATAATATTCATTTTAAAAGTGCAATGTTTTTTTTCCCCTTGCCAACACTATAAGATAGCTATGAAAAGGAACATACTGTCTTTGAGAGTGCCTTACCTAATCCAGCCTAAAATCAATTTAACACAACATGTTATATTTGTTGAGATGATATCATTTAAATGGGAATCTTGCTGTATTAGATAAAACATATCTTAGATAAAACAAGATATGTAAGTTGATTAAATGAGAGAACTGACGTCGTCCAAACGTGTCGCACTTGTTGCATTTTGAGATAATTCTTTATTGGCATGGAACGTTTGGTGGTAATTAAGAAATTATTTCAGCTGTTAATTTTTGTCGCGCCTGCTTAAGCACGATGAGACGTAGTAGGTACTTTTAAGTTCACAGTGTTAATATATTCGTTGCATTATTGAAAGATGTACTATCTACATCGCTTGGCACTCAGCATTAAGATGTTAGTGTTAGGACTGGTTGGCCTGGTGTCAGGATAATGTGACTGGGTGGGACATTATGCTACATGTCCGTGGCATGATGCCCCAGTGCTAGACATCACAATATACTCCCACACTGCCGACATCGTAGCGATATGACTGAAAAATTGTTAAAGCTACGTTAAAAATCATAATCACAACACATCACCTTCTACATCAATTGCTGCACTGAAGCGAAATTCGGAATCACGATAAGTGTAACGGTTATGCCATGATATGGTACGAGTTTTGTCTAGCCTTTCCTACTTGCTTAAGCATCTTGCTGAACAATGTTAAAGTTTGGCGTTATTGTTTTTAAAAGTCACGTGTCTTTTACACAGCTGATTTTGTTTAACTGATAATTTTATGTGAATAGTACTATATGTGTCAAAGGTAATACTTTTTAAACGGTGTTCCTTCTTGTTTGTATCACTCGCTCAAGCGAAAGCTTGGGTCATCAATATGAACAGGGTTTACGTTTTTGACAGCAATCTATAATTGGTATTGCATTCAGCTAACACTTTCGCTTTAGTATAAAATTACCCTGAGTTTAAAGGTTATACGCTGAAATGAACAGACACTCTTTTATTGTCTTTAGAGCAGAGAACATGTTTCATCGATATATACTATGCTACAGTTAAGTGTTATACCTACAGCAGAAATTTCTGTATTAAACTGAAACTTTAGGATACAATTATTTTAGGTCTGAAGTTTATACATTGACATGAGGAATTTCTGCTTGTGTTTCTCGCCTATGTAAGCATTGTGGTAAACAACGTTATTTATTTTCGTTTTTGTTCGTTTTAACGGCGCTTTTAAGACATTATTGGCTATGTCGTACGTAGGAAATGGGGGGTAAGTGCCTTGCCTAACTGAATATTGATGCAGGCAACCAGGGCAGGTCATAGCGGGTGTCGAACCTACGACCGTTTGATAACGAGTCAACCAGGGCAGGTCATAGTGGGTGTCGAACCTACGACCGTTTGATAACGAGTCTGACGCTTTATTGGGCTTCCGCGGATTCCCCAACAATGTTTATATTTTATGTGAGAGCTGATGAAAGTAACATACTGGTGTAACACTGTATAGCCCGAACAAACCTTAAAAGCCTACCGGAGACCAAAAATAAATAAATAAAAAAAAAAAAAAAAAAAAAAAAAAAAAAAAAAAAATACGTCAAGGACATTCTAGTTAGGGCGAAGCTAACGCCAATCACTAGTCAAGACCAACCTAGTCAATCTGGACCCTGTGGCGATAAAAGATGCAAAACCTGTCTTCATATGATAGAGAGGTCACAGTTTGCAGCCTTTGAAGAGGACGGACGTGTTTTTCAGGAGCTCCCGGAGAACAAAGGAACAAAGGAACAGAGGACAAAGAAAACAGAAGAAAGAACAAATAACAAAGAAAACAGAAGAAAGAAGAAGAAAAGAACATAAAGAAGAAAAGAGAAGAAAAGAAGACACAAGAAATAACCAAATTCTTTTACACACGATATATTGTAAAAGAAAAAGGTCAGCCGAAGAAAGAAGAAGACAGAAAGAAGAAAGAAGACTGCTACTATCACTTCGCTGTTGTTTTAACAGCAGCGTAGTGAAATAGGGTTAGTCAAAATGCCTTACATAAACCTCACTTTGGCAAAGAGCTCTTTTTAGGTTAACAACTACCTTTTTTGGCGCTTGAAGGGATGATTGGAAAGGAAAAAATATGTAACTTACCACCTAAACCAATTAAGACCACTAAATTGCACAAGGTAGCTTATACCTTCCAAATTTGACACAAACTTTTGGAACTACAGGTACGCTTAGTACGCAAAAACATAATGCTAATATTTAGTAGGAAATTTCACAACTCCTATCCATTCGACTCGTATGTGGCTTACGCATGTTTGGCTATGGTAGGGACTCCCACCCCCAATAGGCAACGGGCGGAAACAACCTTAACTTAATGGGCGGAAGCGAGATCCGTTGCCGGCACCGTCAACTCGAGGAAAACCATGGGAACCAACAATCAAGGAATGAGGAAGTGCAGTAGGAAGCGCCTTGGGCCACATAAAAGACAAGTGAAAAGGTTACACTTTCAAAGCCAATAATACTATGTGGACCCAGGGTAAGCCAGACACAAGGAGAGAATTTCAACCCACAAGATAGAGGAATCAACTATGGGACCGCCCTTTACTGGATCCTTTCCTTTGCCTTTTCTGAGCCCGGGGGTCGAGGCGGTGGAACTGTGTCAATGCCACTCAAAAAGGTCTGTTTTAAGGTTGGTGGAAAAAGGTCAAGCACTAGACCAAAAGCCCAGCCCTCGGGCTAAGTGCCTCCCTAGATTAGCAACATTACCGAAAAGGTGATGTCCGGCTTAGGTGGTAAACCATCTAGGGGGGCTATCACGCGCATACGCCGGGGCACAAAAAGTGTCGAGCACTGAGACACGGGTGAGCCCTGCCTCGGAAGGATTGGAGGCCGCTAGCCCTTTTCAGGGCTTTAACCAGTCATAATACAAGAGAGTGGACACATGACTATAATAACATGACTATAATAACAGATCAGTCAGTCAGTCAGTTCATATGATAGAGACCAGGACATTCACTAGAACAGTGACTTGAGAAAAACTAAACATACACGGTCTAAACAAAACGTGCAAAACAGAGAATGTAATTTATCACATCATATGTAAAATCTGTAGCCTTCAGTATGTTGGAGAAAATGAAAAACTACACAGAAGGATAAACCTTCATAAATCTGATTGGATTACAAAGAAGCTGTACAGAAGCTCGGTCGCAGAAAACTTCTCCTCCCCTGGCCACACTTTCAGTGATAAAACAATTATAGCAATTTCTAACAACCCCAACTGGAGTTCCGAAACTAGGAAAGAAAAGGAAACTTACTGGATACGCCGCCTTAGAACATTGAAACTAAGTGGTTTAAACTAAGAAGACTAGAAAAAGACAGCAATGCACAAGTATAATTATGCCTTGCAGCCGACATAGTTTCTTTTCAAAACTTTTCTAAAATTTTCTTAGTAGCCTTGAATGACTACTATAACAATGACATATCCGGAATATAATAAAATATCAAGGATATAATTTGCGTTACATAAATATACATAAGTAATATATGTTGATATGGCTCAGATTCTAGGTAAATACAAATATTTTTTAATATCAACAACAAGTTGAAAGAGGCTGTTTGAAACATAATACATCTAACGGTTTAATTCATGTAAAAACAGCCATATAGAGTTTTGCAAACACAACGGTGTTTGTGTCTTTTATTTCTTCGTTTTATCTATGTTTTGTATATGCCTTTTAAAAAAGACTCATTGAGAGTCGAAAGCGCCCAGGCTACTTGGATAGTAGTTTTGCACTGTTCGTCGTCAGTTTATTGCATCTATCCCTGTGATGTGTCGAATTTTGAAAACTCTTAGAAGCATTGGTTAAGGGAATTGTATCAAAGTCAACTTAATTAAAGTAGAAAGGGCTAGAGATAGTTAGATGATTTTTTTTTTCATTTCATCTCTGAACGTCAAAAGGGAATTCGTTCCAACCGACGTGACTTGACCGAGTCATATGCTATGGTATAAGAGAATGACATATGACCCTTCCCCAAAATCAACCGGTTAAAAGGGAGAAGCTTGCTGTAAGTGATTGTTCAAAGGAAAGTTAATTACGGCATGATTAGTTGTTAAGTTGTCTTGTCAATCCAAAAATTCTACGGAACAGATTTAGGAAACAGTCTATTCCGATTGGCTAATATGAATGTAGGGGCGTAACTCTGTAAGAAATTAAAGGTTTTACTTTATGAAAATTCTTCTGTCTTCAATCTTTCTTGGGAAAATTTAGACGGGACTCCGTGAGCGTGAAAGACGTTATATCGTGATTTGGCAGTAAAGCGTGAGAGTTGTCTCAGCGAATAGACAAACTCTTTCTTCGAATTCGTAGAAAGTACGTTTTCGTTATTGAGTAAGGTGCGAGATAGTTGTCTCAGTTAGAAGACGAACTATACTTGAGGTTTGTGGAAAATTAAAGGAAACGGCAAAAGGTACGCAACATTAGTTTCCCGATTTTAATATGTTATTTTATTTGTTAATCTATTTGCAAATGTATGTATGTATGTATGTATGTATGTATGTATGTATGTATGTATGTATGTATGTATGTATGTATGTATGTATGTATGTATGTATGTATGTATGTATGTATGTATGTATGTATGTATGATTTAATTTTGCAGGATTTTAGTGAAATGCTAGTCATGACATTTTATTCTTTGATTTTCTAATTATCAATTCATTTGGAGAATTGACAAGATTGGATGAAATTAAAATTTCATTAGAAGAGTTGACAAGGTTGCATGTTAATTAAATCATCGTTAAAAGATTTGACAAGATTGCATGTAATTGAATCTTTAATACATAGGAGTTATTAGGAATTTTCATGAATTAAGCTTAAGGAATGATGGATAATGATTCATAGTTTTATGGATTAACTCTGTCTAGTATGAGTATGACATAATATTAATTGTATATCCATATACTAGTTTGTAATATTTAATTGATCACTTAAGTATATAGCTATATGCTAGTTTGTAATATTTAATTGGTCGAGTAAACTATTTTAGAATAGCTAGATCTGAGGGTCTAAGCCATATGTAACTTAACACTGCTAGATTGGTAGAGTAAGAAGTCAAGGGGGTTACATACGGGTTCATACGGGAGCCGAGTAGAATTTAATTGACCACCCATAGCGTGACCCGAATTAAGGTCAGGAGTAGCATTGACCGACTATCAACGTTGAAAGTAATTGTAGCTTTAAAGAAATTTGCATTGTCTTTTTTTTGAGTACATGTTAGAACAATTTTCCTTCTTTTGTAACTAAGTAGTTGATTTCTTTTCATTTTAAATTCTGTTGATAAACTGAATAAATTTTATATTTGTTCATTGAAAGGGGGCTCGTTGTGTTTATTTCTTCAATATACTTGTTCAGTGATCTGCATTCTTTTTTCTATCTATCCACACTGGGTAAATTACATCGCGGAGGTCATTCCCTAGCAACGACCCGTAGTGAAAGAGTTTGGTGTGTTTTGAACGCCGCCAATTTATCACAATCTCAATAAATCCCCGACAAGTGTGATCCCTCGATTGGGTTGTTTTTTGCCATATGATTTGTACTCTATAACATCTCCCTCACAAAGAAAAAGAAGGATTTATACAATACAGCTTTCATTTATAGATTAGTCAAACATGCATATCATTCAATAGGAATGCATTTTATGAAATATACAACACATATACAAAATAAATACATGGTATATTTTATTTGTTCGTGTTGAAACATATGGAAATAAGTGCTCATATGCACCTAATAGCCTTTTTTGTTTCTCTTTTCTATGCCAGCAAATGGGAAAGTTTCTGGTACAGATTGTCCAATATTTCCGAAATTCGAAGAATGGTTACAGCAAGGTCACACCAGTCAGATTTCGCGACATCATCTAAATCCTTATTGTGTTTGTGTGTGGACAGGTACCACTTCACGTATTGAATGATTTACAGCACTATCTCTATCAACATACTACATTAACATTTATTTTGCAATGTTTTTTTTTTTTTTAGGGGGGGGGGAGGGTTCTTTCTCCCAGAAATGTTTATTAGAACTTCTTGGTTTTACCGGTTTACTGGTTTTTCGCAGTATTTTTTTCCGGTGGTAACACGGTACTTTTTCACTGTACTGATCTTTCGGTTGTTTCCGTTAGTTAGGAATCTTACGAATATTTCCGAGAAATATTGCTAAAAATGTAATGGTTCTAACAACATGATAAAATAATTCAAACAACTCTTTACTTTTTATTTTCTCAAAATACAGTTGTATTTTATCGCAAATTAATTTAGAACATTAGAAATTAAATTATATTTATGAACCTTTAATCAATGTTTTTGACATCTATCAATTATGCTGTCATTGCTGTCATCCTAAATAGAATGATCTGAAATATCAAATCTAACTTTCGAAATATTTTCAGATTAAAAATAGAAGAAAATAAATTATGTTACTTAATATGTTAGGATATGTTAATGTTTCAGATACATGTATTTAATTGTAAGAATAAAAATCATCCAAGGATTTTTCAGAAGAGCAATTGTTTTCTGTTTGAATTTTAATTATTTTCTCCTATCCAATAAGCATTTTCTCGTTTGTTGGGTCACGGTGTTTTATGTTTTCTTGGCTCTCCCAAATAAACATCGTAAGTTTTCCCGCCTATTATGTCGTTAGTATATCGACTTACTTGTAGGCGTCCGTGTCGAAATTTCTTTAACAGGTTCTCATCTATAGTGTAAACGTGATTGTCCCACATTAATTATAGCTTTAGATGCCAACTTGCACAACAGTTAATAAATGCATTGCAAATTCCTTTACTCTAAGTGTAAGTTACTGAGCATTTAATTATCGAGGGATGGAGTGCATTGCGATTTTCTTTCGAACCAAGATATTGTTTTTTTTTATTTCAAGATGATTTTATTTTACAAATAATATAACGGATATAATACAGTGTTATATTACTTTCAAGCAGAGCAAGATAGCTTTCCAGCTATTTGAGAGTCGAAAATGTGACCAATATTTTACATGCCCCTTACAGAAAATTAATATAATTCCAGTGTACCGCGGTACGTATTGTGGTACGCTCAAAAAGACCGCGGTGTACCACGGTACACAATTTGTCGCAGTCCCCAAATCTACTGTAAAGCGGTAACATACGGGCAACCGGCAGACTTAGTACGTCCATTATGCATATTTGCAACTGTTGCTAGGGTTGGATGCGTGCAAGCACGTTTTAATTTGCGAGGCCATGATGTTTACTTATAAGTCTTACATCGGGCTTTAATTTTTTTTTAGTTAGAGTACGCCATTAAAATAGCAGAGAAGTATGGATTCAGCAACATCATCACACCACAGAGCGTCACTTTTTTACACAATGTTTTCCACAGTTTCACTATTAGCAATCCAATTCCAACAAATAAACTAGGGTGCCAATAAATCTAGAGCTCACAATTTCCCCGAAATGCAAATATGGTTCGTTTGAGGTCGTTTGTATGCATCAGCGTATAATTAGTACGACATAACAACGCCTTGCCAGGTGTAAAGATGGATTCTACACGCAAAGTAATGTTATAAAGGGTGTAAAGGAAATTACTGACACGAGTATTTTATACAAATCCTGGAAGAAAACGAACAAAAGAATGAGGTTAATTTATTCTCAAGGGATTTGTCATGGAAGATTACTTAGTTATTTTTGCTTATATTGACCCTAAAATGGACCGCTGTATACTCTTGAGTGTACACCAGAGGAAGGTTGTGTCAAGCATATCTCTCTCTCTCTCTCTCTCTCTCTCTCTCTCTCTCTCTCTCTCTCTCTCTCTCTCTCTCTCTCTCTCTCACACACACACACACACACACACACACAAATCATAAATGCACACCACATACTCACACGTAGATACTACCTACATGATTACATAAATAAAATATAAAATTGACTTCTTACGTTCAATTTTTTTTTATTTTAAGACACGCTTGAAAGCGACATCAATTCACTTCTATGTTTACTAGTATCTACATTAGAGCTTCTTTTTGGAAAATTTAGTCATGCCATTATCACAATATTGATTGTGTTGGCAAGACCTACTTTGCATTTTTTTGTCTGTGATAAGAGTGCAGACGCTGTTGAAGTAACTAAATTTTATGGGAATTATAAACCTTAAATTAATATTTATATCTGAGCAGTTCAAACGTTCTGAAAGTTAAAACATAAGCCGTCCATCCAGCCTCAAATACACCAGTCCAAAACAAAACGTACGTACATACATACATACATACATACATACATACATACATACATACATACATACATACATACATACATACATACATACATACATGCATGCATGCATGCATGCATGCATGCATACATACATACATACATACATACATACATACATACATACATACATACATACATACATACATACATACATACATACATACATACATACATACATACATCTGATCAATATTTAGTCAGATTTAGTGCAAGTAAAAGGCGAGGGTAGTGACGGACTATTTAAAATGATATTTCATAGAAATGAGATCCACTCCTCCAACACCATTGCAAAAAAGTATTCCCTATCACTAGACCCTTATAGACAGTTTGTTTGCCATACAAAATAGTAATCTTTCCTGTTTGGATTAAGCAAGATATCCTGCCTTAGATTCACAACCATCTATTTTACAAATTTTTGAACATATTTATCTTTTCACTTTTATCTTTTTGTACTTAATGTTTTAGTGTATTTGGAAGTTTTAATCTCCCATTTTTTTTTGAGGTGGGGCGGGGCGGTGGTGGGAAAATTATCTTTACATTGAAATACTTTTTTTTAAAATCAATTACATATACATGAGAAATCAATGCTATTGTCTCTGTTGCAAACCAGCAAATTTTTATTTTTAAAATGGCATCACTTTAAAATGCATGTATCGCAAAAGTGTCGTAACTTTTTTTTAAAACTGCCTACCCCCCAAATATTCCCTGGAATAAAAATTTATTTCATCTCTTGGATTACATGTAATAGCTTTTACCAAATCTAAGTACGTTTTAGTGCGTAGTCGTTTTCTTCCTCCTCTTCATTAAAACAACAACTACTACACCTATCACCTCCACAATCTTTGGCCTTAATTCTTTTCATAAGAACATTAGGTTTAAGCTGTAGGAATGCATTAACACCTCAACATCGCAAGTCGAAGTCCAAACAATTCGTATATACACGCACGTAAGTCGAGTCCAACTGCTAAATGCACAATCCCAGACAAGCCGTCGTACAATGCTTCGGCAGATCTGGGTCTATGTAGTTGTGTCGCGTAATCAGTAGACCAAACAAATTAGAACCTGATATGCATGCGCATTATGCTACAGTTTGACTCGACTTATAAATGAGCACGTGCGGTACTTGTTATTCAACCAAGTTTTATTTCATAAAGGTCACGGCCCTAACGCGACAAAAATAATTCGAACAAGTTACCTACTTTGCTGACAGTGTCAACAAGACGAAATATATTGTCGCAGTGTAAACAACCTACAGCGAGGTCTTAATGACACATAACTGCTTTTTCTATATTCTGTATTAAAGTTGCCGATTAAAAAAGATCTGTTTCGCCATTTATTTGGAAGAAAACACCAAAATCATGCCGCTAGGACTGAAAGTGAAACGTAGAAAGTATCACAACCCACTGAGCGTTTTGGAATGGAAACTTCCAAGCATGTTAAGAAAGTATTTGGAAAATAAAATGAGTAATGAAGTTTTACAAAATGATGCTTGAAAGTCGAGTCCAACGGCAAAGAACTTAAACTCTGATCAGCAGATCACGGTCTATGTTGCTTGTTTACATTGAGTACTCCTATCTGACTGCACAAACCAAGATTTGTATCGGTGAATTATGCGATGATCTGTGCATTTTACTGTCAGACTCGACTTATGTGTCAAAAAAGACAGTTCTTGAGACTGGAGAAGAATGGCTATTTAAAATGCAGGAGCTTCCGATGATTCTGCAGTTTGGGTTCCTTCTGTCATCCACTTGTTTTGTCCCCTCCCCAACGATATTTCTGAATCAGCCCAAGCTAAGCTCTCTCACCAGACAGAACTGGTCGGATCATGTTATTCAAAATATGCTCGGCGTTCATCGAAATCAATCCCAATCTATTCCATTTTCAAATATATGTATGCATTGGTCGTGCCTATTTAAGTTGCCCCTTGTTTTCCTATAAAGATGGCATGTGATAGATCATTTTTTTTTGCTTTAATGCTTTATAAAATGTAGCTAATTAAATCGGAGTAAAATTGCACGTTAAGTTTGATTCTCATGTTTTTCCTTCAAACTTGCTGTGTCACATTAGTACCCGTGATGTAGAGGCAAACATGAGACATTCTTGAATAAATATTACATTTCCTCTTACCGCTGAGCTTGTCATATATAGTTACAATTTGTCAGAATTAGTAAATAAATATATGAAACAGATATACATTTTACCACATTAAAGTCAAAATAGTAACTGTAGTGGTGTGTGTAATGATATCATGGAATTTGTTTTACCGACATAACATGTACAGTCCTCACTAACCGTTATAACTAGTGTAACCCTTAGCAACGACATTACTAGCATAACCCTCTACCAACCGACATAACTAGTATAACCATTACCACCCAATATAACTAGTATAACCCTTGGCAACGACATTACTGGCATAACCCTTACAAACCGACATAACTAGTATAACTTTGCTATCTGATATATCTATTATAACCCTTACCAACCGACATAACTAGTATAACCCTTGGCAACGACATTACTAGTATAACTCTTACAACCCATGAAACTTATATAACCCATACCAACATAACTAGTTTAACCTGGTCAACTCACATAACTACTAGTATAACCCTTCCCAACCGATATTACTAGTATTACTAGTATAACACTTACCAACCCACATAATTGGTATAACCTTTACCAACCAACACAACTAGTATAACACTTACCAACCGAATACCTAGTACAAACCTTGCCAACTCAAATATCTAGTATAACCTTTACCATCCAACATAACTAGTATACCCTTAGCAACCCACATAAGTAGTATGATCCTACTGATATTATTATTATTATTATTATTATTATAATTATTATTATTATTATTATTATTATTATTATTATTATTATTATTATTATTATTATTATTATCATCATCATCATCATTATTATTATTTTTATTATTATTATTATTATTATTATTATTATTATTATTATTATTATTATTATTATTATTATTATTATTATAGCCCTTTCCACAATCAATTAGTTCATTTAAATTTTTAGATGTAATTAAAGCGGTTGCTTTGTGTTTTGCGGTAATAGTGACACTTTTCAGTATGGTTCCGAGAGTAAAAAGGTAAAGAACATTAATATTGGGTATTCCACGGTAACTGATACGGGCTGATCGAATGGTGCGAATTAATACCTGCCCCTCTCTGGTCCAAAGCCTTAACTACCGCGTTACTGTAGCCAACTGTATTTTCCGACTACACTATCAACAGATAAGATGCAATACAACGTATTTCCGTATCATTGTTATCTTCAGATGCAGGTAAGCGACTGTGATTTAATTCTTGCGGGGGTGTGGGGCTGGGATAAGGTTTCGAGCAAGTTTCTTTTCTTACCGCAAGATAATTAATATTTATGAAATAAATAAATAGTATGGATATAATAGTCTGATTTTGTTTTAATAAATCTGAACAAGAATACTTTTTGAAGTTATTTATGGACCGGATGTTTTCTTGTACAAAATACCCTACTCCACTCTGCCCAGTCCTAACTGCTACCATCCCCGAAATTTATATGGCCAGTACCAAATATAGCTTATCCAGATGAAAATAAAAGACAAAAGCAGATAAAGTGTCAATTATGCAATATTGCTACATGATTCTTGCAACATTTACAATGAAGCAAGTTCTATTTCTGTTACCGTTTCCGATATAGGTTAGAGGGCTCTTTAGTTTAAAGCGCTCACCACTACTGATCACCGCCATCTCACCTATGTCTTCGTGGGTTTGAGTCTCGGGCTCGGCAAATGTAGGTACGTTAGAAAGCTTACCAATAGCTTCCCGTGGGTGGGTGGATCTTCCCGGATTTTTCTGTATTTTTCCTACACCACTTATTCTGTTTAGTCTATGGTATGCAGAAAAATGATGTTAAATCCACAACAAAAATCATCTTTCCAAATTATGTCAGCGAGGAGTTATTACATGTATGGAATATTACTGACTATTATTACTCATTGAACCAGAGCTCGTGATCATATAACTCGTTCTTAATTCTTTGGTATGTAGATACATGGTGCTATGTGTACTTGCACTGCATTCACTTTATTTTCCATGATATACAACGACGCGAATCTTCATCTCAACCAGTATTAGGTAATGTAATGGTGAGGTATTTATATGAACCTGGTGAACCTGAAGGAGATAAAAAAAATAAGAGCAACTGGTCATATTTGGAGTCTCCACAAGTAGATTTGCCATCCACAGACTAGATTCAACTGCACTTCAATGTGGATTCGTACGTGAACAATTACAAGGTATTCCTTAGGACACAAAATTACCACCACGTTCACTTTTGTAAACTAGCGCATCCACATCGATTACATTCAAGACATGTCAATGTGACATTATCACGTGTATGATCAAGATCACTATCAATTCTGTTTATGGTAAATTGGTTTGGATTATCAAAATAATACTTTCACAGCACGTCACAGTTATAAATTAAACAACGATTATTCTCTTGTTGTTTCAATGTCATAATATATTCGAATTTGATATCAAAATCGCGATTATATTTTGTCACATTGCAAATTAAAGGATAGTTTTTTTTCTTATTCCGCCACCAACAACTTCGGTGTAACTAGATTCTAAATATCGTTTACAGGAGTTTCTGGAATTATTTCACGCATTATCTCACATTGTATTTTACCTGGCTGCGACATGATTTTAATTTCTTTCATAAGTTTATCAATAGCTCAATGATCATCGGTTATCTCCTCATAATAATCACACAAATGATTTCAACCACTCGTGCGGAGACTGCCCAACGAAAGGTGGTGGTTGACTATGATCGCCGATCATAATTTGCGCAGTGTTTTTCATTAATAGCCAATTAAGAAATATTTTTAATGTTTCTGACTATAATGTACAAATCCCATCCCAGATGATGATTTTGAGTATATATTTCTCACCCATTGGCTCATGTGTCCATGTATCGCCACACCATCTGAAGAAATTATTATAAATTTGAAATTTTACTCTTTGTTGTTTTTATCTCTTTTGCTAGTCTGTGTGTAGGCGTCTACATAATCATATCTGAACTGCGAAATAATTCAATTGTACGTGTTGTTTTACCAGATTATCCAGGTCCATTGAAATAAACGGTGTTATATCTGGCCAAACGATCAAATACACATGGTGATGTTGACACTGGTATTTGATTATCATTACCATAATATATTTCTTTGATATCATTGTCGGTTAGCTCAGCATAGTCATGTATGCTTTTATTTGTTTTATTCTCCATGATTTACCAATTCTAATGTTTTATTTATATAAAATGAATTTATAGCAACTCTGACAGCGTAATAAGAAATTTATTTATCATCGATAATAAATTTATATAAACGTAAGCGAGCATAGAACAACTTAAATGCGTAAATTGCGGTGACTCACCGTCGATATAATTCACGGTTGTACCTAATTTGGTTCCATCCGACAAATAAGCATTACTTATACTTATAAATATTCCTTTGTTCGTTGTATCAGTAATTCTAAAATCCAACACAGCATCATCCATAATTAATCTTGTACAATGTCGTTATGATCACACGAACCACCTTGAGTAACCTTACCGATTATTTTTATACCGAGATCTTTCACAACTTTATTTTCATAATCAATTTTATCCCAATCTTTGTTGCCTGAATATGTGTCTGACTTTTTCAGAAGTGAATTTTTTTTTTGTTGTGGTAGCCAAACTTGTTTCCGTGAATGTATGATATAATAGCTCACTGACCATCAACGATATTAAAATTTACGCATCAAGCAAATATAATAATAGTACGGTTGGAACCCAATATTTTGTCTGAGAAATATTCACTAAACCACACATAAATGATCGGATGAAGATTATTACAAAACTTAAATGTTTTTTTTTTCACAAGCGAATGCAGTTAAACAAAAATCGATTAAAATATTCAGAACATTCTCCGTATCCAAGAAAACTTACAGAATAACACGCTACCATATCAACCGATAAAACTTTACGATGATCGAATTTGGTATTCCATAATTCGCTATGTCCATATTCGACACAACTTTTCTGAACATCTTCAAGGATTTCTGATCGTGTCGCTTTCCATGAACATTTTTCTTGAGCAAGGTGAGTCGCAACTGACGGAACTGTAAGACAATTATTTAGTTTTTGTTCAATTTCAACATCATCAGAATTATATTCACTTCAAAGGCATTTGCAAAATTCTTCATTTCTTCATGGAGAGATTCTCTACGGTAAATCTCTCCGTTAGGTTTGACAAATTGATCGTGATATGCGGATTCCGAACTCTGAAATAACCAGAGATACGGGGTCGCTCTTATTGATATCACCGATGGCATCGAATGTATAATCGCTATAAAATTTAAGTGTCCTATCTCGTGGAAACATTGTTACAGCGTCAGTCCATGCATGTGCCTTATGATAAATGATTATTATTGGAGCTCCTCTTGTTGGGAATTTTGACTTATATTTAATATCTCCGGTCAGTGTTTTTACTGTTATTGGAAATTTTAATTTCTTTTAAAGCTTAACAATGTCGTTGGTAGATGCTCCAGTATCTTTACCCATTTCTGCCCACGCATTTATTTGTTTTTACGTCTTGGACCAGTTAAACAGTTTTCGTGTAATGCTTTTGAGAAATGTTCCACAAGTCTCTCAGGTACGCAGTTTAGTTTGCTTGACAAAGTCAACAAGGGCAATTGCATTAGTTTGAGATTATAAGATTATGTGGCCAGATTTCAAGATAATCTTATATATATATATATATATATATATATATATATATATATATATATATATATATATATATATATATATATATATATATATATATATATATATGTATATATATATATATATATATATATATATACACATGCATACACACAATGGTGCAAAATACATTTGTTCAACACCCCGTTAATAAAAATTATGAAGCGTCTCGTGAAGGTGTCATGTGGCATATTAGATTTAAAAACTAGTCGGTTACGTTATTAATAGTGGTTATCGCGTGTTGAGTGCTAGAAAAAAACCGCATCTATGTCATAGGCTCTTGTTTGCATGTTTTTATGGTGTTATTGAAAACAGACTTGTAATCAATAACATCAATTCAGACCAGATAAATAAGACTTTAGAAAATTTACGACTTGTTTCACAAATTCAGAAATGTAAATCGGGAAGAACAGAGGTCATTGTAATAATTCTCCAAGATCAGTAATGTGCATGAATATAAAAACAGGTGATGAATAAATTTTTAATTTTATGAATGCAGCTGCTAACAATTTTGACATTTGTATGCCCTCAGTACGACGTGTTGCATTTTGGAAAATTTCTATATATATATATATATATATATATATATATATATATATATATATATATATATATATATATATATATATATATATATATATATATATATATATATATATATATATATATATATATATATATAATAAAACGAAATAAATCTTTTATCAATGTTATTGGAATCTAATAGTTGTCTTCTTTTTCGCTATTTCTTATACGTATTTAGTGATAAAAATTCGTTTATTACTGAAAAGTGTAACTGAGCAGGTATGGTTTTGTAGTCTAATCGTAGTGTTTAAATGTCTCCCCAGATCAGACTTATCAACGTCTTTGAAGCATTAATTGCAGAAAATATATCATCAAAGAGAACATAAAAACCTCAGCCGTGATATTATATTGTACACATATGGACCTCAGCAAACGTCGTTCTGCAAACTTAAACTACTGGAACAATATTGATCTATGCATTCATTGCTTTGCTAACAATATCAATATTTTTTAACTGTATATGATGTGAACGTACTTGAAGTAGGAGAAACGTGCATGACGTCAACATTGTGCTCACTGTTGAGAGCACAGTTGTGTACGTGTGCCATAAGGTATTATGGATCTAAATTTATGTGATTAGCGGATCATGCTATTATATCTAGATTAGTTTAAAAACTAAAATTTCTACTTCTCTTTATTTGAAACATATTACGGAAAAACTACGAAAATTAGAAAAAGATAAAAATGATAATAAATGTGAATTGCGTACTTACCCTATTTTAAAATTAATAATACCAAAATTCAGTTTTGAAATAAGTATCAAGACTACAGATACATATTGCGGAAAGATGAATACATAAAAAAACATTTAAATTTTCGATCTAGAGGGTACCTCAGATGATGTAAATCTGATAGGGATCACGCCAATAAACTTTTACTAACTCTGTGATAGTGAATTGTACTCACGGAATAGAATTGATTCAAATTCTTGGATTATAAGTAAGACCCTACATGATAACATTGATTTTATTAAAAATAAAGATGAAAAAGCAGTAATATTCTTTTTTGACCAAGAAAAAGCGTTCGACAAAAGCGATCATTAATTTTATTTCAAATGCTGGAAAAGTGTGGATATTTTTTTTAACGGATAAAGGCGATGTACAAAGAAGATTACCTCAAAGATAACAAATGGAGCCCTATCTGGAGAATTCACGCTTCAGCGCTCAGCGAGTCAGGGCTGCCATTTTTCTATGACATTATACGTGATTGCCATAGAATATCCGTATGAAGCAATATACATATATTTATTTGGCTATCTGTGTAAATTCAATAAACATATATACAAATAATACTTTATAGAAATATTGAAAAACTGGGCAGGCATAAAAATGTATAATGTTCCTATATATATATATATATATATATATATATATATATATATATATATATATATATATATATATATATATATATATATATACATATACATACTTGATGAATGGCTGACAGTTGAAGTTAAAGTGGCCTTCTTTAGACACCTTACGAACCGGTTGCCAAAATTTAGATTATGTGGAGCATGCATTGTTTCCAAGAAACATCTAATTTTAGAATGTCAAAAAATAATAACGACAGGAAAAATATTAAAATCCAGATCCAACAGAAATATGAAAGAAGTGAATCAGCACAGCTTTTTTACACAAATGGCAATAATGATAATAAATTATTCAATGTGCTTATAAATTGTATCAAAACGATCACGAAAACTCTTCGTGATTACACATAAATTTTTATATTACATATGCCCATGGGATCTTTAAAACTGTCCTACTGTATAATTATTCTCCTTAAGCATACACTAAATGAAATGAGGTCTCAAATGATAAGGAGGCCGGTATGGATTTTAAATCATAACCAGTCTCCTGATTCAAGGGTGACATACAATATTAACAACAAATAACGAGAATATGACCCATATAGCCAGCCCTCACAAAAAAAATATGCAGACATTACAAATAACATACTTATATAGCAGACATAGGGCAATACGGATCCCTGGCAAGCATCAAAAGCTATAAACGAGCTTTGATTCCAGACCGGGAAAAAAACTCAACTCTGATACCACACTAAATTAAGACTGGTGTTTAAACCCATTTCAAAATTCTATAAAAGGAAATTCAAAAATAACACAAAAAGTTACACATACAAAGTAAATAAAAATATACCAAAAGCTCTTTGATTGTCGTCTAGGGAATCCCTTAGATGATGATTCAGAAATATGTACTGAGAAATATATTTTTATTTAAATAAATAATTTATAGTATAAAAGATAATGAATCACGAAAACATCACATCAAATTATTTCTGCTATTAAATATCTGAACATCATGAACCTGAAAAGATAATGAGCGATTTTGAATCATTCCAATTTCGAAGATTCGAAAATAGGTATACGTTGCCTTCCGATTTTAGATTCATAAAGTTGATCCCGCAGGCAATGTTACAATCGCTGGCAGCAATCATGGATACACAGGTAAAATTATTTGTGCCGTTATTACGGACCATCGAGCGGGTTAGGACAGAATTATCTCATGAATAAAAGAAACGAAGCGACTCGCACAAGTCGTATAAAACAACTGAAATATATCATGGTAATAACTGAGTTGATAAACGAGTACGCTAATGAATTAAAGAGAGACAAGGAAGTCGTGTGTGTCTATATCAAATGCTACGATGACGGTGCCGATGTCGACGATGAATGCATAGACGACGACATCAAATCTAGAAGACTAATTTGTAAAGTTTCCCCCAGCTTATTTTAAATCGTAATAATAATTATGCTATCATTGATTTTGGAAATTACTTTACGCATCAATGATAGAAACCTCAGATCGGTGAAATAATCTTTGATCATGGCCCATTGTCTTATGAAAGAATTTTGTTTTTATCTGGTGACAGTCACTGACGTGATCTTTTGACATTTTTTGCTTGATGTTTTTAAGATCGTACATGCAAATTATATTCAGCGACTCCGACATAAAATCGAGCAGTTGACCAAGTTGGTCAGTAAGTCTGAAATTTATCCGTGATAAGAAACGATTGTGACAGCGTAGATAAATGACGTTGATTGGTTCTGATACAGTCAAATAACCTGGCGGGACTTGAGAGGCAAACGAATATATCTTTGTTCAGCAAATCCACTACAAGTAGATCCAGCAACGTCGGCATGATAACTGCCGTTGACTAAGTCACATACGAGATTGACCGCAATAGTTGATGAGATGTTGATGATGCCCAGTGAAACATGACAGCCGCACCCGTACAGATCATTTTTGTGTCGTAGAATACTTGCCTGTTGGGATACTTTTCTATAGGTTTCACTGTTTGGAAAATCGCGACGAAGTCAAGTTCGATTTTGACAGTTTTATATTTGTTGTTTATGACGTCGAGTTCTTTAAAATTTCTATCAGACTATATCATTAAAATTGCAGCATTTCTGAGAGAATTATCTTTGTTCACCACCGCTGTGATAAGTTGCATAATTTCGATTAAATTTATTTTTGTATCATCGTTGTAATGGCTTATCAGAATAATAATGAAATTATTTGCATGTATATGAGCCTGATAAAGTTCAGTTTCTATTGTTTTTATGTATAATCAAAATGCGATCTATGTCATGTTTAACAGAGCCATTTTCTTCATATTCAACTTGAATATTTGCTATACCAGAATACTCAGCACCATTTTTTATGATGCGAAGTGACTTCCCAATAAACAATCCCAAAATGTTTGCGTATATTTGAAGTTTTGTTCTGTCGTTGGAAATTGTTTCAGGCATGGTTTAGCAGGAGGTTCAATATCTGGCCATCTTAATACTGATCTGATTGTGGATTGATAAATATCTACAGCATAATCTGTAGAATTTATTTCTACCACCCATTACAGTGATGGCTCGTGGACGGTAATAGCGATGTTTGATTCTTTTCCCGTAATGGATTTAATTCTGCCCTGGAATTCTTAATTGATCTGTTCTAACTTCCCGTTGATATACTGACTACTTGCCCTCTGGAGTTCCATGGGGTTTGTTTTTATTTGCAAAAACTAATGAATTGTCCGGTTGTAGTCCACCAAACGATGCTGAACTAATGTTGGTCGAACTATGGTATGCCCGTAATTGCGTCAGACCTGTTTCGGTTACTGGAGTTGCAGTTGGCAAATTTATTCTAAATTCAGACGAAGTTGAACTCGCCGATATCATTGTGGGTTTTACCGGAGCAGAGTTAGCGACGGTTTGAGCAGTATTGTCAGCAATAAGTTGCAATAAATCTTTAAAATGAGCCATTATTATTCTGAATCATTACTTAATTTTACACAATCTTCAAATCAACCGTTGGCGCTCTACAAATGAAACTTTAACATCGCAGTATGATCATCCATGATTTTAGCATCTCCAACAGCAATTCATGAATCGGGGTATGCCAATTTATCCATTGAAGATCATCAATAAATTCTGAATTTGGTCATGTAGGACAAGTTGCTCCAACATATTCATAAATTGATTTAATTATATCAATGACATCGTCGACGGTTATAATTATAATGTTATAACTGTTTTAAATGACTTTTCCGCGATGACCTCACCGTTAAATACTTCATTGTAGATCTTTATTACAATACCGAATTCTTCATCGGTGATTATTCCATCGCTGAGTGCCGAAGAAATCAAAGACGACAACTTGGAATATGCGGTCGCTAATCTATGTTTTTTCATCATATATTCGTTCAATTTTTCATTCGTACACGTACTTATCATCTTTGCGATTATGTTAAATATTTCAGAGTTAGACGTTGACGGTAAAACAATGATTGTTATAACAATAGGCGCCGTCATCGTCGCGATCGATACTACGCCGGTTTCAACAATTATCGTAGAAACCGAGTAAACGACAACATCAACGACGGTTACACGTCTACCAATACTTTTTATTTTTGCTGTTTAATCATCAATGATGGTTTTTAATTTATTCTGCCTTGTCGTTACTTGATCGTATCTGTATCGCTGAACGTCTGTCATTATAATTTAGTTGTTGTCGTTGTCTAAGACAGCGACAACTGAGGTGTTTCAGCTAGGAATTCTATGCACCACCAGCAGAACGCAGTGGTTATTTTTTGTAATAATTGTTTCCAGCATAAATTCTTCTACGGTATCTTTATTTAACACTACACATACAGTTCCAGAAAAATCATCGGTCGAATGACGCCATGGAAATGTAGTAAAAATCCAGAATTTTACAGACCTAAATACGGAAAGCCTATACACGCCAGTGACATTTACGGTATGTTTGATAGAGTTATTTTGCAGTATCCAAGTCGATGATTAAGAAGATACAGTGTACACGATATTGTAAGCTCGTTCGTGTGGAAATTTAATCAGATTGTTTTTTGGACGATATTATGATTTCCACTTACAATATCGGTAATCATCGTATTTATATCAGTACGCGTTATGTCAGCTGTTGGTGGATTTCCAAAAAATCATTAATGATTCTGTTTACGTTTTTGAGGAAATTCAGAAACAGTTGTACTTGATTAGCAAAATCAGTTTTAAGTGAAGTCATTCCATCATCGATAATCGATAATGAAGTTTTCATATCCACATATTTCTTTGTTCCGACGTCTTCATCACCTGGAAATTCTCTTAAAGCAACGATTTTATTTATATTAATGTTAAATTCACCTTTCATTGTAACACCAGCGGATTTTAAACGATCGGCGACACTTTTTAATTTCACCACTGATAGTTGCGATTGATACATTTGAGTCTCTGATTCTACCACCGTCAGCAAAATACTGGAATATTGTCGGTGGTAGTACCAAAAACTCTACAGATTATACTTCTGAAACGCCGAGATTGTCATATATCAATATGGAACGTGTTTGTTTAATCGTGCAGAGTACTAAAGTGCCACAAATATTTGTCGCGGCTCAGAAACTCCATGTTGAGAAGCTATCTACCACGTAAACAGGCTATCAATATCACTTTCAAAGGATTATGTGGGCATTGTCAACCATGACAAAGTCGACTTACCACAACTGCCGATGAAAGAGTGAAACTGATTATAGAGGGTCATTGCTGAAGTTATACTAGGCATCCACAGTGACAGTTTTGTCAAATTTACTTTAGCATCATCGTAGGCGGGTTGCCATATTTCATCGTTGTCGTTTCTTTTCGTACGAGCACAACTGTGTTTAGATCCAAAAATTACTTTTCTTACGTGTCTGCAGAATCCAAAAATACGCAAAATTGGAATCACACAAGAAAATCTGTTTCCACCTTGCAATATTACTCAACTTGACCTAAATCCGAGGTTAAAATCTGGATCAAAATTAATAATTATTCTTTTTACGTCTGCGGCGGCATTTCTGGCAGCGTTCTGCAGTCGTCTTATTTTATACTGAGTAAATTCGGCGTGATAAGAAGTATCCTTGGAAAACATCATTGATACACCAGCTGATCTTGAATAATCGTCACTGTATCGAGCAAGACCAAGTATTATCGTGGCAACTTCAACAGCTTTTTGAATTGATTCAATATTTCTTTCGTCGATCATGCATGTGGCACTTTTGGACAACGCCATGATACCGTTATTAACAAATCCAACACCGAAATCAGTGTCGTATTTGGTATTATTTCCCTGAACGATTGTACCTTCTACTTCAATAAATACCTCAGCGGGCAAGAAATATCTACTTGTATCTTAGACTTGTAATTTTCAACCACGTTGTTCTGGATATCGTGCGTCGTAAGAATAATGCTGATAATCACGTACTGATTCATATTTGAGGACTGACTCATCCATGTCAAATGCGGGATTGGATATCGTTTAAAAATTGCTTATGATATTGATCGTCGTCTAATACGATGGACACTTGGAGGCATTCCGCAGCTTGCTGCTACAATTTTTTGCTTTTCATCTGCCAATGATAGTTTTTGATTTGCGGCTTGATTTATTATTTTGATAACACTTGCAGGCATCACCTCAGTGCTTGGTAATTTTAATAGCTGAGGTTTTCGTCTTATTAACCATGCTAGTCTATACTTGATTGCAGAGAATGATTTACTAGTACCGTTACCAACAACACTAATACCATTTTTCACGAATAACATCAATAGCTTTCATGCTTAATTGATTTGCAAGCGGCATTGCTTTTGGGGCAATCCTCGAAAATAAACCCCTGACATCATTTCCGAAGCCATCTTCATAAAAGTCATTGTATAAAGGTAATCTCGAATTTCCCGCCCTGACCACGCTGAGCAGTGTGTATGATCATTTATTATAATAATTATATCAAACTGCTTAATCAGTGACCTAGTTGGGCAACTTTTCAGTCTCTGTGATAATCATCGATAATTTCATTGCTGATAGACCGATAAACGTCAACGCCCATGATACCACCGGTAAATCGTTGACAAATATATCGATTTCGTTGATACTTTCTGGAGAATTATTACCAGCTCGTTTTCCGCCAATCACAACCTCTAATCGGTCTACATCAGCTACGACACTGTCGGGGCAAAAACTACTCCAGTTCCGTTGTTTTTTACCAAGCTGCGAAATATAATCAAAGAAACATCGAGGTCAAGTTTCTTGCAGAATTGGGTCGATAGATATTCATTGCATTATTACAATTTCTTTAAACTCGTCAAAGTCAATGTTATCTTCTATTATTTCAATGCCTCTGGAAAGGAGATAAGATGCAGTAATCCAATCATTAGGATCGAACTTTTTAATGTACTCAGATTTTAAATATTTTGCTTGTTTCTCGCAATTTGATGCAATATCTAATGTACGGGATGGTCTTCGGATAGCATGAGGTCCTACGGACGCTAAAATAATTATCTATTGTTGTGATTTAGTTTTCCTGAAAACCCAAAATTTTTAATTTATAGCTGTGAGGTAAGCAACACAACTTGATTTTTTTATTAATATCCATCAACATTAAAACGTAAACGATAAATCCAATTGTCCCATGTTTTCCGACTTTTAACTTCATCGACATACTCGGGTTTTATAAAGTTTTTTTTTCGATTATCGTAAAATGAATTAACTAATTCAGCTAATTTATATTCATCACAATTTGCAATTATGCCAATTATATGCTTATTAAATTTATCATACAATTCAACCATAGCGATGTACGCGCTGGCTTGAGGTTGTTCAACTGCGTCATCCTTAAATCTGACGGTGATAGAGTTTGTGTTACTGGCAGCATCATCGTCAATAACACTGATAACTTCTGAAAGTTTTTCGGGAAGTTCTCGTAGAATTTTTTTTTTCGTTTCTGTTTTAGTTCGCTCCGCTATTTTTTTTTTAGTTTGTTCAGCTGTCTCTGCTAACACAGGGATGATTCCAGCCGTGGTTTAAGTGATGGATTTAAATAATTGTTGTGCAGATTGTAACTTCTACTTGTGTTTGTTGGCGCTGAAGTAATTATTGTTTAACTCGATCATGGGCAGATAAATATTTCTTAATTGCTTATAGTCGCTCTCTTCTAGCTAACCGCGCTGAATGAGCTTCGCCGATCAATATTATAATGCGATGGTTTAATTACAGCAGCAGAGAGGGTGCGACCAAAAAAAGTGACCAACACGTTTACGAATACACGTAGCGATGAAATACAAAAATCATCATTGATAACAGCCCAAGCTAACCCAACAAGGCTGCCTACGGGACAAAATTAGAGGTGTTTTGGTCTAACATCGCTTACATTCAGATTCCATCGCCGTATGAGGCTTTATTTTTCATAAATATGGTCTCAGTCAAATGGTCTGTTCACCCTCTTTGCTGTTCAAAAACATTAAAAAAAGATATTGAAAATTGCAATGATAAAATTGGTGTTTTTGAAATGTACGAGGTGATAACTAAAGAGTAATGTAACCGATGTCAGTATGCACGAACGTGAAAAAAGAAGGAATTTAGTTTGTAGAGTTGTTTGTTTTGTTTTGTTTTGATTTTTGTTGTTGTTTTGGGTTTTCATTTATTGTGTGTGTGAATTCTATGTTGTATGGATTGTTTTAAAGGGTATTTTAACAGATTATTTTGTATATGAAATGATGCCACTGTTTGGTATAGGACAAAAAGTTCTTATATATAATAGCACATACAAGAACGTTTTATAATCGGACGAAGAAAAGTATGATAGAAACAAATTAAATAGGGAAGGAATATGTTACCTACGTTACATTGAAAGTGTATACAGATTCCATAGGGAAAACGAAATAAAGCGGGATGGAAGAAATTACCATATGCATTTAAGCATTAAAAAATACAGAGCCACAGATGAAATATAATATGTCTATTACGCATGTAAAATGCATCTGGAAAGTGGGACATGTTGGAATGTTGGCTCTGACATGAGATTTTCATTGGTAAATGAGTAAAGAAGAAGTCATGGTTCAGCTCCGCCGAACATTATACACCCATGTTTTGGCACTGTTCTTTCATCAATGAAAATATTAATTTCACTACAAGTAATACCAGAGAAACATTTACTTCCCAAAATCCAATCTTAATTATATGATAATTAGTAAAAAGAAGTATGTCGGAAAAATCAGTCAGCAAGTCTAAATGGAAGAACAAACACAGAATTTACATAATTAACTTTATCGATCAATCTGTTAACGGTTTCCATAATGCAGAAGATCTATAATTCAAGGCAATTTATCTTGGTACTTAGCAAAAAGGTGCGTTTGCTAAAACAAACATTGGACTCACCGTTTGTATGGCAGATTTTAGTTTGGTTTGATTTGGTACTTTACGGCAAAGCAAGACAAGTAGGTTATTTATTGCCGATGCCATGGAGTAAAGTGTCATGTCCAAGGACCCACCACGGAAGTAACTGATCTTGGCATGTCCTATGGCAGGATTCGAACCTTTCTGCCGTGAGTCTGGCACGTTACCCGCTGAGCTATTGTATCTCATCTGTATAGTATATATCCAATGGCTTTACTTGTAAGATTGATTATATAGTAACTTAATAGATAAATACATAGTGTTTGGCTACGTCTATTATTACTGGTGTAGGTCAGAAATCAATAAATGGTTTGGTTGGGATGAACCATATTAATTTAATTTGCCTATATTGTTTTTGGAAATTTCCTAATGATAACGTATGCAACGCAGCCAGGTTGTTGTTGTTGATAATAGCCACGTTAACATATACCTACCACATTATTAAGAACAAAAAAACCCCCATTACATTTCCCTGCCGTTATATATAAAGAACATTTCCTAACATATAGTAATGAAGTCAACATTTTATAATTGTATTCATTACTTGTAGAAAACATACAAAATATTAAATTTAAAACAAAAGTGCAATTTTAAAATGTACAGACCTCACGATGATTTTTATTTTGAACTATTTATTTATTAGAGCAATAAAAACAGCTATAAAATTATTTATATTCTAACTTGATAATTTCAGTATATGCTTAAAGGGAAATAATATTCTCTGCTTCTAGTACTTTACATTTCTTAGACCTTGTATCAATCTACACCGCTTCCATTAGCGGGTAAAGTTTTTTCTTTCAGTTCGAGCGAAACACCTCAACTCCACGGATAGTTAGAGTCAACAGTTTATATATTATTTCGCATTCTGCTGAGAAAGTTGATGGCATCCGGTTCTTTTACACTGTAGGAGATATTCCTTATGTAAGGGGCGATCTACAGATATTATGATCTTCTGAGAGAGTGACAGTTTTAAGGTGAATTTCATTAGTGAACATTGCTGCCTTAAATTTGTCAAATTTAATTTGAAAACTTGCATGCAAAGTTAATTTTTAATAAAATCTAGTTCAAAATTTTTTAAATGTTTATTTAAATTTCCATTAACATTTAATGTAACAATAATTGTAAATTTCAAACATATTTTCAGACAGGACTTATGTTGTACTACAATTAGGTTATTTCTGCATTGAAAAATTACTATAATTAAGGCAGATATAGCAAATTAGTTTTGGTTTCTCAAGAACACTTGGACCATAACTTGCACACTGTGTAACTCCAACACTACACACTTTCTGACAGCTATCACTTGTCTTGTTTGCAAAGAAAAAATGAAATAAGTGCGACATGCAAACATAAAAGTTTGACTAAACTTGTACATACAAATTGAGCTTTTCAGGCATCAGGTCACAATTAATAGTTCCGGTTCAGGACCAACGCATGTAGTTCCAGTCTTTTTTAGAGCATTTTTCATATCTTCGTTTGGTAGTGATACAAGAGTTGGATTTAGGCATTCTTGGTACGGATTAAAAGGCAGTTATTTATTCTTTAGAATATGAGCTGATATTGTGGTTGCCTGTGTGTGTTTTAGCGACAGTCTACAGTGAGAAATAAGGTCTTGGTGATGATTCGGAAGAGAAATCTGTGTTTCATTGCACGTTGGTTTGTTGACAGCCAAGCCTTTCAAAAACCGCATGTCAACCTTTAACAAGAACTTCACCGTGAAGTCGTTTTTTTAAGGCATTTTACATGAATATAATTTGTATTGATTGTCACACAGTGGAAAGTTCAGTTTTGAGAAACAAATGAAGAGACTATATAAACAAATGAATTGTGTTCTATGGCCAGTAGCGTCACGTGGGTGGTTAGTTCTTCCTGGATTTTCCTGGGTTCATCCACAACCAAACATGGTTTCCAGCCGCCATATATTGCTTATCATGTGCTGAAAAATGGCATTATATCCAAAACAATCAGTCAAACAACCAGAACTAAATGCTATAAATAAACGCTGCAGATCTAAATGATATAAACAAACGAAACTACAAATATAAGTCCTTTAAACAAAACTAAACAACTAAATACTATAATTAAACACTACAAAGCTAAATACTATATAAAAAACTGCTGAAATAAATGTTATAAACAAACACTACCAAAATAAATACTATAATTGAACACTATGTAACTAAATAATATAAATAGACACTACAGAACTAAATACTACGAACAAACAAATCAGAAATAAATATTATAAACAAACACTGAAACTAAACAATATAAATAAACGCTATAGAACTAAATGTTACAAACACTACAGAACTAAATACTATAAATAAACACTACAAAACGAAATACTATAAATAGACATTACAAAACAAAATCATACAAAAAACACTAAATAACTTAATACTACAAACACTACAGATCTAAATACTATAAACACTATAGGTAAATACTATAAACACTTCAGAACTAAATAATATAAATAAACACAACATAACTAAATACTTTAAACACTACATACCTAAATACTATAAATAGATACTACATAACTAAATACTATAAATAAACACAACAAAACTAAATAGAAATAAAACAAACAACAATTCAGAACTAAATACTGCAAACACTACATTACTAAATAATATAAACACTACCAGATTTAATACTATAACTAAACATACAAAGCTAATTACTACAATCAAACACTACAGAACTAAATACTACAATCAAACACTACAGAACTAAATACTACATTTAAACACTACAGAACTAAATACTACAAACACTACAGAACTAAATACTACAATCAAACACTACAGAACTAAATACTACAATCAAACACTACAGAACTAAATACTACAATCAAACACTACAGAACTAAATACTACAATCAAACACTACAGAACTAAATACTACAATCAAACACTACAGAACTAAATACTACAATCAAACACTACAGAACTAAATACTACAATCAAACACTACAGAACTAAATATTACAATCAAATACTACAGAACTAAATACTACAATCAAACACTACAGAACTAAGTACTACAATCAAACACTACAGGACTAAATACTACAATCAAACACTACAGAACTAAATACTACAATCAAACACTACAGAACTGAATATAACAAGCAAACACTACATAAATAACTACTCTAAATAGGTACTACAAAACTAAATACTCTAAATAGGTACTACAAAAACTAAATACTCTAAACAAAAAATAAAGACCTAATAAACGAAAACACTACACAAATAGCAGTGTTAAAAAAACCGAATTAGCAGGTTAATCAGTCTGAAAGAGTCTGCACAATAAGCAAAATAAACCAGAGTTAGGTAGGCCAAAAGTTTTAAGCAAATTGTAAAATTAAAACTAAAACACAACACATCCGGCTGATTATGGCAGCAAGAACGCGTATCTTTAATATTTTTTCGGAGTCAATGCAGCAAGTGTCGTAACTAAATGCATGGTTTGACATAAAAGGTAAAGCTCAGCAGCCATTCAAAACTTTTGATATTTCTACGATACTAAAATGTCTCCGACAACCTCGGCTATTTCTGTCATTGGACTGACTGTAGGGTTGACCGATTAGTTACAAATGAAATGACGTGGTTTTCCATCATTACCAACGTTTTTGATTAACCCTCGTTTCGAAAATAACCGAAGTGGTCTGAATGGCGTCTATCAGCAAACATTCAAAGTGTGATCAGTCAGCTTTGCCTCGACGATGCGAATATCTCTGCAGGTTTACGATTTGTTGGATCAGTGGTCGTTTTATAGCCAGAGTGCATGCACGTGTAACTACGCTAGGACAGAGGACAGCATGCTTTCCCAATAGGGTACCAGTGGGGTTTCACACTAAGGAGATTGCCTGAGAATGAAATACATGTCTTATTATTTCAGCGCTACTCAAAGAATTTTACACTTGCAGGTAAAATACATCACTCAAAAAATATGCTAATCATTTCAAATAATAAACGTTACTTCAGATTGAAAAATCTTACTCAAAATGTATAAATGTAACATTTCGATCGGCCAGAATAATTTCGAGTAAGATTTGTGTTTAAATACCATTTATGACGGAGTTGACTTTCGTCACTTTGCGTGTGCCTTAAAATTGATATTACAGTCTTGCCATTGAAAATTATCTCAAGGTCAAAAGTACCAAAGGTCATACAATACAAAGCACGATACTTCACTATTTCAGTGACAACCGGTTATATATATATATATATACACTTTATCAAATATGTTTATATTTATTTTTTTGTTCAGATATAAATTTTACATGTAGTGGACTATTGCGACAGTGGTTGCAGCCTTGTTTTGCAAATGTTGTCATAGATTCTTGTGATGAATTGAATTGGAACGTTCACACATAGGAGCAATATAATTTTACAAAATTTACAGGTAGGTCCATAGTCAACTGACGTTTTACATCCGGGTATCGTGCTCTTCATAATCAAGCACATTTTCATGTAGTAGTAAGTGCGGAGAAATAACAGACGTTCAATTTTTTAAATTAAAATACAATCCAATATTTAAGTAAGATTGGTCATGGGTAACAGTTATAAAATGGACATATCTCTATCTTCGGTTCTCCTTCATGTGTGCTTGCCGGGGTCTAGATTAACTCTTGACCTACAGTGTATTCATAACATTTGTCAGATTTTGTTCAGTACACTTCCGATCTTTCGGGATTTTTCACGCGCAAGTTTGTGTATGTGTGTGACTCAGGATCTTCATAAGGAGATCAGCTTTGTTATGATACTTTATCTACTACATCGATTTATATATTCTCATTCGAATTGATCATTATGGGGTTTTATTCTTTTATTGCAGTTGGCTTCAAAGACTACGGACGTATCCTTTACCCGACCGTGCCCGAAAACTGTTTCCCAGCTCATCCAAGCTTTGATATTATACTCAAAGGCGATATACAAGTTTAGATTTTTTACCTGTCCATTGATAACCTCATTACAACAGTTATTACGCGTGCAGTAGCATTTAACTGAACCTCATAGCAATAGTAGTTATATAGTGTCAACGAATGGTAAGTTTAGAAAAATATTGCTGTGGTCGGGGAACTATAACAACGTCACTAAATTTTCCAACAGGATTCGGGGCGTAACATTATTAAATAACAAATGTAATGATTTTGAGTCTACTTTTAAAAATTTTGGCCGCTTTTTGCTTTATTTCTGCATTCAGACGTTGTCTGTTAACCGGTTAATAGTCTTTTTCGGTTACAGACTCTGTACCCTAATTTCGATTATCACTTAATATTTATTTTCAATCGACTCGAATCAGTGCCTGATTTCTCCATATTTTTAAAACATGATTAAGATTCTGATGGCAGTTAGAATCGCCACAGTTTTATTACTGGCCATAATCAAGAGTTTGTTTTAACAATCTGTAGCACGTGTCGTTCAGTGTAACAGGCATGTTCAAGCACTGACAATTTGCATGAATCATTTGGAAAACTAATTTTAAAAACGTTAATACTTGAATCCGGCTGTTTTGTTTGTGATTCGTTTTTATGCATTCTTGTCAGCGCCTTTTCGTTGATTGCATCAATGTGTTTTAAAGGGTCAATAGTGTTGGCTATTTGAATATCTACTAATTCTGATGGGAAGAGTAAGACAATGGATGGAAAAGAGAGAGAAGGAAAATAAGACAAAGGCCTAAATAGGTCTATATATGGAAATACTGATCTGAAGATCAGGAATAAGGAAAGATATACCTCCAAAATGAAAAAGAGAGCAGTTCCAAATGTGGTAATTCCGCTGAAGCAATATCATAATTCTCCCACTGATAGACTTCAATATCTCATTGGGAAATATGCAATAAATTTTATTAGTACGGTTTTCAGCAGAATCTGGTTAAGCAATAAATAGTTATAAGGAATAAAAACAATTGTGACTAATATATAAAAAATAGAAACTGTGGGTTAAAATTTGTAATATTTAAATCTGGAGGGCTACATTTCGCGAATTACTCACAAAACAAGTAAACCTGAACCAAAACAAACAAACGAAAAATGAATGATTGATTATACCCAGGTGGGACAAGCCAGTTTAGCCTTTTGGTTCAGTTCAAGCTGGCATATACTCCCATTATATGAAAGATAATAAATTACTCCATTCACCTTGTCAGAAAAAAACATCATTCAGAACTGAACTTTAAATTTGTGACTGGACACTTTCTATTAAGTAATGAGTGTTATTATTGGATGGCAAACTAATGAAATAGAGCCAAAATAACATCTTACTCGTATAAATGTATGAAAAATTTAAAACTTATTCGTATAAATGTATGGGACAATTAAAAATATCTCACAAACAATTACTATTAGTGATCATGGATGAATATATCCATCTCAGTTTAAATTTTGTTCGAGAAGGCAACACAATCAGCATCGGATAGCATAAAAGCTTTCTACTGGGCTTGATGTTGATAAATAGTAAAACTTGAAATGAAACAAAGTACTCCTTTACTAAAACATTTAAACTTCTCATAGTGCACAAAAAACCTCCGTTATTCTTCTAAATACGTCATTGCACTCTAAAGTACAGTTGCGGAATCTACAATTTCATCTTCATGGTAGATTGTGTTTGTTCGTTTAGAAACATCTGGAAACTAACCGTCATGTTCAAGTAACAGCTGCTTTTCTCAAACATTTCTTGTGATTACAGATGTTAAATTACTGGTCCAAACTATGCAATATTTCTGAATTCAAAAGATTTGGTTACACCAAGGTCACTACAGTCCAATTGCATCCCATCTCTTCAGTCCTCACGTTGTGGAACAATACAAGTAAATTCCTGCATTAAATATATTTATATGGCAAATTTCTTTTTGCTTTCGTCCGTAAAGATTAATGATATTATTTAAGTCATTGGATTTATTGTCAACAAAATAAGGACCATATTAGCTAGCATGAAGAGGATGTTAGAACAGTAGACCCAGAACTCTATCCTCAAGCTGAAACCTCCTTCCTTTGTATTTTTCTCATACCTTTTTATTTTGTTTACTAAGTACTGTGAAAATTAGTTCGTGCAACTTCACAGGCTTTTGAAAACTTATATATAAAATCAGAAAGATAATCGTTAAGATTAATTTTTGAGTCTTCATTTAGGGGCAGTTTCTCTTTAACAAAGTCAATGATTCACGGACAGTAGTCCAAAGCCTAGTTCAAATCGACTAAATCCTTAATGTTTTAGAACGGATTAGCTAACAGAAAACTATTTTAAATAAACGCCTTTGTCCAAATATTTTCCGGCATCTAGACAACATAACCGAATCATATTTTTCAATGCTTGTTTAAATCTTGCTAGAAGCCTAATTCATGCATAACTTGGCATAGAATTTGACCTCTGATCAATTGAGCAAAATTTGAGAAGGCCAAATGGTGTACCAACTATCATCCGCCCCTACCCCAAATAAACAAAAAATAAAAATACATCACTAACTTTATCAATGTTATTACTATGGATTTAGCATTAATATTCTTCAAAGGAATTACCTCTGGAATCTTGTGTGCGCACACATCATGGTCAACAATTATTGGTTGCATGGCCCAGGTAAGTGACCGTCATAGTCTACAAGTCCTGTGCTAAATGGTCGTCAAATGCAGGAATAGGTTGCAGATGAGCCTTCGGTCACTTCTGATTGGGTCTTCCTATTATTGAACAAGTTTGACAAGATCTATAGATTTACAAACATATTTTTTAATTTTCGGCCAATAAGATGACTTCCTGTGATAAGTTTTATTGACCCCTAAATGTCCAGCCAAAGGAGTTTCATGGGTTAGACAAAGAATTTTCTGTCTGTAGGAATTACGAAACAACAATTTGATAGCTCACTGATCACTCATTACAGCGGATACCTAAGGTGGTCCCATTTTCTCATAAGGAAACCTTTTTAAACAAAATAGCAAACATGTATGGCTGTAGTTTTATTTTCACTAAAAACATTCTGAAACAAATAGGAGATCTCAGAATCGTGTTCCTGTTTGAGTGATTGTCGTTTTTCACTCTAATTAAAATAAAAAGAATGAATAATAAAAAGAGGAAAAACTCGATCAATACCTTTTGACTGATCTAATACATGAACAAAGTTAATCTCACAAAAAGATTAACCATTAAACGTGTCAGCTAAAAGAGCAATCATCATTATTCTGATGAGCTGCCTTCGTCATGGCTCTAATAACTGCACAATCTGAATATAAATCAGGAATTGTATTTGAAAATGATCGACTTTTTGATCCAAACAAGGTCAATTACAAGTGGAGTTACCACAACCTTATCTCCAGTTAGATTATTGCCTAGGAATAAATATATACCTTCTGTTGGGTTGGTAAAGACGTAACAGTAACATGTCGTAAGACTACGTCTGATAACAAATTTACACCTTGGATAAGGATATTTACAAATGCGTAATTCTCTTTCTTTTCTGTAGCTACAGTTGTCTTTCGTCATTCTTTTTCTGAACTTAAAGTTTTCAATTTTATTGCTTTCATGTTAGAGCCAGATTAGATTTACTAATCAAACCCAAACAACTTTTATCCCTGCAGTTACTTTCTACCAAATATTGGATCAACTTAATTTTTATTTCTTGCTCCGTTAAAAAAGCCTCCGCCAAAGGGAGATCATATTGTCTGGCAAGCTTGAGTACTTCATCCTTTTACAAGAACGGCAACCTTCCCAGCGTAAGATTTAAAATAAAGTTCTCTATTTTAAATGAATTTTATGAAATCTTGTTCATTATGTTAATATTGATTTCTAAAATATGTGAAATAATACCAATGACAGAACATTACAAAAGAAGTGAATTTAAATTTCAAAACAATTTTCTGAAATATTTTAAAGAAATTCGTATCCCTTAGACGATTACCAAATTTTTTGTTACGACACTATGGCTTTAAGCTAAGTAATAGGAAACAGCGAAAACCAGCGAGTGTTGTAAAATTTAACAAATAATTTACTTCCCTTGAATACAAAGTGACATTTAAAAAGAAATTCAGTATTGTGAATTAAATCCAAGCTAGTCACTATAGTTCCATCACAAGTCTAAATGTATAAAGTTTCAATCGAATTATTGCTCCAGTCTGAGATTATTATTGATGAGCACTTTGTATTACAAGCTTATAATAGTGTCAATAAATAATTCCACCCAAATGAAAATCTAAAGACATAAATCAGACTGAGTCTACTTCGAGATGTTAAAGCAATAATGAGTAATTTTTCAAGTAAACAACGTTATGAAAAAAGCTAAGACACAAAATATATAACAAGGATGAAGGTCAAAAGTTTATTTCAAGAGCATTCTATGTTGTCAACAAGAGAAAGTCTGTTAAGAAAATTATAAACAAGAACATGGCAAACATAAGATAAAATAGTTTTTTTTCAGGGGGAGGGGACTTAAATGTTTTGCACTCAGGTTAAAATAATCACTTTTGCTTCCATTGATAATAATCATTACATTTCATTCTCATACAGAAATAGTATCCTATTTACAAAATCAGTGTCTCGTGTCAGATACGCAATGAACGTCATTTTGGAACAGGTCAAGAACAAAATACAAATGTGTATAACAATATCATTGAGAAAATCAAACAAATAATACAAATAAATATCCGTAACGAATGGAACTGGATACTGTTTGGTGATCGATCAACAATTTGTCTAAATTGATTGATGATCAATTAATAACAGATTGATATTTCTGTTTGAAGTCTTGCCAAAACACTGGCAATTTAATAAAACACCCCCACCCCCACATAATTAAACAGCAAAACAAGACAAAGTCTTTAGTCCGAAACCGTGATAAACTGGAATAGTAATTTTATTCTAAATCGATGCAATAAATCTTAACTATTTAATTGGTCATATCTCTGACATATGACCAGTGCTTGGAACATAACTATTACAGGATAAATGTCGTGGCTGTCCTTTCATGTATGTATCCCTTTATCATGATATATCTCCCTATTTCATTCCCGCGCTAGTTTCATTACTTCAAATAACTGAGTACAGAAATATGTGTCGTTGGTGGTCTATCTACATCTTAATCCCATTTAAAAGGGATCATAAAAGTATAGTGCCTTGGGCACATCAGAACTCGTCGTTTCGTCGAGTAAAACAATCATCATGACAGTCAAAACTGTCAGATTTTGTGAGTCAGCCTTGATCAGATGCGTGTATGTCTTACTGTACGTGTTATTTGTATTTGCGTGTATGTCTTAATGTTATATGTATTTGCATGTATGTCTTATTGTACGAGTTATTTATGTTTGCGTCTAAATTTATAATTTTCTTAGATATTAGTGATTATTTGTTGATTATGACGAGTTGATTTGGGAATATATTTTCAAATCGAGTAAATAGTAAATATGAGCAGTCGACAAAATGTACGGTATTCGTGATACTTCATAATAGCATAGATTGGTTTCATAAATAGACACTCTCCTAATTCTTAACGTAAGATATCCTAAAGATACTCGAATGTATTCGTGTTTAACAATTTAAGACAGGAACAATTTTTTCATTAGGGGTGTGTCATGTTGCATGCTGTAAAGTACAAATCTTCGTCATTGCTTACTGAAGTGTCATACAAATGCGAAGCTAGAAAATCAGTGCAAATGTGAAATTACAGTTGATGATGTGTGGTCATTGGGTAGTTAGAGGAAAATGATTTGCATAACTGCGCTTATAAGAACCCTTTAATTGATATCGACTGTTGTCTTAATGTCTTGGAAGTAGGGAAAACATGGACTCGCTCAGAAGTTTGATTCGCTCGGTGGTCAGATCCACCTTACGTGCTACATTCTTTGTTCCCTCCAAATGGTTCTTGCAAAAGAAGCGTTTATCAGCATAAAAATCAATGTGCCTGGAAACTCCCTTTCACACTAAGTTGCAAAAGTGTGAATCATACGACCTCCCGATATTTTAAACAGAATAAATTGTTACTGTGTTAATATACTCATGAGAAAGAATGCAAAGTACTTAAAATTACGTGTAAGTCGTGGTAGTTATGTTTTAATTAAATTAAGTTTGTAATAAATCTTACATTTTTTCCAAGAGTGTTGGAAACTTAAATGGTATATATGTTACTAACAAACTCAGAATCTTCAGTCTTCCGTGACACTAAGTGGCTTTTATTTATAGCGGGATGGGGATAAGGGAAAAAACTTAAAGGTAAAAGCGTATAGCTAGACTTAGTGGAAAGTTTTAAATATTATACTGATAAATAATAGAATCAAAAAAACTTTTAAACCAATATTCTTTCGCTTCAGTTAAAGTGTACTAAAATTTTGAGAGGAGAAACGTTCTTATTCTTGTGTTTTGATACACATTTCTTGCTCATGTAATTTGTGACTTCGAATCCGAGCATCGTCTCACCGGAAAATTATGTTACTATGGATACAGGCCGGTTTTCTAAGACACAGTTTGTTACTATAGATCCTAGCAGCGTTTTCTCGAAATATTATGTGATGATGCATCTTGGTCCGGTCTTCAAGAAACACTTTGTGGCTGTATCCAAGCTCCGTCTTCTCGAAACGCTTTTTTTTACTATGTCCTTTCATCTCAAAGCATTTTGTGACTTTAGGTCCAGGGACTGTCTTTTCAAAAGATTTTTGACCTTTTAACGATGTGAAATTCATTTTTGATAATCGATCCAGGCCTCTTTCTCTTCAAAACGCTTTGTGACTATCGGTTCCAGCTCCGTGTCTTAGAAACATTTTGTGACTACTACTCCAACCCCTGTGTCCTCGAAAAATTTTTGAGCATGGATCTAAGCAAGAAACAAGCGCTTAAAAAGCTTAAACACGAAATAAGGATGAGAGAGGAAAAAGGGAATCGTTTAAGAAGACTCTAACAATGCTTTCATTAAAATCTCTCTTCTGATCAAAGTTACATAATTTTCATAGAGCCCCAGTGACTACGGTGTTAGCGGGCTGGACTCGCGAGAAGAGTGAACGTTTCAGTTCGAGTCGGCTACCTTAATGTCTTGGAAACACCTTGGTCAGATTGTCTCGACACGGTGTTGCTTCATGTGTTGCTGTGCAGGAAAACACTAAACCGATACAAATCACAAACGTTTGGTCTTTTGCGCTTGAGCTTAAAAGGTTTCGACAGTACAGGCTAGGACTATTTTCATTTGACAATATAATTTCATTTTTAAAAACATAATTTTACAAAATCGTCAGTCGTTGCAAATAATTGTTATACCAAAACACAAGCTTCAGAAATTTACAACAAATACTTACATAAATTGAATAGCGTTAGATGATAGACTTACGCCATTATAACTAGTTTATGATTTCAAAATTTAGAGTAAAATTTCAGTTTCATGATTAAAATTCGATGAAATAAAGACATAAATTGGATTTCTTAGTTAACGTTAAAAATTTGTTATTAATCGAAGCTGAATTTCAAGAAATAATAATTTCGTCTATTGATACAGGATTAAATATTTGCCATAAAGCTTTTTTGATACTAAGACATATTTGTTTAAAATGTTGGCGGTAAAGTTTTCATGCAATTTTTAAAGAAATTAATCTTTGCTGACGTTAATATGACATTCCGTGAACCAGTAAACTTTAAATTCACCCACGTTTTGGTCAGGATTGTATTGCTACGACTCTCAGGTCTTAAACTAAGTAACATAAAAAGCGAAAACGAACAGTATTTGCGAATCCCAAATAATCCTTAAAATTATAAGACCAAAGTATTGAGTGTTCCGAATGAGTCTTATTAGTTCAGAATGTGTTGAGTACCATTAACCTTGAACAGTTTAATGTTTTAACAGTCTTGATTTATGAAAATGAATTCACAATATCTTAAAAAAGTGTTTTAATCCAATATGTCATTGAGGACTTTTTAATTCCAATCAATATTTAAAATAAAATAATTCTTTTCAAATTTACAACTGAACACAAATAAAAGTGATTGTGCAAAGGCTGATGTTAAGACAGGTATGACTAAATTTTTAGGTGGTCTTCTTTATGTACAGAGTGTGACCTGATTTATAACACAACGAAATGACTTGGCCCTATGTCCTTTCCAACAGAAATTTGTCAGGTCTGTCCACTTAGATTTAACAAACTTGACAAAAATAAGGTAGACCATATAATGTCCAAAGGAAAAACCAATGTCCTGAACTCAAATCCAAAAAAAACATATTTAAAAATGACAGTAGTCAGGTAGGTCTAAACTCCTACCTTCAATTACGGACAAAGGCCAAGTACAATTCAAATACAATTTACAGAACAACAGGTTTACTGATTGATGAAACGTAACATTCATCACAGCAATAGACTATTACCGATTTCTCAAATTACTTTTTATATTGTGCAGTTTAATTGACTATAGAATGGCATACGTGCCATTTCAACTGAATGACACTGAAAACTTATAAACCCTAAACTAAGGCTGCATCTAATTGACCGATTATAACAGCGCTTAAACATAAAAGAAAAACATACAAGCCTGAATTAAAAGAGGGATTGAAAACCAAAATTTATACCAACCAATCAAAATTTAGCACTCGAATGACGTACACAACAAACACAACTTTAGCCCAAACACTCCCACATAACTACTAATAAAGGTACAATATTCTCCAAATTAACAAGAAATAAAGATAAAATCTGAATAATCCAATATTACACAGTAAATAATACGATACAAAGAAGAAAGGACTGGAATCATACAGGGAGGAGAGGGGAAAGAAACAAACAGTTAGCTGAATGAAACCTACCAAAAGTACAGCTTAATAACATCAAATAAAGGGAATCAATAAGCCCGTATCGAATCCCTAATAACCCATCCCAGCATACAAACAATAACATACTCGCAATCATCATACCTAGTCCATAACATAAAACAGGCGCTAGGACTCATACTAGCACAAGCCTGGGTGGATCCTGAAACCTATAAGCACTGTATAGGCTAAGAATTCCAACCATGACAAGGACATATAGGTCACGACCGATAGCGACGGGCAAATCAGGAACCTCCCACCTGATATCCCAAACTCGCAGGAGCGGAGTAGACCGATTGACCGAATAAGCGTTAACTACTCCACGAGGAATAGTAATAATAAAATGTACCGATCAAATGACAGACATAAGACTTGAAAGCACTATCAAGCCAAGCGGGGTCTTGGACCCGACCAAGACCCCAAAATAAACAAAAATCCCCATAGTTGTTTTAACGGTAGGGGGATTAAATGAAAAGATTACATAACATCATGTACAACCAATATACTGGAAGCTCTACCAGTATATGTCCGAAGCGAAGAATTGGAGCCGACCAATTCTCAAATAAGAAAAGATAATGGGACACAGTTAGCGGGGTCTTGGATCCGACCAAGACCCAAAAATAAACACTAATCCCCATAGTCGTTCTAACGATAAGGGGATTTAAGGAAAAGAATATACAACGTCATTGTGATGTGTCGAATTTTGAAAACTCTTAGAAACTTTGGTTAAAGGAATTGTATCAAAGTCAACTTAATTAAAGTAGAAAGGGCTAGAGACAGGTAGATGATTATTTTTCATTTCATCTCTGAACGTCAAAAGGGAATTCGTTCTAGCCGACGTAACATGACCGAGTCAGATGCTATGGTACAAGAGAATGACATAAGACCCTTTCTCAAAATCGACCGGTTAAAGGGCAGCAGCTGGCTATAGATGATTGTTCAAAGTAATGATTAATTACGGCAAGATTAGTTGTTTAGTTGTCTTGTCAATCCAAAAATTCTACGGAACAGGTTTAGGATACAGTCTATTCCGATTGGTTAATATGGATTTATAGGCGTTACTCTGTAAGAAATTAAAGGTTTTACTTTAGGAAAATTCAGCAGTCCTTAATCTTTCGCGAGGAAAGTTAAACGATTCCGGGAGATCGTGTAAGACGTTATCTCGTGATTTGGCAGTAAAGCGAGAGTTTTGTCTCATCGAGTAGGCAAACTCTACATTCTGAATTCGTAAAAAGTACGTCTTCATTATAGAGTAAGGGGCCAGATAGTTATCTCAGTTAGCAGACGGACTATACGTGAGATTTATGGAAACGAATATAGAAACGGCAAAAGGTACGCAATCTTAGTTTCCCGATTTTAATATGTTATTTCATTTGTAGATCTATTTCAAATGTATTCTTGATATGATATATGTATGTATGATTTCATTTTGCAGGATTTTAGTGAAATGCTAGTCATGACATTTCATTCTTTGATTTTCTAATTATCAATTTATTTGGAGAATTGGCAAGATTGAATGTAATTAAAATTTCATTAGATTATTTGAAAAGATTGCATGTAATTGAATCTTGAATGCATAGGAGTGATTAGGAATTTAAATGAATTAAGCTTAAGGAATGATGGGTAATGTTTCATAGTTTATGGATTAACTCTGTTTAGAATGAATATCACCTAACATTACATGTATACCATATACTAGTTTGTAATATTTAATTGATCATTTAAGTGTATATCTATATGCTAGCTGTAATATTTAATTGGTCGAGTAAACTATTTTAGAATAGTTAGATCTGGAGGTCTAAGCCATATGTAACTTAACAGAGTAAGAAGTCGAGAGGGGTTACATACGGGTTCATACGGCTGAGTTGAATTTAATTGACCATCCCTAGCGTGACCCGAATTAAGGTCGGGACAAGCATTAACCGTTTATGTAAACATAGCAGTTAGGGAGCAATCAGTTACGGCGGCAGAATTTATGCCTTTTGTTTCTGAGCCGAATTAATGTAAAAATATAAATATACTTGGGAATGTGACCTATTGTCTATTGCGAGAAATTTTATTTATTGAAGGAAACAGCTTTCCTGGATTCACATGAGAAATCCCTGAACAATCACAGGACAATGAGAAGTTCTACGCAGAAATCTAAGTCCAGAGACGATTAAGTCAGAGTTCGACGGACAAGAGTCCAAGACGAAAAAGCTAGACAAAGATTGACAGAGCAGGGACGAACGGAAGTCTTGATGTCTGCATAAAATAGGTGATGAAGTCTCTCATCGTTGCACTCAAAGGTCACATCTCATTGGCAATGAAGATAGTAATTTAACGTTGAAAGTAATTTTACATTTTAAGAAATTTGTAGTCTTTTTATTTGAGTACATGTTAGTACCATTTTCCTTCTTTTTGTAACCAAGTCATTGATTTCTTTTCATTTAAAATTCTGTTGATCAACTGATTAAATTTTATATTTGTTCACTGAAAGGGGGCTCGTTGTGTTATTTCTTCAATATACTTATTCAGTGATCTGCATTCTTCTTTCTATCTATCCTCACTGGGTAAACTACACCGCGGAGGTCATTACCTAGCAACGAACCGTAGTGAAAGAGGTTGGTGTGGTTTGCACGCCGCCAATTTGTCACAGTCATGTATAACTAATATGCTGGATACTCCACCAGTATATGTCCGAAGCGGAGAATTGGATCCGACCAATTCTCAAACATGAAAAGGTCATGGGATAAAATCAGCACCTACTGCAACCAACGGAGGACGAAAGCTACCCACAACTAGAACAAGATGGCGGTATCAACACAACCCGAAGTCTCTACCACAAATCAACAGAGGGATGCTGCAGGACTGAATCGAAATTGTCCATACAAGGAAGCAAGTACCAACACTACCCGGAGGGTAGACTGAAAAGATTACAAACTTTCAATGCCAATAAAGAAAAGTACGTAAATTGCCTCCAAATTAAAAGGGATAATTAGTCAGCACCAGGTAATATCCAAGAAAACCCATCCCAATCCGCACACAAACAGACCTCACTTCAAAACAAATCAAGGGACTATGCAGAACTAACCACCTCCCCACTGCTGTCCCAAAACTCCAACCCTGGTACGGACAAACTATCAGCGATGAACAGTCTGGGCCGCGCGGCCAACTGTTCCAAAACAAAAAGCTTACAACCTATGTCTTCACTTTGGCTCTGAAGACCCACGGCCCAAACAAGATCCTTTAGCAAGGCGGTCAAAATTGCACAACCACACATCCCAAAGCAGTGATGAATGCTATAAGTAGGCGGCAAACGCCTAAAGATTGGTACATATTCGAACATTCAATTATTTATTCAAAATTCACAACTCAGGCTCATTAGATAAATTGCACAGGTGGCTCAAACAAAATTGATATAGGGACATCCGTAGGAAAAACTGTTTAAGATTTGACAAGTAAGCCACCTAACTGAAATAAAGTTAGTTGGACAAACTTGGGGGCTTTGGTGGGTGGGAGTAGCGACCCGGGTAGGAGAGTCGGTTGTGGTTCTGCCATTTTCTTCGAGCGACATATTTTAAATGTTAGAAAAGGTCTTTTAAGGGGTCAAAACAAAAGGGGCCAAACAGGAAGGCCTCGCGCCCTTCCATGCAGACCGCAGTCCAGGCCCGGGACTGTAAGCTCCCTCCATGGAAGAAACGCAGCCCAGCTCGGGGCATAAAAAAGTGTCAGCACTGGACACCGGTGAGCCCGGCCTCGGAAGAGGGAGAGGCCACTAGCCCTTTTTAGGGCTTACAGTCATAAAACACGAAAGTGTATACATGACTATAATTACATATGACCAATTAATCACCCCCAGGGAAGGAGTGTTTTCCGGAAAAGCCTCAATCCCTTCTCTGATGGGGGAAGGATCTAACCCAATTCTTCATTTTGTTAAAGAAGTTCAATCATTTCCCTAACTAGATCCTTTGGCCGGCATGCAAAACAAATAATCACACATCTAAGCGGTGCTAAAGAAAAATAGGTGGCTTACACCTAGCGGATTGGCAAGATTTAGACTTTATCAAGTACGCTCAGTACACAAAATTCCAATTAAAATCTATTCCAAAATCACAACTCAGGTACATTTGATCAATTTCAGAGGTGGCAAACACTCGATTGGTAATAGGTCATCCATAGTACAACTGGATATGAAGTGGTTCTGTAATAGGGGATCTTGGATGCTTGGAGACAAGAAGCCGTTTTGGGGATTTTGTCAGGAGAAAAGAGGAACAGTCAACTGAAGGAATGAAGGACAAAGCTTGCAAGAAATACATACAAAGTTTAGCTGGCTGGTGAAGTGGGTTTTCGGTTGGTGGCCTGGGATAGGTGGGGGTTGAACCTTGGATGGGTGGGCTGGGTTGGTCTGCCTTTGGTCTGGTTGGAATAATGATCACGGATAAGAAGTCTTTTAAGGTCCCTATTCCCAATAGGGTTCAGGAAAAGGCATGGCACTGAGGCCAAGTGCCCTCTTAGAGGAACTGCAGTCCAAGCGTGGGACTATAAGAAGTCGCATAAGCCATAGTGCAACAAGCGAATTAAATCCGATCCGATCCTTGTTTTGGAGGGGCACTGAGTGGCCGCGTGGTCGAAAGTGCTCTCCGTTACGAATCACTGCCACCTCTCCTCTGTCTGCGTTGGTTAGAGTCTAAGATTCGGCGAATGTGGATATATGAGAAAGCTTGCCAGTAGCTTCTGGTGGGTCGGTGTTTTTTTCCGGGGATTTCCCAATTTTTTCCACCACGTGAAGGCCCAGCTGGGGACCAAGCGCCTTCTTAAAGAAACTGCCGCCTATCCTGGAGCCGCAAACAGTCGCAGAATGCCAAGGAGAGCAATACACGACTATAATACCTAGTTAGTCTGTCAAGTTGGTTTTGATCTTGAAGATCTTTGAACAAACATGATCCTTTGGAAAGACGTTCAAAATTAAACAACCAATCTAAATTAAGCTCTGATACATATTATAACAGGTGGCATCCACTCGACCGATTGGGCAGTTTTTAGGCCCTTAAAAGCATACTAAGTACACAAAATTCCAACGTCATATATTCAAAATTAACAACTCTGCGATATTTGAACAATTGCTTAGGTGGCTAACGCAACATTGGCATAGGGACAACCGAGGGCATAACTGGTTTTAATTTGATCTGTTAGCCTGCCCGACTGAGATAAAGATAGGCTTTACTTTGGTGACTTGGTGGGGCAGGAGTTGGGGCTCGGGCGGGAGATCTGGTTGCGTGTCTGCCTCTATCTTCGGTTGGAATAACAGTCACGGACTTATGGTCATCTTAGGATCCTTGTTCCCAATAGGGTTAAAAAAAAGGTCTAGCTCCGAGGCAAAGTGCCCTCTTAAAGAGACTGCAGTCTAACACTGGAACTGTACAACATCTTGGCAAACACTGGCCCACCGGACAAACAAACAAAGCAAGGCAACGACTGACAAATTCTCTTCGTAAGAAGGTGGTTTTGTCGTAAGCTCCAAGCCACAAGACCCACAACTCTACACACTCTCCCCTCCTACTCTCATTCCCCTTTTTCACCTCCCTCTTTTTACACTCCCCTTTCTACTAACAAAAGGATCCAAAACAGGTGCTAGGGAAAACACACTAGCAAACACTTAGGTGGAATCCTGAAAGCAACAAGCCAGTGTTGCAAAAGACTTTCCACAAGCCCTCAAAGAAACTCTCCTTTCCACCCTCCCTCTTCTAACATCGCAACTAACAAGAGCCCAAAGAGGTGTTAGGTAAAACAAACTAGTAACATCTGGGTGGAATCCTGCGTACAACAAGCTTGTGTGATACAAACATTTTCTATTATTAGCCCTCCATTTCACTTCTGAGCCATCTTTAACTCCTACTAACACAAGGGGACTAAAACAGGTTCTATTGAAAACATACAGGCAAACAGCTGGTTGGAATCCTAGCAATAGCAAACCTGTGTTGTTGACAGATATTCCATCAAGAATTCCCTTCCTCACACTCCTCTCCCTTCTTTCCCCCACTAACTTATCTATACGAGAGGCATTTCTATTTGGCAATCAAATGCCTCATTCGATTACACCACTACATACGGAATCATTAATTCATTTTCCTACATCTTACTGTTTTCTAGAATTAAGTGAAACATGTTATACATTTTCAGGTCTTGGTATCTGAAAGAAAGTATTATAGTTGGATCAGTATGGAAGCTCTCCAGTAATCCAGCGGTGGTATCAAGGTCTCACAAAAACATGTGCAGTGTGCTGCTATAAGTGACCAAGATTAGCTCATATCAGCTCACTGATATACAGCATTTCAAAGACATAGCTTAGATCTTCATGAAAGAGATTCCTATCATTGTTCAATAAGGTGGAACCTTCCTGAAACTGTATTTCCCTATCACATTGTTGACTTTTGTAGATATCAACATTAAAATGGAATGCATATTTGCTACAAAACATGGTAGTTGTCCTATCAAAACTTTAAATTATAGTGGGCTTATAATTATACAAACAACTGTCCAAGTACCGGCAATAATAAATGTAGAAAATAGCACCTGTCATTGTTTCTTTGGTATGTACACCTATATGCATCTGGATGGGCATATTGCAATTTGCTGCCAAAATTACCGTAAGCTATCACGCTTTAGTACGCCTGAGATTATTGTTATCAGAAGTACAGACCAAAAATCACATTGGTTTTAAATACTATTCATTAATCAATTTTGCTACCTTAAATTTGTCAAATATAATGTTATAACTTGCATGAAAATTTATTTAAAAAAAAAATTAATTTTTAAAATTTAAATACATATTTCAATTTCCATTAAAATTAACTTGGAACATATTTTCAGACATACCTTATCACGTATTACCATTATGTCTTTACTGCATTTAAAACTTCCTATTATTAAGGAAGATATAGCAAATATACTTTTGGTTTCGTTAGAATAATTGGACCTCAAATTGTACAATATAAAACACCAGCACTACACACTTTCTGACAGCAGTCACATGTCTTGCTTGCAAGGAAATTTTAAAAGACTTCGTGTATAAAGTTGAAATAGTAGTATCATGCAAATATAAAAGTTAGACTACAAAATTGACCCTGTCAGGAATCAGGACACAATAATTCCAGTTCAATACCCACGAATGTATTCCCAGTCTATTTTTAAATCATTTGTTCCTATCTTCGTTTGGCGGTGATACAAGAGTTAGAGTTTAGCATTCTTATTAAAGATTTAAAGGCAATTGCTTCTTATTTAGAATGTTAGCTTATGGCATGGTTGTCCGTGTGCATTTCGGCGACAGTTCATGGTCATGATCCGGAAGCGACATCTGTGTTCCGTTGTATGGTGTTTTGTTTACAATTCAGCATCTATAAAAAAATGCAGATCAACCCTTGACAAGAACTTTACCGCAAAGTCATATTTGAAGGTATTTTAGATTAGCATATGATTTGTATTGATTGTCACACAGTGGCATGTTCAGTACTGAGAAACAAATGTAGAGACTATATAGTAAAATTAATTGTGGTCTATGGCCATACAACTACCTTGATCCTGTGGACTCTCCGCCATTAAAAACAACAATTAAGACTAACGATTCGTGACCCCATATTCACAGGTTTGCTGACACCCACATAATTTGTATAATTTTGACAAAGGAAGTACCCGTAGTACACAAAATTCCAACTACATAAAAATAAGATTAGGCAATCTTCAACTCAGAACTTAGGTCAATTGCAGAGGTGGCTTACACAATACTGGGGATAAGTAACGTCCATTAGAACAACTGGACATAATTTGACATCATTCTGAGAGGCAATTGAAACGTACGGATATCGTACATAACCGCGGTGTTTTTTTTTGTGGCATCGTTCGAAAAACACCGACCAATTAAAAAGTTCAGTCATTGAGCATAAACTAGTGGCAAAAGATGTAAAGTAGCGTAGGCGACTTTAATAATTGTCAGTTAGTCAGCACTACTCTAGATCAAACAGGCTCTGTAGGATTTGGGACATCAAAATAATTGAGCTTGCAAAACAAAATCTCACAATATACATTATATGACACTATAATAATAATACCTTATCTATCAACATTACCTCAATTTTTAAAAGAAAAGTTTGTCAATATTTTAATTAGTCCAATCACCATATTAAAATATTCATGTTTAATTTACAACTAAATATACATGCATGTAACTGTATAGTCAGCACTTTTTCTGGTACTTCCAATCAGGTGACCACTTGACAGTTTTCGCGAATCGTGATGGTGAGATCAGACGTCCGGGAACTTTGAAGTAATCCCATATTAGGTTGAGGTGAAAACTTGGTCTTTATCATTTATGCTGCAATAAACCTTAAGATTATCTACTGTTAAAATAATGTGATTCCAGACAAATATTGAATGATAACTATATTAGTACATTTTAAATTACAATTAAATGACCAAACTCTATAATTACTGTGTGAGACATGTAACAGTAAACATTGACCAACAAATGAGCTTCGTGGTGTGGAAAAATTAAAACATAGATAATATGGATGTGTCATTTTAGAGGAGATAGTTAAATCATTCTTTTGCAGTTAAGCAGAACTTATTTTACGCAAAATCTCGTTATATAAACCATTCAATATTGCTCAAATATGATTACACATACCGCATAGTAAAAACTGGAGGTGCCTCAAATACATACAGTGCCTCAAAACAAAGATGGCGGACATGGTAAAATACAACAAACATTGGATATGATAGCAATAATACAGAAAATCATTTGGCAAACATCGTACTTAACATAGCATCAAAATTGCCATCTATCTGTACATGAATTTGTTAGAATAACGTGTGTGTGTGCGTGTGTGTGTGTGTAATTTACAGCCTTCAAGTAATGTAAACAAATGTTGTGAAACTAAATGCTTGCGTTGCTTTAAATTTACTCACATGCCAAGAGAAGGCTACATATCAATAAATCACAACAGATCTCCCCAAGCAATAAATACTTTGAATTCATGTACATTTGGTACCAATACATAGGTTTTTTTTGCCACAGGAACCACATTAACACCATCATTCAGCACATTATAATTTAAACATGGTGGCGATTATAGTTGGTTGGTATAGAACCCTGGAAAACTCCGAGAATGACCTACCCATAAGAAAAACTAACGTGCTTTCTCACATACCCATATTAGTCAAGCCGAGAATCGAAATGATGCTGACATAGGTGAGATTTTGCCAGATGACTTTAAAGATGAACGCCTTAGAACACTACGCGGCTGATAGAAAGAGTGGAAAGAGATAAATCATCTTGTACTGAAATGTAAATTATATCATAATACTTGGGTAGTTTCGATCTATATGTGGTAATTACATAGATTTTTATAAACCTTTTTTTAAAACTGCTGTTTGTGGCCGGTCATATATTTTTTCAGAACAATCAAAAACTCCCCGGCCTGTATATTATATCTTTGAACACAACACGTAAAATCACGAGACAAGTCTTGTATCCTACAACTGTGTCCAATAATATACACAGTAATACTGTAATTTGCCTGTGATTAATTGGTATGTAATGACTTGGTATGGTAAGAAGTTTGCATATTAATAATCTTTGAAAATGTACTCTGTAAACATGTGATGTGGCAAATTAAATTTTGAAGCAGTATTTAAACTTAAGGTTGAATAATTTATGCATTGAAGTTAACAAAATCAAGCCAGAAAGGTCTTGAGAAAGTTAACTGATTATTTTCTATTTCATCTCTGGAACATGAATGGGTGTACATTTAAGCTTCCGTAGGATTGATTGCACGGGCAGTCATAGACGGTACAGTGACATAGGTGCATTAGAACTCCGATCGTAACGGTTCAAAAGGGGCGCACGTAAAAAAATTGATTTTTCAAAGGAAAGCTAATAGCAACATGTTCTTAGGCTGTCAAAATCTTATGAAAGACATGATTATGTAATTTAGAGAATTTTGTGAACAGTTATTTCCGATTGGTAATAAAAACTAAGGGTGTACCCTTGGGAAACCAGAATTTAGGAGACCGATTTGTTAGAACTCTTTAGTCAAGAATCTTGCTTCGAAGAAGTTAGACTGACACCGTGGGAACTACGTTTCCCTCGTTAACGAAGAAAGATCAGATAGCTTTCTTAAAAGAGAAGACAGACCATTGGCTAGGACAGGGTCAAAAAGCGTAGGATTTAACTCGTAAAATGATGTAAATTGAACACTGTGACTAAATTATATCAATGTTATCAGTTGGATTGAACATGTGGCCACGTATTAATTGAAAGTGAGATTTTGGTTATGCATTAATTCATTACATTTGTTTTAGTAATTCTGTTGCATTATTTAAAAGTGAAAGTTTGGTTATGGAGCCCCGAGTGGCCGAGTGGTCTAAAGCGCTGACCGTTACAGATCACTGCCATCTCACGTCTGTCTGCGTGAGTTCGAGTCCAGACTCGGCTAACGTGTGTAAATGAGAAAGCCTGCCAGTAGCTTCTCGTGGGTCGGTGGTTTTTCCCTGGGTTTTCCAGTGTTCTTCATCCACCATTAATACTGGCCACCATGTATAGCCTATCTTGTGCTGAAAAATGGCGTTAAACCCAACAACAACAACAAATTTTGGTTATCTACTAATTGATTATATTTATTTTTATTTATTGGTAAAGGGGGCTCGTAGTTGTTATTTCTTTCAATAGCCCATTTCATACCGAATTTAACCGAGTTGCTCCGTAATTATCCGAAAAACCTCCCAAGTCACTTTATACTCCAGCCAATCAAACGCTGGTGGGCATATGTACATAACAAAATGGCGTACATTGTTGTTTAGACGTATCAGATTGAAACAAATTAAGAAATTCCCGCTATCTGCCCGCTAAATGCCCAGGACTTCTGCAGCTTTACCGTCGAAAAATATTCCAGGTTTGTTATACTGCGTCTTAATGCGAACAAAAAAGGGATTAAATTTTTAACATCGACACCGTTTCCATACTCGCATGTACATGGTCCAGATGTAAACAGCTCATGGCTACATGGCTACTCTCTTGTATGGCTTTAAAATCCGCCTTGGTTTCCAGAAAATAAGACAGGATGGTTCATATATTACATTTCTTCAATATCTGTGGCATCATCTCTATTGAATAGGCATTTGTCAACTCGATAAACGAACTGAAGTAGTTGGAACAGTTGATGATAATGCTGATGCGTCCGCCTTGTTTTGACCACCAGCTATCGATTGGATATTGCGATCAGTTCACCACCCGCCACGTGATCAAAATTCCGAGCAAATTACGAAGTTCGCCGAAGTCTCCATGAAATGGTCTATAGCTTGCTCAGCTCTCTGTTAACGTTCCATCTATCCATCCTCACTGGACGATAACAACGTGGGAGATCATTCCCTAGTTAACAAACGCCACGTAACGGGGGAAGGAGAGGGATTTAAAACATTACATTAAACCACTCTTAATTAATTTGGCGTCGTTAGCTGGAGAATGGTCGCCACGGTGTTATTCTCCAGTGTGTACGGATAGATGAAACATTACAGATAGCTGAGCAAATTATCGAAAGAAATAAATAACAACGAGTCCCCTTTCAATAAATAAAAATTCAAAATTTTATTAATTAACATAAAATCAAAAGAAAATCACTTTCATTCAACAGATTTACTAAATTAAATTTACTAAGTTAATACATAACCAAATTTACTTTCCAATAATTAATGCATAGACAAATTTCACTTTACTAGCCATCTGATTTACAGTGACAGAATTTAGTAACGGTCAAGTTTTTATGATATTTACGAGTGTTGAGTTTTGAGTGCTATTCCCAAGCATAGAGAGCATCACCTGGCCTGTCTCCTGTTCGTCTTGTCTCCACGTCTAGTAGGTGTATTTTGGTTCTCTTTGACCCTTGACTATTCCGACCTTTTGTAGATGCGGACTTCCCCTTGACTCATCAGATTCTCTCTCTCTCTCTCTCTCTCTCTCTCTCTCTCTCTCTCTCTCTCTCTCTCTCTCTCTCTCTCTCTCTCTCTCTCTCTCAGTTTAAAACTGCTTCCTTAGTCAGGATAATGTGACTTATTGGGACATCGTGCTAGATGTCTTTGGCATGATGCCTCAGTGCTAGTCATCACTAAAAACTGCTACACTGCAGACATCGTAGCGATATGACTGAAAATTGTTAAAGCTACGTTAAAAATCATAATGATGGCCGAGCGCTAAGAGAGAGAGTACGACCCTCTGGGGTGGCATGGTTCGACATGGCAGTAGTAAACATAGGAAGACTACAGAGGTGGCACCCCAAACACGGAATGTTCTGAATGGTGGGAGGTTATCGGTCGGAAATCTAGTAGTAAGGGAAAACAAGGTTATCAGCACAAACCCTATTTTTACCCCTCCAAACAAATACAAACTATGTCCTAAACTATACCCCCACCCCTTTTTTTAACAAAAGTATTAGTAAGGTTTTCAGCTCACCCCTCTCTGTTATTACAGTGTTAGTGAATCCAGGTAGAGATGTGATCGATATCCATGTAAGCTAACACAAACTCTGTCATTATACCACAAAAGGTGGTAGCCTACCTACCCTGTCCTGTATTTTTACACAAATCCAGGTAATGGTATGATGCCACGTAATCGGTGAATCATCCACAAGGATGCGTCATATAGAGGTTATCGAATTTGCTAGGACCAATGAAATCTCATAATATTCACACGTGATCACCAGTGTATAAAAGATCTGTAGATTCTTAATTGCACAGCAGAGCCGGCCTTCACCAGGTAGACAGCTTTAACCCAAGCGGAAATTCGAGCGTATTGAGAAAGGTAAGTGATATTATTTTATACCTCATTACCAATGATTAATGTTTCAATTGTTGATATTAGAAATATTTCATTATCACGATTGTAGAGACTAAATTTTATTTTACCGCTCACACAGCGACGGGACTCGAATAATTCTTTTATTTGTGGTTTGTTTGGAGGATACTTTTTGTCGATAAAATATACCTTTGAACGATCGAGATCAATTGTGAGTTTAGTATATATTTGTTGGCTAATCGGACTGTGAAAGTTTTTAAATTCCGCTAGCAACTTTTGATACAATTGTTCGAGATAATTGAAATACTCGCTATTATCAGATCTGATGAGTGAAAGTTTTAGCTTGTCACGTGTTCGACTAAAACATGTACCTGATGTTTCATTATTAATTTCAACTGTCAATTGTTTGCCGTCCATCATTAGAGATTTGATTTTACTACTGTAGCTATTTGTCATTGTCAAATTTTCAAACATTATTTTATAAGTTTAGATAAAATTTTAGTCGGAAAAGATAATGTCATCATCATGACAATACCCAAGGGCAAGTGTATCTACACCATTTTCGCAATAACGTTTGTCATCAAAATTACACAATCCACGTTTGATAATGACATCTGTTTCAAGCTTATGATGATTAGTCCGAATTGCCATAGCTCTCATAAAACTTACACCGCCATCAAGCGCGTACTTGTAGTCATCAAATTTCATAAACTTTTTGACAAAATAACGAGGCAGACCTTTTGCTTTTTTCGTTATTTTATTATTGTCTAACAATACGGCATACATTTTCCTGCGAAATCCGATAAAATATTTGATAGCCCTCGATTTCATTTCATCTTTGAACTTACCAATAACTTTTTTTATTTGTGTCGTCATGAAATTTACTGTCACGTGGGTAATCGAAAAGATCAAACAGATGTCGATTATTGTACATGTCTTGATAGATGTCATTGCATTCGATTTCATAAACGAGTGAATCAGTATCAGTAAACAATAATCTACTGGCCGGCCATTGAATTTTAACAAAATTATGATGAAAATCGTACATCAGCCACTTTGATAAATCTAACACTGCAGCTCCAATGTAGATCGGCTTGTTTAGCTTTAGATTTCTTTTTCTTCTTTGTATTGCAACAAGGTTCTCATTAAAAATTTTCATGCTCACAAAATCCTCGTCTGACACAAGTTTGTTTCTGCGATTGACATCATTAACTAGCTCGATATTTACGCGTTTCGTAATATTCTCCATCGTCTTACCAAAACCGGCATTGTTCATTAGTTTGAAGAAGTTTTTCTCAAAATCAGTTTTTGCTGCAGCTCTTCTTAAAGTGTTGGAGTTAATATAACCTCTCATCCACGACGACTGATTAAATTTTAATACACGATGAACTTTTCACAGCACAAGGCCGGCATCGACTACTTGTTTTAAAACTTTGAAATGCAAAACATAATGACGTTTATTAAGCAAATTTTGTACTAGTTTCTTGACAATAGAATGTTGTCTTGGTGATGCTAACGCTTGTTGTTCTTTTGATAACAAACTATAATCTATAATCATCGATTCTGCGCAGAAAGGGTAATCGTTATGTAATTTGTGTAGCCAAGTTGGATAATCGAGATCAACTTTAACGAAATACGAAACATCTTCGGGTATCTTTTTTCTGTTTCAGATAGAAATCGATCAGCCGTGATCCAGTGAAATCCACCAAGAGGCATTGGTGCTATCATTGAACCACCATATAAGTTGTTACAATCTAGATAAATTATATACTTCGAAGGAAGCTCAGGATTATACTCATTCAAATATTTGTTGTTTGCTTCAGCATATTTCTTCGTTATCACGCTAATACGGCCACTGATACCTTTTTTGATAAAATTGAACATATCAACGTCAGTCAGTAATTCTAACCTTACCTTACTAAACTTTAGCAGAGCATCCCATGACAGCCCAGGGGCAGAATAATACCAACAAAGATCTAGTCCATAATTGTCTTTATTCACTTCACGAAAACTTTCAAAAACATCTGCTAATAATAACACGTCAGTTTTCAAATACAAATCATGATAATCACCAAAAGTCTCACAATCAAATTCTTTCCAGATATTTTATGCATACTTGTACTCATCATCGGTAATATGTTCAATTTTAAGTTGCGAGTAAAATTTGTCTTTGTCAGGTAAAGATGTTTCATCAAATTTACTCCAGTCGTCGAGATATTCGTACGGAAATACCACATTTTTAGCTAATAAATTAAATTTATCTCCAAAACAGTTTCGTAGGTTATCAAATTTACTACAACCTTTCATTAGCTCATCTAACGATGCTGGCATAAACTGCAGGCTGTCAATAAAACGCAATTTACCTAGCGTAACTGACATATACTTTTCAAAATTATTTGGAATGCATTTGATGACCTTATCGAGTTTTAGAGGAGCTTTTATATCAGGATCACCAAAAGCTTCTACTATAATGTGACTATCATATCCTCGAAAATTGTGAAGAATAATTGGAATAAAATCTGGAGCATGAAATTTTAAATTACACTGATCATGAGCCTCTCCACGGTACTGTCCGGTTAAATGGCAATGGTCATGTACTTTCTTGTCCCTGACGTTGTCAGTGTCAAAAGCTTTTTCACAAATATAACAAATTTCCGCCTGCTCGTAATCGGATTCTTGTTGAGGTGTTAATTTAATCATTGGAGTTACTTTTTTCAAGCGAGTAAATATATTATCAACTTCACTGATCAATTGCTTGAGAAGCCAGACAGCTGCATTTTTACCACGATATAATTTGATTGGTTTAGATAATCTCGAATCAGTATAACAAACTACCTTGTACGCTACTCCACACGGAACATGATTTTGAATTTTTCTTGTACTCGATTGATTAGGATTATTTTCTACGCCAAGTACAGGTTGAAGTAAACACTCAAAATCAGCGTATATGACGAAAGTAATTTTTAGTTTGTGATTATGATGGACAAACTGTATCACACTACCTTTTTTAGATGGCATTGTTATTCTTTGTACATCACTACAGTACTGCAAATGATTTTGTAATGTTTCATTGTTTATACAGCCATGCAAGCAGCGGTAACAAAAGAAAATTTTGTTGTTATTCTTTTTGCACTGTTTACCAACTAATCCATGAAAGTTTTTAATCCAAAAGTAATGATTTTTATGAAACAGTAAATTTATGGTTGATTGCGAAGCTTTTTCTGAAATATATCTCTGATATACGTTTTATTTTTCATCTAGTTCGAAACTGTTAATTGAAACATTGCTTTGCTTCTCAAATTTTGGTATTTGATTTTCTGCCACCGGAAAGTTAATATCTTTAAAATTTAATCTAGACACGTGACTGATATATTTTTCAACGCGATCAGCGTGTTTTTTTGGTGGTAGGTCAATATACGACCTACCACGTAATGCGTCATATTTCATCGTGTGAAACAAAATTTCTTTGATCATTTCAAACTTCCAACCCGAACCTAATTCGGTGAATTCCTCTATTTTTTCCAAATTTCTTCATGTACTTCATTAGCTAGTGATAAAAGATCAGTCCCAAGCAAAACACGTCTTGATTTTGTGTTCATATAAGGGTCTGCAATTTCCTTGTCAGTTGATTCTTTCGTTACAAGTAGCTTTGAAAATATAGCATGATATTGCACTAATAATCTTATACTTTTGTGTTTTACGAGCTCACTGTTTACAGTTGTCTGTAGCAAGTGGTAAAGATTTGTTGCAGTAAAATTGACTAGCACGATTTGTTTATCAAACCGAAAACTGTTGTCAAAACCTGCAAAAGCAGTCGCTCTTTTATCATGTTCTCACATAAGGCTTTTCTTGGCTATATCACGCAATTTCGACATTGCTATACTATAGTCTAATATCTAATTGATAATTTACCTCACACTGCGCATGCTCTAGGGTTCACAAACTATTAGAGATAACCAAAATCACTATAGTATAATGACAGCAAATCTGACAATCGCACGTGAGCAAGAGGTATATCACGTTCACCCAAAGTATAACTTATACGCTGGAAATGCATTAGGTTCAGTCATTAACATCAAAACTGGAATATCTGTTGGCAAATTAACGCCAGCGGGTTATCAGTTTAGTGTAAAGGGAGATAATACCGAGAGGATTACAATGGTTAGAAAAGATTTTATTTACACGTTGTTTTGCGATGACATTCCAGAGGGACAGCGTGTATATCATGTGAACGGCTCAGTCACTGAAGATAACATTGAAAACTTATCTTTACAAAACGAGTTTCAGCGGCATCCGGTCTTTGATTTATACGAGGCTAACGATTGCGGCATTATTAGAATCAAAAAGACTAAAACAGTTCTTGGTACTATGAGTAATACGGGATATACCAGTGTAACTGTTAGAAAAACATCGACAAATCAAGTTCGTTATTATGGTCATAGGTTTGTTTTCGAGGTGTTCAACAGACCTATACCCAATGATCTGGTTATTAATCATATTAATAACGTAAAGACTGACAATCAACTGTGGAATTTTGAGCTAGTGACGCAACAGAAAAATGTGAGAAAAGGACAAAATAGTAATGGTATGAATTTTAGATGCCCAATAAAACCTGTTGTTTCGTTAAACCTCGAAACGGACGAGGAGATTAAATTCAAATTAATTTTGGCTGCCGCAAAGCATTATAAGATAAATCCCATGAGAATAAAATTTGTAGCTGATGGAGTAATGAAATCAACTTTTTCAAGCGAATACGATGCCAGGATTGTTTTTAGATATGATGATTAAAAATATTTGATAGCTCGGTTTTAGTCAAACAATGATGCGTAAATGCTATAACATCATTATGATCAAATTTTAGCGTCGTTACTGCACTTTCATTAATTTAATTTTTTCTGCTTCTGTTAGCAATTTTTATGAGAATCACCTTGCATTACAATAACGTCAACAGAATATTCACTATACCCGAATTTTACCTCGTCAGTCATCTTACAATAACAAATTATATAAAAATATATTATAATAATGGCCTTGATGAAACGACTCGCTGAACCATACGAAGAATATACTAAATATGTCAGCGATAAGGTTGCCAGTGATAAGGTCACGCATAGTATTACATTTTCCAAAGATTTCGTAGACAAATCTGTTGTAAGATAATATTTTGTATAACAACGAATCTGATGATGATGGTGAAATAGTCACCGTTGCTGACAGATTTAATTACAGAAGACCAAAAACTGAACGATATAATGCCAAGTATCACATTGCTAAAAAAAAAAATAATGAAATTTAATTTTACCGTTGCCGAACAGCAAATATTTTGGCAGCTAATCAGACATTTCTTAAACATCAATATTTCAGGCCGACAGAAAAATATCAAATTCGATTTCATATTTGTCAAGATTTTTAATCTAATGACGATCTCTGACGATCGTAGACAATATCTAATATCGTTATGTAAACCAGTAAAATGCAAATCTGTCAAACAAAAGTATGAGGAAATTTATAATTGCATTATATCATAATTTCTTTGGTTGGGATCCAACTGTTAAATTTATCGCTATACCCACGCCATGTGACTAAACGTTTATCTTCTTTTTTCCTCATCACTTTTTCAATAACCAAAACATCCTGCTCAGTTTTCTGTAGTTCTTGTTCGTAAAAACAACCTATGATCTGGTATTGGTGTTTTACTTACAGCGGCGTGTAAAAAAGTAGAACCAAGACTTTTGATAAAAAAGCACGGATGTTTAACATCTATTAAAACTTACAAGAAACTACTTGATCAGATACGGTCTTTTCTACGAGGAGTAAAATATAATATGGATGATTTAATACGTGAATTTCGCATTATTGCCAATATGTTAACAGACATTCTACCAATGAGGGTTAGCAAGTATGAAAAAGATTATCAAAAGAAGTATGATATAACGTAAAATTTTATCTAAACTTAAGATATAATATCACTTACTCCTCGTTTTTCGTTCTAATGCGTAATTTAATTTCCGCCCTGCACATGTTAACTGGAAGCGCCACGCTCTACTCCGTAAAAAGAATCTACAGGTCTTTTACACACAGGTGATCACGTGTGAGGCAATAACATCCTTGTGTGACTAAAAGCTACCTGTAAACTGATACATAATTGCGGTATAAAATCCAGGTAAACCGATGACTAACAGCCACCTGTAAAATATAGAGAGGCTAAACTGATAGATCTATACTTGACATTATCTTTTCCGACTGAAATTTTATCTAAACTAAAGAAATAATGTTTGAAAAATTTAACAGTGACAAATAGCTACAGTAGTAAAATCAAATATCAACAATTGAAACATTATTCATTGGTAATGAGGTATAAAAAATATCACTTACCTTTCTCACTACGTTCGAATTTCCGCTTGGGTTAAAGCTGTCTACCTGATAAAGGCCGGCTCTACTGCGCAATTAAGAATCTACAGATCTTTTATACACTGGCGATCACGTTTGAATATTATGAGATTTCATTGGTCCTAGCAAATTCGATAACCTCTGTAGGACGCATCCTTGTGGATGATTCGCCGATCACGTGGTATCATACCACTACATGGATTTGTGTAAAAATACAGGACAGGGTAGGTAGGCTACCACCTTTTGTGGTATAATGACAGAGTTTGTGTTAGCTTACCTGGATATCGATCACATCTCTACCTGGATTCACTAACACTGTAATAACAGAGAGGGGGTGAGCTAAACACCTTACTAATACTTTTGTAAAAAAGGGGGTGGGGGTATAGTTTAGGACATAGTTTGTATTTGTTTGGAGGGGTAAAAAAAATAGGGTTTGAGCTGATAACCTTGTTTTCTCTTACTACTAATCTCAACCGAGAACATTTCCGTGGGTCGAGGAAGACTCAGGGGGCGGAGAAGGATACTACATGGAGGAAAAGTGAGCAGGTGTGTTACGGCTGCATCAGACCAGGCCATTTCGTTAAGGACTGTAGAAAGTATTGTCCGACAAAGATTAATTCGGTATCTGCGACTACTGTTAAGGAATCGAGAACAGTTGAGTCGACTAACATAGCTTTTTCTACCGTAAATAGTGAGAGGGCAACCTTATTGTATGATACTGGCTGTAGTTATCCAGCCTTGGTAGATAGTAGGTCAAGCCTGGAGATGATACAGGCGAGACGGTTGAAGTCCAGTTTGCGAGCAAATGCGGTATTTTGTATCGGTACGCCAGGAAAGGGAATCATACGTTTAAACAAGTTGTTGTAAAAAAGCGTAACGAGAGGAATTGCTTAGGTTGGTACATAACCAATCTTGGCAACCCAAACCCATCTATACTGTATTTAATGTTCACCCATTTCCAGGCTGGCTCTCATTTTCCCATACCATTAGTACAGTGCTCACCCTGTTACCTTCACTCATGTTTCTGGGATAATAAAAAAATAAAAAGATGGAATCCAGATAAGACTAAATGAACTCAGATGTAGACTGGGAGAGAAACAGCTGGAAACCAAGAGAGACACAAATGTATGTAAATGGTGACACAAATGCAAACCTAGAGAGACTTAAATGAAAATTCATATTAATCAGAAATATGGGTAACTCAAAGGTGAAATGAAATGTAGATAAATAGATTCAAACCTAGTATAATGAACCCAAATGGAGACCAAAGAAAAATTTACGGAATAAGATGTTTTTATGTTTTTTCAATTAGTCATTTGGTATCAAGGTCATTTTATCATTCTACTGTCTTCAAAATGTTTGGTTATAAATATTAGGCCAATTTATATTCACGTGTTTGATATTGCATTTGACATACATTGAAAACGTGATTAGTTAGGACGCTAATTGTGCTAGTTTTTGAGTGGTCGACATTTTTTTAAGGGGAAGTAGATGAACTCGTTTAGGGGTAGAATTTCAATTGAGCACTCACAGTTGAAATGTAAGGGATACTTGGGGGTGGGGTGGGGCAACACATGGTACCTTATCATGCCTCATAATTTAATATGAGGTTCTAGATATCCACAGTTCGAATTTCTCAGCAATATAACTTGCAGTTCTCATACCAAAGACAAATAAAAATGGCACTAACGCTGCATGGCTACGGTCAGCATTGAGGTTAGTGTAAGCTAGGACTGGTCGGCCTGTTGTCAGGATAACGTGACTGAGTGGGACATTATGCTACATGTCTGCGGCATGATCCCCAAAACATGACTATAAACTGCCACGCTGCAGACATCGTAACGATATGACTAAAACAAATGTTAAAGCTACGTTAAAAATCCAAATCACAAAAACACACACGACTTACAATTCCCCTCATCCCTCCCCCTTTTATTTTTATTACCCTGAATAAACAACTTTTTCCAAATTCTACAAGCGCGCTTTTGACGGCTAATATATTAACGTAGTTACGCTTTTCGTCTGCAAATAGGTTATAACGGCTGTTATTAAGTACGCTACGTAACATATATGGATCATTATGTCGGTTGATAGTGCATAGAAAGTATGAAAACAATATACAGGGAATTAAACAAAGGTAAGAAAGTTATAAAAATGTAGACAGGTATTTAGGAAAGCAAGAAGGCATCAGGTTTTTCAGTGCGAATGCAAACTGGCATTTTAAGTTTGCCTTACGTAATTGTGTGTACACGAGTGTGTACAGCAACTGATGTGTTTAGCAAAGTCAAAGGGACATAACTCTTAGCATAGAGATGTAATCTTATGTGCTCCACGCATCTCCCTGTGCAAACGTTGGCGGAAAACAACCTTTCGTATACATCGGAAAGCACGCGGTTAGATCTCCATAACCCTCTGCAGTTTTTTCTCATACAGACAGTCCCATAAGGCGAGTGGCAATGTTTTTTATTTGCCTCCTAAATGTCCTAATTGTCAACATCGACAGATCCGTCAGTACACATCTGAATCTCTCTCTCTCTCTCTCTCTCTCTCTCTCTCTCTCTCTCTCTCTCTCTCTCTCTCTCTCTCTCTCTCTCTCTCTGGCAGACATTTTTAGTTTTGAATTTCGATATTGAACATATAAAGCCACTTTTGTACGCTTGCAGTTCCATAGGGTTTACGGTTTTGTGAATTAATTAGAGTCAAAAGATCTCCTTGTCAGCCTCAATGAGTTTTACTTTCCGATTGAATATTTATTAAAAACGTTTTTTTATTGACAGTAGGGACTAGAGAGTATGAATTACGGTACGACCGAGTTAGCTGACTCTAAAAATCATGCACTGTGCACGCACGCTTCTATACTTGTTAAACGGTCCGACAGGTCACACTTACTTATCGATTGGGCCTGGACCTAATGAAAGGTTAAAATGCGAGAACATTGACATAACACATTGAAAGTATCATGTGTGGATTACATGTGAAGCGTCGAGCAGGTGGTGTTAAAATCTTTGACAGAATTGTAATTGATCATTGCTCTGTTTTTTAATGCATTTTGATTTATTCAGACTAATGTGAAAATAAGAGCTTTTTTCACACTTATTTCTTTTTTCTTTCATACATCTTCTAGTGTTTACTTTCTCCAGGATATGTTCTTTACTTCTTGTCCCTATTCTCCATTTAAAAAGCTCAACATTTAGTTGTTTAAAACATATATGCAGAAGACAAGACTAATATGGAAATTAAACGAAATGCAAGGTAGTCAGTGGAATGGAACCCCTACCCATGGCTACCTATGCACAGGGAATTACAAAAAGGTTTGATATTTTGGAAGAAAGGAATTACACAAAAAATGTTCATATTCCATAAATGAACCTGTTGCACATATAGCAACTCTCCTCCTCTATTTGTAACATCAAACAAGAGTAAATTAACACATACGTCCAAATCATTTCCTGTATTATCGGCTAATAAAAATGATTTAAGATCTTGTGATAAAACTTATTGACTCTTACATAACCAACCGACTAAGTTTCATGGGCTAGACATCGAATTTCTTGATCAGCATCATTGTCAAAAGCTCTGTATGATGTAGCTATAGTAACTGCACAAGATGGGTATAAATCAGGAATTTAAATCTCAACAGGATCGACGCTTTTTTTTCAAACAAGGCTTATCAGTTACCAGTGGATTAATCACATTATCTGCAGAGTAATGCTTGCCTAGTGATACCCTCAATGGGTAAAATGTCACTGATCTGATGGTCATCAAGATTTAGTCTTATGATAAATTTACAAAATGGAGAGGAACATGAACGAAGTCGCATTCTACCTCTGAATTAAAACACTTTCACAAGAAGAAGACTCCTAAGATAAAGGCAAAGTACCTGAAAATCAAAAGCTCTGAGAAGCTCCTTTATCCCTTAAAGTTTTAATAGCGATAGGCTTGGTAGAATCATTACTTGGTGATATAGATTCTTTTAAGATGAATTGTTCCTAATTCTCCATAAAACAATCAGACTAGGATTTGTTTAGCCCAACAAATGTAATGCTTTCAATACACGACTGACTTTAACCTCTTAAAAAAAGATCATTTGCAATAGTTTTTCATTTCTTCTACAGATTATACAGATCGGAAGGAAAACGTTTGATGCAATTAAATCTTAAGATGATTTTCTTTTGCAAAGAGGAAATGGATTTATTTTGACAGGGCGTTTGAAATAATGAATTATACATGCTTTAATAAAAAAGGTATTCGATTCCAGCGATGCCGTTGGTTATTATTAAATAGCGTAATATATTTAGGTTTGTTGTTTATGTTACGTATTCCATTATGTCCCGGGACCAATGAAGTACAACCACACTTTTAAATATCAATTACTTCTTCTAATTGACATTTTTAGAGATTTACGATAAATTGCTTGTTAACATAGCATGCAGCTTCCAGAAAATGGCGGTTATGTTGTTGTTGTGGGGTTTAACGCCATTTTTCAGCACACGATAGGCTATACATGGCGGCCAGTATTAATGGTGGAGGAAGAAACCGGGAAAGCACCGGAAAGAACCACCGACCCACGAGAAGCTACTGGCAAACTTTCTCACATATCCACATTCGCCGAATCTTAGACTCGAACCCACGCAGACAGAGGTGAGATGGCAGTGATCTGTAACGGACAGCGCTTTAGACCACTCGGCCACTCGGGGCCCCGAAAAATGGCGGTTAAATGTAGAAGCTCTAGAAATGAGTTAAAACAGAATAGATTTCATACATGTTTTAAATAATTCATTACCCCTAAAATAATTTTCATTTTCAGCTGTGGACTAATATATTTCCTTCTGATTCAAAATGTACAATATGAACCTTACTAAAATTATATACATACAAGTCTTTAAAACCCTACAGAAAATGCATAAATACAAGAATTTTTTGATTTAAAAATCCATGGAAAAGCATGGAATGTGTCTAAATTCAGACCTTCAAAAACCTAATGGAAAATGCATGTATAAATTTAAGTCTTTAGAAACCTTGTGGAAAATGCATGGAAAATGTATAAATTCAACTCTTTAAAAACCTATTTGAAAATGCATGGAATATGTATAAATGCAAGACTTTAAAAATGTTATGGAAAATGTACATACATGCATACACACAAGTCTGTTAAACCCTTGTAAAAATGAAAAAATACAACCTTTTTAAAGCCTTATAGAAACATGTATAAGCATAAGCCTTTTAAAACCGTATTGAAAATGCATCATTGCAAGTCTTTTAAATCCATAATGAAAATGAATAATAAAGTCTTTTCAAAGCCTACATAAAATATATAAATACAGTTCGTCTAAAACATTATGGAAAATGAATAAACACGATATCTTTTAGAACTTACAGAAATTTATGACACATACATACATACATACATACATACATACATACATACATACATACATACATACATACATACATACATACATACATACATACATACATACATACATACATACATACATAGATAGATAGATAGATAGATAGATAGATAGATAGATAGATAGATAGATAGATAGATAGATAGATAGATAGATAGATAGATAGATAGATAGATAGTTATGTATATGTGATTAAATTGCTTGTGTGTGAGGTTTAAGATTTTTTTATTTCATTTTTGTTTCATTGTATTTAATTGTAATATTTTTCTCGGATTTGGGATTCTATTTTTAGCAATGAGATGTAATTTTAGCACTTTGTTTCTTTAAGACGAAATGGTAATACGCGAGGGTTGGAATTTAGTTCGCCTTGTCTTCGTAACAAATTAACAGGAAGTTAAAATAATTGGTCAGCATCACGGACATACTTTCTCCGCGTATCTATGTTTGTAAACAACCTTTTCTATGATTGGTTTATAAGTCGGTCTGTACTGTGGACGTGACATAAATAGCGTAATAAGAGACCACATGACCAATCTCGCGAGATCTGAAGTGATGTTTTTGAGTGTAAATACGCATTCTTAATATTGATTTGGCCATAGTCATTCAAAACCTTGAAGAAACAATGTGTTGTTTTTAATTTGTTGCCATAATATTATATTCTTCGTCTGATTTTATGAATCAATAATTTATTTTCACGGACACTCAACAAGTTGACTTTCTTATGAACGAAATCTGAAATATATTCGAGGAAATTAATTCTGGAATTATTCGGAAACAAAGACTGTGATTCAAGTGAGGAATTTTTGTTATTCATATGTTGAATTACATTTGACGTCATCGCCTTCCATATTCATACGTCGTTGGGACTTGAACCTGGATTCTTATAGGACTATTTAGTGATGATAGGACTTGTGTTTTTATTCTTAGAATCATATTTGAATTATGTTCACTAACTGTAAATCCTATTTACAAATTTTTTCATTGTTGTCTAGGGAAATAAATTGTTTTGTTTAAATGTACAAAGCCTTTTGGCTTTCACTCATTTCTTTGTTACTGAGTACGAGCCCTTGTCACGTAATAAAGAAATTGGAAGCTCGTCCTAGGATATAGGAATTTGATTAAATATTTCAGAAATTTCGTTTTGAAATTTAAATTTCCTTTAGTTTCTAAATCCTAAGTGCTATTTTACATTTGTATTGAAATCTTCAGTGGAAACAGGCTTTCATTTACAATGTCATCATAAGTGGAAACATTTCTTTCTAATCCAACTGAACAGCAGTTGGATAGTCGTAAGAAAGATGAATCGCTTGACTTGCCAGAAAGAACGATCTTTCGGAAGCAATATCTTCCTTAACGAAACGAGAAATTAAAAATATTTTGATCCAACATTTTTTTGAAAAGCGTTTTGGATAAAAGTGTTTTGGCATCAGTCAGTAATTCTATGAATGACACTGACATTAAAGTAATGAAAATGAAAACGGAAATAGAGTTAAGAAGGATTGAGCTTCAGGAAATGGAGAAACAAATGCAGTTGCAAGAGAAGCAATTTCAGTTGCAATTTGAAAAAGAGGAGAAAGAGAGACAGGAGAGGGAGAAAGATAAACAATAACAATTCGAAAAAGAGGATAGAGACAGACAGATGCAATAACAAAGAGAGAAGAATGAAAGGGAATTTCAACTTAGAATGAAAGAACTAGATCTGGCAAGTGGCAAGCACGATTCCACTTTACATACAGATTCAAGTTTTGACATTTCACAAAAATATTAGGGCAGTTCCCTCTTTTAGTGAAAAAGAAGTGGACAAATATTGTATCTATTTTGAGAAGTTGCTGCAAAATTTGAAATGGCCAAGGAAGCATTGGATTCAAATTATTGCAATCTGTACTTTTCGGCACAGCCCCATATATATATATATATATATATATATATATATATATATATATATATATATATATATATATATATATATATATATATATATATATATATATATATATATATATATATATATGCATTCTTCTTTGTACAACAGAGTTCGGATTATGATTTGGTTAAGGAGTGCATATTAAGTGGTTATGCGTTAGTCCCTGAAGTTTATCGGCACAAATTCAGAAACTATAAAAAGAAGCTCGGCAGACTTATGTCGAATTTGCTAGAGACAAATAACAGTTATTTAAGAGATGGTTTTTAGCCATGAAAGTTGAACATGATTATGAAAGTCTTGAACAACTTGTGTTGCTTGAAGAGTTCAAAAACTTTGTTCCTAATGATATTAATAACTATCTTGAAGAGGATAAGATTGAAATCGTGGAATATGCTGCCGATGAGTAAGTACTCCATAACTCATAAAGTTCATGTTGTAGGCAAAACATTCTCTCAGCAGTCTACTATTCTGAAGGTATTTTAGCCTAATATGACTCAGTAAAATTCAATCTGGCACACATTTTATAAATCACGCCTCTGAGCGATTTGATTATAAATCCTTGTCTCTGCCTACTTGTAATTATTGCAAGAAACAAGTACACGTCATTTCTGATTATTCAAGTGGAAAATTAGGCATCAGAATTAAGATAAACCTATCCCAAATACTTTTAATTCTAAGAGGTCAAGGTCACGGTCATGTATTGAAAGCAATACAGCTGTTGGGTCTTATTAACCCCAGTTTGATTTTATTATGGAAAATTATGAACCATGCATGTCAAAGGGCTTTATATCACTCTTGGGTGATTCTGCCAATCCTATCCCGATTAAAAATTTAAGGGATACAGGAGCTTCTAAGAGTCTTTTCGTGTAAAATGTTTTGCCTTCTTCTGAGAAGTCATGTTCTAATGAGAGTGTTCTCATTCAGAGAGTAGAGTGCGGCTTTGTTAATGTTCCTCTCCATTCTGTACATTTGTCATCAGACTTAGTTTCAAGACGTGACAGTCGGCATAGTGTATAACCTACCCTTTGAGGCATATTCTTTTGTTGCTAGGCAACGACCTAGCTGGAGACAAGGTTGTAGTTAATCCACTTGTAACTAACAAGTCATTTTTGGATCAGAAACTTGATCCTATTGATAAAGAATACCCTGAGCTTTATCCAGCTTATGTAGTTATAAGAGTTATGTCAAAGAGAGCTCTTGAGAATGATTTTCATTAGGAAGAAATTCCTGTAGCTGACGTGTATTGATCAGGCTTCTGATGAGGTCATTTTCACTTCTAATTTGGATCAATCGGACGGTATTGATCACAGTGATCCTTTTTTTAAAATACTCTTTATCTTTTATCTAATCAGTGTGATAAACGACTTGTCCTCGAGCAGGAAAAAGATCCCGAGATCTCCTATTTGTTTCCGAGAGGCGTTAGTGAAACTGAAGCAATTGAAGTACCTGTATGTTACTTCATTAAAATGAAATTCGTATGAAAAAATGAAGACCTCTCGAGGTACCTGCTGATTGTAGTTCCAAAATCTTACAGACAGGAAATACTTAGTTTGGCCCATTAAACTCCTCTGGTTGGTCATTTAGGGATAAATAAAACTTATAACAAGATCTTAATTCACTTCTTTCGGCCAAAAATCAAAAGCGTTTGCAAATTTTGCAGATTTTGTCATACTTGTCAAATGGTAGTAAAACCCAACCAGAATATACCTAAGGCTCGTCAACAACCAATTCCTGCACTTGACGAACCGTTTAGCAGAATTATGGTAGATTGTGTTGGTTCCTTACCAAACACCAAGTCAGGCAACCAATATTTTGTTGACCATTATGTGTGCGTCAACAAAATTCCCAGAGGCAATTACTTTGAGGAATTCTATAGCAAAAGCTTTGATAAAGCTTTTACTCAATTTGGCCTTCCTATATCTATCCTATCAGGTCAAAGGTCAAAATTCCTGTCTGCACTTTTCCAGCATGTTAGGCTTGAATTTGGCGCTCTGATATTCAAGTCGAAAATGAAACTTTGGTTTCACAAAACTTTGCTTGAGAGAATATTTGATTTTTATGATAAGAGTTCATTTACTCTTGCTCAATCTTCAAAGTTTTCTTCAGGTTAGTTTTTACGGTCCTTACAAAGTAAAGAAGAAAATGAATGAGTTCAATTATGCTTATAGTATTCAGATCTAAATAAATTAATGGAGTACTAGCATAATGAAAGAGATAGCCAAGTTAATTATTATAATTAGTTTAGTGGTACTTGGGGATTTATGTGAAGAATAAAATTGGACACAGTTGAACTTAGAACAACAAATCTTCAAAATTCGGAAATTATGAAAGATCTGGACCAGAAACTTTCACATTTAAAGCAAGAAGAAAGACATTAACTTAAACAGTTATTTTATGAACTCTTGTTTCCGGATTTTCCTAAAGAGATTAATAAACTCATCTGTTGTATTTTATTTCTCCTATTTCTCCCAATTTTTTCTCCTCTTCCTCCCCGACCTTTCTCCTAATTCCTTCTCCTGCTCAACTTTCTCTATATTTCCTTCTCTTACTCCTCCAATTTTTCTACAAAACCTGCACTTCTGTCTACTTCGACTGTCTCGGTGACCCCATTCAGTGGCCTAGTGGTTAGAGCGTCCACCTTTGATGCGAGAGCTGTGGGTTTGATCCCTGGCCGACTCATACCAAAGATTTATAAAAATGGTACTATCAGCTGCTTCGCTTGGCGCACAGCATTAAGAGGTTAGTGTTAGGAATGGTGGACCTGGTGTCGTGATAACGTGACTGGGTGGGACACCATGCTACATGTCCATGGCATGATGCCCCAGTGATAGATATCACTATAAACTGCCACACTGTAGACATGGTAGCGATATGACTGAAAAAAAATGTTAAAGCTACGTTAAAACCACAACTCACACACACACACACACACACACACACACACACACACACACACACACACACACACACACTCGACTGTCTCGGCTGCAGTCTCAATTTTGTTTCCATCTCTTGAAGACTTGGGACCCAATGGAACCGAAAGTTTTTTGACTCCTAAAAGGCTTTCTTTTCGAAAGTTTGTCTTTCCTTATAATCTCTCTCTCTCTCTCTCTCTCTCTCTCTCTCTCTCTCTCTCTCTCTCTCTCTCTCTCTCTCTCTCTCTCTCTCTCTCTCTCTCTCTCTCTCTCTCATTTTTGCAGCCAGATTGAAGTGGCTTCTTTCTCGGAGTAAACCCTATCGATTTACAAAACTTCTAGGAGAATACTAAAGTACTCCTACGATTTTGGAAGGTATCATTCTGGTCTGAATTGTATTCACGCCGTCTATCTTAATTTTAATTGGAAATCACTGTAAATTGATACAATCAAACTTAGTTGACAATGCCCTTCTCGCTGTGTGTCAACGTGGGAGCGGAATAAAACACGCAACGTTCACCCCGAGGACTTTCTTTTGATCCTTGAACTAACCTTTAACATCTAGGTGCGATAAAAGCTAGCCTTTTTTAAATGACGCAGCCGGTCGCCTTTGCAAATTTAAGCTTCCGGTCTCTGGCTTGTCATGGTAACATTTCGTAAGAGTTCAAAACTAACCCCGCGGAGATCTCTATATTAAACACAAGACCATAGCAATATTCTCATGACTAGATTATATTTTATACATGACTTTAGTTACGTGTTAAGCAAACGTGACAAGCTAACAAAATTGAAATTATTCCGAAAATGTTTAACTTTGCTTAACGGTAGAGGCAGGGTTATTCCGCAAATTTATGCTTACAAGATAAAATCCGAAATATTCAGCGAATTATTGTTTTCATGAGAAAATCAGAGAATATTGAAATTTTTTAAATATTCTCAATGATAAACGTAAATATATTCCGAAACTTTTGATCATGAAATCCGAAGTATTCTGAAAACTGTTTTAATGATTAATCCGAAAATGTTAACAATGAGGCTCACAGAGGTCTGAGGGTAAAAGTTTTTTTAATTCTTCTAATACTAGAATACGAACAAAGCGAATATACTTTGTTGTCATTTTCAACTTGATTTTAACAGTCAATGGACAGAAACAGCTTTGGGTTCTTTTTGTTGACTTCACTTTACTGTGTTCTATGACTTCTAACTTCCAAATAACTAAAGCCATTGCAAACACAATACCTCCATAAGGAATAGTTTGTAAGGAATAACTGAGCTGACGTTACTGGCTCATTTTCATGCATAAGAACAATGTTAATGTGCCATTTTGTTGAGCAAATCATGCAAGATGATATGGGGAAAAGCAATTGGCTATCCTGGCTATTTAAAAATACCCCGCATATCTTAGGTATTGTTAAAAGAACTTTTAATTTTCAAAGGTAAATTGGAAAACAAAAACAAATAAAACACTGAGACAGAGGTAGTGTTTGTGTATTTGCAATTAATTCATTGCTCTTAAAGAAACTCTGGTAAAATTCGTTTTCTCTTTATTATAACTTCTAAAGTTCGCGTACCTTATACTATTTTCAAACGGATTTTTCTACCACATGAAGGCAGCCATTTTAGTGATCTGTGTGCTCAGATTTTTTACAATATCCATAAGTAAAATATGTAATAATATGTCAGCTAGAGTACAAAAGTAACATAAAGGGATGCCAACATTATTTCCACTATGCATGTTGCATATGCAAAAAAACAAAAGACAAAAACAAACTTCACTAACACCTGTCACTCTTTAAAAAGTGCGTAATATATGTCGATTTTAACATAAAATTTTGAGGTATTCAGAAAATTTGTTTTAAGGATAAATTCCGAAGTCATTTGATTCTTGTTAACTGAGTATAATCCGAAGTATTCCGTAAAGTTTTTTTCTAATGACAAAATCAGATAATATCGAAGATTCTTAAATGCACATAACGATAAACTCCGAACGAGAATGTGGAAAGAGGCATGAGTGGAGAATGAAGAGGGGAAGGAAGATGTCATACGTTATTTTAAGAACCATATGTATTTCTCCAAAACAAATATTGTACAAAAACAAACCTGGGCTCCAGCAGATTTTTATGTGCATGTCGCCATGGTTTGTTAACCACTTATGCTTTGTCTGACGCCTGCTTGTATTGTTTCACTTCCAATTTTTGTTTAAATTGCCCGGCACCTATAATTTTAGAGGCTTCTAGGATTGGCCACCATGTTGGATTATCCCTTGGTCCAATTTGCATCGTAGTATTTGTTGGGTAATTCCTGAAAAAAAAAATCCAAAATGCTGTCCTCCTTAAGAAATTTCAGTTATCCAGAATACATTGTGACAGGTTGTGTGCAAAATTTTCAGTCGCTCAACCCAGAGTATACCGGGTTCCATACAAAATATGTTAGCGGGCAAATTGCAAGTATATGAAATTGTATAGCATAGTACAAATACATTCTGCTAAGAAAAAGGTACCTTTTTATATCATCGCTGGGGTAAGGAATCGCGTCTTCCATTTGTTATATTTTCAAAAAAATTGGGACCCCCTTCCTTTTCTCTGTCGAATGACCGATAGTTTTAATTTCATATACGGGACAGACCAAAATAGTCGTTGGAGGGGTGCTGGGAATTTGTTCCCACAAACCCCAACCTCTTGGCACTCAAAGAGCTTAAATCTTGTTCTGTTTTATAAAAACACAAGAACATGAAATCCGTTAAATGTATTAATTGAATTTTGTCAAACTAGCCGGAATGTTTGGTTTATTTAATCAAAATTTCTGGGCTCACAAACGCAAGATTATAGTCCTATTTTGACCTGCTTCGAAATGTAATGCTCAAATTGATTTCAAATAATTATTTTTTGCAACTTTTTTTTAGTCAAGAAAAAAGATTTAGATACTTTATTGTTTATCTATCTGATATTTATTTTCTACATTGTACTGACTTTTCAAGTAGTATTTACTGCCACTGCAACAATAACTGACTTTCATAGAAAGTGTTTAGAAATTCAAATCCGATTCAAACATATCGCAGAATTGCGCTCGACTATAATCTGGGACCGGCAACATCGAGCATCGAGCCCAGAAGTAACACATAAATGTCTCACCCAAAATATCAACCTTCCAAATACTGCCTTAAAAATTTGCAACGGATAAAATTTTAAAAATACAATTTTAGAAAAATGATTAGTCACTCAACAAAAATGTCACTGACGTTCGCCGTCATCGAACCTCTTAGTCACGGAAACAGTATCTATGATGCGAAAATTTCAATAATCTAATTTTCCATCATCTTCCTTCTCTTTCAGCTGTCTCTCCTCCCACTACCCCCATCTTCTGTTCTGAGCCTAAATCATGTAGGGTCTAAACCAAGGGCCTCAAACTCGAACCACCGCGAGGGCTGTATAATGGCATTTTCGATGGCCCAAGGGTAGCACCACCTTCTTTATTATGACACATTGTGATGCCACTCAACGGGTTCCAGAATGTGGCTTGGCGGGTCGCGTGTTTCAGATCCCTGGCTTAAAACCTGAAAACGTGCAAAAAAAGCATAGTATTTTCAATCAAGCGAGTATGTGATATAGGTAGGTTGGTGCAATCAGATGCAAATGTTTTCCTTTTTGTCTGCCTTTCTTTCATATACAAGTAGCGGAGAAAGGAATTAAGATATTATTTAACTGATTTATTCAGGTTAAAGCAACATTTAATGGTGTGGGTGGTAGCACATACCGTTAAGGTGATTTCATGTAGTCAGAAATTTCGTCGTGCTTTATTGATAAAATTGCAGACTCCTGTGGTGGTAGTGACATTCTTGGCCGGAAATATTTTATTCTGCTTTTTATGTTAAAGTCGAATATTATTTGCTGAAAATATATATATATATATATATATATATATATATATATATATATATATATATATATATATATATATATATATATATATATATATATATATATATGAGAAACATGTACATATTGCCCGCCTGGAGGGGTAAATTGGTCTAGGTAAATGCGTGAAACTGCTGACTTTGGTTAAAACCAGTCTTGAGCGGACTTACGTGATATCAAAAACGCTGATATTTATATTCGTCACAGGTCAAGCAACCCAAAGAGAAAATGAATACATTTTGAAGTATAGTAAAATAATTTCAGGTGCATTCGATCTTAATAGATACAGTAAATCAACGCAATGTGGACAAGTATAGGCGATGTAGGTCTTCTGTCAATAATAGCACAATAAATATTTGTTCCGAAACACACAAGTATCGATCTGAAGTTAATATGGCCTCTTAAGCTGCAAATCGAAAGGGCAAAATGTTCAATTCCTATTTGATAAGAAAAATCAACAACATTTTAATAAATATATTCAGGCGTATACAATATAATTGTACACATTTAAATTTTGAATCAAAATGTAAAGTTGACTTACAAGTGAGCATTAACATCGATATAACAAATAATAGGGATCGAGAGTAAAATTGTACATGTTTACAACCTCCTTTAGCCGGCAGTCAGCAGCGGTTAGCTATTTTGCTATTAATAGCAAACAGCTGATCGCATGGCGTAACAAAACCTTGGTGACCTAGGCTCATAGGAAATCTAAAACTGCATTCAAAAAAACTTAGATCCGATAAAAGAAAAGAGGAAGTCTTTTACAGGTTACATGAAGGTAAGTGTTAATATTTAATACAGTGATTTTATATTGGAAATATTCACGTACTGGATTCATAATTGATGATTGACACAAAGCTACACAACGATAAAAAAAACACACCAGGCTGTTGCTCATTGCATGTATTTTGTGTGAAAAGGTGTGCCAATTTTATAGGTCTGGTGGTTATGTACATTACATAGGCTTAGCATTTAACTTTTATTTTCATGCCATCAATTTTAAAATCCAACAGGTTTTTTGACCAGGAAGCGATCCATCGCGGTCTATCATAGTGTTGAATTTGACCTCTATTGTTACGCATTTTGCCCCTTTCTTGTAGTAGATCTAAAACTAACGCCAGTCAAGTTTATTTTGTATTTGTTTAGAGTATTTTTTATGTTCATAATGACTACCGAGACTTGTTGTCATAGTTCTATTCCTTTAATCCATTATGTTTCTGCCTCGGCCTGAAGGATTTAGATTACCCCCAATGCGCCCTCAGTTTCGAGAACCAGTCTAGAACAGGGGTAAGCGTAAAATGGAAGATGTAAACAATTGTTCGAAGTTACACGCAAAGCGACAGCGTACAACATGGACTTTTTTTTTTTATAAACTTGAGGAAAATTACAAGTTTTAAGAAGAGTTCATCCGTAAAATAAGAAAGTCACCAAATTACTTAAGTAGTTCAATAGTTCAATTGTGAGAACTCTGCATCGTTAATATGTTGAGATTGTTGTGTGTTTTATAGGTTGTTTTTCTGTGTCTTAGCGGTACATTTAACACATTATTGCTATGCCATGCAGAGGTAATGGGAGTTATGTACCGTTCCGAGGACACATTGAAGTAACCATCTTGGGGGTGACCTGGACGGTTATCTAAAACGTGAACCTGGGATTGAGAGACCGACGCTCTTTAGACTGAGCTACCGTGGTTCCCACCTCCCAACTAGTTATTTTAGAGTCAATAGCTTACGTTTAAAAACAACACAATACATACATACATACATACATACATACATACATACATACATACATACATACATACATACATACATACATACATACATACATACATACATACATACATGTGTGTAAGTAATTTGGATTTTTTAACGTAGCTTTAAAACAAATTCAGTCATCGCTCTGATATCTGCAGTATGGAAGTGGATATTAGCAATGGGGCATAATGCCGCAGACATGTAGCATGACGTCCCACCCAGTTACATTATCCTGACTTTAAGCTGACATATCTAACACCAACTTCTTAATGATAATCGCTAAGAAGGCATCTGCTTGTACTATTTTATATAAGTATTTTATATGTCTCTGCCGGGGTTCGAATCGGCGATTTTCCTCATCCGAGCTCGACGTTCTAATCACTTGGCCACCGGAGCGGTTACATACATACATACATACATACATACATACATACATACATACATACATACATACATACATACATACATACATACATACATACATACATACATAAGACAACCCATTGTGCAGTTGTAGGGCGGATCTGGTGTGTTGAAAGATGGTCATGTTTAGACATACGTAGCGTTTAGTTCAAAATACATTCATACATTTATAATTGTAACTTGTCTCGACAAAACTAAAATTAAATTGAGGTTTTAATGACCTTTTATTCCTGAAATGGCTATGCTAATGTATAGACGAAAATATAACAGAACCTCAACAGAATTTGTGTTGGTTAATTCCTTACAGATAACGTCAAATCTGTTTTGATTCATACGCGTGAAAGAATTGAACAACGCTGCATTTGTTTTGAATTTACATTTCTTGCAATATCTCAGTCGTGTCCCCTTTAGTACTTTTCAGAAGTACCAACCGTATCATTGCTATATTTCTCAAATATGAAATGTATTTTGATTCTGCAGCTTAAATCTTTGAATGAAGACGATAACTTGAATCTGTATATATGCGCTTGAAATGCTTTAATAGTATATATATATATATATATATATACATATTTATATATATATATATATATATATATATATATATATATATATATATATATATATATATATATATATATATATACATATTTATATATGCATGCTTGGGATACTCCAATAGTTTATATATCCTTGGGATGCTTTGGGGGCGCTCACCAGCTACTATGTACATTTGAGAGAGTGACGTATATAAGGTGAAGTTGTTTGGATTAGACGCGTGCACAGTGGAGAGAATGTTGGCATACTTCTATGTTACTTTGATGTAATCTGGCTAACATTTCTTTAGATATTGTACTTACGGAAATTATACATGATCTAAGCATACTGCTAACTAAAATGACTTCTTTCTTATGCTAAAAAAAATCATCCTGAATAAATCTAAAGTAATTGGCATCTTTTAAAATTGTTATAGTGCATTTGCATTGATTCAGCTTCTGAAAGTGCAATGGATGAATTACTACATATATAAAAAATGTAAACATTATTGTTTTTTTAATACAATTTATCTTGAGGTCCAGGAAGTAAAACTGACCAAACGAAACTAGCTGTTCTTGAAATGTGGACATCTGGCGTAAGGCCAAGCTATTTAATATTTAACCCATATTACAAGCATCACTTATTCACCAAAATAAACTCATTAAAAAGTTCTTTGAATAATACCTAAAATATAAAAGGTCATTTTTAAATAGCCATTATAATCAGTGAGGACACTCGGTGAAATTCTTTATCTTTACAATTCTAACCCTATGCAAAATAGGAAACTGTAAAGTGTCACCTTAATGGTAATTATGTGCTTGGCATGCTTTAATAGTATATATATCCTTGGGATGCTTTAATGAATGGCATTAATATGGTTGGGATGCTTTAATGGTATCAGTATGCTTGGCATGCTTTAATGGTATAAATGTGTTTGGGATGCTTTAATGGTATTATTGTGCTTGGCATGCTTTAGTGGTATAAATGTGCTTGGAGTGCTTTAATGGTATAAATGTGCTTGGGGTGCTTTAATGGTATAAATGTGCTTGGGGTGCTTTAATGGTATAAATGTACTTGGGATGCTTTAATGGTATAAATGTGTTTGGGATCCTTTAATGGTATTACTGTGCTTGGCATGCTTTAATGGTATAAATGTACTTGAAATGCTTTAATGGCATTAATGTGCTTGGCATGCTTTAATGGTATAAATGTACTTGAAATGCTTTAATTGGATAAATGTGCTTGGGATCCTTTAATGGTATCAGTATGTTTGGCATACTTTAATGGTATAAATGTGCTTGGCATGCTTTAATGGTATAAATGTGCTTGGGGTGCTTTAATGATATAAATGTGCTTGGCATGCTTTAATGGTATTAATGTGCTTGGCATGCTTTAATGGTATAAATGTGCTTGGGGTGCTTTAATGATATAAATGTGCTTGGCATGCTTTAATGGTATTAATGTGCTTGGCATGCTTTAATGGTATAAATGTACTTGGGATGCTTTAATTGTATTAATGTGATTGGCATGCTTTAATGGTATTAATGTGCTTGGGATCCTTTAATGGTATGAGTGTGCTTGGGGTGCTTTAATGGTATAAATGTACTTGGGATGCTTTAATTGTATTAATGTGATTGGTATGCTTTAATGGTGTCAGTGTGCTTGGAATGCTTTAATGGTATGAGTGTGCTGGGATGTTTTAACAATATCAATGTGCTTGGGACGCTTTAATGGTATAAATGTGTATGGGGTGATTTAATGGTACTAATGTGCTTGGGATACTTTAATGGTATAAATGTACTTGGGATGCTTTAATGGTGTAAATGTGCTTGGGATGTTTTAATGGTGTAAATGTGCTTGGGATGTTTTAATGGCATAAATGTGCTTGAGTTGATTTAATGGTATCAATGTGCTTGAGTTGAGTTAATGGTATAAATGTGATTGAGTTGATTTAATGGTATAAATGTGATTGAGTTGATTTAATGGTATCAATGTGCTTGAGTTGATTTAGTGGCATAAATGTGCTTGAGTTGATTTAATGGTATAAATGTGATTGAGTTGATTTAGTGGTATCAATGTGCTTGAGTTGATTTAATGGCATAAATGTGCTTGAGTTGATTTAATGGTATAAATGTGCTTGAGTTGATTCAATGGTATAAATGGGCTTGCGTTGATTTAATGGTCTAAATGTGCTTGAGTTGATTTAATGGTATCAATGTGCTTGAGTTGATTTAATGGTATAAATGGGCTTGAGTTGATTTAATAAATGTGCTTGAGTTGATTTAATGGTATAATGGGCTTGAGTTGATTTAATAAATGTGCTTGAGTTGATTTAATGGTATAATGGGCTTGAGTTGATTTAATGGCATAAATGTGCTTGAGTTGATTTAATGGTATAAATGTGATTGAGTTGATTTAATGGTATAAATGGGCTTGATTTGATTTAATGGTCTAAATATGCTTGGGATGCTTTAATTGCAGCATTGTGCTTGGGTGTTTTAATCGAGCTAATATGCTTTTTATACTTTCATTGTATCAATATGCTTGTGATGCTTTAATGGCATCAGTGTGCTTGGGATACGTTAATAGTGTTTATGTTTTTTGGGATGACAATTTGCTTGGCATATTTTAATGGTATATATGTGCTTTGCGTGCTTTAATGGTATCAGTGTGCTTAGATGTTTTAATTGAGTTAATATGCTTTGGATGTTTTAACGGTATCAATAGGATACTTTAATGGAATCACTGTGTTTGGTATGTTTTAATGGTATCAATGTGCTTGGGATGTTTTAATGGTATCAATGTGCATAGAATGCTTAATGGTATCAATGTGCATAGGATGCTTAATGGTATCAATGTGCATAGAATGCTTAATGGTATCAATGTGCATAGAATGCTTAATGGTATCAATGTGTTTGGGATGCTTAATGGTATCAATGTGCATGGGATGCTTAATGGTATCAATGTGCATGGGATGCTTAATGGTATCAATGTGCATGGGATGCTTAATGGTTTCAATGTGCATGGGATGCTTAATGGTATCAATGTGTTTGGGATGCTTAATGGTATCATTGTGCATGGGATGTTTTAATGGTATCATTGTGCATGGAGTGTTTTAATGGTATCATTGTGCATGGAGTGTTTTAATGGTATCATTGTGCATGGAGTGTTTTAATGGTATCAATGTGCATGGGATGCTTAATGGTATCAATGTGCATAGAATGCTTAATGGGATCAATGTGCATGGGATGCTTAATGGTATCAATGTGCATGGGATGCTTAATGGTATCAATGTGCATGGGATGCTTAATGGTATCATTGTGCATGGGATGCTTAATGGTATCAATGTGCAATGGATGCTTAATGGTATCAATGTGCATGGGATGCTTAATGGTATCAATGTGCTTGGGATGTTTTAATGGTATCAATGTGCATGGGATGCTTAATGGTATCAATGTGTTTGGGATGTTTTAATGGTATCAATGTGCATAGGATGCTTAATGGTATCAATGTGCATGGGATGTTTTAATGGTATCAATGTGCATGGGATGTTTTAATGGTATCAATGTGCATGGGATGCTTAATGGTATAAATGTGCTTGGGATGCTTAATGTTATCAATGTGCATGGGATGCTTAATGGTATCAATGTGCATGGGATGCTTAATGGTATCAATGTGCATGGGATGCTTAATGGTATCAATGTGCATGGGATGTTTTAATGGTATAAATGTGCTTGGTATGTTTTAATGGTATAAATGTGCTTGGTATGTTTTAATGGTATCAATGTGCATGGGATGTTTTAATGGTATAAATGTGCATGGGATGTTTTAATGGTATCAATGTGCATGGGATGTTTTAATGGTATCAGTGTGCTTCGCATGCTTTAATATTATTATGTGCTTGGTAAGGTTTAATGGTATCAACGTGTGTGGAATGCCTTAATGGTATCAATATGCTTGGGATATTGTAATGGTATCAATGTGTTTTTTATACTTTAATGGTATCAGTGTGATTGGTAAACTTTAATCCTATCAATGTGAAACCTTAATGGTATCAGTGTGTTTGGATGTTTTAATAGAGTTAAGGTGCTGTGAATGTTTTAACGGTACAGGGTTGGTCCTGGCGTTTAAAAAGTTGTCACCCAAAAATTTGTCAACCGCAATATTTTGTCGCCAATTTTCAAAATGTGTCGCCAGAATAAATAGCGAATCTTTTTCCAAGTCTGTTAATGTAATATGCTATGAAAATTGAAAATTGAAAAACACGGGATAGTTACTACTTTATTGACAACAAGCAGTACAACTATAATATTACAAAATAAAGCATTACATGATGATGTCTATTTTGCACTATGAAAATGTTATAGAATGTCACATGATCCGTCGTGATTTTAGGGCTGCTCACATGTTGAATTCAGTTTCAATGTCTATTTCTTCGTATCTGTACATGCTGATTCTTATTAAATTCTCTAGAGTTGAAGATGCCGAGTTTATTTCTGATGTCAGTTTTATTGAGGTTCATCTTACTGAATCCATGTTCAGAGTATACAGTGCTGATATGTGACACCAGTAATCTCTAAGCCGGAGATTAATGGTATATATGTCCTTGTGATACTTTAATGGTACCTATGTCCTTGTGATACTTTAATGGACTATACATGCTTTTATCCGACTCCTAAGATGCTTCCTAAAACATAGAGTGAACATCTAAGAGTATAGATTTTGTTGACAGGCAGTGAGGTGCGACAAAAGATAAAATCTTATTTTGGGGTGCACCTGAAGCAATCAGTAAGGATTGAATTGCCTGCATTTCAGTGGTTTTAAGAAACTGGAGCTTGATCCTGGAACTTATATATATCCAATGGGCTTATTGTGTAGATAAATGACAATACGGCAGATAAATAAGAATTCTCAGAATGTAAAATTTATATTGTCGTACACCCTCTAAAATTGAATGGCACGAAGTTGGGGTAAAACTTGGATACCATTATGGATGACGTTTGCTCGAAAAACTCTATTAATATTTCTGAAAGACAGAAAGAAAATGTGCCCTTCAGAAAAAAAAACCCGTTGAAATATCATCCGAAACTTGTCATTATTGGCAGTGTCCACAGAGATACGCTTCCTGAAAGGCGACATAACGTGCGAAGTATAGCAGACTTGAGCCAGCTAACTTGGATCGCTTTTGCACGTTGACCTTCTACTATCACACTAGTTACATCCGAGTATACGAAACTTAATCGACATCTAAACATGCCATAATCTTATTAAAATCAAGATCTTTGCGATAATGGAGATGTGACAGATGCAATTACCAGGCTGTGTTCTTTGGACATTTCGATTCACCAGTCAAAATGAAGCTCACACATTTATAAAAGTGAAATCATTCATTCTTCGGAGATCGATTTTAAAGATAACTGTCCCTTACACGAAATGCAATGTTTAAATTATAGAAATACTAAACTACGTGGACAAGGGTTTCAAAAGGTCGGAGGAACATGAACTGTTAATTGATGTCTCGTAGATCTATTATACTAACGTAGATATTGACTTTAATTAGATTAAAAATAGCATTATGTAGGCCTCTACCACAAACGACAATGACGATGAAACAATACCGACTTACGCATCGGAAGACCTTGTACAAGGACGAAACGGACCCACTTCCAATGATTAATCATTCTGACTGCCTGTTGAAGGAAGAGCTACGAGTCACATCATTCACAACAATGGTTCTCTTAATGAGGTGGGTAAGAAAGGAAACGATGTTTTTCCTGAAAAAGTCCACTCCACTGGCCCAAAATTTTGACCTTCCAATGAGTGACATTTAACCCACCACACTCACTGACAAACATCCTGACACAGTCTCCAATAATGCTAAGTGGGTAAACAATAAAATAAAATATGAAATTAAAAGATGGAATTACAAACATTTCAGCAAGGATACAGAATAGTACGAACCCCGTGTGCAAATTAAAACAATTTAATCAATTACATAAAATGAAATTGAACTTAACATTTGAATGATTCACTTTACTTTAGAAATAGTTACAGAATTTATACGAAATTATATTAGCCGTTTTGTTACACTGATAAAACAAATTTCATTATATAATCGAATGACTGGTGCAACTGAAATTGCCCGCATGTCAGTGCCAACTGGTTGCTTCCGGTCTTTCCAAATCACTGATGATAGGTTGGCGTTGTCGTATCTCTCTCTCTCTCTCTCTCTCTCTCTCTCTCTCTCTCTCTCTCTCTCTCTCTCTCTCTCTCTCTCTCTCTCTCTCTCATCAACCGTATTGGTTGTAGATTGCTATCCGTTTTACTGTGCAGTACAGGTATGGAGCTCTTTTGGCTTTCAAATAAAATATGCTAACCAACCTAAATATATGTCAGACTTTGCCTTCTCATGGGATCAAACAATATTCGCGCTCACTTTACGTCAGATATCTCGTCATAATTCAACAGAACGTAGCTATGGTCAGTTCGCAACCTGATATACAATACTATATCATTTCTAGTATAATAAAGACATATTGATGTACGATTATTTTCTGAAGTCATGGTAAAGCGAAATATATGTTTGAAACTAATAAATGCAACAAATAATTATAATCGTACATCAGTGCATATTTTATCTGATTGAGATTATACACTTGTGCCAGCACGATAAGGTCTGACCCTCAATCTCAGGCTGCGATTCTCGTCCGTGTAGATACCCTGCCGTAATATATTGCTCGTTTTCTCCCGATATATGTTTTCTGTTCAGTTAGCCATCGTTGAAATTTCTGCATTGCACTTAAGTTACCGACTCTGAAATGCGCGAATTTTGCCTGCCAAGATAAGGTTACGCTGTCCTGCGTCTTATGGTACTTTCGTAGTGACACAATTTACATGACTCTACGACACATTTCTCCGTTAATTTGAGAACAGATGCAAATGCAAAGGTAAGCTTCTGTTAAAAATTTACTCGTACCAAATCTTGGAATCCTATGGCATGAAAGAATTACATATGCGTTTTCAAACATACACTCAATTTTTAAGTACAATATTCCTTATTTCCTGAGGGAAGAGTGACACACATTCACAGACACTCAAACACATGGAGTAAATTGATTGGCTCAACAGTTTCTATATATAGAAAAAATTGCAACACGGACCATTTCGATGCAGAAAAAATATAATGAATCGAATAAATGTATTTTATTTACATGCTGAAATGTAACTAATAACTTTTGAGCTAATCATTTTACGCTCAGGTGTTGTGTGTCCCTCCTCCCAGCGCTCTACATTCAAGAGGTGGCAAATATGGTTTGTTCGTCCGTCGTGTCGACGAAGACCACTTTAGTCATCCGTGAGTTGGAGGGGCTGGTTCTGTTCTGTGTGTGCGCAGGTGGCTGAATAGGCAAAACTTTGCACTGAAGGTTCGGTTGCAAAAGGGACACGGGTGAGTGGGACATCTCCAGGAGGGTTGCTGGCACGTGCTTTTCTGATTTGCCTCTTCATCTCTGCAGCTACTAACCTGCTAGATTCGCCCAGTTTGTAGCATTTGTGCAGATAGGAGCGCCAAGTGACTCGATCGCTACCTGTTTGCTCCCATGAGTCAGGGTTTATGTTGAACGCTTTCAAAGCATCTTTTAAATTGTCTTTGAAGCGTTTCTTCTGACCACAGTGGGATTGCTGTCCTTGCTGCAGCTCACCATAGAAGAGTCTCTTAGGCAGCCGGTGGTCTGGCATGCGTACAACATGTTCCCACCCCAGAATAGCTGAGACTGCATCAGGATGGTGTGAATGCTGGGGAGACCTGCTTGGGCGAGTACCTCGGTGTCTGCCATTTGATGTTGATTATTTTCCTGAGACTTGTGGTGTGAAAGTGGTTCAGCTTCCTGGCATGGCGTTGATACACCGACCACGTTTCGCATGCATAGTGTAATGTAGGGAGTACAACTGCCCTGTAGACCTTTAGTTTGGTAGTGATGTTGATGCCCCTTCTATTCAAGACATTCGCATACAATCTGCCAAAAGTTGCGCTGGCTCTGGCAATGCGGACGTTCACCTCGTAATGTACTGACGGGCTGAAAATTAAATGGATATTCGCAAACGCATGTATCAGGAGTAAAACAAGCCATAGACTGTGACCTTCGCGAACGTGAAGATCAAGGGTCAGATGCGGAAGTTGTCTTTAAGATAGTATAAAAGACTCAGTCCGGTGTCAAAAGAAAACACTTGGTTTGATATTTATTTTACTTCAGGCTATTGATTCTTTTTCATCATTTAACTTTCGTCAGACAGGTGCGGGGCAGATGCAAGAAGAGTGATTGACGCATTGGACTTCTCGGACAAAAGTATAAAAGTAACATTCTGCTAAGCTAGAAGGGAAGATGTGGATTTAATGAAGTTGTAGGTGCGCAATCGTTTCGTAAATTTTAAATTATGGACTCACTATGATCATTCGTTTCTTACAACAACGCTTCAGTTTATCGGTTCGCATACAACAACATCAAGCATACATATTAGGTTGGAGGTCCACAATTGATTAATTGATTAATGGTGAAAAGAATCTTTTGAGAGCATATCATATTTATAACCGTAAAAATTAGAGACAATACTCTATTGGTTTAGTTCGGTCCTTGTACAAACTTGACTTGGGTAGAGCCACTCGGTACTGAAAGCAGCATTGATTCTTTAGGTGTGAAATTTGCAACATATGTTGATCAAACTAATGTGGAGGCTCTGATAAGATTCTTACAGAAACCTGCATCCGCAACGGGTGTAAACTGAGTGTATGCTGGCAAATATACGTTTGATCATGGTCAAGTAAAAAGTTAATGTCATTTAAGTTTTCAAAGAATGGTGACTCCATAAGTTTAAAATATAATTTAAATAGTTACATGAGTCATTAAAACGCGTAAGTTAAAAAATAGAAACTCTTTCAGACGGAATTAGTTGTCTCTGTTAGGTATTTAACATTATTGGATATACTCTTCTGTGGACGACTATCTCACTATCTTTAGAATTTGTTATGACAACTATTTGGGTGCAAAGAACATTTGTAACGAATAAATGCTTTTATCAGATGAAATCAGATGTTTTCAATGAGCTCAGCGCACGTTTGTGGCTAACGCGCTCGATACAGTTTGTAGCTATTGTAAGAGGTCCTTTGCTATCCTACTTGAGTGTATACATGTCTATAGGGCACCATTCTTGAATACCAGTCTCATTTATCATGGAGTCAAGCAGGAATATTACTCAGACACAACCCTTATCAGTATTATGTTCTCTGACATGCTTGCCGATGCCTTCCGTAATTTAGATACTCTAATTAGCATTAGATGCCAGCCTTGTGACAAGCTGTTTTAATCTATAGGCTAAGGCTAAATTACAGAAATTGACAGTTAGTGATATCATAATTGCTAATGATTTGTAACCTGAATGCAAAATATGAGACTGATTGATATATAACACAATTTGGACAAGAATGTGACAGTTTTGGTCTCACAGTCAGTATCAAGAACGCCAAACATAGCGCCTACCATCATTGTTAATGGCCAAACCCTCCTGGCAGTTTATCATAGCAGCACATTGTCATGTGCAGTCCCCAGTGATGACTACTCCAACGCCACAATTGCTAAAGAAAGTGTGGCCTTTGGCAGACTACTTAAAAATGCACGGAGATGCAAAAGGATCAGTCGACAAACAAAACCTGAAATCTACAATGCCACTGTGTTTTCCGACACTGCTGTTCGCATTAGAATCATTGATGGTGTACAGACACCATTCCAACAAACGTATTCTTTTTCACGTGGGATGCTTGAGAAAAACGTATAAGATCGCAGGACGGGGTCCCAGAGACTATGGGTCTCACACGGTTAGAAGTTCCGAGCATCCACGCTGCTGAAGTAATCACAGGTGAGATGGGCACCATAATACCGGAAGAGTGACTACCAGGGAAGGTGTGAGGAGAAACGCTTCAAATATTCAGTTAAGTAATTTATGTGACTCTTCAACATCGACACTCAGTCTTGGGGAGTTTATACACAGGATCGATGTACCACGCGGATGCATATCCATAAAGGAGTACATAAAGGAGTACAGACTTTGGAAAGGAAAAGAATTGCAGAGTTGATTAATCAAATAAAAGCGGCATCTTGGGTCAGGTACGACACATAGTGCAAAGCGCCCATGCGAAAACGTAACGTTATGTATATAATTTTGTCGTTTACTACAAAGTTGTTTACTACAAGGATGACATTCGACAGAAACATGAAGCATTATATTGCTCAAAACTCATATTTGTTTACAGGTTAAATTATTACAATAAAAGTTATAAACTGTCTAATAAAAGAAAAGTATAACTTTAGATTGAGAGAAACTTATTTTTTCGCAAACATGGAACCATGAATAAAATAGTCAAAAGAGTATCTTTTTGAAAACGGGTATTGAGAGAATGAATGAATAATGAATATATATATATATATATATATATATATATATATATATATATATATATATATATATATATATATATATATATATATATATATAAACAAATTTCTCTGTAAACTACTGAATAATGCATTGTATTATTATATTGAATTTAAACATGGTGGAAATGTTCCTTTTTAAAGAAGATAAATGAGTATGAAATAAAAATTAATGTAAGGCAATTTCATTACACACTTTACCCATTGACTTGTATTAAAGGATCGATTGTGATGCAGTAACAATGAAACATTGAAGTAAAATTGTTATCCTTATTTCAATGACTTTATATATGCATGCTTTGAGTATTAGATACAGTTTCTTGGTTAGTATGTATCAGGGACAAATTGCTGGTACAACTGAGCTTTTTGTGCTCATATTAAAATACAAGCATTAATTAAACTTTAGGTACTTTATATCATATTTTTATGAACTGGCACAATAAAAAGAACCGGTTGTGTGACAGATGTAAGCTAGATCTGTTAGATGTGACCGACATCAATCAACTTTTGTCGGCAAGGTTGTCTGTCACGAGTCAGTTTTTATTTTAATTACGTATTCATAACACGTTCCATAATTTCATGGTTCATTACAGATATAAACTAATAATCCGCAGGCGTTAAACGCAGATCTTGGAAAACGGCATTTACGTGATATTAGGACAAAAACATTCTTTCAAATTTCTTCAACTCGTACATTTTGTATAAAGTAGTTGGTCCCGTTGTGGGATATAATATTAATATTCTTGAATGGAAACAACGAGGAAATTCTATCTTGTCACTAATTTCTATCTTACTATATACTAGGATCCGCAATTTTTAAAACAAAAAAAAAGCGCAAAAGAACCCCACAATTTTAACGGAGAAAATGGTGTGCTTTCTCGGGTAAGTTAGTTAAGCGTTTTACGGCAGAGCAACACAAGTAGGTATTTGAATGCCGAAGCAACTATAGTAAAGTGTTTTGTCCAAAGACACTGATAGCTGACTCGGGCTGATCAAATACTAAAATTCGAATCCGTACTCTTTTAGTCGCGGGTCTTGCACGCTAGACACTCAGCAACCGATCCCGTCTTCATTCATCACCTCGTACAAATTGGATGAGGGCGCATCGGATATATTTCACATACGTCAGATATATTTCAGATACGCAAATGTTAGGTGTCAGAATGGTTTGATGACAGATGTAAGGAAACAAAGTTAACAACACATAATTGCTTATCGGTATATGTTACTGTAATGTTCTAATGATGTTTATAATGTCGAGTTATCGCTCATAAAGAATAATCAGGCCCGTCTGGAAAATATTTAATCTAAAGCTTGTGTGTCCATATCAAGTCATACATGAATGTCTTAGTAACATTGTTACTCGAAATCTCGAGTATTATAAGAGATATGGGACACGATTTGAAAGTAAGAAAAAGAAATTGAAAGTTCCACTTCCGGAACATCTGTGTTTGCTTCATTGGGAAACTTGTCAAAGGTAATTTTTCATACTTACACGCATTATTTGCACATACTATTGTTGTAGTATGTTTAACGCCATTTTGAACACAATGATATTCTATTCATTGCATGAATTATAATAGGTGGAGGAAGAAACCGGGAAAGCCCCGGTAAGAACCACCGAAGAGGCTACTGGCAAAACTTCTCACTTACCCACATTAGCCGAATTCAAGACCCGAACCCACGTGGACAGGGGTAAGATGGTAGTGACTGGTAAAGGCTAGCACTCACTCGACCACCAGGGGCCCCAGGTGTGCCATTGTAACAGTGGTGTTATCATTTGCACTTAACCTGACAGGATTCCCACGTTACAAAAGTTCTTTTTTAATTTTCTTCTTTTAAGTTGTTGTTTTTGAAGGGGCAACTCTAACCTGTATTGGGGGACAATATTAGAAGCCTTAGGGATGTTTTGAGTATGTATATATATATATATATATATATATATATATATATATATATATATATATATATATATATATATATATATATATATATATATTACTGTATTCATTGTACCTCCGTTTTGTAGACTTTGGTTTTCAAGAAATTTACGTCATCTATACGCGAAGTTTGCCCTCAGTTATATTAGATTATGAAAGATTAGTCGACTTGTATCCAGATGGATTATTATTATTGTTATTATTATTATTATTATTATTATTATTATTATTATTATTATTATTATTATTATTATTGATCTGTAGTGATATACAGAATTGCGCATATCGTTAAAATGTAGCGCTCAAAATTGCACTACTTTGCATTGAAAAGGTGAAGGATGTTATGCAATGGAATCAATAATAGCAATAGATATTTTTTCAAAGATCAATCATTTAGGACAGTTTCGTTTAAAGTCAAGATATTTTGATCATCGAGAACACCAAGGCTTGGAATAAGCTTTCAAAAGTTTAAATGCATATATGTACGACATATTTTAAACTCGATGTATATTTTCTTGCTTAAATACGATGGTAATTTTTATGCTGTGAGTTACAAAAATACCCACAAATGCTGATTTTTTTGCGAATTTTCCTTGCACGGTCAATCTGCATTATTCGAGTCGAAAAATAGGTAGCGGTCAACATCACAACTTTTTGTGATGGAAGCAAAGACATGTACTATATTCTTCTTTTAAATAAAATATTGCATGTCTTTTATCAAGATGGGCAAAGATTGCGGCAGTGCTATTTGAAATTGTACTACCTCGAGGATTGCCATGAAACTTTAAACACACACACACACACACACACACACACATACACACATACACACAAATTCAATGTTCCAACCAAATCAGCTTAGAATTTATTGCATAGTACGTTTCAATTTTCGTGTATTACTTTTATTTTGTTTTGTCATTTCTGCTCATTAAAAAAAGCCTATAATACCCTGGCAGGTAACACTATTTATGAGTTGTCGACTTGTTCATGGGTCACATATCTGGTTATTTTGATACGGAAATTTTGTTCCAAACGTTATACCGTAGCTTCCTGTGCGATCTCATGTGTCACGTATGAAATATGTACATTGTATGTCTCTTTACTTTCTTCATTCTTCCTTCGATGGTGAGGTGACCGTTTCTCCTCCTTACCTGCATGATTCAAAACGGCACTGTTGCTTTGATCCCATGGGTCTTCAAATAGGTTCACAGATTTCGTACCTGTTATGCGCCTGTGCTAGATTAATGAAATTGGAACTTCTCAATTCTCAGGCCACCATAATCACCATCATTGGTGGTCTCCGCTGTGGTGGAATATCGATCTTTTAAATTTCTCGAGTTCTCGCTGGGTAGGAACATTCCAGAAAAGGTACCTCGTTTGTTTCTGCTCTCCGCGTTTTGAAATGTTTCTCTAGTTTAAACATTTTATCACCACTTGTTTATGACAAGGTTCTTGTTGACTGGTGACACTTAAACGGATTTTGAAAATTACCCAATGTTCTGCTTTCTTCCTTTATTCAGTTATATACTCTGTGAGAATTTCTATTTTGGGGGCATTCCAAAGTACATTTCCAGTTTCTTCCGAAAAGTGCTGTATTTCTCTCTAATCTGTAGACTTGAGGACAATTTGCATAGTTGGAGCCAAGCTGATAAATCACGCGACACTTTCCTTCTCAAGAATGAGTGTCAGAATGGTTCTAATTGGGGGTGAGGTATGCCTGTCAACTTCATCACAGATGATTTATGTTGGGTATATAACTGTACGCACCATGGTTTATACCATGAAATAGTAATTTGTAAAAAAAATACTTCATTTGATAAAGACCATGTCGTGAAGCTGAAAATTGGACGTGAAGAGAGACAATATCATTAGTACCTTACTATCATGTACGATATTAATTTTGATAAACTGCTCCTTAAGCTTGCTAAAATTTCGGTTAAAATTGACTTATCATAACGGCATTTAAATTTACACTAAAACGGGCATAATATAATGGTGGGAAATTCAATTACACGTCGTTTGACACCTAGAATTCCACTCTATAATAATAAACTAGATATACTAAATTGTACAACACCAGATTGCTATATGCTCCTTGGACCGATTTTTGGCAGTTTTTTTTTTTTAAATATCTTCCAAACGGTATAAGCTACTTTGATGAACTTGGTACCGTACACATCTGTATGTTTATCTTAGGAATGTATTTTAAAAAGTACATCTCAATTTTAATGCGATTGCCCTGAGCTAATCCACTTATACTGTACGTATCAAATCTGTCTTTGCCCGCCTTATCCAATTTGCTAATCTTCGTAGTTTTGTGTGCACATTCAAGTACGCTTTATATATATATATATATATATATATATATATATATATATATATATATATATATATATATATATATATATATATATATATATATATATATATATATATATATTGTGTGTGTGTCTTGTGAAATTGTTGGTTAGGTAACCTATCTCTTTTTTAACATATCGGTCAGTGCGGGGTCCTCTTACTGTGTTACGTTTTTCTTTACCTGAACACTAATTATGCAATGTACTTGACGGACCGGTTTCTTTATGGGGAAACATTGCTTTCTTCGCATACATTGTGAATTTGGTTTCGTGTGAATGATTGCAGTACTGGCGCGAATTGACGTAATTATTACATTAAATTACATCTCTGAAATGTAATTTTTTAGACTGGTATAGAGTACTGTGAAGTATGCGAGAGATTGTCATAAAATGACGTGTAACAGGACTTATGTCTTTTACTGAATAACGTAAATTATAATTTAAAAACAGACAGGCAGGAAATGTAACCTTTCGAAATATTTAACAATTTATGTTATGTCGTAAATCAACAGTATTGGCTTTCTTTTACGGAAATACGATGTAGTCTCTATGATTAGTTCATACTGAAAACAACATCACTTATCATCAAGCCAGAAACATCTAGTTCACAAATATAGCCATATCTGTAATTAGTACATAATAACAGCTGCAAAAGTAACACCAGTCTTACGTTAAGAAATTTGTCAGGGGCCAATTTAGGAAACTATCCCCTGTTACTTAAAACTGGGGGCAGTGGAGTTTATAATGGCAGTGGTTAAGATCGGTTTTGCTGTAGAGGAGATAAATGTATCGGTTCATTGTCTTATGCGTAGCTGTGTAATAGTAAATAAGGGAATAAGAATAGACTCGAGTTACTGATATCACAGACATGTGAACAGTAAGGCTTCCTTGAAATTTACGGCAATAGAAATATTAAAACAGCATGATTTATTTATGCTGGGCTTACCTTCCCTAAGCACACTTTTCCCCTATTATTCACCTGCGCCGAATCGATTACCTACTTGTTTATATCGCAATTATTTCTTCCTTAGCATAATGAGATCCTAGTTGAATGGACTTTCATACGGTGTAACCTCGCTAGCATAAAGAGATCTCGCCAAATGGAATGGTATGCTGTATAGTTTACGTAGCGTACGGAAAGATCCGTGCCGAATGGAATTGCGTGAGGTATAGTCTAGCTAGGATAAAGTGAGATCCTAGTAAAATGGGCTGCCGTGATGCATAGTCAAGCTAGCATAAAGACAGATCATAGCCGAATGGACGGAAATGTTTTATAGTCTAGCTAGCATAGAGAGATTCTAGCTGAATGGACTGGATGATTTATAGTCTAGATAGCATAAAGACAAATCATAGCCGAATGGACGGGCATGCTATCTAGTCCAGCTAGCATAGAGAGATTCTAGCTGAATGGACTGGATGATTGATAGTCTAACTAGCATAAAGACAGATCTTAGCCGAATGTTGTATAGTCTAGCTTGCAATGTGGCATATTGTTTGCAGTGTGGTGTGGGAATATTTCTTATTAGTAGTAATTATCATTGTCTAGGCAATTTACGAAATATGTTAAAAGTTATCATTGTTGAATCACTTTATAAATTTCGGGTTTTATTTGGTGTGGTGTTTTTCGGCACAGCAACATGTTATTAAATTTTAAGGAAACTTGAATGAACTGCCTTGTTTATGGGCAGCATATTATAACCGACGTGGACTGTGACTTATCTGAAGGCCTGGCATACTAACCACTGAACCATCGCATATCATGTTTCACTGCATACATATAAATAAATAAAGTTGCTTATAATTGTAACACTCACATCAGTATACGTGTATAAATGTGACTCGTATAACAATATTCATATCAGTGTGCCCCCTAACCTCTCTTATAATATGAATACGTAGTGTCTTTTCTGGCACTAGTTCTCTTTCATGTCTTTAAATTTTGCACATAAAATGAAAACGGTATAATGTTTTAAGATACGTAAAAGCATTTATTACTTTAACTTTATTTTTTATTAGCATGATTTTTGTTAAAAACATAGTGAGACGTATGTTTTCTAACTTTTCACGTGATTGAAAGGGTTATTCGTGGTCACGAGTTTCCGTTCTTTGAGTGTGTCCTTACACTGAAATCTTAATGGCTAATATATCAAAGGAAGCCGATAAAGGCGTTTACAATACAACAACTCCAAGTGGACTTGAGTTAACTCCTATGAGATCACTGAAATGCTGAAATTAAAACCAAGCGTTACAGTAGGTAGTGGTGGTCGAAAAATCTTGGATTTTGAAGTGTTGCATTAGCAGTTTTTCGTGGGGTTTTATGGGGGAGGGGGAGGGTCTTTTTTTGTCGTTGTTTTAGTCCAATTAATTATGCAAAAGTTATCAAGTCTTTTGCCGTAATTTACAGAGTTACGTCCCCATAACGATTTTACATTGGTATCTATGCGGGATGTTAGCACTTAGCATTCACATTTATTTTTATAAACGACTTAGAATGTATCCCGGTGGAATGTGAACACTACAGCAATCACATTTCGTTACAAACATTCGATTTCAACTGTTTCGGCTTAATTAATTTTAACGAGTTAAAGTTTTCATAGAAACTTCAATGCAGATTTTTAAAAAAAGATTTTCGACAGAGTTAAAGATCTTCAACAACTTGTAATAAACTTCAAGCTGGGCTATGAAAGTATTGAACTTTTCCAACAGATATATTAATACGGTTCTCATAAGCACGACCTCAGGAGGTGTGACATGAATGTCGCCATATTCCACAGAGTTATGAAACCATTATTGTCTTAGATAGCCATGCATTCCTTTCAACCACACACTTTGTTGATAATTTAAAACCAAATTCCATGAAATGCTTTATTTTATCAAGGACTCAAATCGGTTTGATGATCGGCGGATTTTGGCAATATTTACAAAGTTCTGAACCTTGATAGACTTACAAACTAGCTCTCACATATAGCAGTAAGATTAATCACCTTTGGTTTCAGGCTTTATATGATGAAGTTGTTATCGATTTCATTAAAGATTATAATCTATTGCCCATGATTGACTCGAAACTATATCTAGTTTCCGGTGCTTGAAGATTTCGATGATGGCGGTGAGGGACTTTGGCCGATGCTTTTGGCAACTTAATTTTTTGTTTGTTTGCTTTTAAATATTTTTTGTCGACAGCCAATTGCAGTCGACAAATTACAACTTCAAAGTAACATATATTTGTACATGTTCAAATTTATTTTAACCTTGGTAATGCCACTCTACAAAACTTTACGTGTACAGGCTTTACTAAAATGTGTACCACATGGAAATACATTTTTAAGTGCAAAAGTTGTGTACATGTATACTTTTTATGTACATGTCGATATTCTTGTAACTTTAAACGCAAACCAATTAACAACGTTCTTTTACAGTGGTATCCTGGAAAGAACAATACAACTTTTTGATAACTTGAAATAACGTTTCCTTTTACAATGGTATGCTGGAAAGAACAATGCAGCTTTCTGATAAGGACGCCCGCGCAAGCTCGCGCACGTGTAGATTTATTTTCAACGTAACTTTAACGATTTTCATTCATTTCGCTACGATGTTTACAGTGTGGCAACTTATAGTGGTGTCTAGCACTGGGGCATCATGCCGCAAACATGTAGCATGATATTTTACCCAGTGCCATTATTCTGATACCAGGCCGACCAGTCCCATCCCAACCCTCTTAATGCTGAGGGCCTGGCGCGGGAGCTGTTACTACCATTGTTACAAGTCTTTGGCATGACTAGGATGGGGTTCGAACCCGCGACCTCAAACGGACGCTCTAACCACTAGGCTACCCGAGCTGTGTGATAAGGACTTAACAGCTCTTGTTACTTTTGGTAGCAATCAAAAGTAACAAATAACCTTGTGGCGTACTGTGTCATAACTTTTGCGAGTTTGGCTTTACGGATCATGCCTCGATTTTGAATGTAGGGTATTTTTCCTCGGTCTGGGCATATAAATACCAGAAATGGTCTGAATAGAGTGGGTTTCTTTTTTTCTTGGGGGTGGGGAGGAAATCCGGCGAACCAAATAAATCATTTTGCCTTAAATTACTACATCAGATACATAATTTTGACTAGCAGAAACTGCCTTGTTGGTCCGAATGCTTATGTTGTACACCGTCACTAAGACGTAGTAGAAACATGGGTACATGTACAATTAATATATTGTTTGTTTTGTCGTTTGTCAATCTATATAGGTCATCGTACAGATTGGCATCATTTGTACAAACCCGGAGAACTGTCATACCATAGTGTTATGTTTTGTGCCATTGGATTGAAATTGCTTCAGTGGTGTTTGACAATAGTTGAAAATGGCATGTCCACGGCCTATGCTAGACTATATAGACGGTAAAAGCAAGACCAACTATATACCTCATTTGGCTTTGCAGTGAGATGATAAATATCGATGTACTTTTTGTCCAGCATCTCCGATGCAACTTCCCATAGCCAGCAGCAATGTGAGACAGCAATTTTTTTATGTTGATGTGCGTGTGCGTGTGTGTATGTGTATGACTAAATTAGAGTTGAAAATAGATAAGGAAATGTAAGTGAAGACAGTAATATAACTGGCAGGGTATCTACTGTATTAGACGGAGACGAAGTCATTATCGGTAATTGGATGTCTAAGTGTACATGTATAATGGGCCAACAATAATAGCTTACTTACATACACCATGTACTTGTTCTCAATTGAGCTCTGAAGTGTTACTTAGTCACATGATAGTATATCATACCTTCTTTATCATACTCAAATATTTGCGAAATAATATTTGGTAAAACATCTAGCCTCATTCAGCAGGTTGGCGGTTTCTTATAATATGACGTCAGGCGTTGTCAGTATAATTTAAGTGAGCCATGTTTGAATGCAAATCTTTGCTTAACTATGCTCATTAAGGGCCATAATGTAGCCAAGTCTTGCGTGGTGGGTGACGGTAATGAAGTAATGATCTTCACCAATGAACACACCAATGTGACCAGATGCGCTGATCCAGTAGTGGGAATTGGACCTGCACGCCATCTAGTTAAGAATCCAATTGGAATAATTGTTGCCTAGTTCAGTTGCAGCCATGCGAATAGTTGTAAATTTGATACCAAAGAGAGAAAATCTTAGCATATGCTTGACTCATAATCTGCTGTTTGATCCAAAAAAATATAATTTCCAGATTTACCTCAAGCTTTCTAGTAGTCAGTTTATTTGAGTTCTGTTTCCTTTTACTGAGTCAAGTTGACTTAAAACAAAAATGAAAGGATTAAGGGTCATAGAAGCACATAAATAACCAGAATCGTAATTTTGATAGAGTTTGGCAACTAATTACAGAGCAGACAACAGGCAGGTACAGATACTGTGGACTAGGTGATAACCTCCATCCGTGTTTTTAATGAAATTTCTTTACAGACTTGAATTGAAAATGTTTATAAAGTAATATTACCAATATCCGTAATGACATGGACAGACACCGACATTAGGCCAGGCTTAAGCCCTCCTCCCACCCACTCCTCATCTTCTTAGGCCGACACAATTGTTCCCCTCGTATGAGCAAAGGGCAAACTACGTGCGCTGAATACATGTAAACCCCACTATCAGCTGATCCACTATAAGGTCAAGTTTGAGATGCGTCAAAATCCAAGCAATCACAAGTCATGTACAGATCGGGCCCGCAGGTACTCTCTCTCTCTCTCTCTCTCTCTCTCTCTCTCTCTCTCTCTCTCTCTCTCTCTCTCTCTCTCTCTCTCTCTCTTCTCTCTCTCTCTCTTCTCTCTCTCTTCTCTCTCTCTCTTCTCTCTCTCTCTCTCTCTCTCTCTCTTTCTCTCTCTCTTCTCTCTCTCTCTCTCTCTCTCTCTCTCTCTCTCTCTCTCTCTCTCTCTCTCTCTCTCTCTCTCTCTCTCTCTCTCTCTCTCTCTCTCTCTCTCTCTCTCTCTCTCTCTCTCTCTCTCTCTCTCTCTCTCTCTCTCTCTCTCTCTCTCTCTCTCTCTCTCTGTGTTACCCTAAGTTAACGTGTATTAGACTAAAGCAACTGTAACGTTATTCATGCATACATTACATTCCTGTACATCTCATTACACACCATGAAGCAAATATAAAATATTAAATGTACAGGTAGGTACACGTGTACAAACTAACGTAATGCAATAGTTGTTATTGCTGTCCTGAGTATGGCTCTGTTGTTTAACAGCAATGTGTGTGTGTTTACATTCATATATATATATATATATATATATATATATATATATATATATATATATATATATATATATATATATATATATATATATATTCACATGTTCGTTTACGTTGCTTTTGTGGCATACTAATTTTGATATCAGATCTGGCAGTTCAAGTAGCATTCTAAAATAGACCAATATTTGCTAGCATTAGACTTACTGAGACATTGCTAGCGTTTTCTAGATTCAGCTATACCACTTAAATTAAAGCAATCAAAATATTGTCTTGTGAATTCTCCTACAACATGCAATTTCTACTTTCTTGGCCATGCATTTAACCCTTTGTTTTAACTTTAATCGATTCATCGTGGAACATGGAATACACGTACCATTTAGATTTGAAAAAAAATCGTCGTGGTGGACTATACGTTCTAAAACGGGCTATGCATATTCTATTGAACAAGGAGATCTGACAAGCCTGGCGTCGATATACAGTCATCATATTTTGCAATTTATAATATAGTTTTTAGATGTTCGTCTTTCTTTGGATTATTATGGTTACGTACAAACCTGTAGACTGGCAGGTAACTGTTGCAGTATCTCCAGTGCATAGCTCTGAAATGCGTCAGTGCAGTTAATGGAGTTTTCGTGTGTCGATTTATTCTAGTAGTTAAACTTGTCAAGGCGCCATTTTGCACCAATCTGACTTGGCGTATGTTGCTGAATCTATGCAAACAATTGCGTACTCTTAGACATATAGTATAGCTGATGCCAAGATGGAATTGAATTTCAAAACTGGCTTTCGAACAGTAGGTTTTTATATAATACGATCGGTTTTCTCAATTCTAGGCTTGGTATTTTTTATATTAACAAAAGCTGTTTTTAAATAGCTTTATTTCAAACTCTTACGGTTGGTATTTTACACGTACTGTTTGTGGGCCTTGTGATAAAGCAGACGAAGGCTTTAGGTATAGGTTTGTGTTGAAATCGGGTTCCGTGTACAATCCTTATAAGAATATTGATGACATTAATTTGTATGTATACTATATTCAAGAAGATGTGTAAAAGTTCAGCTTTAAGTAGTGTTTACTTTCACGCATTTGTCGTTGTAGATGCACAACACTGAATTAGACCAACAAGCTCCGTCTTTTTCTCACTTTTGTGGCTGCTAACTGAAATATCAAAAGAAAACAATTTGAATTTACTTGCTGGGCTAAACATTGAATATATCAAAATTTGGTTTTGAAATCCATTCACATCACAGGGATACAATTATTTAAATAGCGTACAAGAAAGTGTATATTATAAAAAGTAACCTGCATTTGTGTTTTGTTTGAAGTAAAATTAAAGACTTCATACAAAAACGGATCGACCTGATGGTCTCAACATAATATACATTTTATTCCCGCCGACTTCGAATAAACAGATATATAAGTTTTTGTCTCATTTTAATACATATGCTCTTGCGATAGAAAAAATGAATAGAAACAAAATATGTTTGGTGATTACTGAAGAAGTTGGGAATATCGATAAACATTTATTAATGGGAATAAAATTTTCCATTTAAAAGTAAGTTTATTTAATAAATATATGTCAATGGTGTTTTAACTCTATAAAAATAAACTTACTAAATCACTTAAAGGAACACATCTGTGTAAATTTTCAAAAATTTACCTTGCTATTGTTTGGTTTCGATTTAAAATGTCGAAATGTTTTAAAATGAAATCTGTATTCAATTTAACGAGGCTAAAAGTCGCGCACAGACGTACGTAGTTTTTTTTTCTAAAAATCTTATATGGAAAAATGATTACGCGTCATTTGATCAAGTGATAAATCAAAAGAGTAATATGGGGGCAGTGACCAGTTTTTGCGTACAAATTTAGTGTCGCATGCACCTGCCTAATATAAAAATTCATTAAAAATATTATTACATGAGTAAGGTCAAATTGGTCCATATATTTGAATAGGTAATATGAAGCACAATATAATCATATCACACACGTGACCTGACAAGCCTGCTGAAGTTCTTAGAATGAAATGTTTATGCACCCCAACTCCTATTGTATACATGCAGGTTTTGTATCCGGTGCTGTCAGTACAAACGCAAGCCATTTATGTGGGCGAGTGGGTGATAAGTTTGAAAAACATTGTATAGTAAATATTAGGGTCTCACTGGAAATTTTTTTGGCAAATTTTTATCAACGATGACCTGTTGCAGAAAAATGATTATACTATTACATTAAAGGTACAAATAAAAACTAGTTGCTTTTGTTTGAAAAGATACTTGTACGATTCCGACAGAGGTATTACGGTTAATTCCTTATGCAACTGGTGGCTTTTACACTGAACCGATACTACCACCATCCTTCTTTTTTACATTCATTTTTGACAGAAAAGTTTTTGAACATTTTTTTGAGACAAGGCGGCTCAAAGAATCATTATGTACATTATTCAACTTTAAAGTTCACCAGCGCTATAACAAATTAACATACCTTTCATCACCCCACAACCATGTAGATTTTTAGATATTTACCTCTGTAGCAGACACAAGTAAATACGTAAGCCAAGTCGGCTGGTCATTTGCAGCTCAAAGTTACGAAGTTGATCTCCAATGCTACTCTGTGACAGGTAGACACCAACAAGCCAACCCATTTTCAAGCCTATCTCAGTGTAAATGAAAACCACATTACATATTTAGATTGTGTGTGAATTTACAAATGCTAGGGTTGTGTTAATTAGGCTCGTGCCTTCTACCTTAAAAATTATTTTGGGGGAGGTGAAGTCAAAAAAAGAAACTGTCAAGTGAGACCTAATGAGCTTGATGCAGTTCATAAAAGTTGTCATCCAAGCCATTTTTGAGATATTTTACTTGCCTCGAACCCATGTGCCTACTGCTATGGGTGGCTAGCTCTGCTTCCTAGCCGACTATTGGTATTTCAATGGCTACATAATGCTCAGTGACTATGGTAGTTGGACATGCCTCACATCAAATTCAAGAACAACACAAGCCCGAAACGCTTAGTTCACAAGCCTATCCATCTCTTTAATTATTACCTAATAAAAGCTAAAAAATTCACACTATGCCCTTAACTTCTAAAATTTGCTAGAGGCCAATATTCAAAACTGGACCCTGCCACCTATAATGCGCAAACAGTGTGGACGCAGATGTCTATGCTTTCACGTTAAGTTATTTGCTGATAAGACTATGTACGGCTGGAAAAGTTGAATACATCGTAATATACTCTCCTTGAACTGAAGCAGTTTTTATATGCAGCATATAGAAGTAGTTCAGTAGTTATTGCAACTGATGTGTTGTGTAATGGGATCGTGGACATCATTTCAAAGAGTTATCGATTTAAATCTCTCTCTCTCTCTCTCTCTCTCTCTCTCTCTCTCTCTCTCTCTCTCTCTCTCTCTCTCTCTCTCTCTCTCTCTCTCTCTCTCTCTCTCTTTCTCTCGTCGCAAATCGCAAATTTATCCTTTTTGCAAGTATAAATGAATACCTATAGTAATTTTAACATGGATAAGCAAGTCGGATGGATGGGCAGACCTAGATGGACAAAGCAAGTTCCATACTCCGTCAACTTAATGGCAGGAAAGTATACAAGTTAATTACCGCGGCTTCCACTTTAAACATCGATTCAGATATTGCTGAACAAAAAAAAAAGCACTAATTAAACGTTTTTATTCATCCATTCGTTTTTATTCATCCATTCGAAGATTCTACATTCCACAATTTACAACATCTGGTCACGCTTCATCAGAAAAAATAATGATCCCATTAATTTGTATAAATATATTCACTACCACCGAGAATAAAATTGAGTTTTGATTTCTGTTGCGAATTCTTACCTTTATTTGCCTCGATACCCTGGATTTCCCGTCTACAATCTTGTCTTCTAGCAAGTGTATGCTAACATTATACACATATAAAATATTATACACATCGGAGTGAAATGAGCGACATTTCATATACCAAGGACAAATAAGTATACATTTTTTAATTGCCTAAAATGACATGATGAGATAGTGTATTTAAATCATAAATACAGCAACTGAATAGTAGATTTAGAGAGAACATCTCAAGTTTGATCTTATGAAAAGTCTGCTATGTTAAGTTTCATCGCAGCGTTAAGTTTTAACCAATTATTGTTAATTATAAAATTTTAAAATTTTTGCACACCATAAAAAAAAAATCCTACGCATTTAGTTCTCTACGTTGTTGGTATTTACGCAGTTTATTCATACAAAATAAATGTACTGGCATATCGAGGTTATTCGCTTCCATCGTCGGCTTCAACAGCTTTTTGCGGCATAAATTATGATATTTAAAGGCAACATAATCTGATCTTTAAATAGACGTAGTGAAAAACATCAGGAATCATTCCATTATGGGCTGTAATTTAATATAATTTATGGATGAAGCTATGGGGCTAAGTGCTTACATTGTACTTGTGGTAGCGAGTGTCAGGCATTGTAACAATGCATACTTAAAATGGATGTTTCTATGCCCTTCCAGCGTTATGTCAACGATTGTATTTCTTTCCTATTTCATATTTTGTCCAAACTTTACCTTGAACGTTTCGCCATCTTGACATCAATTGGTCCAAGAAGGCACCCCTTTCGCATATGGGGTATTTTCTTTTTTTTAAAAAAAATTTAAAATAAATTATCCTGAGCTTGATCTATTTGTAGTATTCCCAAGTGTGTATAGTCTTCTGCCAGTTTATTGACTTTCGGTCTAAAATTATTAATATATATATTTCAATTTTCATATTGTTCATGTAATACTCCATTTTAATGGACATCCCTTTATAAAAATGACACGAATGTAGTCATACAGGGTTTGGGTGATTAATTGCTCTGAGGAACGATTTCGGTTCTTATATCGAAAATATATGGAATATGGTAATTATGGTAATCTACCAATATTAGCATGTAATTTAAGACAATACGGCGATTCGTTCATGTGACATTGTACTAATTGTGTCTTTTCAGGGGCGCACTGGCATAACGGTATATTGTTACAAGCCATTCCCGCTAGAAGTCATACGTTTAACCCAAATTTCCAAAGACTTCTATACAAATTCAGTTGTTAGAAAGTCCGACGTGCCCATTCTATACTTAAATTTTACTCTAATCAATGCAATCCCACATTATTCACAACTTACCAAATATCTATCAACCGCATATCTGCAGTTTCTCTACATCAACTTTCCGTCCCGTCAGCGGTTCACAACGTAGAAACTCTACAACTATTCATAAGACAGGGTACAATTTTAACTACGCCACTTTAGGCTAATCGAAATATGGTTTCAAGGCACATCACGCCAGTAACACTGTATCTCATTTGGAACCATGGCGACATAAACGGTGTCTACCGAGTCCCTTCTTGTTTATTCCATTGTTTAATTTACCTGTTTCCTACCTTACATACTGCCACTTCTGTCACAACACCAATGTACACCATTAGATTTTATTAGGTACTAAATCAAAACAGGGTCACTCCTGTGGATTGGGTCTGAATTCGCTACTCATTGACATGGCATCATGGAAACTTACTAACACTTTCTCTTTGATGTTTGCTCCTAGTAATTGGCTAATCATTTCGGGCTAAGGAATATTTCCCATTGCACAAATTCCAATAATCGAAGAACAAATTACACAAACCTAAAAATTGCTTAAATGTAGCGCTATAACCAAATGCGCATCACTTTTATTTTATCACAATATCAAACTTAAATCGCAGAAGTCATATTGCGGGATTGAATTTTGAGAACTCTTTCCAAACCTGTTGAATATTATCTAACACGATATGCAATGCTGTATCTGTAAGCCTACTATAAATAAGATGATAGGAAATTCCAAAGATAAAAAATTAAGTAATTTAATAATTTCATAACAAATATAAAGGATGTTAGTAGAAAATGGTCTTGGTTTGAATTCTTTTGCCAAATAAGTTTGAAACAGATAAAGGTTGTCTATAAATTGGCGATGCACTTTACTCCAATGATATCGGCAGAAAATAATCTGCTTTTCTTGCTGTGCCCTAAAAGACCGAACGCTAACCAAATCATATTTATATCAGTTGAAACACACTCGTTTGGCCATTTCCATCACGTTGAGACGCAAAGACGCAGTTGTAGGACTACACAAAAATTTGATGGGTTTGGTGATTCGCTACATATATTGCTATTAAACAAAACCCACAATGTTGAGATTGTGGCTGGTTCCTTACGCTTTTACCGTTAGTTCTAGAAAAAAAGTAATTCCGTAGATATGATTGATGTTTACCTGTTAGATGTTTACATGTAACGTAGGAGTGATTTGCAAGTCGAAAAACTTATACGAGAGAGAGAGAGAGAGAGAGAGAGAGAGAGAGAGAGAGAGAGAGAGAGAGAGAGAGAGAGAGAGAGAGAGAGAGAGAGAGAGAGAGAGAGTCCGTAATTGAGAAAGTCTGCAGAGCTTTTAATTGCTCTAGATGATTTGTCAATTGGTTATAAAATGAAAATTTCATTGGTGCCACATTATAGATATTAGCAAACATGAGTGCTTAGTCAAGAACCCTGTCGTTATGGCAGACACAGTTGCCATCTTGACAGTTGTTTTATCCTTAATACCAGCAGGGGAATTTACTAAAAGACTTTTTATGCCGTCTACTTGTTGCTATATTAAAGTGGGTCAAATCCTACCTCCATTGTGGTTGTCACAGGAGCCATCTTGAAAATTGGAGTTTAAATAATTGTTTTTATTCTATGGCATGTTTCTTGACCAAGCGATGGCTGGCTGGCTCTCAGAGTAATAAAGCTACCTTCAGAATACTGTGTCTAGTATTAGAGGGTACGGCCATGCGTCTGATTAGAAAATAACTTCTGAATATGAACTCTAGTTCAAGGCCGCATACCGTGGGACCCATTGGTCAATGATCACCAAAAGACCAACCCTACTAGTTCCTAAAGAGGAGGGCTGTTAGAGCTAGTTCGGGCAGATACTATGCTGTTCATGGTATTCTTTTGTACACGGGATTGTGGGCGGTACATGTCAAGGTTATCACAAATGGCATTGGCTACATACACGATAATTTAATCAGAATTAGAGGTGTGCCTGTTGGCCCTGGATGATTGGCTGGAATGTTTTACTCCACGTTCAACACATTATATGCCCACGTAATGGGTTTTACATGTTCTTTCCCAAGAGATAGTGCGATAGCCCGGGCTTGTCTTCGTGGGTATCGAACCCGCGATCTTTGGCTTACGAGTGCTACGTTTTGCCAGCTGAACTCCTGCGGCTTCTGTATCTGTAGACATCGAAGAGAATAGAGCTGATATATTGTTTATTTCTGCTTATTTAACAATGTATACGCTATATAAACGTCGTTTGGTTAATATATAGGACGTGTTATTTAAAGGAAATCTAATCTGCATCTTATTAATGACCGCAGGGTCATGACAAGACATGTTCAAGTTATGTGGACTTTACATAGATCATAGATTTACAATACGCTTATACACAAGTCAAGGCTGATATAGATGACCTTCACATCTAATGTTTGATAATGTAACAATATATAAGAATCATTTATTTTATGGAGCTGCTTTGGCTCAGTGTTTAGCGTGCCGGGTTCACCAACGAAAGGATGCGGGATAAAATCCTACCATCAGACTACTCTAGGTATAAATGTATCTCACAGGGCAAGGATTTTTACTCCATTTACCTCGGAGCCAAAATAACATATTTGTGTTGCTCGTCCGTGAAACATCAAAAATAAAACCATCATTGTATTTTTCTTTGGGTTTATTTTCGACATCCGCTATAGTAAAAAGATACGAGTATAAAAAATATTACTTACGTATTTGAGGACTAGAAAATAACGTACGTAGTGTTGCCACTTTAATTACATTTGATTTATAAAAACTACATAATGATGGGACTCATTTACAGTCATGACAACGAATTTTGCAGGATTGCGAATTCAACAGTTATATTGAAGGTTCTTTCACTTTGATCATAAAATCATAATTTTTTAAAGACTTGAAATAACAACAATAAAACAATGTCTCTATTTTTCAATTACAACTCGGATATGCTCTCAAAATAATCTTTTTACTAAAATCTAATATTCATTATCAACTATTCCTGGCCAGCTAAACACACTATTTTATCTTCACCCATGTCCAGACTGGTTCCCAGTTTTCCATACCATTAGAACCGTATGTCCTTCTCTTCCCTCTGTCCTTCCCCTGACCCCCATTGCTGTGACGTGTTTTAGCAAACAACTCACCGCTCCGGTGGCATAGTAGTTAGAGCGTTACCTCGGAAGCTGGCGGTCGTGGGTCCGAATCTCGACCAAATCATACTAAAGACTTATACAAAATGGTACTAACAACTGCCTCGTTATGCTCTCAGCATCAAGAGCTAGTGTTAGGACTAGCCTGGTGTCAGGATAATCTACGCGACCGGGCGGGACATTATGCTAAATGTTTGCGGCATGATGTCCCACTGCCATACATTCCTATAAACTGCCACACTGCATACACATTGTAGCGACATGACTGCAACATTGTTAAAGCTATGTTGAAAATCCAAATCACACACACACATGCACACGCACACACACGTGAAAGAAGGATAAATTGGTTGATGCCAGAAAAATACATACGTTTGTGTTTATTTATCAGCAAGATCTGGAATATTGTATTTATCATTATTACTTATAGTACATGTTTGTAGCCTATTTAAGTTGTATGGTGTTGAATTGGTGAAGAATAAAATGTCCCTTGCTCTAATTGACCAGGGTATTAATCTCGTTCTAATCTAGTTTTTACGAAGTATCAGTGAATTACACGTAATTTGACCAGAACGGGCTACAACAATACGATTAATTCCTATGATTGATTTCTTCCTTCGTGCACAATAATGCCTGATTACTACGTAATAGATGTCATCTTTGGTTGGCGGATTTATTATCGACTTCAGGGACGAAGCTGTAGTACGTAATTCTTCTCCGTACGCGAGAAGACCCCAAGTGGCCGAGTGGTCTAAAGCGATGACCGTTAAGGATCACTACCATCTCTGTCTGCGTGAGTTCGAGTGGGTAAGTGAGAAAGCCTGCCAGTAGCTTCTCGTGGGTCGGTGGTTCATCCCGGGGTTTTCCAGGGGTTTTTCCTCCACCATTAATGCTGGCCGCCATGTATAGCCTATCTTGTGCGGAAAAATGGCGTTAAACCCTATAACAACAATAACAAATCTCAGTACGCGACATTAATTGCTTTTTTCTCTCGGATTTATTTATGAGTCCATTGACATAACTGTATGATTTTAGCCTTCTTAGTACGTACGTAACGCTTTGAGTTTGGGGATTACTGACAAGTTCAGTGGTAAGTCTGTGGAGGCGTCAGGTGTGCATGCGAAATGGGTTGGCTTTGGGGAAGGGGGACATCAAGGTGTGTAGAGGAAGTGGGTTGGGTTAGAGGGAGGTGTTAAGTTTCTGTGATTTGCGTTTCTTAAGATACATATTTTGTTTTATTTGCGGTGGCTCTTAAATATGCGGAATAAAGTTCAAAACTTTGTTGGTGATTTGTGTAATTGTTTGGAAATGAGTCAATTAAATGGTCACATGGAGGGAAGTGAATAATACGGTCACATGAAAAACAAGCTTGTTGCTATGGTGAGTAAAGCATTTAAGTTTTTTTCTCCATGACATTCTTATAGAATGACGAAACAACACCAGCCTTATTGTACGTGATAATTATGAAACAGCATATAGTTTTTGGTAAGTGATAAAAAAATGAAACAGCAGGTACGATATGTTATATTATAGTATAACGAAATGATTGATGTACGTTGGTGTATATCATAGAATAATGAAACATCATATACGATATGGTATGTGGTAAATAATGAAAAAGCGTGTTCGTTATGGTTTGCTATAAAATAATGAAGCAGTAAGTTCGTTATGATATGTGATACAATAATGAAACATGTACGTTATGGTGTGATAAAATAATGAAGCCACGTGTAAGTTATGGTATGCTATAAAATAATTAAACAGTTCGTACGTTAATGGATGTGATAACATAACGAACCAGCATGTAAGCTATGGAGCCTGATAAAATATTGAAGAAAACATATAAGTTATTTTATGATACAATATTGAAATAACATGTACGTTATGAATTGGGATACAGTGATATAATAGCATGTACGTTATGGTGTGTAATACAATAATGAAATAACATGTACGCTATGGTAATGTGATAAAATAATGAAGCAACATGTACCTTATGGTATGTGATAATGTAATGAAATTGCATGTACTATATGGTATATCATTTTGCATGCCCCACTCCACCCAGATACGTTATGGTACGTGGCACAGTAGAGAAAAAACATTTACGTTATGGTATGAACTTACAAAAATGGTACTAACAGCTGCCTCACTAGGTGCTCAGCATAAAAAGGTATGTGTTAGGACTGGTCGACCTGGTGTCAGGATAATGTGACTGGGTGGGACTTATGTCACATGTCTGCGGCATGATGCCCCATTGCTAGACATCTCTATAAACTGTCACACTGCATACATCGTAGCGATATGAATGAAAACTTGAAAAATTTATATAAAAAACCCACCACTCACAAATACGTTATGGTATGAGATACAGTAACGAAACAGCATGTACTTTAATGGTATGCGGTTCTATAATGAAACAGCATGTACGTTGTGGCATGTACAGTCCTTTCCTAATTAACAACGTCCTTTGTCTAGTCGACCATCATAATCTTTCACAATAACTAGTCATAGTTTGAGATTGTGTCAAGGTAATGGTGAGTGTCGTTCTTCAGCAGGTTACTCCTCAGTGAAGGAGGTTACTCCTCAGTGAAAAGCAAAACTTCTGTATGAGGAGGCCGCCCTTACTCACTACTGTCAGTTGACCCACTTCGATCGCGGTTTGTAGAAGTGTTTCCAGCTTACAACAGAAGGGAATCATTGATTCTCCATCTCTTTGGAAAGAGATGAAAAATTCTTGCATGATCATGCCTCGAGTTGAGATATCTTCAAAGGCTAAATTTAACATCATTATATAGGTAATTTTAATTTCAATTTCAGTGGTTTTATATATTTAATTTTCTTTGCCGAGCAGTTTAATTTAATAAGCTCTTAAAAAAACAACTGAAGAGGACGAACTTTCATACTGTTTGGGTTGTTTTCAAATCTTGATATATTTAGATAACTCTTATGTTTTATTTATTTCTAAAAACACGATGTATATTACAGATTGATTATTTGTTTCTGTAAATTTATATTTTATTTATTTATTTATTTTGGTTGCAGTTATATATTTGTTAAATATCAGGAGACATTTACACATAGTGAGAGAATATGTGACCCATGTACGTGTTTGTCACGAGTGGGCGCTGAATCGGTCAGTGCACCATAACGTCGAGCGCCGCGCACTTAATAAATGCCCTATGCGCTCGTCGTATCGTCTTTGGACTAAGGACCTTATTTTCATTCTGTATACGCCTATTAGGATGAATGCAGTTCGCGATAATTCTGATTCGGGTCTGGAGAGTTGTCGTTTTTTAATTATCGTGTTCTATTTTGAAATACCGGCGTGTGGATCGTGTATAGTATTTGTTTTCTGTTTCAATAGCGTATATTAAGTAGTTGTTCTGTTTCGTCGTAGTTTTTGTTCTGTTTTCCTTTGTCTTGTATATTTGACGCTAACTACACCCCACGGCCCAAGGTGTTGTGTTCGTTTCATCGGTACAACGCCCGGTTCACATCAGTATCATCCTAATTGTCCTCATCCTTCTTGTCTTCACTAGCATCATGAGAACAATATCTTCGCCATCATCATCGTAATCGTCATCACCAACAGTAAAGTTCTAGATCATAATGTTACACATGAATCATGCAATTTATACGTTCCTTACTTATTATTATCACCATAATTTGTAGTAGCTGGGGAAAAACGAAGAGGAGAAGATCTGCACGTTTACATGATAATTACCGTTTTGTAAAAGAGTAAGGATCTTGTATGTCATCCTTGTAAAGGACTAGACAGTTCATTAAACTAACGTAGCTCAGTTGTTAAAGCGACAGACGCGTGATCCAAAGATTGCGGGTTCGATATTCAACCAGGCCACCCCGGTGTCAGCGTCCTCGGTGTTTCTTTGGGAAATTCAATTAGCTTCCATTTCATCGTCGTGATACAGCTAAATATGCACTCCAAGTGTTCTAAAAAAAATGAAAAACAGCCAACAAACACAGTTCCCTTTGTTCTGTAATTACAATAATTGTAGTTAATTATAAACGATATATGTATAGGCTGTGCGTATTGGTCAATCTGTTAAAGGAAGTACATTTGTCATGGGTACATTATATTATACGGATCATGGGTACATTATATTATACGGAATTGAATCTTAGGCTTATAAACTTTAAACATGTCCAATTTATACCGAACATAGCATTGCCAGGAAAGTTGTCATAGAAGTTAAGACGCATTTCACAAGAAGCATTTCTGTTTCCTCTTGAAGTTTCACAAAATTGTAAGCATAATAGGGAAATGAATATTAAGTTTGTTCTTTTTTTTTCTGAAACGTTACCCGATAAGACTCATCTTTCTTAGTAGAGGCTTGAAAAATTGCATGTCCTACCCGAGACTGTATCATTTTAATAATTACATGACCTACCCGATATCTCTTGATAATTACTTTTCCAGCCTGGGACGGCTTATTATCTTGATAATTACTTTTCCAGCCTGGGACGGCTTATTATCTTGATAATTACTTTTCCAGCCTGGGACGGCTTATTATCTTGATAATTACTTTCCCAGCCTGGGACGGCTTATTATCTAGATAATTACTTTTCCAGCCTGGGACGGCTTATTATCTTGATAATTACATTTCCAGCCTGTGACGGCTTATTATCTTTGTAATGATTTATCATGCTTAAGACTGTTTATGATCTTGTTAATTACAAATGTCACTTGAGATGGCTTGACAATTATATATCCCACCAAAGACAACTTATTATGGTGATAATTACATTTCCTACCTGAAACGATTTATTATCTTGATAATTATAAAGACTCTGGAGTTAATTTATTACCTTAAAAATTATTATTGCCATCCGAGACTGCTTGATAATTGTATATCGTGCGTAAGTCCTACCTTAGTGTTTATTATCTTGATAATTGCATTTCCTATCTGACACGGTTTATTGTCTTAATAATTACTTATCATGGGGCCCCGAGTGGCCAAGTGGTCTAAAGCGCTGTCCGTTACGGATCACTGCCATCTCACCTCTGTCTGCGTGTGTTCGAGTCTAGGATTCGGCGAATGTAAATATGTGAGAAAGCTTGCCAGTAGCTTCTCGTGGGTCGGTGGTTTTTTCCGGTGATTTCCTGGTTTCTTCCTCCACCATTAATACTGGCCGCCATGAATAGCCTATCGTGTGCTGAAAAATGGCGTTAAGTCCAACAACAACAAATTACTTATCATACATGAAACAAAAAGTTACCGTGATAATAACATATCCTGTTTATACCGGTTAATAATTATAAATGCTGACTATACGGCTTTTTACATTGACTATTATATATCTGCCTGAAACAGTTAATTATCTTGCTAATTATGAATGCCAATGCTCTGTGTTATTGTGATTATTATAAACGCTGAGGCAGTGTGTTTTCTTAATTATATATGCTACATAAGACGGTTTATTATTTTGATAATTGCATATCTTACGTAAGACTATTTTTTATTTGATAATTACAAATGCTAGTCAAGACATTAGTATTGTGATAAATACGCTCGAGAAAGCTTATTTTCTTGATAATTACATGTCCTACATCAGAGTTTGTTATCCAGCTTTTTTCAAGTGATATCTGCGTTTTGACACCATCTCTATTCCAGCAACGGAAGTTCAACTTTTAAAATGCATTTATTGAGTTTTTATAGCAACACGTATTGTTTGAAGATTGATATTGTTTAATATCGACTTTCTTTGCATGGATGATAATCATGTCAGAACCGAAATAAAACCAGGTTCTCTGTATTACTTTGGCAAACGTCTGCAAACCGCAAATAGTATATTAATATTTTATTGCTGCATGTACTTGCCGGTTTCATCAGGTGCTGACATTCTCATTGTCTGACTTCAGCAGGACTTTAACATCGCATTTGTACATGCTACCAGAGTTCTTCAATTTTTGTACGATTTGCTGTTAAGCAAACATCTGCAGGAACACTCAGGATGTCCTTGGAACCATCTTGCAACCCTCTTTACTGATATGTGTATACGTTTATAGTCCTTTGTCGTAAGAAATGAGTCGCTGATTCGCGACCGGAAGGAGTTGAGAATTCTACCACAAGATCAGGCTGGTCTATCTTCACTTTCCTGTCTGTAACTTGACGGATCGAGCCCCTTCGACATCTATTGGATTTCAGGAGTTGCCTCCCGTAGTATGTAATGCCAACTAAATAATCGCATGTAACAGCGGTGCCATATGGGTACATGACCGAAAATGGTGGAGGCAAATGACTTAAAAGGATATTTTGTAAATGTAACATCAAAAATATGACTATTTTTCAGAGAAAATCCATTACAGTAGTGTTTAAGTGAAAGGTATTTTTACCAATACGTACCGGCAGTGGATAGTTGCTTATTTATCAGTACATTCAAGCTGTGTAAACCCCTTGACTCAATCATGTAGGAACAGTGTTCAAATATGAACAACTTAAATTTTGATTGGATGAAATCACAGACCCGAAGCATAGAAATATCTTCTGGATACGCCAAGGTTTAGATAAAGTTATCATATCAGAGCGAAGATTGGTCAAGTGGGGTGTCCTTACGTTTGTAATTGTCTTCCAATCATGACCTATATACTCAATTACTCGTGTGTATTGCTGTATCGTAAAGCACTTAAACAACAAATCACCACTTTGATAGGACGTTATTTTATTGAAAATTTTAAATAAATGTTTTACAAGACCATCATTCGACAACAGGTTTAGGTTCTGATTGCCAATTCCTGTAACTTATATAAATGAATACTAATAATAATATTAATAATAACAGGAACATAGTTAAGGGATAATATTATAAGAATTCTACATGACACGATACTTTAACGGGAAGTATAACTGAAATGTTAAGTTATTAGATGTTAAAATTAACTGATATCTAGTAAGTTGAAGATTTCAAACTTAATTCAGTTTTCCACGTGTTTGATTATTTATTTGTTTTTCTTTTACTTTTAAATAATTATACAATGTCTCTGTTTTTCAGAAGTCTTTTGATTCGGAGGAATCTTAAATTCCGTGTGAAGAATTAGTTGACATTATTATTATATTTACGTCACTTGTTTACTGGGGTATCTACTTTATGTTCGGAAATTTTAACTGGAGCAACTAATACACACAATAGTCATTTAATTCTTATCTGTACCGTAAAAAATAATTTGTTTAGTGTTTGTTTTACGGCACATTAAAATATGTTGGTTGTTTAGTGTTGAGGTGACTGGAGTAAAGTGTATTGCCCAATGACACACCACGGTAATCGATTCGAACTGATCATGTTCCGAAACTCAAAACCGAATTTTTTCGGTCCTGCATTCTAAACAACAAGCCACCTAAGCGCTTGAAGAATTAGTGATCTTAATCAGTTTCCGCTGACCCTTTTCATTTTAACATTTGAATATGTATGGGGTGTCAGGTCAGCGTTTATTGCCTTTCGAGTTGCAAAACCCACTGGTAAGCGTCTACCTTACTTATGTCGTCACTGCACGGTGACCTAGATATCCAACTTTTCGATAGGCAGTGACTATGACCTCACATCGCCACCTACAAATAAAATGTCCATTTATAAAAAAATGGAGTGGTGACGTCTCCATTATGTAGATTTTCCTCTTGTTTAGCCCTTACATCTTTTTCCACCTTTTATTTTTACTTCTGAATGGAATGCTTGTAAATTTCCTTAATTATCTTGCAGATGTTGCTCCTAAACTTAGTCCATGGAGAGCATATGTTATATTCCCATTAGTAGCCTCACTGGCTTGGACTTCAGCAATAGGACTGAGTTTGGATTCAAAAATAACCCTAAAATCCAATAAGTGGATTGGCTGATCTTGATATCTGAGATTGACCAATCAAATTGCATATGTATAGACTTGAATGTTAGATATATCTTCACCCTTCAGTAACACTGAATTTAATATATGATATTTTATAGCACTACCATCTATCATTAATTCATTTCTTCAGAATGTGTTCTCTAAATCTAACTTTGAATCTTGACTTTGATATTAGGTTTTGAGAAGTACTAGCACATCCTTCATTTTTATCGAATCGGAGATTTGAGACATTGAATATTAGCTGAGCCACCATACTTTTGTCAACCGATACTTTCAGCTGTGATCATGCAGGATAAGGAAGGAGTGCTTTCATTTAAAAATGGTGTAAATTTAGTAGCGTGTAATGCAGTATTTTTATATTTTTCATTCGAATGTATTTCATTCAACAGGTGAAGAGGTTTTCTATCGCTACACAAAGGAAATGTTTGTAAATTATAATGTATCTGCATTGTGCTTTGAGGTAATTCGTTATACAGCAGATTTACATGCGCATATATATTGTTTTCGTCTTCTTGTTGTGGTTTGAACATTTAAGTTAATTATTGTATTCTTTTTTTCAGGAACGACGGTCAGGCACAGCGAGCACTTTTCCATTTGGGTAACACATTTTGGTATCAGGATTAAAAGCCAGTGAGGGTGTTACGCTAAACACAAGGTCCATCTGAGGAAAAGTGTGCAAGTGTGTCCATTCTTGACAAATTGTTCGGAAGTGCGTCGTCGTTTGACAAGGTTGAGCGTGACTTGACTGTGCCAGTGTAGAACTTAGTTCTACTCCGTTGAACCAAGTCATCTAGTCTTTTTAAGTATTGTTCTTTGCGTAAAGTTATACAAACAAAATGACCAAGAACCAAGAGTCGTCGAAGAGGCATGAATCGGAAGACAACAGAAATGATGAAGAAAGCCTTACTGACTTATTACCTATTCCTCCAGACGGGGGATATGGATGGGTGATTGTTGCTGTCTCACTCATGTGTAACCTTATTGTCGACGGCATTGGATACTCATTTGGCATTTTCTTGTCGGAGTTTGTAGTTTATTTCGACGAGTCTAGGAGTAAGGTTTCCTTGGTGGGGTCACTTTTGTGTGGAGTTTATCTATGTGCAGGTATGTCCCAACTTTACATATATCAGTCCTTTTGAGCAAATCTGGACCTTACATTAAAACTACTTATTTTTTTTTCTAAAATGTGTAATAAACATTTCAGGAAGCTAATACTTGCATGCAAGCGATCATGCTTGTTTTGACTAGTGAAAACCATCTAACTTAAATTTGACCCTAGCTCTAAGCCTAATTCCTTGTTTTGGTATTTCAGGACCTGTCGTGAGTGGTTTAACAAACAAGTTCGGCTGCAGGCCGGTGACAATCGCTGGAAGCATAATTGGCGCCGTGGCCTTCGTCTTGGCACGGTTCTCTCCCAACATTGAAATACTTATTCTTACATACGGAGTTATGGGTGGTAAGTAACATGGTTGACAAGTTTCTGAATCTGTGCTTATTAAAGTTGTGTTAATCAATGTAACAACTTATCTCTAATCTAACTGTCCATATATATATATATATATATATATATATATATATATATATATATATATATATATATATCGAGAATAACAGAAAGTGAAATGTGTATCGTTTTCTCCAAAAACGGGACTTAAACTATTCTAATCCTCTAAACCCCGTTGCAATTGTTTGTGTTGCAATTTTTGTTCTACAGTTTGAACCTTAAAATGAGTGGAAGATTTATTACAGTATGCCATCTACCAATATATGTGAAGTTGGAAAGGGAGGGTATTATATACATATATAGTCATTTGTAATTACGTAAAATTGTCAACAACAGACCATTGATATAGATCATACGGATTTCAGGGAAATGTAAATTTGTTTTACTCTCATTTATATGAAAACTTTTATTTGGTGATATGAACATATGCAAAAATGCAACAGTTTGTCTGAAGTTTGAATAAATTAAAATTAGTGAAAGAAAAGTACTTAGTGTCTTAAAATGTAGATTTTCCAAACATTTTAGTAACTCTTCTTATTAGTCAGTAACGGCACCCGTGGCCAAGAGGTAAAAGCGTGCGCCTCGGATGCGGGAGGTCGTGGGTTCGAGTAATACCAAAGACTTACAAAAATGTTACTAACAGCTTCAGGATAATGCGACTGGGTGGGACATCATGCTACATGACTGAAAAATTGATAAAGCAAGATAAAGATCATAATCACATCACATCACTTATTAGTTTTATTGTGTAACACTAATAAAAATTTATTTGCAGGCATAGGATTCGGTATGATTTACCTGCCCGCAATAGTCAGCGTTGGGCACTATTTTGAAAGTAAACGTGCTATTGCTACAGGTATTGCCGTGTGCGGTTCAGGAGTAGGAACGTTTATATTTTCTCCATTTACTAAAGCTCTTTTGGATTGGTTTGACTGGAAAAATGCTCTGCTAATTATGGCTGGCATCATCTTCAACGGATGTGTATGCGGAATGCTTATGAGACCACTGGAGCCATCTAAAAAGAAAAAGACAAAGGATGTTGAAGTAGAGTCTCCAAGAACAAAAAACATTCTCGATAGAGTTAAGGAACAGGCAAAGGGAAATAGAAAGCATTATTCTATGTCTGAATCATCGGGTATTGGACCCACCGATACTACCGACATTCTTGAAAAAGTTAAAGAGGCAAAATTAAAACGAGAGAAGCTTCTTGAAGATACCGAATCAGAGATACTATCGCTTCCTAGTGCATACTTTGAAAAAGATAAAACTGATAAAAGTGGTATACTGCGGCAAGACAGTGTGCAAAGCAAACGAAGTAGGTTACAGAAACTCTCCTTCTCCGAAAGGGGAGATAAACGAAGTAATCCAGAAACTCCAGTGGCAACGCCAAAGATTCCAGAAGAATCAAAGTCAGCATCTTTGTTGAAGGTGTCAGGTGATCAGAATGACGTTGAATCGTTGTGTTCTTCTCCATCGAATTCTTCCTTTCAGCCCCAAAGTCCATCTGAAGAGGTCGAAAATCCTTTAAGAAAGAGATCATCTGCTGATAGCGCTAATAGCCCAAACAAGACAAATGGGTCCCTTCCACCAGGAGTCCACGTACATGAGATTCAGCCCCTTATACGGATAGAAGCAGGCAGTCCCACGTCTGCCCCGCACGCAAGGCTTGCGCGTTCATCAGGTGGAAGCAAGAACATTTTAGGATCCATAAGAAGCATAGAGAAAGGAGATTACTCACGACCATTGTACAGAAAAGACATCTTTTACAGCGGTAGTGTGATTAATATTCCTGAGTACAAGTCGCAAACGGACATGACCAGTTACATAGCAAGTATAACAACCATTCCTGGTGCGTTAGGGGATGAACCTGAATGTAAGCTTTGGAAATATTGCCCATGCCTTCCCAAACCCATCAAAGACATTCTTCAAGAAATGATGGACGTGTCTCTGCTGACCAACATAGGTTTCATGCTTCTCTGCTTTGGAAACATCTTCGCCATGTTGGGGTTCTACGTACCATACGTATACTTAGTGGACAAAGCGGAGCTGCATGGCATAGATAAAACCAAAGCAGCATTTCTTTTGTCCGTCATAGGTAAGCCGGCATTTTGTATTTTCCCATAAACAAAGAACAGTGATCCTGAATTTTTGTTATCTCAGTTATCATAATTTACTTTTCTATATTCTTTCTGCTGATTTTTGCTTCATAATTTATGTAATTTCTCACTCCATTTGTCCAGTATTTTCATGTTTATGTTGCTAAGAAGTAGGTGTAATTAGAAATACTGTATAATGAATCTGGAAATTAAATCAGTTGTAAATATAAAAGGTATTGGTATTGAAATAGCCTTGATTTAGGTCTAGTCAACTTACAGGTTAAAGATTTTATTTTCTTTGATATTTAATGTGAATTTAATTCGTGGTGCACCTATTTTTATTGACTTCCATAATTTTTTAAGCCATGCATTTAACGACCTAATGAATATTGACCCGTCTGTTGAGACATTAGGATCCCCCATCTTCTAGCATCGGATTAATGTACCGATGGAAATCTTTTATATTCATCCAGATTTAAATCCAGTTTATATTATGTACCACCTATTTCCATCGTTTGTCTTCTAACATACACTATTTTAAACTTCATTTCACAATCTACTAGTACAGTTTTAGCTATATTTGGCTGAGAGCAAACCTGGCATAAAGGTTTTAAAGGCTTTCACATTCATGCAGCGAATTAATATCAGTCAATCAATTTCGTAGAAAGCATCATGGCATAAAGCAGTTATACATTTTTACGAACTAGGTAAATCATCAAAATATGACCACCATTACACCAAGAATAACAAACAACCAACGCCTTAAACGACTCCTTATCAGAAACCGCACAGCAGACTTTAAGCACAGAAACAAGACTGTGCGAAGGATGACGACTCGTCATCATATATGACGACAGTAATTTAAAGCAAACAAAATTAAAATTAATTTTATTTCCAGGTATTACAAACATAATTGGCCGACTGCTTTCCGGTGCCATAGCTGATTACTTTAAAGGTGGGAGTCTAATTATCAACAACATTGCCATGACGATCGCCGGTGTTGCTATCCTTCTAACTCCGTTTTGTGTCAGTTATGAGAGTATGTGCGTTGCAGCTAGTGTGTTTGGCCTTTGTACTGGTATGTTCTCCTGTGATTTTCAATAATTTTATTTTATTACTGTTTTTCTTACCTTTACATTTTCAAAACAATATCTTGCTCTCGATGGAGTTTTTGTCGTCCAACCACGCTCATGTAAGCTTTTCGATATTGTTTTAGTACTATTTCGCCCACGAGTTGCTTGTAAGGGATATCTATCTATCTATCTATCTATCTATCTATCTATCTATCTATCTATCTATCTATCTATCTATCTATCTATCTGTCTGTCTGTCTGTCTGTCTGTCTGTCTGTCTGTCTGTCTGTCTATCTGTCTGTCTGTCTGTCTGTCTGTCCGTCCGTCCGTCCGTCCCTCTCTCTCTCTCTCTCTCTCTCTCTCTCTCTCTCTCTCTCTCTCTCTCTCTCTCTCTCTCTCTCTCTCTCTCTATATATATATATATATATATATATATATATATATAGCTCAATTAAGTTCTATTTGAACATTGGGTACAGAGCTCATAGAAGATGTCATATTTTATTCATTTACGTGTCTTGGACAACAGCATGTGCGGTTCTTAGTTTTTCATCATTTACGAGAATTTCATCATTTACGAGAGAGAGAGAGAGAGAGAGAGAGAGAGAGAGAGAGAGAGAGAGAGAGATTGCTCATTAGATAACAATAAATTCCTAAATTCTATTTTCCGATAAAAGACAGGCATCAAAATGTACATTATTATATAAGTATTTACCTGCTTGATTTTTTTTATTGTGCTAACTTTAACATTAGTCAACGTCTCATTCTTAAGATTCCTGTGTCTTGTGTTTACATTTAGCAATTATTCCAATGTTTTGGTATAAAAAGAAAACTTTTTTCCATTTTAAAATCCCATTCGTTTCAGATTTAATGCATTCAGTTTCATCATTGCAAATAATGTGTGTTTGATTGAGTGTGCGTGTTTCAGTGACTTTTTACTCAAATTATTTGCATCATTTGTCTAACACCATTATGCGCATCTTCTTTATGAATTCATGTAGTTTCCTTTTACATTTGCTTAACGATTTCACTCGAATATCAACATGTTGTAAAATTTTCAAGCCAAGTATATGTTTCCTACAAAAGTACGTTTACAACACTGTACCATTTCAGTCAAAAAGCTGTTGTTTTTTTGTCAAATAAGAATGTGAAAATATGACTGATCTCTATGCGATATTATGGAGTCTTTCGGCACGGAACGAAGAAAACAGATTCCAGAGTTTGTAACTTCATAAGTTTTAACTAGTTTGGCTATTGTAAAGACCAGTATTGTAACTGTTGTGTTTAAGATTATATAGTTTTGCTACGCCATATGAGTAAATTGTTTACAAATAAGCTTTGATGTATGGCTGGTCTGGTTTTGTGCAGTTTCCAGTTGTACCTATCTTCTAAGCGAATATATACGGTACCTTGAAAGAGTCCTGTTAAGCGGTATAGCTTTGCCTTATATCATCCCTTTAAGCGTTTTCATGATTTTTCTCCAGTGTTGAACTATTGACCTTCTTGTTTGTACATATGTTACGATACGTTATATATTTAAGTTGTCTGTTCAAATAATATTTTTGATGGTTTAGCAATCAGCGCAGTTGAGGTGGGTGGCGGCGCAGTCCCAGTAGTGGATTAAAATGCCCATAAAAGTTTTTTTGTACTGGGACGGAGAGGGCCTAGAATTATGTTTGAGGGATTGGGGTAGAATTTATTGCTACGCTAACGAGTAAAATATTAAAATTTTTTGACCTATTTATGTTTTCACCTCCATGTGTATAAAATATTATCATCCTTTGATACATTTATTCATTTCAGCTGCATATATATCTCTTACTTCAATAATTCTATGCGACCTCTTTGGACTTGAGAAATTAACCAATTCATTTGGTCTTCTGACGTTATTCCGCGGTATTACTTCTGCCATAGGTCCCCCCGTAGCAGGTAAGAGAAGACTCAATCCATTGATGGCAGTGGTCGCATTTTGAGACACTTTGTTGCATCTCCACTATTTGTGTTAGATTAATGAGAATTCATATCAGAATTCATGCACAACTTAACCTATCTAATTAATGCAGATATATTCGAGAATCAGATAAATTTATCAATGTGTTTGAAAATAATTCAGATTAGACGTAAATGTTTTATCAATACCTATACATGGTTGTGCATTATCCTAAATATCATTGTCGTCCCACTTAATGGACTTCCTTCATGAAAACGAAAGTATTTAAAGTACTGACTCGAATGATTCATTTGACTAAGTGCTTGCACATGCAAGTTACAGAATCAGTATTAATTCATTGTATAAAATATGTTTTCTACTTTTCTTAAGCAACCAATGAACGCATGGCTAAGACAGCTTTGTCCGACACTTACCCATTTGAATAGTGTAAGCAAAAAGTCATTATATTCGGGTCTTGACACTGATCGTCTAAAGAAGTACTCATTGACGAGATCACTTCCAATAGAAACAGTGGCTAAGATACAGAAAGAATCCTTGATAGTTGGGATGCAAAGTTATCAAAATGCTGTAAATTGTACAAATGTATAGATTGTGTGTAGTTGTATAGTAGTACACAATATAACCAATCTTTACTAATAATGCTTTCATGGATGCGTGACTTTCAAATGCTGAAAACATGCTGCAAAAATATCTATTGAACCATACAAATGTCACTCTTTTGATTCAAAATATGAATGGACGTGTGCAATTAGTTTTGAAACGATATATATATATATATATATATATATATATATATATATATATATATATATATATATATATATATATATATATATATATATATTGTGTGTGTGTTTGATAACATTTTTATAGTAAAATGGATTTTCAGCATTTGATTCCCTCTGCATGACACCTTTTTGTCTTGCGTTTTGTGCAGTTTTCTAATGTAAACAATTTTTTTTTTTGGACTACATGATACAATACCATAAAGGGGTTGGGTTGTGATAAGATAATAAATCTTTCTATGTTTTTATCAAGATTAAACTGCAGAGAATCGCATACATTTCATCCTTGCTACTCACCAGCAGAGCTCTCTCCAGTGCCATTTTAGGATACGGGCTTATGTCCATTCGGAATATCTATGTATCATTCCGACGAGAGTCGAATAACTTCGACTGCTTGATGTGATGTAGATCTTGAGGTAATCGTGAGAATATTTTCAAAGTTGGTGGGAAAAATTTCAGATGAATTTACAGGAAGATGTGAGAAATGGAGCCTCATAACGAAAGATAGGCGTTAACGTTAAAAGTAACATTCAATGACGATTCTGCCATCAATTAAATACCTATTTGCTTCGTTTTAAATATATCTGTACGTTTTTGAAAGAAATCATGTATTTTTGTCTCAGGAGTCTTTTCTTGCTGCACGTGATGTCATGTGACCAAGTCGTTGTAGCGTCAATAAAAGCAGATACAAGTTAGCAACAACCAAATATAGGAGGGCAGTTCAAAATGCCCATTATTTAATTTTAAGTCATTTTCAAGTATAGGACAATCCAACTTGTCGCCATTCTATCATATACAACTGCTATCCAATCCAAAGCGCTGATATCCTGTGAGCTTATAACCCCATGCTTTCGAGACTGTTTTTAAGTTCTAGCTTAACTAACCATGCTGTTGCTTGTTTTTTTAAACTAGTCAATTATTAAACACGTGCTTCACATGTGTAATAATTTGGAAAACTAATTCTAAAAAGGCGTCATTAAAAGGTGCCTTACTTCACCACTGTATCAATTATGTTAGTGCTGCACAGTCATTATGTGAAAGGTTTTACTTTTTAGTCAGATCCTCAGCAACTTTACTATTTTAGGAAGATTACATCATATATAATACACAGTATACCACTTGGTAAACCGCATGTTAGTAACTTGGCAGAATCGTGACGCTTCGATTAAACTTAAGTAATCTCACCTTTGGCAGATATGTAAACAGATTATTATTTCCATAATGGGCTAGGGTTGATATAAAATAAAAAAAGCTTTCGATATTTTAATCAAGATAAAACTGCAGAGAACCCTTACATTTTATCCTCGTTAGTCACCAGCATAGCTCTAGCCAGTGCCATTGTAGGATACGGAATCGCTATCCATTCGGAATATCATTGTTTCTATGTAGCTCTCCGATGCGGGTCCAATCACTTAGACTGTATGAAATAGACCTTGAGGTAATCGTGGGGATATATCCAATACTGGTGGGAAACAAAAATCGGATAAATATGTAGGAAGATATGAGAAACAAAATGCCTACGTATGAACGATATTCGTTGAAAGTAACATTCAGTGACGATTCAACATTGAATTAAATAGCTATTTTCTCTCGTTTTAAATATCCTAGTAACTTCTTAAAGAAATCATATGTATCATTGTCTCAGTAGTCTTCGTGCTATTAGTTTTTTTTTTCACTTCGTTTAAGCGTCAGTAAAAAAGAATGTGACAACAACCATGTTTAGAATGGCAGTTTAAAACGTTCATAATTTAATTTTAAGTCATTTTTAAGCGTAGGATTTCGAGACTTTTTGCACAGTTGTTGTTTAACCGACCATGTTCTTGCTTGTCTTTTAGGTAATTATTAGACACGTTCTTACATAGCTGTATTGTCTTTTTTTTATTAAAAGATAATTCTAGAAAAGGCGTTAGTTAAAAGGTTTTAACTACTATATCAGTCATGTCAGTGCCACATGGTCATCCTATCAAAAGATTTTTTTTTACTCAAGTCCTCAACAACTTTAATGTTTTGGGCAGATTTCACCATACACAACATAAGAACGTACTTCATTGCATTGGACAAGCACTTGGTAAACCACCTGTTAGTAGACTGTCAGAATCATGCTAGTTCGAGTAAACTTAAAGGTCACCTACCACCTATATTGTACAAACGTGTGATATTATTATAGTCATAAACAAAACACATTTGTTATGTATGATCACCATTAGAATGCTTAATTAGACTTAGAAACAAACTTTTGTAAATGAAAAAAATTATTCGGCAATCTCCGTTAACACTCGGTACATTACGCGTGTCAAACATGGATATGACGTGATATGATATATTCCTTCTATTCAGCCTAGCCATTCAAGTGTTTAATTTCCCCATGTATATGTGTATGTGATATATCTTACGATCGTGCAAATACGGTGTACTGTGTTGCATATAGATGTAACCAAAGAGTGATAATGTGAATAATTATTCTTTCTTTTTTCGAAAGACCCTGTTTAACCAGAAAACTAGTGAGTTCACGCTGTGAGGTGATGGGAAAGTTGTATCATTAATGCTGGATTATAGTCAATTTGGTCCAAGACGATTCGTCCCAACTCGAAAGAGAATTCGGCTCAACTTAACAATAGTTTGAACAATTTCTTTTTCTTAAAACAACAAGTAGATACTATGTAAGATAGGTTTTAGGAATCGGTTTTAAGAGAAAAATTAAATTTAAGCGAAATTGATATTCTTTGAGAGAAAATAATCATACTTTGCAACGTACATGTATATGAGAGAAAACAAAAGGATACTTATTGCTCGTTCTAATTAAAATATTTATATACATTGTTTTGCTTAAAAAATATATGCATCTGCACAAATGCATTCTCAGTTTAAGTCTTCCGATCAAATTATTAATTTATTAAACAACAAAATTTAATAGATTTTATTCTACAGAATATGTATGCATTTTTCTACAGGTAGTGTACATGAGATATTAAAACAAATATAATTAATTTTAGGTTTCATGTGTAATATTGCCACATATGACACACAATCAGTTACAAGAGAGAGAGAGAGAGAGAGAGAGAGAGAGAGAGAGAGAGAGAGAGAGAGAGAGAGAGAGAGAGAGAGAGAGAGAGAGAGAGAGAGAGAGAGAGAGAGAATAGCTGCAATATGAAGCTCTAACCAGTTAATTTTATTGGTTTTATTTATCAAGCTGTCTTAATGTCTACGCGCGTAAATAAAAAAGCTTGTCATTACTAATCAATATTGTTAATCATATTTGCTCCATTATTCCATATTAATAAGAAAGGAATTAATTTTATGTTGAACTTGTGCCACCTCCTTGCCAAGTTCAAAGAATGATAAACGTACACTTATTTGAGAGAAAAAAATGAAAGAAACTAACCTTGCATTGTTATCATTTTCCCTTCTTTTTTTTTGATCATCCAAAATATATTAAAGAAAAAAATATACCCACCAACTCCGTGTATGTAATTGGATGCCCTTTTGCACATGCGTTCTTGTGGCAGTGTGTATTGCTTATGTCAAATAACAAAGTCACCCAAGACGAAAATATCACCCGATTGCTTGAAGACAACTGCCATTCACGTATGACGTTACAAGGTGCAAACTGACCAAGATTGTAGTGTAACCAGTTTAATTTTACGACGGTATCTCGCAAATAAAAATCATTATTTTAAAATACATTCACTGCAAGTGCAAATGATAATCTTTTAGCTAGCATGGGTTCCAAAGGTGTTATTAAAGCACGTTATTGTTGTGCATACTATTTGCCCAGCAAACATAAATTATGATCACATCTAGGAAACAAATAGAAGCCCGGGTGATGGATAATCACAATTTGGAGCGAGCAATAAACTCTTTCCCTTAACTTTCCGACAGGATATAAAATACAAAGATTATTTTATTAAAGCCAACAACCCCGAAAACTGACCTTGGTATCTTATAATTGTGTCGAAGTTTCTTATTAAGTGGGCCGACATAAGGAAATCAAAGTTAGTTCCTTTGGAGTCTTTTAAGTGTGCCGAATTTCTTAGTTTTAAAAATAAAGTCAGCCGACATAGAGAAGCCAACATTGATTCCTTTTTACCTATATGAACGGGAATTTTAAAAATAAATTTAAACAATGGAACAGTTTTGAAAGCGACACAATCTAGTGGGTCGCGCACGCATTTCGATATAAGGCTGAACAGTAAATTAGTTTTCAGTAGTGTCATCTAAATGTCTCCTATCCATGGTTTTTAATGTTTTAGTTTTCGACAAGTAGCTTTGCACTTCTTTTTGTGGGGATAAATGTACGTCATTTCCGGCTGTCGTCCTCTATAGGTGTGAAATCGTAGCTACGGGGTAGTAAATGTGTTGTATACGTCTTTTTGAGCAAATAAATTATATCTTCTTTATACTTGATTTGTTGTTGTTGTTGTTGTTATTGTGCTAGTATAACCACTTTTAGTCATGTAATGCAAATCTGATGTAAACATAAAAATATGTTGGAGTGTGGCCGGTGACCTTTAAGTAATCTCACCTTTGGTGCGGACATATAAATAGATTATTAAGAAAAAATAATACTACCAAGGCTGTGATTAATGTTCTTGGGTAAAAATGTATTCCTGGGGTAAAGTAAAACGTGAATTATTTTAGTTTATTATTCTAGAATTGAAAACTGTTTTGATTTCTGGAAGAGTAGTAAAACGAATTTCAACACAACTAACAGCCAGCCTAACACTCGTCACGTTTGGCTTCTTACACAGAATAAAACGAATAATTATTTCCATATGAAAATATTCTTGAACGTTTTACTGCCCAAAATTGCGTTAAAAACAAATAATACAATATTGGAAAAGGGGACACCATAATCTGCTGTATGTAATCTACATTAGACTAATATAATCAGTTGTAAGTTTGTGTGACTTTGCAGCAATAAAAATGTGACCTGAGTATACGACACAACATTAATTTATTTGAATAAAAAAATAAAACAAACTCATGTTTATATTGCATGGCAAATAAATTTGCATTAGATAGAATTTATAAGAGGCTAACCGAAAAGCGCACGTCTTCTTGCCAGTGAAACGAAATCGTTTCAGGAAACCCACTATACAAACTTTTCCTGGGGAGACCACTGCACCGTGAGTAGTTCTTTGGTTCCACGATTAATTTTGGTATTTATTTTACGTATGCACATTATACTAACAACCTTTAACCATTTCCATGAAGTGACAACTGCTGCTATATTAAAAGTGGCTGAAAGTAAACAAGCAGGATCGTGGTTTTGGAAGCTTTTCATATTTTGGCTCCATTTTCTTCTTAGGTGACACATTAGCAAAGACAGTGCTGGAATGGATAGCCGAGGCAGATATAAAGTTGGAGCGTCATACTTTTCAGATAGGGTTGAGTATTTGGCCATTTCTTTTCGTTTTCAGCTGCATTTATCTCTCTCACATCCATCATTATTTGCGATCTCATGGGTTTGGAAAAGTTGACCAATGCTTTCGGTCTCTTGTCTATGGCCCGAGGTATTGCCGGTATCGTAGGACCCCCACTAGCAGGTAAACGTTAGACTGGTTTGATTAAATTTTAAAATACTTTAAATTAAACAGTGAGCATTTTGCCATAGAGATATATGTGCTTTTAATTGTGCGCTCTTTTATGAGGTTTCTTCACGCTAAGCTTCAATTGGTTTAGTTTATATACGCATTTCATGCACCGGCAATCATTGTTATCAGTGTGCAAATTTAATCATTCGATGATCGGCAAAAGCAAGATACGTCTCAAACCTTGCTCTCCTGGTATGGTTTCTTCTGTCAGAGTACTTGTTGAGTTATGGTGTAAAATCTTAAACCTATTCAACGCACACATTGATCACGTGACATGGTTCACGTAGCAAACCGAAAAATTCCCATAGCAATTGTGTGTGAATGGTTATACTTTCGCACAATCTAATTCTAGCCATGATAAAATTATGTTCAGATATATACATTTTGATATTTGCTACATTTGTTTTAAATAGTTTTGCATCAATAATGAAAAGGATCATGAAAACAATGTGCATTGAAAACACGTATCTTCTACATTATTAATAAAAACTTCGTTCACGGTACACAAACCTGCTGTCGGTAGTAGCATTCATAAAAAAGCAATTTGAATTTTGATTGGGCTAAACGTACGTTTACATATATTTCAAAAATATAGACGTTCTTATAAATATGTATACAAATAATTCAAAGAAAACCCCACACAACTGGTTGCATTTTAATATTTCCGAAATGTGGCAGAATATAGCTAAGTTATTACTGCATAAAATTTATGTATGCTTTATGTGGAAAAACTTTCTAGATGCCCGATGCTTATTTCAAATAGCTCTAAAACCCAACCGATACATGGTGGGAGGCTTGCAATGTAATTGTTCAATGATCTAAAGAATCCGACATCAGATGCAAAAGTCATAAACTCGATTGAAGTGTCCTTTGTCTGTAATGGTGACTGTAGAAAGCATCAGATTTTTGGCTTGCAATTTTTCATCGTAGCTTATCAAAATGCCAAAAAGCAGAAGCCATGTAAATTATCAGTAATGTTTGCTAATGTTAACAGAGACATAAATAAAGTAAGCAAGACTGCCCTGTGAATTTGGACGTGTCGAAGTATCGATATTCAGTCCTGCGGTGTTTAACAACACATTACTGCCTTTGAATTTGAACTGTCGGCGTATCGATATTGAAACCTCCGATATTTAAACGTACAGATACTAAACCAAATATAAGTAATTATCAAATCCTCTTCAGATGCCTCGAGTTGTCTTCCCATAGCTGTAAATACTTGATTGGATCTATGTTCGGTTTCAAATTAGGGATCCACGGGTTTCCCCGACTTTGGTGTGCAGTTTTACAATTGACTTTAATCGATGTTGAACCTGCACGTTCATTGCTCAGTCACAACTTTAATAGGTTCTTTCACAATGCAAGAATGATTTAATAAGGAGAATCTAACCAATATATTTTATATGGACCATTTCCAACTTTTTCAGACTTGTATTTAATACCTTTAAGCATATTCGTGGTAAAATTAACGCCTTGGCAGTTAAATGACCAGACAGCTGAAGCATTTACTACTACAACACCTTTAAAATTATCTGGAGTGAATACTGCTTGGATGTGTTTGATGGCCTGTTTATCGTCACTTCATTAATAGGATTTATATACCCACATTCCCAGTCAACTTAACTTAGGTTTTCTCAGCATAACTCTTCAAGAATTGTAACCAAATTTTGTATGTGACTTTGCTATAGAGTTGTACTCAACAAAGGCTTAACATAACACTTTAGCATTTATGTGCTTGTCTAACCGTACGTATGTCCACAGCCTAGATTAGTCAACACCCTAGATTACTGTGAATGTTGGTATATGTATCCTCACCCTAGATTACAGACAATGTCCTTACTTCCATCCACACTCTATATTACGGTTGATGTCTGTACATCCATCCACACCATATATTATGGTCGATGTCTGTACATCCATCCACACCATATATTACGGTCGATGTCTGTACATCCATCCACACCATAGATTACGGTTGATGTCTGTACATCCATCCACACCACAGATTAGTGTTGATGTCTGTACATCCATCCACACCCTAGATTACAGACAATGCCCTTACTTCCATCCACACCCTATAATACGGTTGATGTCTGTACATCCATCCAAACCATAGATTACGGTTGATATCTGTACATCCATCCACACCATAGATTACTGTTGATGTCTGTACATCCATTCATCCACACCATAGATTACTGTTGATGTCTGCACATCCATCCGCACCCTATATTACAGACAATGCCCTTACTTCCATCCACACCAGGGGTGGGCAACTTCTTCAGTCGGCGGGGCCGGATATGGGAAAATGAAGTAAAATGAAGTCCTTGGCGGGCCAGATTACTGAATCGACACCTTAATCACGTATTTATCCACCAATGCGAGGAATAAATCGTATTTAATGTAAATGTTAAACTTGTAAACTTTAAGTTTATAGCATAGAGACCAAAAACGGTATTTAATTTAACTTAATGTACTTCAATAGCTGCTGACGTCAATGAGACATCTGTGGTCGATCAAAGTTGTCGACAAGTTGTTTGAACTCTGACTCTATGTCGGATGTAGAAATCCTCAGTAAAGACTGCACGTGAACATCAGTTAGATTAGAACGCAGCTTTGTCTTGTTAATGTTCATGGTCGAAAAAGTTTGCTCAAATGTATGTAGACCAGAATATAACAAGTAGTTTCATGGCCATCTTTCTCAGGTTGGCAAACTTGGACTCATTCAGTGACGCATAAAATTTGTCAATGCTTTCACATTGGAATTTCTCTTTCAGGGTAGAGTCACACTGCAGATCAATCAATTCTAGCTGTAGAGCATCCGACACCTTTTCAAAATCAGTTGTAAACGGTGATATCAAACTCAGCAGCAAGTTTCTGGAAGTCCGGAAAACGACGAGCAAATTCATTGTCTAGTACAGATATCATATTGGTGTACTTCTCAGTTGACATCATCTGGGGTGTCATAGTTTCGAGTGTTGGAAAGTTTGTTGGGATATTCTGACTGAGCTGGAAAAAAAAAACAGTTTTGACTTCGCCCAGAATGCCTTCACTGTTGAGTACATTTCGTGAGCATAAGTGCCCTTTCCTTGAAGTCTGGTGTTCAATTCATTCATATGTTCAAAGAGATCAACTACAAACGCCAGATCTGACGGCCATTCGGATTTTCTGAGTTGAGGATATTCTGTAGCTTTCCCTTTCATCTCCAAAAACAGCAAGATTTCCGTTTTCAGGCCCCAGACACGTCTCAGAACTTTCCCCAAACTCAACCAGAGTACAGCAGTATGATACAAAACATCACTGTGATCCGAACCGCAATCTTCCAGAAGTGTAATAAACTGTCTGTGATTTAGACTGTGATTTAGACCTCTCGTCCTGATGAAATTAACAATTTGCACAACTGGATCCACAACATGTTTCATGTCAAGCACACTTTTACATAGCACTTCCTGGTGTATTATGCAATGTAAAAATATCAGCTCCCTGGTGCAATCGACCTCTGCAACACGGTCACCCAGTCTCTTCAGTAGACCAACTTTCTTTCCTGTTAAAGATGACAACCATTCGTAGTAACACTGGCAATTTTCTGCCATTGTAATTGCATTGTATGCATGGCATTTTCCACACATTCAAAAATATCTTCCCCGGTAGTAGTGTCTTTCATTGATTCCACTGACAGCAATTCTTCTGTGATTTCAAAGTTATCTGAAATGTCTCGTACAAAGATGATCAACTGTGCAGTGTCATCGATGTCAGTGCTTTGATCAAATGCCAAGGAAAACAGCTGAAATAAAGATACACGCCTTTTCAGTTGTGATGTCAGGTCTTCATCAATTGTTTCAATGCGGCGAGCCACAGTTCTTCTCGATAAACTGACTTCTTCAAATTTCTTTCTTTGTTCTGGACACACTTGATCAGCTACATCGAGCATGCACTTTTTGACAAATTCACCATCACAGAACGATTTGCTGTGCTTAGAAATGTTGTAGGCGACCACAAAGCTGGCATGAGTAGCAGCTTTCTGGGCTACTTTGGCTTTTCCGAATACATTCTGCTGCTTTACAAGTTTTCTGTCCAGTTCTGTTGCTCTTGTTTGCCATTCCGCTGCTGATAAAGTACTGCCATAGCCTGCATGTTTCGTCGCATAATGGCGGCTAATGTTGTACTCGTTCAACACGGCAACACTTTCACTGCACAGCAAACATACTGCTTTATTGACGACTTCTGTGACAAAGTACTTAGGCATCCAATCTTTGTTAAATGCGCGACACTCTCTGTCAACTTTACGTTTCTTGGCAAAATCCATGGTAAAAATTTTATTGTAAATTCTAAATCTAATATTAACTGAATTCTAACCGCGGGCCACATTATCATGTACGACCGGAAACAGTCTGCGGGCCAGTCAAAATCTCGTCGCGGGCCGGGTCTGGCCCGCGGGCCGTATGTTGCCCGTCCCTGGTGTTAACGGTAAGGCAAAGTGAGCATACAGTATGTCTTTGCATCAATCGTACATCATTTGCTTCAATAATTGCTTCTTACTGCTCTGTAGACCATATTTCTGATTCGATTTTATCAACTAACAAAATGGACTTGATCTCAAGATCTGAGATGTATTTGTTGATGGGCATGATCTTCACATATTATTGAGTTCATGCGTCTGATTAACTGAGATTATTACTACTCATGAGGTCGTGTTTCTTTATGATCTGATTGTGATCCAGATTAAAACACGACCTTCTGTGATCATGACGTCATACAAGTTAGATAATGTTAGGGGACGACAGATAGAATTTTAACTTACTAGCTTGTCATAATTTTGTTGTCCGGGCTAGTTATGCTTAGAAATTATTGTTCCCTAAATGAGTGAGATCCAATACACACACACACACACACACACACACACATATATATATATATATATATATATATATATATATATATATATATATATATATATATATATATATATATATATATATATATAATTTTGATTTTGCGTCTGATTTTTTGTGTCCTTGTTCCCACTTTGAAAGTCAATATTTGATGCAATTTTTTTTTCGAATTTGGTGTTTGACATTATATTCTAATCCAGTTAAATCTAATTTGGTACTTAACTTTATATGATCAAGATATCGCGTGAGTTCCACAACGAACGAGATCCACATATATTAGTGAAATGATCTTTGTATCTGAATGGCTGGACTTGTTGCCAGTCGTTATAAATGCTTATAGACTTAAATCATCAGTATATTGGTAGAATATAAATGATCTACCCACTCAGAATATTAATGAGGCGGTCTTGCAGGTGATTGCCAGAGCATCACTGGACTTTCAATAGTCTTATTTCTGAATAGATTTGTATTCAGTCTCGAGTTCGAACAGTACTGCTGATGCAATAGTGAATCTGATTCGATGAACTCCATGTCATATGACCTGATTATAATCGAACTTGATAAATATCTTAAGACCATGATGTTGGGTAATTAAAGCATTACTTAGTCCACAATATTTTTTTAAATATTTAACATTAATTATCTCCTTTTTTTAATATATTAAATCTCCTACACTGTACTCTAATTTCCACGGCACCATTTAAATTGGGAAGGGTTTTTCTAATGGTTTTGTTTGGTTTTCCTACCCTTTTCACGTGAAATAGTCGACATAATGTTACGAAACTGAAAAGCAAGATAATTACATTTGTTGGATATAAATTGAAAATATTATTTGTAAACGTACATGTTTCTGTATGGCCTTACTAGTACGTATAGCATTAACGATGATGGCAAGCTCATTAAAATCAGGATTTGCTGGAAATATGTAGGCTTAATAGAGAGGATAGGACGTAATGTTATGTTGACCTAGTTATCAACCAATCAAGTCAGTCAAATAAATCAATTTTAAAATTTCTGTAAACAAACAATGCCTTCCAGAAGGTATCATTACTTAAGATAACTCTTCCTAACACGGATTGCAACACCTTATCTGATAACGTTACAAAAATTAAGTAGATCAGAAATTCCAAACATCACCAGGATACGAACTTTTATCGGTGTTTCTCAAATTTCCGCTTTGTTGAAGATCTTCGATTTTAATCATGCTGACGAAGCCTGTTTAGCTTGTGACATTTATTACCCCTATATCTAGAATTCGCTTCAAGATAAAAAAACGTTAAAATCGCGTCATATTAGTCGCAGCATGCTGCGAGGATGGTGCTGATAAGCATAATGATTCCAGCACCAATACTTGTTAGGGGTGGGGGTGGGGTATATGGCCGACTATTTGTTTGCATGTGGTTTTTCCTTTTAGCTTACGTTATAATTCCCGTCAGTGACATACTAGAAACAGTTCTAGAAAATACTTTATTCTGTTATTTATCTTCTGCTGTGGTTTTAAGAAAAAGATATATCTTGCATTCTGTAAGCCAGCTTGGTTAATCAGCTTGGTTAATCGGCCTTGTTCAGGAGATTCTGGCAAGGGTATGTAAGGCCGTCGTGCAGACGAACAAGCAACCAAACAGACAGATGGCATCTATACAGTGTTCACAGAGTGCCTGTTCTTCGAATGAACATTTATATTTCCCTTGAACTTGTGTATACGAGTCAAATGTTGATAAGTGTCGTTCATGATCATGATACAATAACTAAGACGTTTCTAACACTTTACCATTAAGTAAGTGTATCATGGTACCATAGTAATAAAAGTAAAGGTAGTTCTAGCAAACCTCGTCCTGTAATAGCTTTTTAAGATCCGTCACATAAACGGTACATTCCTGAAACTCTGTTGAACTGGATATTATGCTCCAGTTAATATGGTAGTATCGGCGATATCAGTGGTGGTGGTGTAATGGTATTCTTTGATTTTTTTTTAATTTTTTTTTTTTACTCATGTTAGTACTTAATGCTTCCAATATTATGAACAATAATGTTCAGCGAAAACACAGTGATATGATATGTATTGAGCGAAGAACGTGAACGATAATAAACTACTCATCGCACAACACGTGTTCGTGCATATACTTTGCATAATCTTTATTAATTTTGTACCTCATTTAACAACAACAACAACAACAACAACAACAACAATAATAATAATAATAATAATAATAATAATAATCTAATAATAATAGGGTGTGTATGTATATATATATATATATATATATATATATATATATATATATATATATATATATATATATATATATATATATATAGAGAGAGAGAGAGAGAGAGAGAGAGAGAGAGAGAGAGAGAGAGAGAGAGAGAGAGAGAGAGAGAGAGAGAGAGAGAGATTATAAATTTTCAAGGAAAAAATTCTGCATGATTATTTATTTTACCAAGAGTATTTATACTTCAATGGTCGTCTTAGAATGTCAGTTACTGTAAGGTTTTGCGCTAGGACATGACCAGTTGGAAACGGTCATTACCGACGTATCACGTTGTGTCCATACTAATATGTCATGTAGTCGTGTATAGTGTATTTATCTACGGAATAAACAGATATAGGCAGGAGTGTGTTGTGGACACGCACACACATACACACACATGCACACACGTCTGTGACTGAGATTTATTTGATAAATTTTTAAATAAATTTAATCTTAGTTTTTTTTTTCTTTTAAAGTCAACCAAAATCTTCGAAAGATAAATTTGTCATTTTCTTGTGGAACATAATGCAACGTATTTATACGGTAAAATTACTCCAACTAGATTTCTAAAGTTTGCCTTTCAAATTAGTGGTCTCAAAAAGCCAACTGAATTACCTCCTTTGATATGTTTTGCTAATATGTGTGACGTCATTGTGGAATAAACTAACCAACCAGTTATGCATTATTGATTGCAGATTAATTTGAGTTTTAAAAAATAATGTATTTGGTACAGTATTCGGTCAAAACCTCCCATGAAGCATCTTCGTTTTCCTCTTTTAATATTTCTAAATGATGAAAGACACTAAACATATTTAGAAGAGTTATAATAGAGACACTTATAATAGAAAATGAGAGAGAGAGAGAGAGAGAGAGAGAGAGAGAGAGAGAGAGAGAGAGAGAGAGAGAGAGAGAGAGAGAGAGAGAGAGAGAGAAAACATAGTTTGAAAGTTAGGTCGTTATTTCATAAGATAAAACGATTTGGGCTTCCAGCACATATCTTCAATAAACCTTACGCTGCACGATGAAGAAACAATAACAAAAAAAATTGGTGTAGAAATTGGCCAAAATTTATGCATTGAGATCAGGGGTCGGTTTAAAGAGAGTGAGGATAGGCATGTATAACTTCAGGAAACTTGTGTGTAGAAGCCAGCGTATATAAGCCTTATAATTTCTTTTAATTGGCAGCGATGTCTACATTATTTTTAGACAATGCTTTACTAAAGGTGGCGCTCTACAGTTTCGTATTTAGCACTGGGTTAAAATTTTAAAGAAAAAGAGTTTTCCCGGGTTTCCTCACTAGTTATACTGGTGTTTTAAAAGAGACTTTGTATATCTTAGGTATTATTCAAAGAACCTTTAATTCCCTTTATTTTGATGCATGATTGATGGAGGTAATGTGGGTTAGAGAGTATACAGCTTGACCTTACTGCAGATGTGCACCTTTCAAACAAGTGCTAGCTCTACTTGCTCATTTTTACTTCTCGAACCTCAGAGGTAAATTGTAAAAAAAAGAGCCGATAACTTTTTTTTTACATTTTATGTATTTAGTAATTCAGTCATTGCACTTTTAGAAGCTGGTATTATCTAGTTTGGCAAAATTCATTTTCCATATTTTAATAGCTGCCAAGAATAGTGTACTTTAGACAAATTTTGGTTGATTTTTGGAGCACAAGGGAGCAGTCATTTTAGTTCGCAGTGTCCTAAGCTCATTTTAAATTTCCAAAAGTACAATATCCAAAGAAATTTCATCCACGTTACATGAAAGTAGTATATAGGTATGCCAACATTCTCTCCACTGTGCATGTTTAAAATGCAAACAACTTCACCTTACATACATCACTCTCTCAAAAGTACATAATAACTGGTGAGCGCCACCATAAAGAGTATATAGAAATTATTATTGTATGATTTAGTTTTGATTGTATGGCTGAAAGATTTAAGTTGTAAGCATCAAAACAGTCCTTTGTAATAATTGTCCTATATATTCCCCATCAGAACAGCATTTATTAGAGTCAGAGTCTTAAACCGGTACAGTCCCCCCTCCTTATGATAAAAAGTGAACAATTTTAAAAATGTGCATTGCATTTTGTCAACATAGCAACCAGTGTTATGCTGATAGACAGAAACATGAAACTAACCATATTTATTCCTAAAATGTCAACAACAAATTTTACAGTTATAAAAGGGATATTACAGGTGAGGTTCATAAAGGTCAACGGTCAAAGTGTAAAATATTAACTAATTTTTTGATATGGAAGAAAGCAAATTTGCTTTGTTATCATTTATTTTTTTAATTTCGTTGCAAATAAATGAAATGAAACATTTTCACTATGTATTTCTGTTATTTATTGCAACATTTTTCAATTTAAGTTGACTTTATTTCTATATTCTAAGACTTCTAGTTTACCCATAATGAAGGTCACTACTCACCCAAACATGCCTCATAGCAAAGTAGGTATGCTAGAGCAAAAAAAAGCATAATTAGCTTATTTTCATGAATAAAGTCATTGTTAATGTACCATTTTACTCAGAAGATCATACATAATAATATGAAAATAAGAAAAATAATTGCATATATGTTTATATTTGTTTTTAAGGTGGCGCTCTACAGTTTCGTATTTAGCATTGGGTTAAAATTTTAAAGAAAAAGAGTTTCCCCGGGTTTCCTCGCTAGTTATACTGGTGTTTTAAAAGAGACTTTGTATATCTTAGGTATTATTCAAAGAACCTTTAATTCCCATTATTTTGATGCATGATTGATGGGTGTAATATGGGTTAGAGAGTATACAGCTTGACCTTACTGCAGATGTGCACCTTTCAAAAAAGTGCTAGCTCTACTTGCTCATTTTCACTTCTCGAACTTCAGAGGTACATTGTTAAAAAAAGAGCCGATAACTTTTTTTACATTTTATGTATTTGGTAATTCAGTCATTGCACTTTTAGAAGCTAGTATTATCTAGTTTGGCAAAATTCATTTTCCATATTTTAATAGCTGCCAAGAATAGTGTACTTTAGACAAATTTTGGTTGATTTTTGGAGCACAAGGGAGCAGTCATTTTAGTTCGCAATGTCCTAAGCTCATTTTAAATTTCCAAAAGTACAATATCCAAAGAAATTTCATTTACATTACATGAAAGTAGTATATAGGTATGCCAACATTCTCTCCACTGTGCATGTTTAAAATGCAAACAACTTCACCTTACATACATCACTCTCTCAAAAGTTCATAATAACTGGTGAGCGCCACCAAAAACACTAACATTGTAAAGTTTTTGTTCATAATTTATTTTATAATTGTTCCTACAGTCTTTGCCAGTAACTGTTATTTTGGTTTACCGTAATTTGCCACGAACATTGTACATGATGTACGACTAATTACTCTGATGTAATACATCCTGATACATACAAGCAGATGTTTTAAGACGAATCATTTTTCCACATTGCAGGAGCTGTTTTTCAAGCTACGGGAAACTATGACGTCTCGTTCTTTCTCGGGGGCGGATTGTTTCTTCTCGGAACAGGATTGCATTCCGCGTTACACATGCCATGCATCAAGAGCTGCTACGTGAAAAAGGCCAAGAGTCCAGACCATTTTGAAATGGTGGGCAAAACTCAAGACGATAAAACGTCTTCAAACGGCAAACCAACATCAGTTTAGTCATTTTCATGTGATAGTATATTTTGAAATATATGTGAAAAGACACAAAAGATGTTTTATGTTGTATAGAAAATCTCTACAATTCCATAAAGAAAGCGAAGTCTATTAAATATATTATTACTAAGTATAAAATTTTTCACATGTGCAATTAGAATATCTACTTTTATTACAAATAAGAATAAACTTCTTTCATATGTGCATTATTTTATACACTTTATTATATAAACAATATTTTTAAAGATTGTTTTCTTTTATAGCAATTAAATTTTAATTTTTTATGCTAAAGTGAAATGAATCATTTAGAGGTTTCATGATTATTTTGTTTTACATTTAACCTATGTTATTGTTGTAAACTTTAGTACACTCCAAGATACAAGGAATTTATTGTTCGTCTTTTGTATGTTAGTGGTTCTTTCAGTTCTAGTTCTCAATCTGCCTTTCTTGAAATTTGGATTGACACAGAACTGAAGCAGCTTGTATGACGGTTGCACGTGCCATTCATTTCAATTTTTAAGTAACCTCATTCTATGAGAAATCCATGTACAATAATTAGTTTCTTTAAAAATGATTTTTTTTTTTGAAAATGTATGAACATTCAACTTAAGCCATTTTGCATATTCATGTTGACTTTGTATCAATATCTTCGATTTTTCAATACAAATGACGCTGGTCACTAGTCGTTTCTGTATTTGTTCCATAATTCATATATTCTTAAGATCAAATATAAATGAATGTATATGTCACCATATTTTGTTTTCAAACCTTATAATATTTCCCAGAGTTGGGAGTGCCACATATGAAGTTATGTATATGCGATCGAGGATGTTTGTTTGCAGGAAAATAGTTGCATTTTTAAAATAATTTTTACATATTTGTAGTTTACAAGTTTACTAAGCATTGTCATTATTCACTCATTTTCAGAGCTCGCAATGGCAGGTTTATGCTATCTTTAAGTGATATATATCTGCTTTATTCCACAATGTTTTGTTAGTCAATTTTTGTTATTTTGCAACAGAAAGTTTGTAACTGGTTCATATTTGTTAATGTTAAAATTATTTTATTTATAACTTTGTCAGAAAAAGAAAAAAAAAACAAATGGACAAATTACTATATTATTGATATATTTGGAGTTACGTAATCTTAATACAACGCTTGTTTCATTAGCTCCTATTCATTTTTATTGTACGTACTACAAATGATTGGTGGTTCGATTAACGTACATACACATGTACTAGTGTACCAACTGCATATTTCCGGATCTGCAGGCACATTATCGGACGGCAGATCAGTGTTAATATTGATTGCAGTTGGGAATTACTTATAGTCTAGTGTATACTGCATTAGTATGAGCGTTTCAAAATAAACTTTAAAATATGCACTGCAAGAACAGTACACGAACTTAGAAGGCATTTTTTTAGCTGGCCTGGTTAACATGGTCCCCGCCTTCGTCTTGATTGGCCAATCACAACTTGTAAAAAAGGACCGATGTCAGTCAGACCTGAAACTGATGCTAATCTGCAGTCAGATACGACCGACGTTATTAAAGCTAGAGAAACCTTGTGAATATTATTTATTTTAGAAAAACAAAAAACGAAAGATAGTTTGACCAATTTTCAATTAGAAGCTATCAGGTTTGTACAAACGATGCCGATCCTGCAAAAAAAAAATAGTCGCCATTTCGAAAAACAAAATAATTCAAGATGACACCTTAAATGCCACACAACAGATGTTTACTAAACTTAACCCAGTTGCATAAAGGTCTTTCAGTTTTATATAAATAATACGAAGTCAAATATCATCGCCGTTACAGACCAATGCAGACTTTTAATCGATTTAAACCCTGAAACGAATCAGCAGAATGTTACCCAATTTGACACAAAGCATCCGGTCATGAAGGGCTTTCAGATTTATACAAACGATATGGATACTCAAATATGGCCACCTTTCCAATAAATAAAACAAAACTATTTTTTTTTAAAAAGAAAAGCCACTTCTTCCCAAGAAACACTAAACTTAGTTTGACCATATTTGACGGGAAGCAACCTCTGCTTAGGACTTTTAATTGACGCAAAATAAGGTCAATTTGAGATCAGATATGGCTGTTGATAAAAACAAATGTGAACTTGGCAAAATCGCTTAACAGAATTTGACCAAGTTTAATACTAAGCTTCCAAGTTATGAGGCCCTTCCGACTGATGCAAAGTATGCCGATCTAGGATATAATAAAGAAATGAAGAAACACGGAACAAACTTTATCGTTAAAAAAGGGGGTAAAAAAAAGTTGGATTGACCAACTTTGACAGAGCATACTGGCATAAAATCCTTTCATAGAGAGCACATGATGCTGATTTGACATCCAGTATGGATCAAACTAAAGCAAAATAGTGAAACAATAGCTTTCATATGCTATCGCCATTATTGGAAGATATTTATAGAGAATCTACCCGTACCATCGGTTTTAGATTCCAGCAAGGTGAGTGATCTCATGCCCACGATGGCCTCTTGTTAATCGTATATTTTCACAGTGAGAAATATTCTGTCTTGTGTTTTTGTTTGTATGTCTTGTTTTGTTTGCTAGATCGTTTGTTTGTGTAAAAATTACTCCTTGTAGAGTTTACTTGGCAGAAGAAATAAACTTTTAACTCCGTATCATATTTTGTTTTTCAGAAATGAAAATTAGTCAAATATGAGAATATTGATTGGATTTATAATCATTGATGCATGGATATCAAAGATAATGGGTTCAGCCTTTCTTTTGTTTCTTTCTTTGCCTTAGTTGTCTTTGATATTGCACTTTGATAAAAATTCAAATGTCTTGTGTAAGGGTAGTTTATTTTTCTTCCAGTTGTCTAACGTTTTTGATCATATATCTTCCATTACTGTTGTATTCTACTAAACACTCATGATTAAACAAGGTTTTTAAGTTATTAGTTCTTAAATGAAGGATCAATTTTTAGCGAGACAAAATAATGTACATATCATCAGCCCCTTTTTCAAACATTGGAATGATTGCATTGAAATTAGCTTTACTGTATGACGGCTCCGGAGGGCTAAGTGGTTGAAGCGTTCGCCTCACATACGTGAGGTTGTGGGATCGAACCACACACCCTGAGTCATGCCAAAGACTTATAAAAATGGTAATAGCAGCTGCTTCGCTTGGCGCATAGAAGTTAGTGGTAAGATTGGTCTGCATAGTGACTGGATAATGTGACAGGGTGGGAAATGATGCCCTAGTCCTAGACATCACTATAAACAGCCATACTGCAAACATCGCAGCAGTATGACTGAAAAATTTGTTAAAGCTATGTTCAAAATCCAACACACACCTTTACCGTGGTCGAAATTGCTATTGTTAAGGAGTACGCATACTATGTCACTGAAACCAAATTGACAGTGCACGTAACATCATTATGAACGTTTCTTTGTTTTTATTTTAGCAATAAAATCCCGTCTTATTTATACGAGGGCAAATGATGTCGATAATTGTACTGACAAATTTTCAAAAGCCAGCCGCGGTCACTTTTCAAGTTTCGGAAGTATTTACAACGTCATTAGAGATAGGTGGAACTTTAAAACTCATAATGTGAATCAGTCAAAAATAGACCTAAGATAAAGTATAGTATTATTGCTTTTGGCTGGTTTATGATTAGTTAATAATATAGAGTAATATTTTATTAAAAAAGAATCTTTTGAGAACTTGTCCGGTTTGTAACAGAAAAATAGAGACCATGTGTTTTTGTCGGACTTTTATTCCTTTAGAAAACTTTTGAACACTCGGTGAAAATAATGACTGATTCTTAAAGTGCGGAATTAAAAATATAGTTTTGAAACATGTATATAAAATCAAATGCCGCAAGATATTTGCCTTACTGCTTGCATTACGAGTCTTGACTGAGGAGAAATAATGGATATCGTGATGTTTCTATGGGCTAACAGTTGGAGCTGAATTAATATTACCAGTCCTTAACTCATTCAGGTCAGGAGCCACGTTGTTGCGTCAGGAGGTAGTACCATACATCCGACTCTGTAGCGTCAAGGTCATTTCAGATGCATCAAAATTAATGGCTTGACTGAAATGTAGACTGATGTATCTCTACCAGGATATAAATAATCTCGACTTTCTACTCGTATTACAAAATACAGAGGGAAAAACGTATTTTGTTTTCCTTTTTCTGTAAAACATTATTTATCCTGAGCTGGTTCTATTTGCAGTAATCCCCGTAGTGTAAGACTGCTAACAGTTTACTGACTTGCGGTGGGAATTAGGTAATATACATTTCAATTTTCATATTATTCAGATTGATACTCCATCTGAAAGGGACAAACCAATAACACGAATATGATCAAACCGTGTGTGTTTGGGTGATATAAATCATTTTAACCCTGTAAATGCAGAACCCTGCCTTATATATATATATATATATATATATATATATATATATATATATATATATATATATATATATATTCTCGTACACGGAAATCTTGAGCGCTTTAAGTTTGATTTATCTTGTTTGTGGAAAAACTTTATTTAAAAATGCCATTAACTGAGGAAAGAAAAAAAATATTGGACTTGGTATCATGCGAATTTTCCAATTAAGCATGTAATAAAAACTATGCGATTTGTGCAGGTAACATTGTACTAATTGTGTCCTTCAAGGGGCGCACTGGCATAACAGTATATCAAATGTTACTTGCAATAGTCAGATTGCGGGATTAAATTTTGAGTACTCATTCCAAACCGGTTGAATATTATCTAACACTACATGCAACCATGTATCTGAGATACATAAGATGATAGGGAATTCCAACGATAAAAATTAGGTAATTTAATACTTTCATAATGATATAAAGGAGGTTGGTAGAAAACGGTATTGGTTTGAATCCTTTTATCAAATCAGTTTGAATCTGATATCGTTGTTTGTCATTTGGCAATGCACTTTGCTCCAATGACATCGGCACTCAATGATCTATACTTTTCTTGCTGTGCCCTAAAAGACCGAAAGCTAACCAAATGATATTTATACCAATTGAAACCTCATCGTTTGGCAAATTCCATCTAGTCGAGAAGTTGTAGGAATAGACAAAACTTTGATGGGTTTGTTGATTGGCTGCATGTTTTGCTTTGAAAAAGATCGACAATGTTGAGATCGTGATCGTATCCTAACGCCTTTATCTTAAGCGATAACAAAAGTAGTCCTGTGATATGAATTATATTTTCCTGTTAGATATTTATATGTAACGTGGGAACGAGTTGCACGTTGTAAAACATAAGATACAAGTTTAAAGTTTCATTGAGAGGGGAGGGGAAAGACGAAAATCTAAAAACTGTTCTTAACAGCTCCAAACGATAGGTCATAAAACGAAATTTCCATAAACGGCATAAAATTGGCAACCGTGAGCGATTAGTCATGAACTGCATCGTTATGAAATATCATGCGACAGACAGTCAATATGGCGGACAGAGTGACCATCTTGACAGTTTTCTTATCTTGAATACCAGCATGGGGTGTTTGCTAAATAACTATGCTGTCTACTTCTTGCTAAATGAAAATAAATCAAATCTTACCTTTAGAGTGGTTGTCACAGCGGTCATCTTGCAAACGGGGTTTTAAAGAATTGGTTTTACTCTATGGCACGTTTCTTGACCAAACGTTGGTTGGATTGCTATTAGAGTTATAAAATAGCATACCGATAATTTTGTCTAGCATTACAGGTTACGGCCATGTTAAGTTTGAAAAGAAAATAACTTCTAAACATGAACTGCATACATTGGGCAAATTCCAGGTTACCGAGATCCATTGGTCAATACTCACCAGTCGATCAGCTCTAGTTCCTAAATTAGAGGGCTGTTAAATCTGGTACGGAGAGAAAATAATCCGTATACTTATTATACGATGGGGATATGTCAAGTTTATTACTTCTTCAAATGCGAATGACATTGGCTACATACACGATAATTTAATTAGTATTAGAGGTATGCCTGTTGACCGTGTGATTGACTGGGATTTTAAACTTCATTTTAAACACATTATATGCACAGGGTCAGGTTCTACGTCCTCTTTCCAAGGACACGGCGTGATTATTGACCCCGGGCTTGTCTGTGAGGGTACCAATCCCGCAATCTTTGGATGACGAGTCCGATGTTTTGTCAACTGAGCTCTTGCGACTCCCGTACCTCTAGATACAGAAGGGAAGAGGCCTTTTGCATGTTTGAAAATGTATACACTATATTACCTTGGTTTGGTTAATATAAAGGGCGTGTTATTTAAAAGAAACGAAACTTAATCCAATGGCAATTTTCGATGACATAGTAGATATCAAAATATCAATCTTTTCTCTGCTGCTCGCTATCTCATGATGTTTGGGATTTTTATAATATCTAATCTGTGTGCATGGGATGTTTTAATAGCATCAGTGTGTTTGGATATTTTAATTGTATCAGTGTGCTTGGGATGCTTTGATATATCAATGTGTTTGGTATGGTTTAATGGTATAAATGTGCTTAGTATGGAATCATGGTGTCACTGTGCTTGGTATGGTTTAATGATGTCAATGTGCTTGCGATTTTTTAATGGTATAAGTGTGCTTCGGATGTTTTTATGGTATCAATGTGCTTGGGATGTCAAATGGTATCAATGTGCTTGGGATGCTTAATGGTATCAATGTGCATGGGACGCTTAATGGTATCAATGTGCATGGGATGCTTAATGGTTTCAATGTGCATGGGATGCTTAATGGTATCAATGTGCATGGGATGCTTAATGGTATCAATGTGCATGGGATGTTTTAATGGTATCAATGTGCATGGGATGTTTTAATAGTATCAATGTGCATGGGATGCTTAATGGTATCAATGTGCATGGGATGCTTAATGGTATCAATGTGTATGGGATGCTTAATGGTATCAATGTGCATGGGATGCTTAATGGTATCAATGTGCATGGGATGCTTAATGGTTTCAATGTGCATGGGATGCTTAATGGTATCAATGTGCATGGGATGCTTAATGGTATCAATGTGCATGGGATGTTTTAATGGTTTCAATGTGCATGGGATGTTTTAATGGTATCAATGTGCATGGGATGTTTTAATGGTTTCAATGTGCATGGGATGTTTTAATGGTATCAATGTGCATGGGATGCTTAATGGTATCAATGTGCATGGGATGTTTTTATGGTATCAATGTGCATGGTATGTTTTAATGGTATCAATGTGCATGGGATGTTATAATGGTATCAATGTGCATGGGATGTTTTTATGGTATCAATGTGCATGGGATGTTTTAATGGTATCAATGTGCATGGGATGCTTAATGGTATCAATGTGCATGGGATGCTTAATGGTGTCAATGTGCATGGGATGCTTAATGGTATCAATGTGCATGGGATGTTTTAATGGTATCAATGTGCATGGGATGCTTAATGGTATCAATGTGCATGGGATGTTTTAATGGTATCAATGTGCATGGGATGCTTAATGGTATCAATGTGCATGGGATGCTTAATGGTATCAATGTGCATGGGATGCTTAATGGTATCAATGTGCATGGGATGCTTAATGGTATCAATGTGCATGGGATGCTTAATGGTATCAATGTGCATGGGATGCTTAATGGTATCAATGTTCATGGGATGTTTTAATGGTATCAATGTGCATAGAATGCTTAATGGTATCAATGTGCATGGGATGCTTAATGGTATCAATGTGCATGGGATGCTTAATGGTATCAATGTGCATGGGATGCTTAATGGTATCAATGTGCATGGGATGCTTAATGGTATCAATGTGCATGAGATGCTTAATGGTATCAATGTGCATGGGATGTTTTAATGGTATCAATGTGCATGGGATGCTTAATGGTATTAATGTGCATGGGATGTTTTAATGGTATCAATGTGCATGGGATGTTTTAATGGTATCAATGTGCATGAAATGCTTAATGGTATCAATGTGCATGGAATGTTTTAATGGTATCAATGTGCATGGCATGTTTTAATGGTTTCAATGTGCATAGGATGCTTAATGGTATCAATGTGCTTGGGATGCTTAATGGTATCAATGTGCATAGGATGCTTAATGGTATCAATGTGCTTGGGATGCCTAATGGTATCAATGTGCATAGAATGCTTAATGGTATCAATGTGCATAGGATGCTTAATGGTATCAATGTGCATGGGATGCTTAATGGTATCAATGTGCATGGGATGTTTTAATGGCATCAATGTGCATGGGATGCTTAATGGTATCATTGTGCATGGGATGCTTAATGGTATCAATGTGCATGGGATGTTTTAATGGTATCAATGTGCATGGGATGCTTAATGGTATCAATGTGCATGGGATGTTTTAATGGTATCAATGTGCATGAAATGCTTAATGGTATCAATGTGCATGGAATGTTTTAATGGTATCAATGTTCTTGGGATGCCTAATGGTATCAATGTGCATAGGATGCTTAATGGTATCAATGTGCATGGGATGCTTAATGGTATCAATGTGCATGGGATGTTTTAATGGCATCAATGTGCATGAGATGCTTAATGGTATCATTGTGCATGGGATGCTTAATGGTATCAATGTGCATGGGATGTTTTAATGGTATCAATGTGCATGGGATGCTTAATGGTATCAATGTGCATGGGATGTTTTAATGGTATCAATGTGCATGGGATGCTTAATGGTATCAATGTGCATGGGATGCTTAATGGTATCAATGTGCATGGGATGTTTTAATGGTATCAATGTGCATGGGATGCTTAATGGTATCAATGTGCATGGGATGTTTTAATGGTTTCAATGTGCATGGGATGTTTTAATGGTATCAATGTGCATGGGATGCTTAATGGTATCATTGTGCATGGGATGCTTAATGGTATCAATGTGCATGGGATGCTTAATGGTATCAATGTGCATGGGATGCTTAATGGTATCAATGTGCATGGGATGTTTTAATGGTATCAATGTGCATGGGATGTTTTAATGGTTTCAATGTGCATGGGATGCTTAATGGTATCAATGTGCATGGGATGCTTAATGGTATCAATGTGGTTGTGATGCTTAATGGTATCAATGTGCATGGGATGTTTTAATGGTTTCAATGTGCATGGGATGCTTAATGGTATCAATGTGTATGGGATGCTTAATGGTATCAATGTGCATGGGATGCATATTGGTATCAATGTGCATGGGATGCATATTGGTATCAATGTGCTTGAAATGCTTAATGGTATCAATGTGCATGGAATGCTTAATGGTATCAAAGTGCATGGGATGCTTAATGGTATCAATGTGCTTGAAATGCTTAATGGTATCAATGTGCATGGGATGCTTAATGGTATCAATGTGCATGGGATGCTTAATGGTATCAATGTGCATGGGATGCTAAATGGTATCAATGTGCATGGGATGCTAAATGGTATCAATGTGCATGGGATGCTTAATGGTATCAATGTGCATGGGATGCTTAATGGTTTCAATGTGCATGGGATGCTTAATGGTATCAATGTGCATGGGATGCTTAATGATATCAATGTGCATGGGATGTTTTAATGGTATCAATGTGCATGGGATGCTTAATGGTATCAATGTGCATGGGATGCTTAATGGTATCAATGTGCATGGGATGTTTTAATGGTATCAATGTGCATGGGATGCTTAATGGTATCAATGTGCATGGGATGCTTAATGGTATCAATGTGCTTGTGATGCTTAATGGTATCAATGTGCATGGGATGCTTAATGGTATCAATGTGCATGGGATGCTTAATGGTATCAATGTGCATGGGATGCTTAATGGTATCAATGTGCATGGGATGTTTTAATGGTATCAATGTGCATGGGATGCTTAATGGTATCAATGTGCATGGGATGCTTAATGGTATCAATGTGCATGGGATGTTTTAATGGTATCAATGTGCATGGGATGTTTTAATGGTATCAATGTGCATGGGATGCTAAATGGTATCAATGTGCATGAAATGTTTTCATGGTATCAATGTGCATGGGATGCTAAATGGTATCAATGTGCATGGGATGTTTTAATGGTATCATTGTGCATGGGATGCTTAATGGTATCAATGTGCATGGGATGCTTAATGGTATCAATGTGCATGGGATGTTTTAATGGTATCAATGTGCATGGGATGTTTTAATGGTATCAATGTGCATGGGATGCTTAATGGTATCAATGTGCATGGGATGCTTAATGGTATCAATGTGTATGGAATGCTTAATTGTATCAATGTGTTTGGGATGCTTAATGGTATCAATGTGCTTGAAATGCTTAATGGTATCAATGTGTTTGGGATGCTTAATGGTATCAATGTGCATGGAGTGTTTTAATGGTATCAATGTGCATCGGATGCTTAATGGTATCAATGTGCATGGGATGTTTTAATGGTTTCAATGTGCATGGGATGCTTAATGGTATCAATGTGCATGGGATGCTTAATGGTATCAATGTGCTTGAAATGCTTAATGGTATCAATGTGTTTGGGATGCTTAATGGTATCAATGTGCTTGAAATGCTTAATGGTATCAATGTGTTTGGGATGCTTAATGGTATCAATGTGCATGGAGTGTTTTAATGGTATCAATGTGCTTGAAATGCTTAATGGTATCAATGTGCATGGAATGTTTTAATGGTATCAATGTGCATGGGATGTTATAATGGTATCAATGTGCATGGGATGTTTTAATGGTATCAATGTAAAAGGGATGTTTTAATGGTATCAGTGTGCTTGGGATGCTTAGGTGGCGCAAACCAGTTATTATGTACTTTTGAGAGAGTGATGTATGTAAGGTGAAGTTGTTTGCATTTTAAACATGCACAGTGGAGAGAATGTTGGCATACCTATATACTACTTTCATGTAATGTGGATGAAATTTCTTTGGATATTGTACTTTTGAAAATTTAAAATGAGCTTAGGACCCTGCGAACTAAAATGACTGCTCCCTTGTGCTCCAAAAATCAACCAAAATTTGTCTAAAATACACTATATTTGGCAGCTATTAAAATATGGAAAATGAATTTTGCCAAACTAGATAATACCAGCATCTAAAAGTGCAATGACTGATTTACCAAATACATAAAATGTAAAAAAAAAGTTATCGGCTCTTTTTTTACAATTTACCTCTGAAGTTCGAGAAGTGAAAATGAGCAAGTAGAGCTAGCACTTTTTTGAAAGGTGCACATCTGCAGTAAGGTCAAGCTGTATACACTCTATCCCATATTACACCCATCAATCGTACATCAAAATAAAGGGAATTAAAGGTTCTTTGAACAATACCTAAGATATACAAAGTCTCTTTTAAAACTCCAGTATAACTAGCGAGGAAACCCGAGGAAACTCTTTTTCTTTAAAATTTTAACCCTATGTTAAATACGAAACTGTAGAGCGCCACCTTAAAAACAAATATAAACATGTATGAAATTATTTTTCTTATTTTTATTGTATTATGTATATTCTTCTGAGTAAAATGGTACATTAACAATGATTTTATGCATGAAAATAAACTAATTATGCTTATTTTTGCTCTAGCGTACCTACTTTGCTATGAGGCATTTTTGGGTGAGTAGTGACCTTCATTATGGGGAAATTAGAAGTCTTAGAGTATAGAAATAAAGTCAACTTAAATTGAAAAATGTTGCAATAAATAACAGACATACATAGTGAAAATGTTTCATTTCATTTATTTGCAATGAAATTAAAAAATAAATGATAACAAAGCAAATTTACTTTCTTCCATATGAAAAAATTAGTTAATATTTTACCCTTTGACCTTTGACCTTTATGAACCTCACCTGTAATATCCCTTTTATAACTGTAAAATTTATTGTTGACATTTTAGGAATAAATATGGCTAGTTTCATGTTCCTGTCTATCAGCATAACACTGGTTGCTATGTTGACACAATGCAATGCACATTTTTAAAATTGTTCATTTTTTATCACAAGGAGAGGGGGGGGGCTGTACCAGTTTAAGACTCTGACTCTAATAAATGCTGTTCTGATGGGGAAAATATAGGACAATTATTACAAACGACTGTTTTGATGCTTGCAACTTAAATATTTCAGCCATACAATTAAAACTAAATCATACAATAATAATTTCTATATACTCTTTATGGTGGTGCTCACCAGTTATTATGTACTTTTGAGAAAGTGATGTATGTAAGGTGAAGTTGTTTGCATTTTAAACATGCACAGTGGAGAGAATGTTGGCATACCTGTATACTACTTTCATGTAATGTGGATGAAATTTCTTTGGATATTTTACTTTTGAAAATTAAAAATGAGCTTAGGACATTGCGAACTAAAATGACTGCTCCCTTGTGCTCCAAAAATCAACCAAAATTTGTCTAAAGTACACTATTCTTGGCAGCTATTAAAATATGGAAAATGAATTTTGCCAAACTAGATAATACCAGCTTCTAAAAGTGCAATGACTGGATTACCAAATACATAAAATGTAAAAAAAGTTATCGGCTCTTTTTTTTTACAATATACCTCTGAAGTTCGAGAAGTGAAAATGAGCAAGTAGAGCTAGCACTTTTTTTGAAAGGTGCACATCTGCAGTAAGGTCAAGCTGTATACTCTCTAACCCATATTACACCCATCAATCATACATCAAAATAAAGGGAATTAAAGGTTCTTTGAACAATACCTAAGATATACAAGGTGTCTTTTAAAACACCAGTATAACTAGTGAGGAAACCCGAGGAAACTCTTTTTCTTTAAAATTTTAACCCTATGCTAAATACGAAACTGTAGAACGCCACCTTAATGGTATCATTGAGCTTGGGATATTATAATGGTATCAATGTAAAGGGATGTTTTAATGGTATCAGTCTGCTTGAGATGACTTAATGGTATCAATGTGCTTGGGATGTTTTAATGGTATCAATGTGTTTAAGATTTTTTTAATTTTTTAAATTGTTATTAGCGTGCTGGGGATGGTTTAATGCTATCAATGTTCTTGGATACTTTAATGGCATCTATGAGCTAATGATGTGTTGATCTGTTTTGTATGCTTTAAAGGTATCTATATCCTTAGTATGTTTGAATTGTGTTTGTATGCTTGGCATACTTTAATGGTATCAGTGTCATTGGTATGCTTTAATAGTATCAGTGTCATTTGCATGCTTTAATGGTATCAGTGTCATTGGTATGCTTTATTGGTATCAGTGGCATTGGAATGCTTTAATGGTATCAGTGTCATTGGTATGCTTTAATGGTATCAGTGTCATTGGCATGCTTTAATGGTATCAGTCTCATTGGTATGCTTAAATGGTATGAGTGTCATTGATATGCTTTAATGGTATCATTGTCATTGGTATGCTTTAATAGTATCTGTGTCATTGGTATGCTTTAATGGTATCAGTGTCATTGGTATGCTTTAATGGTATCGGAGTCGTTGGCATGCTTTAATGGTATCAGTGTCATTGGCATGCTTTAATAGTATCAGTGTCATTGGTATGCTTTAATGTTATCATTGTCATTAGTATGCTTTAATGGTATCAGTGTCATTATTATGCTTTAATGGTATCAGTGTCATTGGCATGCTTAAATGGTATCAGTGTGATTGGTATGCTTTAATGACATAATTGTCTTTGATATGCTTTAATCGTATCAGTGTAAATTGTTATGCTTTTATGGTATCATTGTCATTGGCATGTTTTAATTGTATCAGTGTCATTGGTATGCTTTAATGGTATCAGTGTCATTGGTATGTTTTAATGGTATCTTTGTCATTGGCATGCTTTAATGGTATCAGTGTTATTGGCATGCTTAAATAGTATCAGTGTCATTGGTATGATTTAATGGTATCAGTTTCTTTGGTATGCCTTAATGGTATCAGTGTCATTGGTATCCTTTAATGATATCAGTGTCCTTGGCATGCTTAAATGGTATCAGTGTCACATGGTATGCTTTAATGACATCATTGTCTTTGATATGCTTTAATGGTATCAGTGTAAATTGGTATGCTTTTATGGTATCAGTGTCATTGTGATGCTTCAATTGTATCAGTATCATTGGTATGCTTTTATGGTATCAGTGTCATTGGCTTGCTTTAATTGTATCAGTGTCATTGGCATGCTTTAATGGTATCAGTGTCATTTGTATGCTTTAATGGTATCAGTGTCATTGGTATCCTTTAATGGTATCAGTGTCATTGGCATGCTTAAATGGTATCAGTGTCATTGGTATGCTTTAATGACATCATTGTCTTTGATATGCTTTAATGGTATCAGTGTAAATTGGTATGCTTTTATGGTATCAGTGTCATTGGCATGCTTTAATTGTATCAGTGTCATTGGTATGCTTTAATGGTATCAGTGTCATTGGTATGCTTTAATGGTATCAGTGTCATTGGCATGCTTAAATGGTATCAGTGTCATTGGCATGCTTTAATGGTATCAGGGTCATTGGTATGCTTTAATGGTATCAGTGTCATTGGCATGCTTTAATGGTATCAGTATCATTTGTATGTTTTAATGGTATCAGTGTCTTTTGTATGCTTTAATGACATCATTGTCTTTGATATGCTTTAATGGTATCAATGTGCTTGGTATGCTTTAATGACATCATTGTCTTTGGTGTGTTTAAATGGTATCAGAGTCCGCGCTATACTTTAATAGTATCAATTTGCTTGGTAACTTTTAATGGTATCCGTGTCTTCGGTATATTTTAATGGTATCAATATGCTTGGTAACTTTTGATGGTATCAGTGTCCTCGGTATACTTAAATGGTATCAATGTGCTGGTATGTTATAATGGTATCAATAAGCCTGGGATGATTTAATGGCATCTTTGTGGATGTGATGCTTAAATAGTATGAATGTGCGTGGGATATTTTAATGGTAATTGATAGAGATGTTTTATATTTTATATCCTTGGGATGGTTTAATGGTATGTGTGTGCTAGTGATGCTTAAATGGTACCAGTGTGCTTGGGAAGTTTTAATGGCATCAGTATGCATGAGATGCTTTAATGGTAACAATGAGCGTGGGTTTTTTTTATTGGCAACTATGTGCTATAGATGTTTTATATTTTATGTGCTTGAGATGTTTTAATAGCATCTGTGTTCGTGATTTTTTAATGTTATCATTGTGTTTGGGATGCTTTAATTGTATTAGTGTGCTTGGTATTCTTTAATGGTATACATTTATGTGGGATGTTTCAATGGCAACTGTCCTAGGGATGGTTTATATATTTTATGTGCATGCGATGCTTTAGTGTTATCAATAAGCTCGGTATGCTTTAATGGTATTAGTGTGCTTGGTATGCTTTAATGGTATAAATGTATGTGGGATATTTCAATGGCAACTGTGCTAGGGATGGTTTATATATTTTATGTGCAAGCGATGCTTTAGTGTTATCAATAAGCTTGGTATGCTTTAGTGGTATTAGTGTGCTTTCGATGCGTTAATGTTTTCAGTATGCTTGGGATGCTTTAATGGTAGAATTGTCATTGTGATACATTAATTGTATGCATGTGCTTGATATGATTTAATGGTATATATGTATATATGTGCTTGATATGATTTAATGGTATGTATGTATTTGTGATACTTTAATGGTAGGCATGTGTTTGATATGATTTAGTGGTATATATATATATATATATATATATATATATATATATATATATATATATATATATATATATATATATATATATATATACATATATATATATATATATATATATATATATATATATATATATATATATATATATATATATATATATATATATATATATATATATATATATATATATGCCTGATATGCTTTAATGGTATATGTATGTGCTTGATATGATTTAATGGTATATGTATGTGCTTGATATGATTTAATGGTATATATGTGCTTGATATGATTTAATGGTATATATGTTCTTGATATGTGTTAATGGTATATATGTGCTTGATATGATTTATTGGTAGGTATATGCTTGATATGTTTTAATGGTAGGTACGTGTTTGATTTGCTTTAATGGTATATATGTGCTTGATATGATTTAGTGGTATATATGTCCTTGTGATACTTTAATGGTAAGTATATCCTTGTGATATTTTAATGTATATGTGTGCTTGATATGATTTAATAGTATGTATGTGCTTGATATGATTTAGTGGTATATATGTGCTTGGGATGCTTTAATGGTATGTATATCCTTGTGATATTTTAATGTATATGTGTGCTTGATATGCTTAAATGGTATATATGTGCTTGGGATGCTTTAATGGTATGTATATCCTTGTGATATTTTAATGTATATGTGTGCTTGATATGAGTTAATGGTATATATGTGCTTGATATGCTTTAATGGTGTATATGTGCTAGGACAATTTTATCCCACTCATGATACGCTTCGTAAAACACAGAAAGACGTAAGCAGAATCTGAGACGTAAGTACATCTAAGAGTATATAGTTTGTTGACAAGCAGCGAGGAGCGACAAAAGTTAAACATCTTTTTTGTGGGGGAGGGGTACACCTGATGTAATCAGCATTTCAAAGATTTTTTTAAAAAAAACTTGAGCTTGCTACTGGAGCTGTGTGTGTATATATATATATATATATATATATATATATATATATATATATATATATATATATATATATATATATATATATGTATGTATGTGTGTGTGTGTGTGTGTTATATAGATAAATAATAATTCCCAGAATGCAAAAATTTATATTTTCGTATACCCTCTAAAAGTGAAAGGCACGGAATTGGATACCTTTATGGATGACGGTTGCTTGAAAAACTCTATTAATATTTCTGAAAGACAGAAAGAAAATGTGCCCTTCAGAAGATAAAATAAACGTTAAAATATCCTCCTAAACTTGTCATTATTGGCAGTGGCCACAGAGATACGCTTCCTGAGAGGCGAGATAACGTGCGACGTATAGACCATTTCATGGAGACTTCGGCAAACTTCGTAATTTGCTCGGAATTTTGATCACATGGCGGGTGGTCAGCTGACAGCAATATCTAATTGATAGCTGGTGGTCAAAACATGACGGACGCATCAGCATTTGCATCAACTTTATCTTCGTTTATCGAGTTGAAAAATGCCTATTCAACAGCAATGATGCCACAGATATTGACGAAATTTAATATTGGAACCATCTTGTCTTATTTACTGGAAACCAGATGTACATATACATGTGAGTATGGAAACGGTGTCGATGTTAAAAATTTACTCCTTTTTTTTTTACCATAACACCGTATTACATAAATCGAGTTTCATTTGCCAATATATGGAATTTTTCATATTAATACGCAGTATAACAATCCTGGATTTTTTTTTTTACGGTAAAGCTGCCGAAATCCCTTCACCATCAGCACTAAAATGCAGCGAACACATTTTCGCATTCTTGAATTGAGACATTCGTTTTCCGGTCAATTCAAGTTCCGATTTTTCTGCTAGTATGTTTGCTCAACAAATCATCTCTCCTACTATCACACTAGTTACATCCGAGTATCCGAATCATGATCGACATCTAAACATACCATAATCTTATTAAAATCAAGATCTTTGCGATAATGGAGATGTGACAGATGCAATTACAAGGCTGTGTTCTTTAGACATTTCGGTTCGCCAGTCATTCATTCTTCGGAGATCGATTTTAAAGATAACTGTCCCTTACACCAAATGCAATGTTTAAATTATAGAAATACTAAACTATGTGGACAAGGGTTTCAAAAGGTCGGAGGAACATGAACTATTGATGTCTCGCAGATCTAATAAACAAACGTAGATATTGACTTTAATCAGATTAAAATTAGCATTATGTAGGCCTCTACCACAAAGGACAATGACGATGAAACAATACCGACTTACGCATCGGAAGACCTTGTACAAGGTCGAAGCAGACCCACTTCTAATGAGTAATCATTCTGACTGTCTATTGAAGGAAGAGCTACGAGTCACATCATTCACAACAATGGTTCTCTTAATGAGGTGGGTAAGAAAGGAAACGATGTTTTCCCTGAAAGAGTCCCACCTATATCCAGTCCACTGGCCCAAAGCTTTGACCTTCCAATGAGTGCCATTAAACCTATGTCACTCACTGACAAACATCCTGACCCAGTCACCAATAAGGCTAAGTGGGTAAAACACCTGGACAGAGCGGAGTAAACAATAAAATATAATATGAAATTAAAGATGGAATTACGAACATCTGAGCAAGGATACAGAATAGTGCGAACCCTGTATGTAAAATATAACAATTTAATCAATTACATAAGCAAAATGAAATTGAACGTGACAGTTGAATGATTCACTTTGTTTTAGAAATAGAGTGACAATATTTATACGAAATTCTATTAACCGTTCTGTTATACTAATAAAACAAATTCATTATATATTCGAGTGACTAGTCGAACTGATATTGCCCGCATGTCAGTGTCATTTGCTCTCTCTCTCTCTCTCTCTCTCTCTCTCTCTCTCTCTCTCTCTCTCTCTCTCTCTCTCTCTCTCTCTCTCTCTCTCTCTCTCTCTCTCATCAACCGTATTGGTTGTAGATTGCTATCCGTTTTACTGTGCAGTACAGGTATGGAGCTCTTTTGGCCTTCAAATAAAATATGCTAACCAACCTAAATATGTGTCAGGCTTTTGCCTTCTCCTGGGATCAAACAATATTCGCGCTCACTTTACGTCAGATATCATCTTGTCATGATTCAACAGAACATAGCTATGGTCAGTTCGCAACCTGATATGCAATATATCATTTCTATTATAATCAAGACATATGAATGTACGATTATTTTCTTAAGTCATGGAAAATCGAAAAATAAGTTTAAAGCTAATAAATTCAACAAACAATTACCAATGTACATGAGTGCATATTTTATGTGATTGAGATTGTACATTTGTGCCATCACGAGCCTTCGCTCGCTTATCATCAGAGAATTCACTCAAATGTTCTAGACCAACTTTCCATGGACGATGTATTTAGCGAGAGAAATTAATTGTTAATTTTTATCCGAGCTTAATTCTGGGTCTTGTAATGACTAATTTTGCGAATGAAATTCTTAATACATAAAAAATTAAGTCAGGGAACGCACTCGTTCATCTTAGCTAATCAGGATTACTGTCTCTTGCTGACAAAATCTTTTATCTCTCCCATAGAAGTCAGAATCCTCTATAATCCGCCATTATGAATAACTATTCTAGAAAAATTTCATTATATTAACCTATTTCAAATGGCCCAAGATTTTCCAAACATTTTGCACTGGTTTATCTCAACTAACCCTAACCACTTCCATCTGACTGGCCATTAACGAACGGACTGTAATTACAATTCAATTCATACCGTAAACAGCGCATACCCCGTCCCTCGTAATCAGCATTTTTTTTAGAGCCTAGCCCATACGTCAGTTTTAATATTTATGTGTCATAACGTCCACGACAGAATGTCATGTGCAATTATCTACAAAATTTTGCACCCTTTTATAATTATTGGTGCGACTGGTGCCATTTCCCCATCCCCCACCAAACGGAACCACAAATTAATACTGCCGGAAAATAAAATATGTTAAAGTCAGAAAGAACTAAAATGCAGACTTCTTTGAAATGTATGTTCTTAATAAGAGATTTCAATGCAAAAACACACAAAAAGACTGTAGAAGTTGTCTCCGAATCTTTTTATCGTTCTAACTACAGAGAATTGATAAATGACTTTTGCAATATTCCGTCTGTAATAGAAAAATAGTCTAACGACAAAGAATTGTTCGCAAGACAAAATAGTGAATAATGAAACGTGGTTTTGTTTGATGTCGGGTTTAACAGCGTTCTGCATTCAAGAGGTGGCAAATATGGTTTGTTCGTCCGTCGAGTCGACGAAGACCACTCTAATCATCCTTGAGTTGGATGGGCTAGTTCTGTTCTTTGTGTGCGCAGATGGCTGACAAAGTTAATCCTTGCATGGAAGGTTTGGTTACAAAATGGACACGGGATGATTGGGACATATCCAGGAGGGTTGCTGACACTTGCTTTTCTGATTTGCCTCTTCATCTCTGCAGCTGCTTTCCTGCTAGATTCGCACAGCTTGGAGCCTTTGTGCTGATAGGTTCGCCAAGTGACTCGATCGCTAGCTGCTTTCTCTCACGAGTCAGGTTTTATGTTGAACGATTTTAATGCAGCTTTCAAATTGTCTTTGAAGCGTTTCTTCAGACCTCTGTGGGATCGCTGTCCTTGCTGGAGCTGGCATTAGAAGAGTCTCTTAGGCAGCCGGTGGTCTGGCATGCGTACAACATGTCCCGTCCAGCGTAGTTGGGACTGCATCAGGATGGTGCGAATGCTGGGAAGACCAGCTTGGGCGAGTACCTCTGTGTCTGGGACTTTGTCCTGCCATTTGATGTTGATTATTTTCCTTAGGCTTGTGGTGTGAAAGTAGTTCAGCTTCCTGGCATGGCATTGATACACCGTCCACGTCTCGCATGCGTAGAGTAATGTGAGGAGTACAATTGCCCTGTAGACCTTTAGTTTGGTAGTGATGTTGATGATTCTTCTATTCCAGACATTCGCATACAATCTGCCAAAAGTTGCGCTGGCTCTGGTAATGCGAACGTTCACATCGTATGGTACTGACGGGCTGAAAATTAAATGGATATTTGCAAACGCATGTGCAATGTATCAGGAGTAAAACGAGCCATAGACTTGAACCTTCGCGAACGTGACGATCGATGGTCAGACGCAGAATCTGTCGTTAACATAGTATGAAAGACACAGTCCGGTGTCGGAAAGGAACATTTGGTATGATATTTGGTTTACTTCGGGCTATTGATTCTTTTTCATCATTTAACTTTCGTCAGCCAGCTGTGTGAACAGATGCAAGAAGAGCGAGTGAAGCACTAGACTACTCGGCCAAAAGTATAAAAGTAACATTCTGCTAAGCTAGAAGGGAAGATGTGGAGATAATGAAGTTGTAGGTGCGCATGCGTTTCGTAAAGTGTCAATCAGATCTAGAAGAATACTTACAGTTTTCAGTGAGGACGAACTTGATTCACTCTGATCAGATGGTCATTTGCTTCATTTACAACCACGCTTCAATTTATCAGTTCGCGTACAACAACTTCAAGCATATATATTATTTTGGAGGTCCACGATTGGTTAATAGTGAAAAGAATCTTTTGAGAACATATCATATTTATAACCGTAAAAATTAGAGACAATACTCTATTGGTGTAGTTCGGTCCTTTTACAAACATGACTTGGGTAGAGCCACTCGGTACTGAAAGTAGCATTGATTCTTTAGGTGTGAAATTTTCAACATATGTTGATCAAACTAATGTGAAGGCTCTGACAAGATTGGTCTGCCTGGTAGCAGGATAATGTGACTGAAACTTGCATCCGCGACGGGTGTAAACTGAGTGTATGTTGGGTAAGTAAAAAGTTAATGTCATTTAATTTTTAAAGAATGATGACTCCATAAGTTCAAAATATATTGTAAATAGTAACACGAGTCAAGTTAAAGAGTATGAACCCTTTGAGACGGAATTAGTTGTCTCTGTCAGGTATTTAACATTATTGGATATACTCTTCTGTGGACGACTATCTCACTATCTTTAGAATTTGTTATGACAACTGTTTTGGTGCAAAGAACATTTGTTCCGAATAAATGCTTTTATCAGATAAAATCAGATGTTTTCTTCATGTTCGTTCAGCTATTATTCAATTATATCAGCGCCCGTTGGTGGCTAACGCGCTTTATACAGTTTATCGCCATTGTACGAGGTCCTTTGCTATCCTACTGAGTGTATACATGTCTACATAGCACCATTCTTGAATACCATTCTCATTTACCATGGAGTCAAGCAGGGATATTACTTGGACACAACCCTTATCAGTATTATGTTCTCTGATGCCTTCCGTAATTTAGATACTCCCATTAACATTAGATGCCAGCCTGATGACAAGCTGTTTTAATCTATAGGCAGCATTGTCATTTGACGCCCCAGTAATGACGATTCCAACGCCACAATTACTAATGTAAGTGTGTTCTACTACTTACAAATTGCATGGAGGTGCAAAAGGATCAGTCGACAAACAAAACGTGAAATCTATAAAGCCAATGTTTGCTGACACTGCTATTTTCATTAGAGGCCTTGATGGTGTACAGTCGACAAACAAAACGTAAGATCTATAAAGCCAATGTTTGCGGACACTGCTGTTTTCATTAGAGGTCTTGATGGTGTACAGAAGCCATTCCAATAAACGTATTCATTTTCACTTGGGATGTCTTAGAAAACTTATAAGATCGCATGATGGGGTTCCAGAGACTATGGGTCACACATGATTAGACGTTCCGAGCATCCACACTGCTGAAGTAATTACAGGTGAGATGGGACACCAGGATGCCGGTTGAGAGTCAACAGGAGAAACTCTACGGCAAGCTGAAAAAGGGAAAGCAGTCTCAAAGTGGTCAGAAGAAACGTAATTTCTGTAACTCTTTAACATCGACACTCAATCTTGGGGAGATTACACATAGGATCGGTGTACCATGCGGATGCGTATCCATAAAGGAGTACAGGCTTTGAACGGAAGAGAATTGCAGAGGAAGTGCAGAAGCGCGAGCAGCGGAAACCTTAGGACTGGATTACGTCATCTGTTGATTAAGCAAACCCAAGCGGCATCTTTTGTCAGGTATGACACATAGTTCAAGACGCCTTTGCGAGAACGTAACTTTATATACATAGTTTTGTCGTTTACTACAAAATTGATTTCGACAGAGACATGCAACATTAGATTGCTCAAAACTCAAATATTTGTTTACAGGTTAAATTATTACAATATGAATTATAAACTGTCTAAGAAAAGAAAAATAGAACTTTATATTGAGAGAGAGAGAGAGAGAGAGAGAGAGAGAGAGAGAGAGAGAGAGAGAGAGAGAGAGAGAGAGAGAGAGAGAGAGAGAGAGAGAGAGACTTTATTTTTGTTAAACATGGAAACATGAATAAAAAAAAGTCGAATGACTAACATTTTGAAAACGGGTATTGAGAGAATTTACAAACATAAACAAATTTCTCTGTAAACTACTGAATTATGCATTGTATTATTATATTGAATTTAAACATGGTGGAAATGTTCCTTTTTAAAGAAGATAAATGAGTATGAAATAAAAATTAATGTAAGGCAATTTCATTACACACTTTACCCATTGACTTGTATTAAAGGATCGATTGTGATGCAGTAACAATGAAACATTGAAGTAAAATTGTTATCCTTATTTCAATGACTTTATATATGCATGCTTTGAGTATTAGATACAGTTTCTTGGTTAGTATGTATCAGGGACAAATTGCTGGTACAACTGAGCTTTTTGTGCTCATATTAAAATGCAAGCTTAATTACAATTAAAACTTTATGTATTTCATATCATATTTTTACGAATTGCCACAATGAAAAGAACCGGTTGTTTGACAGTTGTAACCTTGATGTTTTAAATTAGAATGACATCAATCAGCTTTTGCCTGCAAGATTGTTAGTCACGAGTCAGTTTTAAATTCAATCACGTATTCATAACACGTTCCATAATTACATGGCTCATTACAGATATATACTAATAATCCGCAGGTGTTAAACGTAGATCATCGTAAACGGCATTTATGTGATATTAAGACAAGAACATTCTTTCAAATTTCTTTAACTCGAACATTTTATATAAATATAGGTGGTTCCGTTGACAAAGACACTGATACGATTTATCTCCTTGAATGGAAGTAGCTAGTAAATTCTATTTTGCCACTAATTTCTATCTTGTTATATACTAGAAGTAGTAAATTTTTAAAAAGGGCAAAAGAACCTCACGATTTTAACGTGAGAAGAGGCGTGCTTTCTCTTTCAAGTTGGTTTGATGCTGTACGGCACAGCAACACAAGTATACCTTTAACAACGAAGGAACTAAAGTAAAGTGCTTTGTCCAAAGACACTGATAGCTGATCCGAGTTGATCCAATACTAAAATTCGAATTCTTACTCTTTTAGTCGCGAGTCTAGCACGCTAAACACTCACCAACCGATCTCGTCTTTATTCGTCACCTCGTACGAATTGAATGAGAGTGCGTCGGAGATATTTCACATACGCAAATATTAGAAGGTGTCTGAATGGCTTGATGACAGATGAAAGCAAATAAACTTAACATCACATAATTCCTTATCGGTATATGTTACTGTAATGTGCTAATGATGTTTATAATGTCGAGTTATCGCTCATAATGAAGTAATCAGGCCCGTTTGGATAATATTTAATTTAAAGCTTGTGTGTCCATATCAAGTCATACTTCAATGTCTTAGTAAAATTGTTACTCGAAATCTCGAGTATTATATGAGATAGGGGACAGGATTTGAAAGTAAGAAAAAGAAATCGAAAGTTCCACTTCCGGAACATTTGTGTTTGCTTCATTGGGAAATTTGTCAAAGGTAATTTTTCATACTTACACGCATTTTTTGCATATGCTACTGTTGTTGCATGTTTAACGCCATTTTTGAACACAATGATATTTTATTCATTGCATGCATTATAATAGGTGGAGGAAGAACCCGGGAAAGCCCCGGTAAGAACCACCGAAGAGGCTACTGGCAAGATTTCTCACTTACCCACATTAGCCGAATTCAAGACCCGAACCCACGTGGACAGGGATAAGATGGTAGTGACTGGTAAAGGCTAGCACTCACTCGACCACCAGGGGCCCCAGGTGTACATATGTAACAGTAGAGTTCCTTGATTAATTTTCTTCTTTTAAGTTGTTGTTTTTGAAGTGGAAGCTTTGAGTCTGATGTTTCCCGGTAATGGGTAAACTAAAGACAAGTTTGACTTTGGTGCCTTTATTCAGGCAGGAATATATATTACTGGATTCATTGTACCTCTGCTTTGTTGACTTTGGTTATCAAGAAATTACGCATTCGGTAACCAACATATATGTGAACTTTGCCCTCATTTGCATTAGATTATGTAAGATTAGTCGACTCGTACCCAGATGGATTATTATTATTATTATTAATATTATTATTATTATTAGTAGTAGTAGTAGTAGTAGTAATAGTAGTATTAGTAGTAGTAGTAAGAGTAGTAAAAGTGGTTTGTAGTAGTAGCAGTAGTAGTAGTAGTAGTAGTACGATGCAGAATTGCGCATATCGTTAAAATGCAGCGCTCAAAAATGCACTAATTTGCATTGAAAAGGTGAAGGGTGTTATACAATGGAATCAATAATGTCAAATGATTTTTTCAAAGACCAATCATGACAGATTCGTTCAAATTCAAGATATTTTGTTCATCGAGAACATGTTTGATCAGAACTTTAAACATTAGTAAGGCTTGGCATAAACTCTTGATTATCGAGGTGGTTAACCCGGCAAGTGCCCAAAAGTTTAAATTCGTGTGTGTGTGTGTGTATATATATATATATATATATATATATATATATATATATATATATATATATATATATATATATATATATATATATATATATATATATTGAACTAGACATATTTTTGCTTCGACACGAAGGTGAGTTTTAGGCTGTGGGTTACAAAAAGCCCCCCAAATGCTGGAATTTTTTTCGAACTTTCTTTGCACGGTCAATCTGCATAATTCGATTCCAAAAATAGGTAGAGGTCAACATCACAACTGTTTGTGATGGAAGCAAAGACATGTACTATATTCATTTGTTTTTTTTAAAAAAAAATAAAATAAAATATCGCACGTCTTTTATCAAATTGGGCAAAGAATGCCTCAGTGCTAATTGAAATTGTACTCTCTCGAGGATTGCCACGAAACTTTAAACACACACACACACACACACACACACACACACACACACACACACACACACACACACACAAATTCAATGTTGCCACCAAATCAGCTTCGAATTTATTACATGTTACGTTTCAATTTTCGTCTATTACCTTTTCTTTTGCTTTGTCATTTCTACTCAGCAAAAGCCTACACATACCCAGGCAGGTAACACTGTATTCTGTATTTACGAATTGTCGACTTGTCGTTCATGGGTCAAATTTCTGGTAATTTTGATACTAAAAGTTTGTTCAAAACGTTATACCGTAGCTGCTCGTGTGATGTCATGTGTCATGTATGACATATGTACATCGTATGTCTCTTTCTTTATATTCCTTTCATTCTTCAATGTTGACCGTTTCTCCTCCTCCTCCTTACCTGCATGATTCAAAACGACACTGTTAGTTTGATCCCTTGGGTCTTAAAATATATTAACTGATTCCGTACCTGTTATGCGCCTGTGCTAGATTAACGAAATTGCAACTTCTCAATTCTCGGGCCACCATATGGTCTTACGGGACAGTTTTTGTCAAATTTTCTTCCGACGATGACCTATTGCAGACAAATAATAATAATGTTACATTAAAGTGCCACAACAGTGTATCTACATTTATTCAGTTCATTTCATAATGAATGAGAATATATATTAAAAATACGAATGTAAAATATCATATTGAAAAATTTTCAATAATAACTGCGTGGGAACCCAAAGAATATCCCGTTTGCACCTGTCAACGGAAATAACCGAATGCAACCGCCTTCCACTTCCGGTATTTAGTGTAAACAAAGCGTGACGTCACATTATGAACACTTATTGTAAATAAAGGCCGAGTTGGTATCGTCATATCATGGAAAAGTCTTCCGAAACTCAACATGAAAGCTGCGATTCAGTATAGACAACAATTTGCAGAACGTCCAGAACAAGGAAATGAGTATGTAAAATGTCTGAGTAATTTTTCATGTAGTTTTGTTGTCATAAATTTTGTTTTCATGATCTATGCATCATGTATGATTTCATACAAAATAACGATAAATCGTACTGAGCCACTACTAACACTATCCACTAAACTTTTGATTTCCTAATTTGATCTAATGCATAAAGAATATTTTAATTCATCTTAATTTTCTAATTATTATTTCAGAAGACATCGGTATACATCATAAAGACAATTTGCTCAGTGGTGCTGGCACTTCTTGGGCAAAGAAGTGAGAGTCATCATTCCATCATGTGTTGTTCAGAGAATCCGCACTGCCTTTTCTGATCAAAACCTGAACTACACTGGCTTTCATGAGGCTGACAGCCATTAAACCTGCTAAGAAGATTTTGAGTTGCAATATCCTTGTCAGGCCTCTCATACAGACTACATAATGGTGGTGGTACATCTACAAGAAGTTTTACTCCTTCATCATTCATGTGAGACACCTGCCCAATTCTGAATGCTCTTTTCATCAGACATTCAACATACTCTGCAAATTAAAGTAAATTTAATATGCTATAAAACTGAAACCTTTTGTTGAAGTTAATACATGAATTAAAAAAAAAATGTCTTTCAAATTGTTTGCATACTTTTATATTTTTACCACAGGCAAAATTATGATCTTTAATTAAAATAGTGTCAACTTTAAAAAATGTTTTGCCTTTACTGTTTGAATGTAATAATAATAATATAGGTACATTTACTTACAGTTGGTAAAACAGTATTTATATCACTAAGTGATGCATTCCTTTCTATTCATTAATTACTAATGTATATTCTTACCATATGTTGAGTCAACAAGGATTTTCCTGACAGTGTATTCTCCTTTCTTGTACTTTGGATACACTATTTTATATCTGGCTCTCCCATCTTTAGTGCATGATGGGTCTCTTAGGCTGTTTTCATTAAAATGCAATGCAGCTAGCCAAAGCCTATTTAAAAGTAAATAAAGATGCAAAATATATTAATTCTATCAAAAGTCAGTTAATATATTTGTATAGATACTTTATTTGCAAACATTCCAAAGCACAAAATACTGTTATACAATTTTAAATTGAAGCATATCAGAAGATCTATAATTTAATTTGAAGATGAGTATACTGGACTATAAATAAAACACTGAGAAACCTGAATCAGTGTTTGTTTTGTGCAATAATTTAAAATTTACCATGATAGAATACTTTAGCTCCTACAAGTTATAAAATATATTCATCAAAGCTTGGTTTTATATTATCCTGCATGAAAATAGAGTGGGTTTGAAACTTGAACAGCATGATTTTCTTCAATTTAACATACTCATAATGTATTTTAATGTCCATTATTATCTTCCACATCCTTCAATAAGCAATTCATAACTTGCATCCTAAGACGGTAGCATTGGTTTATCTTTACACTACAGTAAAGAGAAGAGGACAGTATTTGTATCAGTTACTTTGGTATTTGTCTGCATGATTGTGCAAGTGAATTCAGCTAATAGGCACATACTGTAAGAATATCGTTATGTTACCTAAAATATCATAATATTGTCAAATTTCTAATTAATTTTGTTTTGTCTAGATTTTTATTAACTGGCAATGGGAATAAACCTCTTCATGCTTGTCAATATCTATATGTAACCCGATTCACACATTATTCTGATAATGAAATATGTATGTAGGCCTTCTAAATCTACCAACATAATTTTATATTCACATGGTCAAATAAATTTGAAGTCAACATGATATGTTTGACAATATTTATCAAATGTTTATAAATCTGTTCTTGATTTATTAGATATTTACTGCATTTATTTTTGAAACTATGAAAGAACGTTCTACATGGTGCAAATGGAAATGATGCGGTGACTGATCTGTTGAATATCATAGATTAAATAGTATGGTACTTGTCATTAAAATCTCACCCTTGATGCTTCTCTCTTTGAATAGCCCCTTCTTATTTCCTTTGGCGGTGACACTTGACAAGTTACTTCCTCTTATGGTGACAACATTTCAAGCCTACACAGTAGATGCCTTGGCGTTGAAGGCTCTGATACATTTGCAGTTACCTTGGCTTTATTGTCAGTTTCCATCACACAGTGGATAGAAGGGACGGCATCATTATCGAGTTTGACATTCTTTGGTGCGCTACCCATTTGCTCAACCTCACATTTATACCTAAATGGGAATCATGCTGGTGTGAAATGAAAGAAGCAGAGGGCAGAAAACTCAGTTGGACCATCCCAGTTTGGTTATTTGATTTTTACAAAATCTGTCCACCTACGTCGAAGTGCTGGGTCTTTCGGGAAGGAATGCATGGAAAACCCATCAGCATTTGTATTTCCACAGTTTGATGCAACACACCTAACCCCGCTGCCCTTGCTTGTACCACCACCATCTCCTTTTGGCATGATTATGATGATAAAACGTTTCAAACAAACTAATATGGAACTCAACACGTTCTTTGTTTATGTTTTGACAGAAACGGAACTTAAGCTGTGTTCATAATGTGACGTCAGACGATCTTCACCTTCCGGAAATTACCGAACGATTAAATCGGTCAGATGTGCATTAATTTCGAAAACACACCTGAGCGTATTTCTCAGTTATTACGACGAATTTTTTCATCGGGTATTTTTATACCGCTTCCAGATTTTATTTTCTATTCAAATAATATTCTATTTTATTAACGTTATCTGGACTGGTGTGGCACTTTAAAGATACAAATAGAGACCAATTAATGATTTTTGTTCAGAGGTATTAAGGTTTAATTCCTTAAACAACTGGTGGCTTTTATACTGAACCCATGCTACCACCAACTCCTCTTTTTTTAGTCATTTTTGACAGAAAAGAGCTATTTTGAACATTTTCCTGAGACAAGGCGGCAAAGACAATCAGCATGTACCTTAATTCATCTTTAAAATTCACTAGTACTATATAAAATTAACATATATTTCATCACCCCTCAACCATGTAGATTGTTTAGATAGTTACCAATGTAGCAAATAAATGTAAATACGTAAGCCATGTCGGCTGCTCATTTGCAGCCCAAATTACGCATTTGATCTCCAATGCTAGTTTAACTGTGACAGGCAGTCACCAACAAGCCAACCCATTTTCAAGCCTAACTCAAAGTAAATGTAAACCACATTACAGATTTTTATTGTGTGTGAATTTATAAATGCTAGGGTTGGAATAATTAGGTTCGCGCCTTCTACCTTAAAAATTAAAGATGTGTCAAAATACGAAACTATCCAATGAGACCTAATTGCCATCATTGGTGGTCTCTGCTGTGGCGGAATATCTATCTTTTAAATTTCTTGAGTTCCCGCTGGATAGGAACATTCCAGAAAAGGTACCGCGTTTGTTTCTGCTCTCAGCGTTTTGAAATGTTTATCTAGTTCAAACATTTTATCATTACTTGTTTATGACATGGTTCTTGTTGACTGATTACACTTGAACGGATTTTGAAAATAACTCAGTGCTCTGCTTTCTTCCCATATTCAGTTATATACTCTATGAGAATTTATATTTTTGGGGCATTCCAAAGCACATTGCCAGTTTCTTCCGAAAAGTGTTTTTTTTTCTTTCTCTAATCTGTAGACGTGAGGACAATTTGCATAGTGGGAGTCAAGCTGATAAATCTTGCGACACTTTCCTTCTCTAGAATGAGTGTCAGAATGGTTCTAATTGGGGGTGAGATATGCCTGTCAACTTCATCTCAGATGATATATGTTGGGTATATAACCGTACGCACCATGGTTTATACAACGAAATAGTAATTTGTAAAAAAAATTACTTTATTTTGATAAGGACCATGTCGTGAAGCAGAAAATTAGACGTGAAGGGAGACAAGATCATTAGTACCTCTACTATTATGTACAATATTAATTTTTATTAACTGCTCCTTAATTTTGCTAAACTTTCGGCTTAAAATTGCCTTATCATAACGGTATTTAAAGGTACACTAAAACGGACGAAATATAATGGTGGGTAATTCAATTACGTGTCGTTTGACACCTATATTTCCTCTCTATCTATATAAATAGACCTGATATACTAAATATTATCAAGGCAGAAAAGCCGCAACGGTTTTTCGACAGGTGTTTATATGTTATTATTGTACCTAATTCCGCTATACCGAAGCCTTTATACGAGGTTGTTAAAAAATTAATTTATAAGAGAAAGACCAGGTCGTAAAGCGAAAAATCGGCAGCAGGGCGAGACACCCTGTTGAGTTTATCTTAGGAATGTATTTTAAAAGTAGATCTCAATTGTAATGGGATTGCCCTGAGCTAATTTCCACTTATACGGTACGTACCAAATCCGTCTTTGCCCGCCTTATCCAATTTGCTAATCTTCGTTGTTTTGTGTGCATGTTCAAGTACGCTTTATATATATTACCTATGGTGTATATGGGATTGGGGGATGGGGAATCCAAGCTATGGCTATTTCTTTCTGTCTTACCTGTTGTTGGTTAGGTATCCTATCTTTTCATCGTATCGGTCAGTGCGGGCTCCACTTACTGTGTTACGCCTTTCATTACCCGAATACTAATTATGCAATATACTTGACGGACTGGTTTCTTTATGGGGAAACATTGCTTTCTTCGCCTACGTTGTGAATTTGGTTTCATGTAAATGATTGCAGTGTGCCACGGATTGGGGTAATCATTACATTACTACATCACTGAAGTGTCGTGTCGGTATGTTTTAGATTGGCATATAGTACTGTGAAGTTTGGGAGAGATTTTCATAAAATGACGTAAAAGGATCTTGGGTCTTTTATTGAATAAAGAAATTATAGAGTTCCGATAATGCCGAAAACAGTAATTTAAAAACACATACCGTCAGGAAAAGTATCATTTGGAAATTTTTAAGTAATTTATGGTATATCGTAAATCAACAGTAGCGGCTTTCGCTGAAATACGATGTTTATACTTAAAAAAGATCACTGATCATCACACCCTTATTTTTGTGTAGAGTCTATGATTTTCAACCTATGTAAACGTGAATTTGTTTATTTTTATTTTTATATGGGCACACAGTATTAGAGTTATTTCCTCATGATTGTTTTGTATGATGACCCTTGCTTGGAGATCGATATTTAGTCATGAATAGCGCAATGAAATGCACACGGACGAATAGATTTTTTGTGATTTTTCATTAATCAGACCTCCGGCTATATAAATATATCAATTGCTTTCCAGCTTTCCAATTTCTCACAACAGTCATCCTTATTTTTTATCCCATTTTTTGGGAATGGGGGTGACAGGATGGGAATCCATTCTGTCCTCTGTAACTTTGATTCCGAATTTCTTCTCGACGCGCTTTACTGTGGCCTCTAATGGGATTTCTAATGGTAGATCTTATACATGTAGTTCTTTTGTTATATGTTGTTTTTTTTTATATTTGTCAAAATATCGTTATAGGTCACGCCAGATCCATGCCTTCGTCTCTCGTCAGGTGCCAATCCAGCTAAAACCGGCCTCAGCATGCAAAGATAATTGTTAAAACTTAATCTATACTGACAATGATTTTCTTTTATATAATGTAACAGATACAATCTACTTTGATCTTCAGGTACGTAAGGAAATACTTAGCCATTAGACTTGCTTCGATCATTGTTACCCAGACAGAAGCGAATTATGCTGGCAGAGGATGGGAAACGGTTTGACCTGAGCTGAAGAGGCATATTTAGGGTGCAGGGGACAGTTTATATCCACAAAGTTAATGCTTTGTTCATCTGCCTATTTGTTTGTTGTTTTTAAAAAAAACAAAAAAAAAAAAACAACACAAAACAAATCATATTAAAATACACAAATGAGGTTAAAATGGTCCATCATTTTGGATAGCTATATTAAAACAAAGTATAATATTTTTCGCTTGAAGCCCAAATTTATGCTGGTATTATTAACGTTCGTAGGTCATTTTTGACATGATGTGATGCTCACGGTGCAAACACGAACCCTTTCTATTATGAGAGATTTCTGCAAACAATGTGTACTTAACAGGTTGATGTATTTCAAAATGACCATTCCGGTGACCTAGTGGTTAGTGTTTGCCTCGGATGCGGGAGGTCGTAGGTTAGAACCCCGGCCGAGTCATGCTATAGACTTAATAAAAATGGTACTTACAGCTAGCTGCCTCGATGGGCGTTCAGCATAAAGAGGATAGTGTTAGGACTGGTCGACCTGGTGTGGGGAAAATTTGACTGGTTGGGACATCATGCTACATGTCTGTGGCATGATGCCTTAGTGATCAACATCAATTTAAACTGCCACACTGCAGACATCGTAGCAAAATGACTGAAATTTGTTTTGAAAACTACGTTGAAAATATCAAAATCACACGCAGTTCAAAATAGTTGAATTCAAAACCATTTTGATCTGTTTTCCTTTTCCAGAACCCACATGTCTATGGTTAGTATCTCGTCTTCCTAGCCGACCATTTTACAGTCTACGTATCTTAAAGTAACTATGACAATTGTACATGCCTCACGTCAATATCAAGAACAATATAAGCCAGAAACGTCTAGTTCACAAAGGTGGCATATAGTTCACAAATGTAGCAATATCTTTAATTGGTAAACAATAAGAGCTGCAAAAGTAACACCAGTCTTACGTTAAGAAATTTGTCAGGGGCCAATTTAGGAAACTATCCCCTGCTACTTAAAACTGGGGGCAGTGGAGTTTATAATGGCAGTGGTTAAGATTGGTTTTGCTGTAGAGGAGATAAATGTATCGGTTCATTGTCTTATGCGTAGCTGTGTAATAGTAAATAAGGGGATAAGAATAAACTTGAGTTACTGATATCACAGACATGTGAACAGTAAGGCTTCCTTGAAATTTACGGCAATAGAAAAATTAAAACAGCATGATTTATTTATGCTGGGCTTACCTTCCCTAAGCACACTTTTCCCCTATTATTCACCTGCAGCGAATCAATTACCTACGTGTTTATATCCCAATTTTTTCTTCCGTAGCATAATGATATCCTTGTAGAATGGAATATTATAATGTATAGCTAGCATGAAGATATCTCGCCGAATGGAATGACATGCTGTATATTTTAGACAGCATACGGAAAGATCCTAGCCGAAAGGAATTGCGTGCTGTATAGCATAGCTAGGATTAAGCGAGATCCTAGTGAAATGGACTGCATGATTTATGGTCTAGATAGCATAAAGACAGATAATAGCCGAATGGACGTGCATGCTATATAGTCCAGCTAACATAGAGAGATTCTAGCTGAATGGACTGCATGATTTATAGTCTAGCTAGCATAAAGACAGATCATAGCCGAATGGACGAGCATGCTGTATAGTCTAGCTAGCAGGCCACAGAACACAATTAATTTTACTATATAGTCTCTACATTTGTTTCTCAGTACTGAACTTTCCACTGTGTGACAATCAATACAAATCGTATGTTAATCTAAAATACCTTCAAAGATGACTTTACTGTGAAGTTCTTATCAAGAGTTGACCTGCTTTTTTTGAGAGGCTGAATTGTAAAAAAACACCATGCAAGGGAACACAAATTTCACTTCCGTATCATCACCATGACCTTATTACTCAATGTGCATTCTCGCCGAAATACACACAGACAACCACACCATAAGCTCACATTCTAAAGAATAAACAACTGCCATTAAATCCTTATCAAGAATGCCAAAATGTAACTCTTGCATCACCACCAAACGGAGACAGGAAAAAGTGATCTAAAAATAGACTGGGACTACATTCGTATTAAACCGGATTTTATTAATTGTGTACTGATGCCAACATAGAGAGATGCTAGCTGAATGGACTGGATAATTCATAGTCCAGCTAGCATAAAGACAGATCATAGCCGAATGGACGGGCATGCTGAATAGTCTAGTTAGCATTAAGACAGATCTTAGCCGAGTGTTGTATAGTCTAGCTTGCAATGTGGCATATTGTTTGCAGTGTGTTGTTGGATTATTTATTCTTGATAGTAATTATCATTGTCTATTCAATGAACGAAATAGGTTAAAAGTTAGCATTGTTGAATCACTTTATAAGTTTGGGGATTAGATTGGTTTCGTGTTTTTCGGCACAGCAAAATGATAGGTTATTAAATTTTAAGGAAACTTGAATGAACTGCCTTGTCCATGGGCAGCGTATTATACCCGACGTGGACTGTGACATATCTGCAGGCCTAGCATACTAACTACTGAACCATCGCGGATCATATTTCAGTACATACATATAAATACATAAAGTTGGTTATAATTGTAACACTCACATCTGTACACGTGTATGAATGTGACTCGTATAAGAATATAATCATCAGTGTACCCTCGCTCTCTCTTATGATATGACTACGTAATGTCTTTTCTGGCACTAGCTCTCTCGCACGTCTTTAAATTTTGCACATAAAAAGAAAACGGGAGAAGATTTTAAGATACATAAAAGCATTCTTTACTTTAACTTTATTTATTAATAACAACAATGTTTGTTAAAAACATAGTGAGACGTATGTTTTCTAAATATTCACGTGGTTGAAAGGGTTAATCGTGGTCACGAGTTTCCGTTCTTTGAGTGTGTCCTTATACTGAAATCTTAATGGCTAATATATCAAAGGAAGCCGATAAAGGCGTTTATAATACAACAACTCCAAGTGGACTTGAGTTAACTCTTATGAGATCACTGAAATGCTGAAATTAAAACCAAGCGTTACAGTAGGTAGTGGTGGTCGAAAAATCTTGGATTTTGAACAGCATTGCATTAGCAGTTTTTTGTGGGGGTTTTGGGGGTGGGTATGGTTTTTGTTGTTGTTTTAGTCCAATTAAATCTGCCAAAAGTTTGACGACTATCAGTCTTTTGCCGTAATTTACAGAGTTATGTCCCTTTCACGATTTAACATTGGTATCCCAGCCGGATGTCAGCACTTTATCATTCACATTTATTTTTGTAAATGACTTTGCATTTGTATCCCGGTGGAAAGTAGAACACTACTGCATTCACATTTCATTTTATAAACATTCAATTTCAACTGTTTTGGCATTTTACCTTGATCGAGTTAAAATTTTCATAGAAACTTCGACGCTGTTTTTAAAGGATATTCGACAGAGTTAAAGCCCTTGAACAACTTGTAATAAACATAACGCTGGACTGTGAAAGTATAACATTCACATTTTTCGTTTGATTTCCAAATGAGTAGTCATGACATGAATTTAACCTTATTCTACAGATTTATGAAACCATTATTGTCTTAGACAGCCATTCACCCCTTTCAAAAACACAAGTGTGCACAATATGTTGATAATTTCAAACCAAATTCCATGAAATGCTTTTTTTTTAAAATAGCCCAATGGTGTGTACAAACTAGCTCTCTCATTTTGCAGTTAAATTAATCCCATGGGGTTTTAATCTTTATATGATGAAGGTTTTATTTATTTCAATAAAGATGCTGATCTATTGGACATGATTGACTCGGAAATATAACTAGCTTCCGGTGCTTGAAGCTTTCGATGATGGCGGTGAGGGACATGGGCTGATGCTTTTGTTAACTTAATGGTTTGTTTGTTTGTTTGCTTTTAAAATGTTTTTTTTTTGTAACGATAGCCAAGTGCAGTCAACAAATTACAATTTCAAAATAGCATATGTTTGTACATGTTCAAATTTATTTAAACCTAGATAATGCCACTCTACAAGAACTTTACATGTACAGGCTTTACTAAAATGTGTACCGCACGGGACTACATTTTAAAGTGCAAAAGTTCTGTACATATTCACTTTTTATGTACATGTCGATGTTCTTGTAACTTAAAACTAAAACAAATTAGCATCATTTCTTTTACAAAGATATTCTGGAAAGAACAATACAGCGTTTTGAGGAGGACGCGCGCGCGAGCGTACGCTTGTGTGTTTTTTTTTTAATTTTTAACGTAACTATAACGATTCTCATTCATATCGCTAAGATGTATACAGTGTGGCAGCTTATATTCTTGTCTAGCAGTGGGGTATAATGCCGCAAACACGTAGGATGATATTCCATCCAGTCCCATTATTCTGACACCAATGCTGACCAGTCTCAGCACTACCCTCTTAATGCTGAGGGCCTGTCGAGGCAACTATTACTAGCTTTTTTTTATAAGTCTTTGGCATGACTCTATTGGGGTTCTAATCCACGACCTCCTACATTTGAGGCGGACGTTCTAACCACTAGGCTGACGGAGATGTCTGATAAGGACTTGGCTGCTCTTGTTACTTTTGGTAGCAATCGAACGATTATAAGTCAACGTAACAAATATAGTTGTAGCGTAATGTGTGCCATAACTTTTGATATTTTAGCTTTATGGATCATATCTCGATTTTGAATGTAGGGTATTTTTTCTTCGGTCAAGGAAATATAAATACCAGAGATGATCTGAATAGAGTGAGGTATCTTATTTCTTGGTGGTGGTTGGCGGAAATCCGGCGAACCTTAATAATGAATCTTTTTTTTTTCTTCCTTAAATTACTGCGCAACATACATCTGAGGCATAATTTTGACTATCAGAAATTGTCTAGTTGGTCGAACGCTTGAGTTGTACACAGTCACTAAGACGTAGTAGAAACATGGGCGACAATTAGTAGATTCTTTGCTTTGTCGTTTGTCGTTTGTCGTTTGTCTATATAGGTCATCCTACAGATAGGCATCATTAGTGCAAAGCTGGTAAACTGTCACACCATAGGGTTACGTTTTCTGCCATTGGATTGAAATTGCTACAGTGGTGTTTGACAATAGTTAAAAAAGTATGTCTACGGCCTATGCTAGACTATATGGATGATAAAAGAAGTACCAACTATGTGCCTTATTTGGCTTTGCCAAAGATCGATGTTCTTTTTGTCCAGCATCTCCAATGCAACTTCCCATAGCCAGCAGTAATATGATACAACAATTTGGTATGCTGATGGTGTGTGTGTGTGTGTGTGTGTGTGTGTGTGTGTGTCTACATTAGAGTTGAAAATATATAAGGAAATGTAAGTGAAGACAGTAATATAACTGGCGGGGTATACATTGTATTAGACGGAGACGTAGTCATTATCGGTAATTGGATGTCTGAGTGTACCTATATACTGGGCCAACAATGTACTTGTTTTCAATTGTGCTCTGAAGTGTTACTCAGTCACAAGATAGTGTAGCATTACTTCTTTATCATACTCAAATATTTGCGAAATAATGCCTGGTATTGCTGAATCCAGCCTGCTTTAGCAGGATTTCGGTATGTTATATTATGACATCAGGCGTTGTCAGTATAATTTTCGTGAACCAAGTTTGAATGCAAATCTTTGCTTAACTATGCTTATTAGGGGCCGTAATGTAGCCAATTCTTGCGTGGTGAGTGACGGTAATGAAGTAATGATCTTCACCAATGAACACATGAAAATGACCTAATTACGCTGATCCAGTAGTGGGAATAAGACCTGCACGCCGTCTATTAAGAAACCAAATGGAATAATTGTTGCCTAGTTCACTCGCAGCCATGCGAATAGTTGTAAAGTTGATACCAAGGAGAGGAAATCTCAGTATGTGATTGACTCATAATCTGCTGTTTGATCCAACATTTTTTTCATATCCAGATTCACCTCAACCTTTCCAGCAGTCAGTTTATTTCATGTCGCAATAAAATTAATCATATGTCGAGTTATTTTTTCTTTTACTGATTCAAGTTGAATCAAATAAAAATGAAAGGAAATTTTAGATGAGGAGTCATAGAAGAACATAAATATATGTCAGATTAGTAATATAACATGTTAATATATCTGACACTAAGTTCAGCAATTAATTACAGATAAGAAAACTGGCAGGTACGGATATTGTGGACTATGTGATACCCCATCCGTATTTTTAACGGAATTTCTTTACAGACTTGAATTGAAATTGTTTATAAATTGATGCTATCAATATCCGTAATGACATGGAGAGGCACCGACATTAGGCCAGGCTTATGCCCTCCTCCGACCCACTCATTTTCTTAGGCAGACACAATTATTCTTCTCATATGAACAAAGGGCAAACTACGTTGCGCTGAGTACATGTAAACCCCACTATCAGCTGATCCACTATTAGGTCAAGTTTGAGATTTGTCAAAATCCAATCAATGACAAGGCATGTACAGATTGGGTCCGTACACACACACACACATACACAGACTCTCTCTCTCTCTCTCTCTCTCTCTCTCTCTCTCTCTCTCTCTCTCTCTCTCTCTCTCTCTCTCTCTCTCTCTCTCTCTCTCTCTCTCTCAATTACCCTAAATTAGCGTGTATTAAACTGAAGCAACTGTAACGTTATTCATACATACCGCACATTCCTGCACATCTCATTACACACTATGAAGAAAATATCACATAATAAATGTACAGATTTACAAATTAGCGTAGATGCAATAGGTGTTATTGCTGTGCTGAGATTGGCTATGTTGTTTAACAATTTTGTGTTTGTTTACACACACACACATATACATACATACACATGGTCGTTTACGTTGCTTTTGTGGTAAATTGGTGGCGTTCAAAACATACCATCTTCTTCCACTACGGTTCGTTGCTGGGGAATGACCTTCCGCGGTGTAATTTACCCAGTGTTGATGGATAGAAAAAAGAATGCAGATCTCTGAACAAGTATATTGAAAAAATAAACACAACGAGTCCCCTTTCAATGAACAAATATAAAAAATTAATCAATTTAACAACAGAATTTAAAATGAAAAGAAATCAGTTTATTGGTGACAAAAGAAGGAAACATGTACCAATATGAACTCGAATAAAAATAATATAAATTTTCACGTTACGATTACTTGTCAGTGAGAGAATTAATTCAGTTTCGTCATTGCCTACGAGATGTGACCTTGAGATCAACGATGAACGACATAATCACCTATTTTATCCGGACATTGAATTTTCCGTTCGTCCCTGCTCTGCCAACCTTTGTCTAGTCGTCTGGACCTTGACTCTTGCCAGTCGAACCTTGAACGATTTGACGATCGTCCCTAGACCTAGACTTCGGCTCAGAATTTCCTATGGTACTTGGAATTGGTACAGAAATTTCCATTAAATTTCAGGAAGCTCCAGAAAAGTTCAGGAAGATGTTTCCTTGAATAAATAAAATGTATCGCAATGTATAGGTCTCATTTCGAAATATATCTATATTTTTACATTAATCATCTCAATTGATAGAATGCATAATGTTTGTCGCACTCACGTTCACTAATTCCTATGTTTACAAAAAAGACGGCTATTGCATGACCTCACATTAATTCGGGTCACGCTAGCGGGGATCATTAAATTCCACTTCACGGCTGACACATATGTGCCCGTATTTAACACTCCTTGACTTCTTACATTAAACTATCTAGTCGTGTTAAATTACATATGGCTTACCCCTCAAATCTAACTATTCTAAAATAGTTTACGTGATCAATTAAATATTACGAACTAGTATCTGAATATACACTCAGTAGATCAATTAAATGTTACAAACTCAATACATGTCATACAAGACAGAGATTTAATTCATAAAAGTACGAAACATTACCCATCATTTATTAAGCTTAATTCTCGCAAATTCCTAAGCGCTCCCATGTATCAAAGATTCAATTACTTGCAATCTTGTCAACTCTCTCAATGAACATTCAATTAATGAATTGATAATAAGAAAATGAAAGAATAAAATGACGTGACTAACAGTTCACTAAAACCCTGAACAATGAAATCATAAATACATCATAACATCAATACATTTGCAAGTAAATCAACAAATGAAATAGCATATTAAAATCTGGAAACTAAGATTGCGTACCTTTTGCCGTTTCTTATTCGTTTCCACGAACATCCAGCGTATAGTCTGTCTCCAAACTGAGACGTCTCTCTGGCCCCTTACTCAAAAAGAGAAAAACGTACATTTATGTTCCCGGAGTCCCGTATAACTTCTCGCAAGAAAGATTGATGACTAAAGAATTTTTCCAAAGCAAAACCCTTAATTCCTTACAAAGTTACGCCCTTAAGTTCCTATTAACCAATCAGAATAGACTGTTTATTAAATCTTCTACGTAGAATTTTTGATTGACAAACAGCTAATCATGCTAAAATTAACGTTCCTTTTGAACAATCAAGTATTGACGAGCTTCCCCTTTTAACAAGTTGATTTTGGGAAGAGTGTTAAGCCAAACCTTTGTACCATAACATATGACTCGGTCAAGTTACGTTATGCGGAACGAATTTCCTTTGACGTTCAGAGATGAAATGGAAATAATCAAATAACTGCCTCTAGCCCTTTCTATTTTAATTATGTTGACTTTAGAACAATTCTTTTAACCAATATTTCTAAGAGTCTTCACAGGCATACTAATCTTGACATCACCATGCAGATTTGGCAGATCAAGTGGCATTCCAAAATAGATCAATATTTGCTGGCGTGAGACTTACTGAGACATTGCACGCGTTTTATAGATTCAGTTATACAACTTTTAAATTAAAGCAATCAAAATATTTTGTTGTGAATTCCCCTACAACATGCAATTTCTACTTTCTTGACCATGCATTTAACCCTTTGTTTTAACTTTAATCGATTCATCATGGAACATGGAATACACGTACCATTTAGATTTGAATAAATCGTCGTGGTGGACTCTACGTTCTAAAACGGACTATGCATATTCTATTGAACAAGGAGATCTGACAAGCCTCGCGTCTATATACAGTGGCTATATTTTGCAATTTATAAGCAATACAGTTTTTAGATGTTTGTCTTTCTTTGAATTATTATGGTCACGTAAATACCTGTACACTGGCAGGTAACTGTTGCAGTATCTCCAGTGCATAGCTCTGAAATGCCTCAGTTCAGTTAATGGAGTTTTCGTGTGTCGATTTATTCTAGCAGTTAAACTTGTCGAGACGCTATTTTTCACCTATCAGACTTGGCATATGTCGCTGTATCTATGTAAACAGCTGTGTACTCCTAGACGTATAATGCAGATGATGCCAACACTAGACTGCGAAGATGGGATTGATTTTCAAAATTAGTTTTCGAATAGTAGGCTTTTATATAATACGATCGATATTCTCAATCCGAGACTTGGTGTTTTTTATATTAACAAAAGCTGTTATTAAATAGCTTAATTTCAAACTCTAACGGTGGGTGTTTTACACGTGCTATTTGTGGGTATTGTGATTAGGCAGACGAAGGCTTTAGTATGGAACGCCACAGCTGTCTTAAGATGACAACTTTTATTATATGATGTGCAAACTTCGTTATATGCGGTGCTTTTGTACTTATAAGATGTGCAAACTTCGCTATATGCGATGCTTTTGTCCTTATATGATGTGCAAACTTCGTTATATGCGGTGCTTTTGTCCTTATAAGATGCGCAAACTTCGCTATATGCGGTGCTTTTGTCCTTATATGATGTGCAATCTTCATAATATGCGGTGCTTTCGTACTTACATGATGTGCAAATTTCTTAATATGCGGTCCTTTCCTACAATAATGATGTGCAATCTTCTTTATATTCGGTGCTTTCGTACTTACATGTTGTGCAAACTTCTTTATATGCGGTGCTTTCATTCTTATATGAGGTGCAACCTTCGATATATGCGGTGCTTTCGTACTTGTATGATGTGCAAACTTCTTTATATGCGCTGCTTTTGTCCTTATATGACGTGCAAACTTCCTTGTATGATGTGCAAACTTCTTTATGATGAGAAACTTCATTATGATGAGAAGCAAAGACGGAACTTGCGCAGGTGCGCGAAGGGTCCAATCATTCTGTTTACAAAAGCAATTTGGTCGACGTAAACTGAGTAATTAAATTTAGGCTCCGTTATCGTCACTCTGTCAAGCAGATTTCACATTACATGCATTCTAAACAGTGTTCGCCACCAGTTTCTATATCAATATATCTACACACATTATGAGAAAAGTTTGTGGTATCGTTCTGAGAATCATTCTAAAAGAGAGAGAGAGAGAGAGAGAGAGAGAGAGAGAGAGAGAGAGAGAGAGAGAGAGAGAGAGAGAGAGAGAGAGAGAGAGAGAGAGAGAGAGAGAGAGAGAGAGAGAGAGTTTATACTGACGAAGGTGTCTTGGATTTGATAATAATATCGCAAAATATTTTCTCAATGAATATTGTAATAAAATTAAGGTGATGCGCATCTGGTTAGTCTCCGTTATGTACACTCGGCCACTCTCAAGTGTCATAGATCATCATCCAGTGTCTTACCAATTGCATGCTGATGACACCCAAATATACAAATCTAGCAATCAAGCTGAATTTGAAGATACCATCCAAGGCATAGAGAGGTGGATTTATGATGTAAAATCATGGATAACATGTAACAAGCTGCAGATGAATGATGATAAAACTGAAGCAAACCTGATTACAACACAAAAAACTTTTATTCACATCCTTTACCTCAGACAATAAAGACCTAACAATGTATAGTTTTAGCCTATCCTTACATTAAAAATTTACAGCATGCTTTTTTCTGTTTCTTAATTTTTGTGGTGTTTGTTTTTATTTTTGCAATCATTTCATTATATATGTTTTTATTCTTTTTAATCGTTGTGATATGTTGTAGCTTAGAGCTTATAAAGATTAGACGCTATATAAAGTCCTTGTAATTATTATTATTATTATTATTATTATTATTATTATTATTATTATTATTATTATTATTATTATTATTATTATTTAAGCAATTCTTAGGTTTGTGTGATTCCTTGATTGATTATTGGAATTCAGTGCACAGAGAAATATTAATTAGCCCGAAATAATTAGCCAATTATTAGGAGCAAACGTCACGGAGAGAAGGTGTTAGTGAATTTTCAAGATGTCATGGTCACTGATTAGCGAATTCAAACCAAATCGGCATGAGTGATCCTTGAGTAATGTTGTACTTTGTAAAATATAGTGGTGTACATTGGTGTTTTGACGGCAGTGGCAGTATTTACGTCAGGAAACAATGGAATGAATGAGAAAGGTCTCGGAAAATACCGTTTATGTCGCCATGGTGGGAAATGTTATGTAGTTTTACTGGTGTGATGTGCCTTGAAACGGTAGAGTGACTGGCCTGATGTGGCGAAGTAAAAATAGTCCCTTGTGTTATGGATGATTGTAGAGTTTTTAGGGTGTGAACTGTTGACGATACGGAAAGTTGATGTAGAGAAACTATGCGGATGTGCGGTTGATGAATATTTGACTTGTTGTGAATAGTGTGGTCTTGCATTGATTAGAGTAAAATTTAGATATAGAATGGATACGTCGGGCTTTCCAACTTACAATTGAAGTTGTATAGAAGTCTTTGGAAATTTGGGGTAAACTTATGACTTCTAGCGGGATTCGCGCCAGGGTTTTGATACCGCTCGGTCAAGCATCGACCCTGGCTTGTAATAATATCATTTAATTGCATAACAGTCTCTGGTAAATAGAGACCCTTATCGACGTTGTTAAATATTTCACTGGGGGGACTTGACTTTTCTTGGAAGACCCTTTAAATATGACTAAAAATTATTTCATTCACTATCCCATGTACTAGCCATGATATTGGTGAACATAAAACGTTTTGAGTATGTAAAGATTTTATATCAAGTCTTCCATCTATGTCTACTTTCTTCAGCTTGAATATACTTTTTCGTCTGTGGCACCAAAACAAACATGTGGTCGGTGATAACATTTTAAGTATATAGACCAAAACATGTTTACAGGTGACATCAGAGGGTGGGGCAAGTGCACACACGCACACCATTGTCCTTATGTGCAGACACCCATGTTCCCCACATGAAGGTTAAAAGTGTTTATTGATAGTTATCAAAATATTGAAAGTAGAGAGGTAGCTCGCAGACATCGGTAATTAAATTAACTGGTATTCATCGATGTATGGGCAAAATTAAATCTATGTAATCAACATAATGGTTTTACTTGGAAAATACCAATAGTTCGCTGTTTAATTTCGTTTTATATTAAGCTCTTGTATCACCCATTTGATGTTAAATGTTGATTCTTATATGTGCCACTAGTCCCACAGCTTTTTTCATTCATTTAGTGTCAAATATTTATTATTGTATGTGCAAACTAATCCAATATCACCCATTTCTTGTATGTGCAACTAGACTCACAGCTTTTTATCACATTTAAGTGCTAAATGTTAGTTCTTGTATCTCTGAGTAGGCCAATATATATATATATATATATATATATATATATATATATATATATATATATATATATATATATATATATATATATATATATATATTGATATCGCTATGTTTTTATGTCAAGCTTATTCGCTATACCAATACCATTAATAATTTGTAATTTTACTTAATCTGCTTCGTCTGTTGTTAGACCTAAATTGGCAAAGTTCAGTACTGTTCGTGTTATATAAGTGGTCTTTGTATATGATTTAAGGCTTTATAAAGGATAACATATTCCCAAAAATCACAGATGTGTGTGTGTGTGTGAGAGTGTGTGTTTGTGTGTGTGTGTGTGTGTGTGTGTGTGTGTGTGTGTGTGTGTGTGTGTGTGTGAGAGAGAGAGAGAGAATCCTAATCCTATGTACAAGATAACTACTTGTGTGCGCATTGTTGCGTGTGTATCTTCACAGAATATATTTATATATCACCAATGTAATTTAAGATTTATCATTTATTAAACATAGCAGTAAATGTGAAAGCAGCAGAGAGGGTGAACCCTACAACAATATATTTGCGACAAAATCGATTAAAGCCTCAGAATGCCAATGGAGCCTTCCTACGAAATCTCATATTTTAACCAAAAAAAAATTAAAGGTCCCATCTTAGCGATTTTGTCGTGAATACATTGTCATAACCACACTCAAATTGCTGCCATCTACGTCTACAAATTTTTGCGACAGAATCGATTAAAGCCTCAGAATGCCAATGGAACCTTCCTACGAAATCTCATATTTCAACCAAAAAAAAAATAAAGACCCCATCTTAGCGATTTTGTCGCAAATACATTGTCATAACCACACTCAAATTGCTGCCATCTACGGTCGCAAATATGTTGTCATTTCACCCTCTCTGCTGCTGATTAATACAAATTATTTAACCGATATTTGTTAGCTTTTCACAAACAGACTAATCGATAATACTTCACCACGTAGATCAATTAAATTATTTGACTGATCGGTGAGTGTAAAATTAATTCTGGTTAGTGAATCATTTTGACATTGCATATAGACTGGATTAGTCGGATTCTCAACAATTAAAAATCCGGGGGGTGCTGTTGGTGAAAATGAATAAAGAATGTAACCTTGTCGGGCTTGATTTGATTGTTCCATATTAATTTGATAACTTCCTTCGATTACATCACACGTTAAATTAAGTGCGATCACCGATGAAATATCCACATTGTTCGGTGCGATATGTCTACCGTCGCCGTCGGGAGAATTATTATAAGTGAGGATAATAGGCTTCGGCTGGCTATCTTTCCATGATTGATAGATTTTATTAAATCCTTCGTCGATGGCAGTTCTGAGTTTTTTCTTTAACTCGGGAACATTATATCCTGGTAATTTATAATTTGGATTTTCATTTATATTTTTTTTATAATCTTGAGCTGAGCTAGTTTTTGAAATCGGGCTATTTTCATCAGTGAAGAGATTAGTAATCCTCGAATTAAATATTTCCATGTCATCGATGATTTTATTACCCGCGGCGACTACACTAGTAAACTCAGCTTGTGTAAGAAAGCCAGATCTTAACGACGGTAATAGCAACAAAAAATCATTATTCATTCTATCAAGGATGTGATCTTTAATGTCTACAAATGTTGGACTTGTTTCATGTATTTCCAGAATTTCACCTTCCTGTGGGATATAATCATTAAAAAATGGAATTCTCCACACATCTTTACCATATTCATCCTTATATCGATATCTTTTTGTGAAGTTTATATCCTCGAATTTTTTATAAGTTTTTGATGGATTTTCAGGTCCTATTTCATCAGTGACGTAATCAGATTTTACAGGCTCGGGCGTGGAATTACCAGCACTTCTAGGTGGATCTTCGGGCCATCCTAATACTGTTCTTATTGAACTGTTATAAATATCTACAACGTACCCAGGAGAGCCTATTTCAATTGTAGATGACAGTGTTGGTTCATGAACTGTTATCGCAATTTTTGATTCTTTTTTAGTAATGGATTTTATTCTACGTTGTAATTCATTATTAATTTGCTCAATTTGATAGGATCCAGTTGGTATTGAAACAACGATCCAATCTGGAGTGTCATCTTTTTTATTCCTATATGCAAACACCAGAGAATTATTAGGTCTCTGACCGCCAAATGGAACCGATCTGATATTAGGCCAACTATGATACACTCGTAATTTTGCCAACGCGATTTCCTTTACTGAAACAGGCGAGGGAAAATTCACACTGAATTTAGGGTTTGTTGACGATATTGATATCATACTTGTTTTCCGCGGAGTGGTATTTTCTGCTATCCGCTGAAGTAGTTGAATCTCTTGCGACATTATTATTATTATTTACAATGTCTAATTTTGCAATAGATGAAAAAACGCTAGCGTTTTTAATCGTAGTATCATAAATACGTATCATCGCGGAGAATTCGTCTTCGGTAATTATCGTATCATCAATCGATGATGACATCAACGAGGATAATTGTGAGTAACCGTTAGATACTGCTTGATGTTTTACTATATAGTCGTTAAGTTTTTCTTGAGAACACGATGATATTTTTTTAGTAATAGCATTTGCAAGTCCAGCAAATGTTGTCACCGCGGAAATAGCAATTGGGACAGCAATCGGAGCTACCATTGTTACTGAAGATAGTATAATACCAGCACCGGCCATTATACCAGATACCGAGTATACTGTAACATCAATTACGGTAATTCTCCTGCGATACTTTTTAATTTTTATTTCATATTCATCAATGAGTGTTTTGAGTTTTGTTAAGAAGTCTTTGACGGTATCATAGCGATATTGCGATGATGGAATCATATTATTTTAAAACCTCAAGTGGTTTTTAATTGTTTAAAATTCTAATTTAGATCAGCTACAAACTCCATGTACCATACAAATGATGTCTTATTTAAATTAGGATCAGTGCTTGTTATTGTAAACCGTTTGTATTCACCCACGTCAATAGTCGTTGAAATCACGTTGTTGTATCCATATGATGTCGATGATGATATATTAAACTGATTCAGTGACACTATTGTTAATCGATAAATACCCTTGTTTGACACAGTGAGGGTTACTGTATTCTTTTTAGGTTCCCAATCTAATGATCCAGAGAGAACTGTGTATATCATATTTATGATATTTCTCTCATGAGGAATCTTTATTCTTTCAAGTAGCGGAAGATTGTCTGTTTTAAATTTTGTAATATCCTCGATAGATTTTTTAATACTATTAATGCTATCTCTAATAATACTAAATCCAGCATCATTAATATTTTTAATACTGGATTTAATTTCATCAAAATTGGATTTAATTTCAGCGAGAGATGGAGAGGTTACCGCTGGTGTTCCAAAGAATTTATTGATAATATTTCTACGAAGGGAAGTATATGTTGTTATATGTTTTTCAAGTTCTTCATTTAAATTTTTTAATGCATCTGTGATTGTAGAAACGAGTACACCCGGTTTGAGTTTTCCATCATTTGAATATAACGCTATTGTATCTTCAACGACGTCACGTCTTCGTATTAAGACATCATCCAATGAAACATTACTAGATTTCAATTTGCCCTGGCGATCTTGAAATACAACTATTTCCCCAGGATCTACACTTGACAAATTTAATGTCTCGGCGATTTCATCTTCGATTATTTTTTTTACACTTTCGACAGCGAATTTGCTATCGGTTTCTGTTTTTTTTGATTCTGATAAAGGTCGTCCCCAAATATCAATCATTATACGAAAACGCTACGTTTTTCTAAATCATAACGCTATCGTTTTTGCCATTGCCTGCTAGTATATTCATTAACAACAACTTGTGGTGGTTTTCTTGGAAATTTAGATATCTCTGCAAGGACATTTAATACTTCACGACCGCATATCGGTGGATCATTTAACTGTTGTGTTGGTAGCGTGGAATAAAAAATTGGAGATGACTTTGTTATTGTGGATACATATCGCATGAATTCTTTTGGTGGAGCTAATCCATATGAATCAAAATAGACAATTCCACGTGGATCAATTGCATATGCGACCCAATGAGTTCCTTTTCCGCTGCTGTTATCGAGATTGATAATACCCGTTTCATTTTTCATTGGTTTTGACGGTAATTGATCTCTCATGAAAACTCCTCTAAAGTTTTTTATTGATAATGATTTTACAGCATCAATTAAATCAAAATTGGACATTGGTGAAAATCCTAGGGATTTTTCCACTAATAAGCCGTTCCTGGTATTCTTAGGCCCGTGCCCTTGTACCAATTGTGTGGAGTTCCTGGTAGTCTTAGACCCTTTCCTTTTTTTTTATAGCCTTTCCCAGTAGCTTTTTTCAGGGCCATTCCTGCAGCAGTACCAACGGCTCCTAACGCTGCCGCCTTCGCAACCGCTGGGGCAGCCGCTGCAATCAATGCTGGAATAGCAGCTAACAGCGGGAATATTCCACCCGATTTTATCATACTGGCGATAGCTGCTTTCGAAAAATCAATTTGAACTCCTCGTTTGTTCTTTAGCGCATCATTGAAATGTTTTATTTGACGATCTGTCAGTGATAATTTATGTGCACCACCGGACATTTGAGTGGGTTTCAACGTTATTGTAGTTCCACATTCTTTAGCCGACTTTGATTTCAATTTCTTGACCTGACCATCAGTCAACTGGACATTAACAATACTATATGTCATTCTATTCTAAAATGTAATTTACACTTTCAATTGATCTTATTGTGAAAATCCTAACTACAGGTTTGGAAAATCAAAGATTTTCTACTGGTGCATCAATAAGTCTCATTCGTCCGCCAACTCCTTCTAACAACATTGATTTATCACTGAGAATGACAGCAACTGCTCTATAATCGGCTATACCAGCAGGGCGTTGTACCCGAGCTTGGAAGTATATATCAACAACAGATTGTCTCATCATGTCAAGATGTTCCAATGAAAAGTAATAAATCGGATAGTGTTTTTCAAAATCAATTTGCGATATTTGCAAACCAGTATCAACATTTTGATCACGACCCATATACGACAATATTCTATGATATACACGAGCTATGTTGTTGTTTTCATAATTAAGATGTACAATCTCTGCTGGCTCTTGTTGTCCGTTTATTCTCAACGAAACTTCACTTACTCCTAATTTATCAAATATCATATGACTAGATAATTGTCGACCCACTCGATTTGCATCCTGTAACGCTATAAAGATATGACGTGGAGCTGAAACACCTTGTTTTGATGCTAAGTGCCATGTAAATGTGCCATTTACATTATCCTGCTTCGTATCAGTCGTTGTTGTTAGCCAACTTAGCAATGATTTTCCACCTGTGTCCATAAACGATAGTAATTCTTGCTCTATTGTAACTGCTGGTGTCAAGACGGGCATCCATAAAGTCAATTTTTTTAAAATGACTTTACCATCAACAACACCATTAGCACGCCAGATTGCATCATTGTCATTCTCCTTTCGCACTAACACGACTGTATGCTTTGCTCCATAGATGACTTTTCTGACATTTCTACAGAATCCGAATATATGATGTAACGGAATTGCACATGAAAACCGTCGATGCTCTCCTTTCAATGCTCCCTTTCGTGTTGCAAATCCTAGATTAAAATTATCATTGACCCTTTTTAAAATGTCGAATGGATTAGCGGAACCTTCACGGTCTGGATTAGCTGCGAGTTGTTGATCAGCTTCTGCAGTAGCTGCCTCAGTTAGTACTTTAACAAATTGATAATGGTCAGCATGATCAGAAGTATCCTTAGCAAACATCATAGACGGACCAGCCGACCTTGTATAATCATCAGAATATCTCGCAAGTCCGATTATTGTTGTTGCAATATCAACGTCTTGTTCTATTGATTCAATTTCTTTTCCATCAATGATATATCTTGCACTGTTAAATAGCGCCATAATGCCATTATTTACGAAACCAACTCGGATATTTTGGTTATCCCCATATGGCGTATCAGCTGCAACATTTGTTACAAGTTCTCCTTCTACTTCAATAAACGCCTCACACGGCAAAAAGTATCTACTTGTATCTTGAACTTGAAGTTCAACTCTCCCCTTTTGATTAGGCTCTCTTGCAGGATAGGCATAATACTGATAGTTAATTTTAGAATCATCTTTATTCACCGGTGCTGCCATATCAAACGCTGGATCAGCAATTTTTTTAAATGCCATTTATACTAAAACGTATCGTTTTTCTAAATCATTTTCTTTTTCGATTTCCTCCAAGACCACTTCCCGCTATCATACTTGCAATATTACTACTATCTGGTGAAGTCATTGCTAATGATGCTAGTTTTTGTTCCACTGCGTTATTTATCACTTTACTGACATTTGCAGGCATCATTGTTGTTGAAGGTAGCGGTGGTGGTGGTTTTCGTCCGAATCTAGATTTCACCAATGACGTTATTCTATTCTTTGCGGTAGAAAAGGCCGTTCCTGCAAGATCTCCAACAGCGTTAATTCCCTTATTACGAATAACATCAATGGCTTTCATCGCTAATTGTTTAGCAATTGGTGCTACTTTTGGGGCTATTCTTGTGAATAAACCAGCCATGGTATTTCCAAGGCCGTCACCGTAGTATGCCTTATAAACGGGCAATCTTGAGTTCACTACATACACGTTTGTTGGTTTATTGTGATTATAGTGTACTATCATCTTATTTGAAATGACTTTGTAATTTCTAAATACAATTTCAATCGCTAAATTCCCCCGGAATTCCGTCCATTAACTCATCCAAGAGTTCTCGATACGTATGAATATCAATTATCCCACCTTGGAATAATCGTCTGCAAATATCAAATGCTTCATTAGTTATTTCGACTGAGTTATTTCCAGCTCGCTTACCTCCCATAAGAACCTCAAGTCGTGATATATCATTAATGATATTACTAGGACACATATGAGAATCATGATGAGAACTTCCATAACCCTCTCCTGAAGTACTTTCTGATTCGGAAACGTTTTGAATTTCTGGAGCTGGTTCGGAAACATTTTGAATTTCTGCAGATTGTCGACCTCGACCTCGACCTCGACTTCGACCTCGACCTCGACCTCGTCCTCGACCTCGACTTCGACTTTGTTGTTCTTCTTTTCGTTGTTGTTGTTGTTCTAAAACATCCGCATCAACTCCTATTTTAAAAGCTCTGTATTCCACTGTATTCTTATTTAAATTGCCGGTGATTTCTTTATTAATTTTATATATCCAATCCACCCATTGATTTTTGTTTATTGTGTTTTTTTTATACTCGTCTTTTAAAAATTTCTCCCTGTTATAATAACTTTTTACAGCAAAGTTTCCAAATAACGCATAGTCTTCTTTAGTTTTCAGCAATTGAATTCGTCTGATTTCTTTTATAGCTTCATCAGTGAATTTCTCGTTAAAAGGAACAATTTTTTTAACGGAAACACTAGCATCTTCAACGGGGTTATCATCAATATCAATATTACCCATTTGTTGTATTTCTCGCTGAGTTTGCAACTCACCTGAAAGCTGTTTTATTCCCTCGTGAGTTTTTTCAGTTTCTGTAGCAATCTTTCCTAATACATCAATAATAGGTACTGCTCCCTCTTTAGGGATGTCGCCGTATATAGCACGTTCTGTTGCAAGTTTCATATCTTTAGTGGCTTTAGTTACAGGGGCAAAAAGTTGTTCGCTTCCAATAGAAAAGTCAGTCTGCGCTTGCTGTCTAAGTTGTAGTTTATCTCGCACGTTATCTCGAATTGGTATAAACTTTTTCAGTAATGCTAACCTCTCACGGGCTAGTCTGGTAGTTAATGCTTCTGATGTCATTATTGGAAATGCTAACGATTTTTCAATTGTCGGTTTCAATGCTTGCATCAATCAAACGTCTTATAGATTTCACTTTCAAAGCAATCTCTGACCGAACTTGGTACTGTTCCCCGAGTTTCTTTCTAATTGCTTCAACTATACTAAATAGCCGAATGAATAAATTAATATCATTGTTATACAAAGAAGCATTAACCGCTTTTTGGATTCTTTTTATCAGTGAATACATTTTAGGTAGAACATATCTTCCACGTTTCAATTGTATATCAATTTGTTCAAATTCATTCAAAAGTCTGTCTTCATTCAAAAATTCAGAAAGTACGATTCCTTGATTTCTTAAATTTGATATTTCTGTGATGATAGATGTAATATCTTGAAATTCCATTTATTATTACTAATGTATTTGTATCTTTAAAATATTTTTATATACAAAAAAACAAAACATATACAATGCCCGTCTCTTCCTCATTCGAGTTTCGAGGCAAGAAAGGGCACATACATTAAAGACTTATACAATACCCTAACCCCCCAATCGAGTTCAAGGGCGGGTTATATGGGTATTAGACGTGAAATCCAAGTGATTTCTTTACAAACACTGAACATATAACATAAAGCCTCATTTGGAACCTCTTTCGCGCCAAACGACGTCAAAGAGGCCCAGAGGGGGGACAGCACATTCTTGGAACTCATTTAGTGCCTTCGCATTATATAAGCCCAAGGGCCACAAACATAGATCTCCCAATTGGAAGCTCTAACGTAACAAATGCTATATTAGGTCTTCCGGAAGATATGTTGTGGGGGGGACAGTACATTACATATAGGATGATATATATACAATGAATGAATATTTACAATGAATGAGTATTTACAATGAATGAGTATTTACAATGCGATTATAGGTTATATATACAATGCGATTATATAGAATGGTTATATATACAATGAATGAATATTTACAATGAATGAATATTTACAATGCGATTCAATGAATGAATATTTACAATGAATGAATATTTACAATGCGATTATATAGAATGGTTATATATACAATGAAATGATAGGATGGGTTATATGATAGGATGGTTATATGAGGTATGATAGGGACAGTACAGGACGATACAAACATGAAACGACGGGGCGGACCTACACCCACTTTGCCAATCAAAAGCAACCCAAGAAATTAACCCTGGTTGCAGTTGAAAAAATTCAACCACACACCATGTCAATGGCGTGGGAGTTTTAATTGGCAAAGTGGGCTTCGTTTTAAAGCCCCAAACTTATTACGGCTCATATTATATATAAGGTGAACTAATACTGCAGTGTCAATGTGTAGGTGTGTATTTATTTTTCTAGCATTTCATAATGAATACTGTGTAGTAATTTCAATGGAAGCTAAGTATTTAAATAAAACATTAAAACAAGAAATACAACTGTTAAATAATAGCAATTTTTTTATTAATTTCTATAATATTACGATTAAATAATCGTAGTAATAATGGATTTACATGACAAGATAACTCCGTAATGGGGATCCCTGTCAATTCAGGACCTGCTATTTCTTGAATCGAGAATGATATTTTTCTGAATTTTATTACACATAGCCACACTAAAACTAAACTACATGTAGCGCATTTTACTATTTTGACCTCACTAATTTGTAATTTTAAAGTAATTTCATTTTCATACAAACGCTGTTAACGCCGTCTTTGTAATTGGGATTTTTAAAAAATCTATTAATAGACCCCTGGCCTTGGATCTCTGTCAAATAAATTGTCTACCCTGTATAGGTTTTTCCAACAAAACCCTAACTGCTGTTCTCAATACAGTCTTTAGAAACAAGAAACAATAACACAAAATCAAAATCCGTACATACCTGATTACGTATACCGAGTTAACCATTAAATACGTACATGAGATCACACACATCATTAATTCAATCCAATTTCACATGTATTCTCGGACGAATTTCATATCCGGGAATCAATATCGAAAGTAGGATAGTCACGTGACGATCAGTAGTAATGAGGGGAAATACGGAACAAAATAGTAATTATTAAGAGTTATCTTGTAAATAAGAAAACTTTATTCTATGTCCATTTTTCTTTGAGATAGCTGTTTGACAAATCCCTTCAGCAACTTTTCGTACTGAAGGCATACATATTTCAAAATATTTCCCTGCAGCATTCATTGAATGAAAAACTCTTTCTTCATTCGTCGCTGTATCAAATGACTGTACTGGTCTCTTTCCAACTGACTTACAAGTCCCTGTCTTTCCTTTTTTTATATTCTCTCTTTGAGAAATACACTGTAAATTGGAAATCGCGTTATTTTGAATATTAGAATCAATGTGATCAATAACACAGCCATCTTTAATCGGTCCCATATAACACTCAAAGACTGCCCTATGACAGAGATATCCCTTTCCTCCAGCAGTAAATTGCAAGTATCCCTGATTATTAACAAAACCAATTGGTTTCTTTAGTCTACAGTGTCTAACAACACCATTACGAGATATTTCATAATTAACGAGTATTGGATGTGGTCTGAATTCTTGCTCCATTTATATATAATAATACTATTTGTCTAATTCATTATTTGCTTTAATTATAAATCTATTAATGTAGTCTTGAGGGGTTTTTATGATTTTGTCTTTGACAGAGTCATGGTTAGGGTCAATGATGGCGTTTTTTATTCGTTTATCATAATAACGTTTCAATTCTCTAAACCGCTTACCCCCACAATTGATACATAATTGTGATTTTCCTCTCACACCCACCCCACAATTTATGCATGGGGACGGGCCTGTCGAATTATTTCTGACACTCTGTAAGTGATATCCACAGAATTCACCTCTACACGATTTATTGCATGGGGTTACTGATCCGATCATAAGCCATTTGCAGTGATTCATTATATATAAACAAATTTTTCTATTTAAATACTTGTCTTATTTATATGAATGAAGAATTCAAGAGATTATCGGCAATCAAGCATCGGAAAAATATTAAATTCAATCTTGATAGAACTCTCGAAGACGTACCAAAAGAGAGAATAACTAATAGAATTCTGATTAGAAAAATACGAGATTGTGTTCATGAGTTTAAACAGGATGATGCATCACACACCTGGTCAACATTTAGAATTGATGGTGTTGTTGATGCTAGAATGAATGATGAAACAGCAGCTATGATACTATCACAACTTGGCAATAAACGGTATTTTATCAGAGTGAAATTCATTATCAAATTAGAATCGGGCGAATATATTATAAGAGACAAATTTGTTCCAATTCTCAAAGATGGGACATCAGTCATTGTTAGCCGTTATTCCAGACCAGGGCTGTTAACTGGAATTGATAAACCATACTATGAAAAAGCGTATCCAGAAACAGCAGTCGTTTATGGGATGTATCCGTTAAATAACCCTGACATTGGAAAACTAGCACCAATGAAACAGTCAACGTCAGCGGAAAAGCCACTCAACTGTGTGGCACAAAGAGTCTTAGAACATTTTACAAATGCACTCCGTGGGAATAAATTAACCGATCTAAGACATAAAAAAATAGATGAATGGGAGCTAACAGTGAAAGAGAACGGAGCAACTATTTCCGATATAGCTAGATTGGAAAAGTCGTTGAGATTTCCGATAACCGTTTTAACGATAACTGGCGAAGTATTATACGAATCGAAATACAATAAAAACGGAGCTCCAATCAAAATTATTGATCATAACAAGCACGCATGGACATCCGCGGTTACAATATTCCCGCGAGACAGAACAGTGAAGTATATCCCAGAAGAATTCATCAAGGATGGTATTCTCACTGAAGAAAGATTATTCGATGCTATTGCTAGTTTGTGTAAAAACGACCCTGTATCAGTATGGCTACTTCATAGTTTTGAAGATGAAGAATGTCAATTCAATCAATTTGTGAAACCTAACGGTGAATTATATCGTAGTGAAAGTCTACATAATAGGATGAAAAATCTAGCAATAAGTCTCAGTGAAAACGCTAGCGTTTTTAATGAAAAATCCGAAGATTACGAACAGTTACTTACAAATTGTTTTACAATTCCATCAGTTGCAGCTCATTTTGCAAGAAAGAAAAATAATTGGAAACCAACACGAAAAGAGTTTTTACAGGATGTTCAATCCAGCTGTTTGGAATATTATCATGGCGGTCTATGGAACGTTAAATACAATCGTGAGAGTATGATATCAGTTGATATCGTTGCCTGTTATCCAGGAAGTTTTCTAGGATATGGATTCGCTGGTGAGTATTTTAAACGGTTTGGACACCCCACACATGAAATGACTCGCGTTGCTATTAATGGACCACTGCCTGATTTTGATTTGACCGGTTTTGCTTGCGTAGTATCATTTGAATTCGCTGAAGGACTTCATCCGTGTTGTTATGTTTGGATTGGTAGACACATGGCTGAAAGGATGTGGTTACCAATAGTGTTATTGCGATATATGATTGATTGTAAAGTGTTAGTTTCGTTGATTGTCAGCGAAGCGATTATCTCATATCGAAAACAAACCAATGTCTGGTTACCAGAACCAGAATGTCTTGATAGTATAATCGATAAGTCTAGAAAACATATTGATGCTGACGAGGAGTACATTATTGAATGGTCAAAAAGGATATTTAATCAACGAAATAATGAAGCAAAGGATCTCGGCCGAAGAATAATCGGTAAATTTACACAGGGTGGAAAAAAATTTAACTTTAAAAAACAATCCTCACGATTGATTATAGATGATGCCGAATACGACTTCGTTATTAAAGATGCAGTAGAGAAAAATAGATACGCAAATTGTAAAACAGCCTTCTTGTCCAATAAAACAAAGTTAGGTAGAATTGTTACTTACAGTGATGGAGAAAGCTCTGCATATCTACATTTGAGAGCTTCTATGCTGGGTTATGCATCTATCAATTTATTTGCAATGATAAATAGATTTCCTAGTATAGCAGTCAGAGTTGCAATTGATTCAATGTATGTCGATAAAAAATATATCAAAGAGATAACTAAATTTACTAATAGCGAAGAGACTTGGGGAACATGGCGAATTAAACAAGAAATACAACGCGATTATTCTGAATCAGCAGACGTTGAGATTAAAAGTAGTTACCTGAAGAACGATAATTCTATCAGTGAAAAATCTATGTCTAAAGCACCACCGATATCAGATCCAATTTGTAGATATAAAACAGTTTATTTAAACGGTTGTGGTGGATCTGGAAAGACAACACGTGCGATAGAATTATATCGAGAGAGAACGTCCATGATTGTACTCACACCAACCCATAGACTAGCGAGAGAGATCAAACAACGAAATGTTGAAGCTTGCACGTATCATAGTTTTTTTCGATACAAGGGCGATGCTTGGACTCCTGAGCGAATGGGTGAGAAATTTATTCCAGCGGTTATTATTTGGGATGAAGCATGTACTGTTTCAGAAGATGTATTAAAAATGTTTCTTGATTGGTTATTGCAAAAAAATACAAAAATTATATTGTGCGGCGATCATGGTCAACCACCACCATTTGTTGGTAGAAGTCCACATAATTGGTTAAAAGGATTTGTTGATTATTACGAAGAAATTGATACTGACTATAGAGCACTCGATGAGCAGTTACGTGAGTTTAAAAAACTAATTAGATTACAACCCGATAGAATTCAATGTGAAGTAGCGCGTGAAATAATTTCTGAAACACCTTTGAATGATTTTTGGGAAACATGGAAACCAAATGATTTTGTAGTAGCAAGTAGAAAGATAGTCAGAGACGCACTTCAGAAAAAGTTGTTTGAGCTACACAAGAAAAAATTCCCAACGTTTCCAGTGCCGTTGTGTTATAGACCATTGGATACACGAAAGCAGAATATTGAAGTTGAAATTCCAGGCCAGACGGAGAAACAGATTCTAGTGTTAAATGATATTGTGCTAGTTGATATCAATACTGTAGAAGATGCATTATGCGCTGATAAATCACCATGGACGCTTGGTTATGTAACAACAATACACTCGTCACAAGGATTGACCATCACGGATACAATTGTTTGGATAGTTGATAATCGCATTGAATGGTCAAATTTAGTCTATCTCGCAGTGTCCAGAGTACGACGAATAAATCAACTACGAAGGATTGTTTTCGATGATGATTTTAATGCAAACGATGATAACACTGATATTAGCATCATTAATAAAAAACTCTCTGGCTACAAACAGCAGGACAAAAAAAAACAACGAGAATTTGATATTGATGCTGAAGTAATAATCGCATTAAAAGAACAACAGAATAATCACTGCGCCAGCTGCAATTGTATAATGCACTGGCAGTATTCGGATAAAGACCCTCGACAATTCACCGTAGACAGAAAAAATAACAGTCTTGGTCATGTCAGAAACAATGTGATGTTGACCTGTCTTGAGTGTAATAGACGTAACGGAGCTAGTTAAGACCATGTGGCGGTAATTGAGTATCGTCCGGAATGACTTGTAGTTGTTCGCGTGTAAAACCACGCTGAGGTGCAGTTGAATCCAATCTGTAGATTGGAGGTCTACCAGTTGATCGCGTTATAGTTGAAATTTTATGCGTAGTAACACTCCATATAGGATCAGTAGCTCTTCTTTTACCGCCTTCAAGCTCTCCTGGTTCGTATAAATATCTCACAGTAACATCACCGAGAAGTGGCTGAGTGCTAACCCGCTGCGGTTGTTCGGGAATATATTCTTTTTTTATTGCAATATTTGGTTTCATATTAATAGTTCGAGTAATCTCGTTATTTAACGCTGCAACTACACTCGGTAACCTTTGGACCCATTCACGAGATCGTTTTTCTTGGATGAATTCTTTTGCATATTGATATCCAAATAACCGTTCTGCAAGAGTTCGATTAAATCGTTCTACAATTGCCTGATCACGATGTAACGCAGTATGTCCTCGTCGTATTGTAACACTATGAGTTTTCATTGTTGATAGAACAGCACCTTGAAACTCTTTGCCAGGATCAACTTGTAATAGATTTGGCCATCTTAGAGGACCTCGTCGATAAATCCTTTCAAATGCAGAAGCGACTTCAGAAGCTGACTTTGTTTTCAATGGTTCTGCTTGTTTAAATCGACTCGCAATATCAACTACAGTTAGCGCGTATTTGTAACCATGGTCATGTGGTAAAAACAATAAATCAGCCTGATGAACTTCATTGGGTACGGTAACATCAAAATGAGAATAATTAATTTGTTTAGGCGGTGGTAGATAAATTTGCCATATAGCTTGTTTGGATAACCAATCTTTTGCAGTGGATTTTTTCACTTTTGCAGCGTTAGCGAGTTTACTGATTGCTGCTTTACCCCTCCAGTATCCTTTCGGAGAATAATAAATAGATTCCATACTATAAAAACACTGGTGTTTTCAATTACCAGCACCTAACACTAATTTGCCTTTCATAGCTGATTTGACCAACCATGAAGCCAATTTTTCTTTGAAGGATTTATCGGGAATAGCATTTAAGGCATGAATTAATTTTACATCCGCGATATGTCTTTGTTGCAAATTATTGCTTTTATATGCAACATCATGAGCATGACATGCCTTATCAATAGCATTTATCGGATACTCACCAGGCCGGGGCTGATTTTGATCATCAAGTCTGATATCTAATCTCGTTCCGGGACCACAGTAGCTATATCCTGGAAGGTGTTTTTCTCCGGGGTATTTTGCCCATGGGGTTCCGGGGAGTTTTCCAAGTTTTGCGGCAATATCACCTCCGAGTTGCTTTTTTTTAAAAATCTAAATTTTTTTGTACCACATGTTACACACTTACCAGTAAGCGCTAGTCTATTGTTTTTAGTTGTAATGGTTGTCTGATCGGTTGTATCAGTACGCTGTTTACACTTAACACAATATAGATCCATAATTTATATATAGCGTTATGAATATAATTGATTTTTCAGCGACTAAAAGAAGAGAACCGGTAAAACACCACGCAGCGCTTCCGAATTCTGTCCGTGCCATTATAATCGGACCATCTGGATCAGGCAAAACACAATTACTGCTTAATTTGATAATGCGATTTATGAAGTGGGATAAATTATATTTAGTTGCCCCATCCGTAGATGATCAACGGTGCTATGAAGTGCTAAAAGATTATAATGAAAAAGCATCAGAAATTAAAGGTGAAAGTGTAATCGACTTTATTACTGATATTGATGATGCACCATCAGTAGAAGATCTCGATGGAGACATAAACAATCTTGTAGTGTACGATGATGTAATGTTAGATAATCAAAAGAACCCTGCTAGAATATTTTCCCGAGGTAGGCATAAAAACACTGACGTGATATATGTCACTCAACGATATACTCAAATTCCAAAAGTGATTCGCGATAACTGCAATATTCTTGCTGTATTCAATGGCGTTGATACACATACGCTACGAAATATTTGGCAGACATGGTGTTCCGATATGGACTTCAATGGATTTAAAAATTACTTTAGTCATGCTCAGTCTGTCCCATATGGATTTATAACAATAAATTTACACGACCCTCGGTCACGATATCGTATTGGACTTGATCAAATATTTGGTTAAATAATTTGTATTAATCAGCAGCAGAGAGGGTGAAATGACAACATATTTGCGACCGTAGATGGCAGCAATTTGAGTGTGGTTATGACAATGTATTTGCGACAAAATCGCTAAGATGGGGTCTTTATTTTTTTTTTGGTTGAAATATGAGATTTCGTAGGAAGGTTCCATTGGCATTCTGAGGCTTTAATCGATTCTGTCGCAAAAATTTGTAGACGTAGATGGCAGCAATTTGAGTGTGGTTATGACAATGTATTCACGATAAAATCGCTAAGATGGGACCTTTAATTTTTTTTTGGTTAAAATATGAGATTTCGTAGGAAGGCTCCATTGGCATTCTGAGGCTTTAATCGATTTTGTCGCAAATATATTGTTGTAGGGTTCACCCTCTCTGCTGCTGTGAATTTTGTAATTTATCAAAATGTATCAGTTCTGTAAGACATAAATTGTTGAATTTTCCATCAAAGAACTTTCTTTGAAAATTTTCAACTTGACACAAATTAAAGTATTAGAAATGAGCAGTTATATTTATGGAGGGGGATTACCGCCATAATTATATGCATGTACTTTCTAATCTTCTTTCATGTATTATTGTAAATGAAAAAGTGTCACCCTCGAGTACCATAAAATAGCTTGTCGCCTACTAATTAAATTTTCAGAGGACAACGTATTGACGATTACATTTTGTCCTGAATTGTATGCCAATTTAGGTGGAGATCCCAAGTTGATCAAGATTAAAAACGAAATACTAGCCGTTACCGGCAACTTGGATTTTGCGAAATATTTTCGATTGCCTGTAGAAATGAACCAAGGACTGAATTTGATTTTAGTATACTCCTATGTGGTGGAGAACAACATGATGGGATCCACCTCCATACCGTCACTGCGTGTCATTCCTTTCAAAATGTATTCAGTCACCAACGCTGATGAGGAAGGTGAAAACAACTATCAAGTTCACCGAGAATTTGTACATCCTCACTATTTGCCTGTCAGTAAATTATATTTCGACACTGTCAATATTACAATCGAAGGAGATCTGGGACAAAATATTCCTTTTCACCTAAGGGAAAGTAACAGTGAAATTACATTATCGAGCAAGATTACTCTAACCCCTTGTCAGTCATGTATCCTGTGTACGAAGAAGTCGCTCGACAACAGGATATGATTTAAAAATATGCTTCAATCGGCCTTTTGTTCGGCGGCTCCCGTTTTGAAACTAATGGTGACGAAAGGTGAAGAATTTATCCAAAATGTCATCATTGACAAACAATATCCCAAAGAAGCTTTATTTAGAGGAGTCAAAAATGTTTTGCTTCAAACGGGCAAAGACATTTTGGGCCGACAAGAAACTCCTACAAATGCCCTGGATGCTATCGAGTCAGGCATTCTTACTTCCCTGACGCTACAGCAAGGAGCAAGGACAAAGCAGAAAAAAAGACGACGCAGACACTTATTAAGAGGACTTCACACATCCCGAGCTAGAAATACTAAACAAAGAATAACCGTCCAAGACTACGACATTTTTGATTACTTAAAAACAAAATCACAGAGAGAAAATGATGCACAGAGAGTATTGTACCTATCTAAGTCGGAACTATATCTGGCTGCCATGCCACACACCATGTCGACGATGCAAGAAACCCAATGGGTCGAATTTCATTCCGTCTCCTCCAGCGCCCATCCAGTTTGTAATCTCGATCTGAATAGCAGTTACTTGTAGCTGACACTGAAAGTGATCAAAATGTCTAACACTCATCCGGGTAGTGTAGCTCTCATCAACAATTCCATGCATTACCTTTATCGAGCGTACCTGGAAAATCTCTTGACGTACGGAAAAGAGGCCAAGAACACTCATCTGGATGCTTGCTTGGTTTGGAAACCTGACACCGCAGGTGATGACAAGTTTAACAACAGAGCCCTGACAGCATATGACGATATTCAGAATGTGGGCTTTAACGACCGTCGAAAGAATATCCTGCAAGGTCGTATTGTAGAACTGATGGATCGTTATGATATGGACATGTGGACGCAAGACCAGTATTTGCTCAGCGGAGTGGATATTCGCCTGAGACTAAATCGTAGCAGTGTCAAGTTTATGAGAAGCATACAGGTTTTATGGCAATTGATGCTAATGTTCAAATTAAAAAATTACTTGATGTCGATTTTGGTGCTAGAAAGTTCACTATTGCGTAATGTTAGTGTAACAAATATGACAAATAGATTATTGATTTCAATACCGTTTAAAAAAAATATTTCTAAATCTGTCTTTGACACATTAATGCAGTACTATAAATACTATCACAAAAGCTCTGGTGCACAAAAATGCTATGAATATTATAGCAAAATAATTCGAGTAATTTCGTATTTTCCGATGTTGCTGACATGCTCAGGTACAATCTCTGGCGAAGCAATTTTAAATCCTATTTTTAAATCCTTAAAAGAAATTGTTAACTATTTCGGGAATCAACGTTAGGTTGTCAACTGCAATGAAGCGAATCGAGCCACAACTCGAAACAAAAAATACGTATAACATATAAAAATGTATTATCTCAAATTAGATCTTTTTTGCGTGCTGCAAAGTACGACATGGATGATTTAATTCGTGAAATTGTCATAATTGATAGCATGTTGACAAATATTTTGCCAATGAGAGTAAATAAATATGAAAATAGTTATCCAAACATGTGTCTGGTAGAGTGTGTTTAGTAATAGTTAATATAATCTCTAATTAATTTTCTCTAAACTTTACAAAAAATATCGACACGGGGAGTGTTGCGTAGATATGGTATACAAATTTTTCTTGCTTGTAGTAGAGTAAAATGAATAATTTCCGGAGCAAAGACACCACTCCCCAACAAATCACATTTTGTCACATAAATTTGGGCTATAAACCTTGCTATATGTAAAGGTCTAGAGGGTGGTGACAAGATGATAAACTGTGGGGGTTTTTTTTAAGGGAGTTTGATCACAAATGCTTTAGAAATTTCTTTCTTAGATAACATAAATGTTAACGTACAAAATTGTAATATATATTTTACGTATAGGTGATTAAATTGCTTGTGTGTAAGGTTTATAATTCTTTTTTCTTTCATTTTTGTTTCATTGTATTTAATAGCAATGAATATTTTTCTCGAATTTGGGATTCTATTTAGCATTTGCTTGTTTAAGACTTTTAAAAATGATATTAACAGCTGCCTCACTTTGCACTCAGCATTAATAGGTTAGCTTTTAGGATTGGTCGGCCTGGTGTCAGGTTAATGTGACTGGGTGCGACATCATACCACATGTCTGCTGAGTAATGCCCGAATACAGGACATCAATATAAACTGTCACACTATATACATCGAACGATTTGACTGAATAATTGTGAAATCTACGTTAAAAATCTACATCACACATCACACACGCGTTTGTTCTTTTTTGTGTTTTCATTGTTTCTTTTTATATTTATCTGTTTCTTCTTTGCCTCGTTTGTTTTATTATTATCTCATTATTTTAGATACTGTTATTTATTTTGATGTTTGATTGTTTCATTTGTGTTTTGTTTGCTTCTTTTCAAATCTGCCTGTTTCCATTTTGCTTCCTTTGCTGTTTTTTAGCATTGTACTAGTTTTAAATAGTTTGTTTTGTTCTTTAAATCGTTTTATTTCTTATTAAATCATTTCATTTAATATCAGGTCAACTGCAATCGGAATTTATTATTTTATTTTTGGGTTTCAATCATTTAATTTCATGCTACATCATTTCATATCTCACAACATCATTTGGAATCTGAATTCATCATTCCATTTGTTGTGTGAAATCATTTCATGAAACACCACATCATTTGGAATCTGGATTTATCATTTCATTTCCTGGGTTAAATCATTTGATTTCATACTACATCATTTTATTAATGTAATTTTGGCGGTGACGACTGCCCATAGGTTTAATTCTTAATTTTAAATGTAATGTATTGGAATATCGCGAAAAGTTACACGGAGGCTATATACCTAATCTGAAAAAAGTATTACGTGCCGGCCGTGAATTTTAATCTGCAAACAACGTTTCGCAAAAGTTTTTAATAAAATTAAGGAAATAAAACAAAAGGTCTAAATAAGACAGCATAAGCTGAAAAAACTAGATATGTTAATCTACTTTTCTTTACAGAATGCCTTCTACAATTACAACGTGACCATCGTACGATTTGATATTGAATTAGCACTATTACATTAAAAAAAAACGTACTTCGAACCTTTATTTTAACATTGATATTTCCTGTAAAGCAAATTAATTTAGGTGTTTTAGGAAGTAAATGACTAAGATATAAAGTCTCTTAACTTTTAAGGCAATGCAAAACGTCCTTTGAAAATTATTCTGGGAACTAAAGGTCGTGAGTTAATTAATTCCGTCCAGGTAGAACAAGGCACATAATTTCATATCCAAGGTAAAGCAAACCCAAAAGATGAATATGACAAATGACAATGAAAGCAATTCATTCTTCGTCATTGTTTGAGATAAATAGAATTTAAAAATTAAACACATAAAAACGGTTCACTATAGAGTGCCTGTGTGTGTGTGTATATATATATATATATATATATATATATATATATATATATATATATATATATATATATATATATATATATGGTTATTATTAGTGTAAATGTAATGAAAACAATATTAATTAACAAAACAAAACCTTGATATGTCTATGATACAAGATCTGTCTTATCATTGCTTCACCACAATGTGTTATTCTCTTATTGTTTCATTAACGGAAAAGTCCAGCGTTTCATCACTAATACCTGAGAAATAAAATCTACTGAGGTTATATTGTCTCATTCTGCGATACATAGTAGTTTCTGAAACAGTCAGTGTGATGCTGATATCCATAACTGTATATTATGTCTCGAGAAGCCCTTCAATAGTAAATTTGGTATTTTAAATTCATGGCGGCCGAGGTGATTGCTTCCGTATTTGACGCATTCTATCCGCAGAATCATAATGTCAGACCTATTGACTAGGCCCAAACATTGAAAGTCGTACAGTGATAGCTTACACACAATATCGGGAGAGATTTTCTGTTCTTCTAATATCCTGATAAAGAATCTAAATTCAGTCGTTTGAGAACATTAGACACGAGTCTGCCATATTAGTTCTTTCATTTTAGTCACTACATTAAGACAATATATCCCCTTAGGCCTCTTCGCGCGTGACGTTCCATAGAATATAAGAAAGTTTCGGCGTTCCATAAACTTTCTTTCTTCATATGTGTAAATATCTTGATACAAAAACTAGTGGCGAACACTGTTTATACTGGATGTAGTGTGAAATCTGCTTGAGAGGGTGATGATAACGGATCCTAAATTTGATTACTCAGTTTAAGTCGACCAAATTGTTTTTGTCAACAGACTGTTTGGACCCATGGCGCGCCTGTGCAAGATCCGTCTTTGCTTCTCATCATAATGAAGTTTCTCATCATAAAGAAGTTTGTACAGCATATAAGGACAAAAGCACCGCATATAAAGAAGTTTGCACATCATGTAAGTACGATAGCACCGCATATAAAGAAGTTTGCACATCATATAAGGACGAAAGCACCGCATATAAAGAAGTTTGCACATCATATAAGGACGAAAGCACCGCATATAAAGAAGTTTGCACATCATATAAGTGCGAAAACACCGCATATAAAGAAGTTTGCACATCATATAAGGATAAAAGCACCGAATATATCTCAGGTTGCACATCATATAAGGACAAAAGCACCGCATATAAAGAAGTTTGCACATCATATAAAGATGTTTGCACATCATATAAGGATGAAAGCACCGCATATAAAGAAGTTTGCACATCATATAAGGACGAAAGCACCGCATATAAAGAAGTTTGCACATCATATAAGTGCGAAAACACCGCATATAAAGAAGTTTGCACATCATATAAGGAGAAAAGCACCGAATATATCTCAGGTTGCACATCATATAAGGACAAAAGCACCGCATATAAAGATGTTTGCACATCATATAAGGACAAAAGCACCACATATAAAGAAGTTTGCACATCATATAAGTACGATAGCACCGCATATAACGAAATTTGCACATCATATAAGGACAAAATCACGGCATATAAAGAAGTTTGCACATCATATAAGGAAAACGCACCGCATATAAAGAAGTTTGCACATCATATAAGGACAAAAGCACCCCATATAAAGAAGTTTGAACATCATATAAGGAACAAAAGCATCGCAAATAAAGAAGTTTGCACATCATATAAGGACAAAAGCACCCCATAAAAAGAAGTTTGACATCAGATAAGGAAAAAACGCACCTCATATAAAGAAGTTTGCACATCACATAAGTACGAAAGCACAGCATATAAAGAAGTTTGCACATTATATAAGGAAAAGAGCACCGCCTATAAAGAAGTTTGGACATCATATAAGTACGAAAGTACCGCATATAAAGAAGTTTGCACATCATATAATAAAAGTTGTCATCTTAAGACAGCTGTGGCGTTCCATACTTTAGATATAAAAAGTTTGTGTTGACATCAGGTTTCGTGTACAATCCTTATAAGAACATTGAAGACATTAATTTGTATGTATACTATGTTCAATAACATGTGTAAAAGTTCAGCTATAACTAGTATTTACTTTAACGCATTTGTCGTTGTAGATGCACAACACTGAATTAGAACAACAAGTAGAGTTCAGCCTTTTTCTCACTTTTCTGGCCGCTACCAAAAATATCAAAAGAAAAAGATCAAATTTACTTGATGGGCTAAACATTGAATATATCAAAATTTGCTTTAGAAATCCGTTCAGACATCAAAGATACAAATAGGCTATACATGGTGGCCAGTATTAATAGTTGAAGAAAAAAACCCCGGGAAATCCCCGGAAGGAACCACCGACCTACGAGAAGCTACTGGCAAGCTTTTTCACATATCCACATTCGCTGAATCTTAGACTCGAAAATACGCAGAGGTCAGATGGCAGTGATCCGTAACGAAGGACGCTTTAGACTACCCATGGCCTTTTGTTTGAAGCAGGATTAAAGAATTCATATAAAAACGGCTCAACCTGATGGTCTCAACATAATAAACATTTTCTTCCCGCGGACTTCGAATTTAGTAGGTAAGTTTTTTTTATCTCTTTAATGCATATGCTTTTGCGATAGAAAAAAAAATGAATATAAACAAAATATATTTCGTGATAACTGATGAGTTTGGGAATATCGATAAATATTTATTTACAGGAATAAAAATGTCCACTTGAAAGAATGTTTATCCATTTTTGGGGATTGCGCATAAATATGTTTATGATGTTTCAACGTTATGAAAATAAACTTTGTTTCATGTAAATGATTGGAGTACTGCCGTGAATTGAAAGTAATCATTACATTACTACATCTCTGAAGTGTCATTTTTTAGACTGGTATATATAGTACTGTGAAGTATGTGAGAGATTGTCATAAAATGACGTATAAGGGTCTTGTGTTTTTTTTATTGAATAAAGAAATTATAGAGTTCCGATAATGTCGAAAACAGTAATTTAAAAACACATACTGTCAAAAAAATATCCTTTAGAAATCTTAAGCAATTTATGATATTTCTTAAATCAACAGTAACGGCTGTCTTTCGCTGAAATACGATGCTTATAGTAAAAAAAGATCACTGATCATCACGCCCTTATTTTTGTGTAGAATCTATGATTTTCAACCTATGTAAACGTGAATTTGTTTATTTATATTTTTATATGGGCACACAGTTATTGAGTTATTTTCCCCATGATTGTTTTGTATGATGACCCTTGCTTGGAGATCGATATTTAGCCATGAATAGCGCAATAAAATGCACACGGACGAATAGATTTTTGTGATTTTTCATTATTCAGACCTCCGGCTATATAAATATATCAATTGCTTTCCAGCTTTCCAATTTGTCACAAGTAGTCATCCATATTTTTTATTCCATTTTTTTGTGGGGTTTCATGTGTGGGTGTCCATTCTGGCCTTGGTAACATTATTCGGAATTTCTTCTCGAACCGCTCCACTATGGCTTCTAATGGGATTTCCAATGGTAGAACTTATACGTGTAGTTTTTCTCTTCTTTTTATTTTATTTTTATCAAAATATCGTTATAGGTTACGCCAGATCCATGATTTCGTCTCTCGTCAGGCGACAAACCAGCTAAAACCGGCCTCTTCATGCGATCATAATCGTTAAAGCTAAATCTATACTGACCAGAAGTTTTTATATAATGTGACAGCTGCAGTCTACTTTTTATTCAGTTACGTAAGGAAATACTTAGCCATTAGACTTACTTAGATCACTGTGACCCAGACCAAAGGGAATTATGAAGGCAGTGGATGGGAGGGGGTATGACCTAAGCTGAAGAGACATATTTATTGTGCAAGGGACAGTTTATATCCACAAAGTGAATGATGTATTTCATCTGCCTAGTTTTTTAAAGTCATAATAAAATACACAAATGAGGTCAAAATGGTCCATAATTTTGGATAGCTATATTAAAATAAAGCATAATCATATTTTTCGCTTGAATAGAGAAGACATTGGCAGTTCATAGCAAGAGAATTTTATGCACCGCAGTCCAAAATTATACCGGCATTATTAACATTCGTAGGTCATTTTTGAGACTATGTTATGCTCAAGGTGCAAGCACAAGAAACTTTTCCTATGAAATAATTCTGCAAACATTGTGTACTTAACAGGTTATTGCAATTAAAAATGACCATTCCGGTGACCTAGTAGTGGTTAGAGCCCGCATCGGATGCGGGAGGTCGTAGGATCGAATCCCGGCTGAGTCATATTAAAGATTTAACAAAAATGGTACTTACAGCTGCCTCGCTGGGCGTTCAGCATAAAGAGGCTAGTGTTAGGACTGAACGGCCTGGTGTCGAGAAAATGTGACTGGTTGGGACATCATGTTAGATGTCTGCGGCATGGTGCCCAAGTGATCGACATCACCTTTAACTGCCACACTGCAGACATGGCAGCAATATTACTGATTTAAAAAAAAAACAACGTTGAAAATATAAAAATCACACGCAGTTCAAAATAGTTGAAATTCAAGCCATATTGATCTATTTTATTTTTCCAGAACCCACATGTCTATTGTTAGTATCTCGTCTTCCTAGCCGACCATTTTACAGTCTACGTATCTTAAAGTAACTATGGCAATTGTACATGCCTCACGTCAATATCAAGAACAATATAAGCCAGAAACGTCTAGTTCACAAATGTGGCATATAGTTCACAAATGTAGCAATATCTTTAATTGGTAAACAATAAGAGCTGCAAAAGTAACACCAGTCTTACGTTAAGAAATTTATCAGAGGCCAATTTAGGAAACTATCCCCTGCTACTTAAAACTGGGGGCAGTGGAGTTTATAATGGCAGTGGTTAAAATCGGTTTTGCTGTACAGGAGATAAATGTATCGGTTCATTGTCTTATGAGTAGCTGTGTAATAGTAAATAAGGGAATAAGAATTAACTACAGTTACTGACATCATGGGGAATAACTCGTGATTAATAAGGCTTCATTGACACTTACGGCAATAGAAATACTAAGACAGCACGATTTATTTATGGTGGGCAAACTTTCCCTAAGCAAACTTTCCTCCTAAACTTCACCTGCAGCGTATCAGTTACCTACGTGCTTATATCCAAATTATTTCTTCCATAGCATAATGATATCCTTGTAGAATGGATTAGTATAATGTACAGTCTAGCTAGCATGAAGAGATCTCGCCGAATGGAATGACCTTCGGTATATTTTAGACCGCATACGGAAAGATCCTAGCCGAATGAAATTGTGTGCTGTATAGCATAGCTAGGATAAAGCGAGATCCTAGCGGAATGGACTGGCGTGATGGATAGTCAAGCTAGCATAAAGACAGATCATAGCCGAATGGACGGGCATGCTGTATAATCTAGCTAGCATAGAGAGATCCTAGCTGAATGGACTGGATGATTTATAGTCTAGCTAGCATAAAGACAGATCATAGCCGAATGGACGGGCATGCTGTATAGTCTAGCTAGCATAAAAACAGATCTTAGCCGAATATTGTATAGTCTAGCTTGCAATGTGGCATATCGATTGCAGTCTGTTGTTGGATTAGATCTTGATAGTAATTATCATTGTCTAGTCAATGGTTGTTGTTTTTGGGCTTAACGCCATTTTTCAGCACACGATAGGCTATTCATGGCGGCAGTATTAATGGTAGAGGAAGAAACCAGGGAATCACCGGAAAGAACCACCGACCCACGAGAAGCTACTGGCAAGCTTTCTCACATATCCACATTCGCCGAATCCTAGACTCGAACTCACGCAGACAGAGGTGAGATGGCAGTGATCCGTAACTGACAGCGCTTTAGACCACTCGGGCACTCGGGGCCCCAATGGATGAAATAGGTTAAAAGTTATCATTCTTGAATCACTTTATAAGTTTGGGGTTTAGTTTTGTTTGGGGTTTTTCGGCACAGCAAAATGATAGGTTATTAAATTTTAAGGAAACTTGAATGAACTGCCTTGTCCATGGGCAGTGTATTGTAACCGACGTGGACAGTGACTTATCTGCAGGCCTGGCATACTAACTACTGAACCATAGCGGATCATGTTTCACTGAATACATATAAATAAATAAAGTTGGTTATAATTGTAACACTCATATCTGTATACGTGTATGAATGTGACTCGTATAACAATATTCACATCAGAATGCCGCCGCCCTCTCTTATGATATGACTACGTAATGTCTTTTCTGGCACTAGCTCTCTTGAATGTCTTTAAATATTGCACATACAATGAAAACGCGAGAAGATTTTAAGATGCCTAAAAGCATTCTTTACTTTAACTTTATTTTTTATTAGCATGATTTTTGTTAAAAACATAGTGAGACGTATGTTTTCTAAATTTTCACGTGATTGAAAGGGTTATTCGTGGTCACGAGTTTCCGTTCTTTGAGTGTGTCCTTATACTGAAATCTTAATGGCTAATATATCAAAGGAAGCCGATAAAGGTGTTTATAATACAACAACTCCAAGTGGACTTGAGTTAACTCTTATGAGATCACTGAAATGCTGAAATTAAAACCAAGCGTTACAGTAGGTAGTGGTGGTCGAAAAATCTTGGATTTTGAACAGCATTGCATTAGCAGTTTTTTGTGGGGTTTTGGGGTGGGTATGATTTTTGCTGTTGTTTTAGTCCAATTAAAAATGTGAAAAGTTTGACGACTATCAGTCTTTTGCCGTAATTTACAGAGTTATGTCCCTTTCACGATTTAACATGGGTATCCCGGCTGGATGTCAGCACTTTAGAATTCACATTTATTTTTGTAAATGACTTTGCATTTGTATCCCGGTGAAAAATGAACACTACTACATTCACTTTTCGTTTTTAAACATTCAATTTCAACCGTTCTGTCATTTTAACTTGATCGAGTTAAAATTTTCATAGAAACTTCGATGATGTATTTTTTAAAGGATATTCGATAGGGTTAAAGCCCTTGAACAACTTGTAATAATCATCAAGCTGGACTGTGAAAGTATAGCATTCACATTTTTCTTTTGATTTCCAAATGATATATTAATACGGTTCTCCTCAGCACGACTTCAGGAGTTATGACATGATTTTCGTCATATTCTACATACAGAGTTATGAAACCATTATTGTCTTAGACAGCCATTCACCCCTTTCAAAAACACTAGTGTGCACACTATGTTGATAATTTCAAACCAAATTCCATGAACTGCTTTACTTTAGCAAGGACTCGAATCGGGTTGATGAATCTTGATAGACTTAAAATACCCATTGGTGTGTACAAACTAGCTCTCTCATATAGCAGTTAAATTAATCCCATGGGGTTTTAATCTTTATATGATGAAGGTTTTATCGATTTTAATAAAGATGCTGATCTATTGGACATGATTGACTCGAAAATATAACTAGCTTCCGGTGCTTGAAGCTCTCGATGATGGCGTTGAGGGACATGGGCCGATGCTTTTGGCAACTTAATGATTTGTTTGTTTGCTTTCAAAATGTTGTTTTTTTTTGTGACGACAGCCAATTGCAGTCGACAAATTACAACTTCAAAAAAACATATATTTGTAAAGTTCGAATTTATTTAAACCTAGATAATGTCACTCAACAAGAACTTTACGTGTACAGGCTTTACTAAAATGTGTACCGCACGTGACTACATTTTAAAGAGCAAAAGTTCTGTAGATGTTGATTTTTTTTTAAGTACATGTCGATGTTCTTGTAACTTGAAACTGAAACGAATCAAAATAGTTTTTTTTTTTTTACAGTAGTATCCTGGAAAGAACAATACATCTTTCTGATAAAAACGCGTACGCGAGCGCACGCATGTGTGTGTTTTTGGATTTTTAACGTAACTATAACGAATTTCATTCATGCTGCTACGATGTATACAGTGTGGCAGCTTATATTCTTGTCTAGCAGTGGGGTATAATGCCGCAAACACGTAGGATGATATTCCATCCAGTCCCATTATTCTGACACCAATGCTGATCAGTCTCAGCACTACCCTCTTAATGCTGAGGGCCTGGCGGAGCAACTATTTACTAGCTTTTTTATAAGTCTTTGGCATGACTCTGCTGGGGTCCGAACCCACGACCTCCAATATCAGAGGTGGACGTTCTAACCACTAGGCTGACGGAGATGTCTGATAAGGACTTGGCTGCTCTTGTTACTTTTGGTAGCAATCGATCGATTATAAGTCAACGTAACAAATATCGTTGTAGCGTAATGTGTGCCATAACATTTGCTTTTTCAGCTTTACGGATCATATCTCGATTTTGAATGTAGGGTATTTTGTCTTCGGTCAGGGCAATATAAATACCAGAGATGATCTGAATAGAGTGGGGTTTCTTTTTTCTTGGTGGTGGTTGGGGGTGGAAATGCGGGAACCAAATGAATCATTTTTCCTTAAATTACTGCACAAGATACATCAGAGGCATAATTTTGACTAGCAGAAATTGCCTAGTTGGTCCGAACGTTTCAGTTGTACACAGTCACTAAGACGTAGTAGAAACATGGGTATATGTATGCAATAATAAATGGATTCTTTGTTTTGTCGTTGGTCAATCTATATAGGTCAACCTACAGATAGACATCATTTGTACAAACCTGGAAAACTGTCACACCATAGTGTTACGTTTTCTGCCATTGGATTGAAATTGCTTCAGTTTTGTTTTACAATAGTTGATAAAAGCATGTCTACGGCCTATGCTAGACTTTATGGATGATAAAAGAAGTACCAACTATGTGCCTTATTTGGCTTTGCCAAAGATCGATGTTCTTTTTGTCCAGTATCTCCGATGCAACTTCCCATAGCCAGCAGCAATGTGAGACAACAATTTTGTATGCTGAAGTGTGTGTGGTGTGTGTGTGTGTGTGTGTGTGTATGTGTGTGTGCGTGCGTGTTTGTATGTGTGTGACTACATTAGAGTTGAAAATACATAAGGCAATGTAAGTGAAGACAGTAATATATTGTATTAGACGGAGACGTAGTCATTAACGGCAATTGGAGGTCTGAGTGTACCTATATACTGGGCCAACAACCATAGCTTACTTACATGCACCATGTACTTGTTCTCAATTGTTCTCTGAAGTGTTACTTAGTCACATGATAGTCTATCATTACTTCTTTATCATACTCAAATATTTGCGAAATAATATTTGGTAAGACATCTAGCCTGTTTTAGAAGATTGTCGGTATGTACTATTATGACATGAGGCGTTGTCAGAATAATTTTCGTGAGCCAAGTTTGAATGCAAATCTTATTAGGATCCGTAATGTAGCTTAGTCTAGCGGCGCTGATCCAGTAGTAGGGATAGGGCCTGCACGCCTTCTAGTTAAGAATCCAATTGGAATGATTGTTGCCTAGTTCAGTCGCAGCCATGAGGATAGTTGTAAAGTTGATACCAAGGAGAGGAAATCTCAGTATGTGCTTGACTTATAATCTGCTGTTTGATCCAACAACTTTTTTTCATATCCAGATTCACCTCAACCTTTTTAGCAGTCAGTTTATTTCATGACGCAATTAAATTAAACATATGTCGAGTTCTATTTCCTTTTACTGCTTAAGTTGAATTAAATAAAAATGAAAGGAAAGTGTAGATTAGGAGTCATAGAAGCACATAAATATATGTCAAATTAGTAAAATAAGCCGTTAACATAATTTGACACAAAGTTCGGTAATTTATTACAGAGCAAACAACTGGCAGGTACGGATATTGTGGACTATGTGATACCCCATCCATGTTTTTAACGTAATTTCTTTACAAGCATGACTTTAAATTGTTTAGAAAGTGATATCACCAATATACTTAATGACATGGACAGGCACCGACATTAGGCCAGGCTTAAACCCTTCTCCCACCCACTCCTCATCTTCTTAGGCGGACACAATTGTTCCCCTCGTATGAACAAAGGGCAAACTACGTTGTGCTGAGTACGTGTAAACCTCACTATCTGCTGATCCACTATTAGATCAAGTTTGAGATGCGTCGCGTCCAAATCCAAGCAATCACAAGGCATGTACAGATCGGCCCCCTCTCTCTCTCTCTCTCTCTCTCTCTCTCTCTCTCTCTCTCTCTCTCTCTCTCTCTCTCTCTCTCTCTCTCTCTCTAAGTTAGCGTGTATTAGACTAAATCAACTGTAACGTTATTCATACATACCGCACATTCCTGTACATCTCATTACACACATTGAAGCAAATATCAAATATTAAATATACAAACTAACGTAAATGCAATAGTTGTTATTGCTGTCCTAAGCATGCATATATTGTTTAACAACTGTGTGTGTATTTACGCACACACAAATAAACACACGCACACACATTCACATGGTCGTTTACTTTGCTTTTGTGGCATACTAATCTTGATATCACCATGCAGATCTGGCAGTTCAAGTGGCATTCCAAAATAGATCAATATTTGCTGGCGTGAGACTTACTGAGACATTGTGCGCGTTTTCTATATACAGCTATACCACTTGAATTAAAGCAATCAAAATATTTTGTTGTGAATTCTCTTACAACATGCAATTTCTACATTCTTGACCATGCAATTAACCCTTTGTTTTAACATTAATCGATTCATCGTGGAACATGGAATACACGTACCATTTAGATTTGAAACAAATCGTCATGGTGGACTATACGTTCTAAAACGGGCTATGCATATTCTATTGAACAAGGAGATCTGACAAGCCTGGCGTCGCCATATTTTTCAATTTATAATATAGTTTTTAGATGTTCATCTTTCTTTGGATTATTCTGGTTACGTACAAACCTGTACACTGGCAGGTAACTGTTGCAGTATCTCCAGTGCTTAGTTCTGAAATGCGTCAGTGCAGTTAACGGAGTTTTCGTGTGTCGATTTATTCAAGTAGTTAAACTTGTCGAGGCGCCATTTTTCACCTATCAGACTTGGCGTATGTCGCTGAATCTATGTAGACAGCTGTGTACTCCTAGACATATAGTATAGATGATGCCAACACTAGACTGCGAAGATTGGATTGATTTTCAAAATTGGCTTCCGAACAGTAGGCTTTTATATAATACGATTGGTTTTCTCAATACGAAGCTTGGTATATTTTTTATAGCAAAAGCTGTTATTAAATAGCTTAATTTCAAACTCTTACGGTTGGTATTTTACACGTGCTGTTTGTGGGCGTTGTGATCAAGCAGACGAAGGCTTTAGGTAAAGGTTTGTGTTTACATCGGGTTTCGTGTACAATCCTTATAAGAACATTGAAGACGCAAATTTATAAGTATACTATATTCAAGAACATGTGAAAAAGCTCAACTTTAACTAGTGTTTACTTTCACGCATTTGTCGTTGTAGATGCACAACACTGAATTAGACCAACAAGTAGAGCTCCGCCTTTTCTCACTTTACCAAAAATATCAAAAGAAAAAGATCTAATTTACTTGCTGGGCTAAACATTGAATATATCAAAATTTGCTTTATAAATCCGTTCAGACATCAGAGATACAAATATTTAAACAGCGTACAAAAGAGTGTATAATATAAAATGAAACCTGCATTTGTGTTTTGTTTGAAGATGTTGTTGTTGTTGTTGGGCTTAACGCCATTTTTCAGCACACGATAGGCTATACATGGTGGCCAGTATTAATAGTTGAAGAAAAAACCGGGAAATCCCCGGAAAGAACCACCGACCTACGAGAAGCTACTGGTAAGCTTTCTCACGTATCCACATTCGCCAAATCTTAGACTCGAACATACACAGACGGCAGTGATCCGTAACGAAGAGCACTTTAGACCACTAAGCCATTCATAGCCACCAGTTTGAAGTAGGATTAAAGAATTCCTATAAGAACGGCTCGACCTGATGGTCTCAACATAATAAACATTTTTTTCCTGAAGACTTCAAATTTAACAGGTATGCAAATTGTTGTATCTTTTTAATGCATAAGCTTTTGCGATAGGAAAAAAATGAGTATAAACAAAATATATTTCGTGATTACTGAAGAATTTGGGAATATCGATAAATATTTATTAATAGGAATAAAATTGTCCACTTAAAAAAAAAAGTTTAACCATTTTTGGGATTACGCATAAATATGTTTATGGTGTTGTAACGCTTTGAAAATAAACTTTGTTTCATGTAAATGATTGCAGTACTGCCGCGAATTGAATGTTATCATTACATTACTACATCTCAGAAGTGTCATCAATTTTTAGACTGGTATATAATACTGTGAAGTATGTGAGAGTTGTCATAAAATGACGTAAAAGGGTATTGTGTTTTTTATTGAATAAAGAAAATTATGGAGTTCTGATAAAAAAAGAAAACAGTAATTTAAAAGTACATATAGCAAGGAAAAGTATCCTTGGAAATCTTCTGCAATTTATGGCATGCAGTAAATCAACAGTACTGGCTTTCTTTTACTGAAATACGATGTAATATCTATAATTAGTTCATACTGAAAACAACATCACAGATCATCACACCCTTTTTTGTGTATTTAATATATGTTTATGGTGTTTTAACGCTATGAAAATAAACTTTACTAAATTATTTAAAGGAGCACTTCTGTGTTAATTTTCAAAAGTTTACCTTGCTATTTTTGGGTTTCTATTTGAAATGTCGAAATGTTTTCAAATGAAACCTGTATTCAATCTAACGAGGCTAAAAGTCCCGCACAGACGTGCGTAGGTTTCTTTTAAAATAATACATGGAAAATGATTATGCGTAATATGATCACGTGATAAGTTAAGAGTAATATTGGCGCAGAGACCAGTTTAATGTCTGATGCACCTCTATATACAAAACTTCATTTACAATATTGATACTTGAGGACAAAAAGGTCCATATATTTGGATAGGTAATATGAAGCACAATATACTTATATCATACACTTGACCTGAGAGGCCTGCTGAAATTCTTAAAATAAAATGTTTATTCACACCTACTCCTATTCAATACATTCAAGTTTGAATCCGAAGGCCAGTTTTGACAGAAGGTGGTGCTGTCAGTGCAAACGCAAGCCATTTCTGTGAGTGATAATTTTGAAAACCATTGTCTACTAAATAGCTTGATGCATTTCATAAACGTTGTCATCCAAGCTGTTTTTGAGATATTTTACTTGCCTCGAACCCATGTGCCTACTGTTATGGGTAGCTAGCTCTGCTTTCTAGCCGAATTTTGGTATTTCAATGGCTATATAATGCGCAGTGACTACGGTAGTTGGACATCCCTCACATCAAATTCAAGAACAACACAAGCCCGGAAGACCTATTTCACAAGCCTATCCATCTCTTTAATTATTACCTAATAAAAGCTAAAAAAATTCACACTATGCCCTTAACTTCTAAAATTTGCTAGAGGCCAATATTCGAAACTGGACCCTGCCACCTATAATGCGCAAACAGCGTGGACGCAGATGTCTATGCTTTCACGTTAAGTTATTTGCTGATAAAAGATTAGGTACGGCTTTCGTCAATGGGATTAAAAAAAGTTGTAATACATCGTAATATACTCTCCTTGAACTGAAGCAGTTTTTATATGCAGCATTATAGCAGTAGTTCAGTAGTTATTGCAACTGATGTGTTGTGTAATGGGATCGTGGATATCATTTCAAAGAGTTATCGATTTAAATCTCTCTCTCTCTCTCTCTCTCTCTCTCTCTCTCTCTCTCTCTCTCTCTCTCTCTCTCTCTCTCTCTCTCTCTCTCTCTCTCTCATCGCAAATTTTTCCATAGTGCAAGTATAAATGAAGACCAATAGTAATTTTAACATGGATAAGCAAGTCGGATGGATGGACAGACATAGATGGACAAAGCAAGTCCCATACTCCGTCAACTTAATGGCGGGAAATTATACAAGTTAATTACCGTGGTTTCCACTTTAAATCTCAATTCAGGCACTGCAGAAGGAAAAAAGCACTAATTCAACGTTTTTATTCATCCATTCGTAGGTTCTACATTCCACAATTTACTACATCTGGACACGCTTCATCAGAAAAAAGATAATGACCCCATTAATATGTATAGATATATTCACTACCACTGAGAATAATTTTGAGATTTGATGTCTGTTGCGATTTCTTACCTTTTTTTGCCTCGATACCCTGGATTTCCCGTCTACCATTTTGTCTTCTAGCAAGTGTATGCTTCCATTACACACATATAAAATATTATGCACATTGGAGTGAAATGTACAACTTTTAATATACCAAGGACAAATAAGTATACATTGATTTGAATTGCTTAATATGACATGAAGGGATATTTAGTTTATTTAAAAGTGTAAATACAACAACTGAATAGTAGATTTAGAGAGAACATCTCAAATTTGATCTTTTGACAAGTCTCCAATGTGAAGTTTCACTGCAGCGTTTAGTTCATTGTAAACTTTTCAAACTTGTGCACACCATAAAAAAAAAATAATTCTGCATATTTAGTACTGTACGTTGTTGATATTTACGCGGTTCATTTGTACCAAATAAACGCACTGGCATTTCGAGATTATTCGCTTCCATCATCGGCTTCAACCGACTTTTTGCGTCATAAATTATGATATCCAAAGGCAACATAATCTGATCTTAAAATAAACGCAGTGAAAAACATCAGGAATCATTCCATTATGGGCTGTAATTTAATATGATTTATAGACGAAGATATGGGGCTAAGTGATTACATTGTACTTGTGGTAGCGGGTGTCAGGCATTGTAACAATACATACTTAAAATGGATGTTTCTATGCCCTTCCAGCGTTATGTCAACGATTGTGTATCTTTCCTATTTCATATTTTGTCCAAACTTTATCTTGAACGTTTCGCCATCTTGACATCAATTGGTCCAAGAAAGCACTCCTTTCGCATGTGGGGTATTTTCTTTTTTTAATTTTTTAAAAAAATTAAAATAAATTATCCTGAGCCTGACCTATTTGTTGTATTCCCAAGTGTGTATAGTCTTTTGCCAGTTTATTGACTTTCGGTCTAAAATTATTAATATATATATATATATATATATATGTATATATATATATATATATATATATATATATATATATTTAAATTTTCATATTGTTCATGTAATACTCCATTTTAATGGACATCCTTTTATAAAAATGACACGAATGTAGTCAAACAAGGTTTGGGTGATTAATTGCTCTGAGGAACGATTTCGGTTCTTATATCGAAAATATATGGAATATGGTAATTATGGTAATCTACCAATATTAGCATGTAATTTAAGACAATACGGCGATTCGTACATGTGACATTGTACTAATTGTGTCTTTTCAGGGGCACACTGGAATAAGGGTATATCAAACGTTACATGCATTAGTCTGATTGCGGGATTGAAGTTTTAGAACTCTTTCCAAACCGGTTGAATATTGCACGATATGCAATATCGGATAACCTACTATAAATAAGATGACAGGTTCGAATTCTTTGATCAAATCAGTTTGAATGTGATAACCGTTGTTTGTCAATTGGCGATTCACTTTACTCCAATGACATATTCACAAAAAGATCTACTTTTATTGCTTTGCCTTAAAGACCGAAAGCTAACCAAATGATATTTATATCAATTGAAACCTCATCGTTACGCCATTTCCATCACGTTGAGAAATAATATTAGACACAGTTGTAGGAATACACAAAAATTGACGGGTTTTGTGATTCGCTACATATATTGCTATTGAAAAGACCCACATTGTTGAGATTGTGACTTTGATTCCTTACGCCATTACCTTAAGCCATATGAACAAAAGTAATTCCGTAGATGTGATTGATGTTTTCCTGTTAGAAATTTACAAGTAACGTGTGAAAAATATGCACATCGTAAAACGTATACTAAAAGTTTAAGGTTTCTGAGAGAGAGAGAGAGAGAGAGAGAGAGAGAGAGAGAGAGAGAGAGAGAGAGAGAGAGAGAGAGAGAGAGAGAGAGAGAGAGAGAGAGAGAGAGAGAGAGAGAGAGAGAGAGAGAGAATCCGTAACTGAGAAGTCTGCAAGAGTTCCTAATTGCTCTAGAATTCCATAAATAACACCTTATAAATATCAGCAACCTTGAGTGCTTAGTCAAGAATCCTGTCGGTATGGCAGACACAGTTGCCATCTTGACAGTTATCTTATCTTGAATTTAAGGAATTTTACTAAAAGACTTTTATTATGCCGTCTACTTGTTGCTAAATGAAAATGGGTCAAATCCTACCTCGATTGTGGTTGCCACAGGAGTCATCTTGAAAATTGGAGTTTAAAAAATTGTTTTAATTCTATGGCATGTTACTTGACCAAGCGTTGGATAGCTTGCTTGATCTCAGAGTAATAAAGCTACCTTCAGAATACTGTGTCTAGTATTATATGGTACGGCCATGGCACGACTGTTTAGAAAATAACTTCTGAATATGAACTTTAGTGCAAGACCGCATACTGTGGGACCCATTGGTCAATGATCACCAGAAGACCAGCCATACTAGTTCCTAAAGTAGAGGGCTGTTAAAGCTAGTTCAGGCAGATACTATGATGTTCATTGTATTCTTATTATACCAGGGATTGTGGGTGGTAAATGTCAAGGCTGTCACAAATATCATTGGCTACATACACGATAATTTAATCAGCATTAGAGGTGTGCCTGTTGGCCCTGGATGATTGGCTGGGATGTTTTACTCCACGTTCAACACATTATATGCCCAGGTAATGGGTTTTACGTGTTCTTTCCAAAAACATAGTGGGATAGATGACACCAGGCTTGTCTGCGTAGGTATCGAACTCGCGACCTTTGGATTATGAGGGCGACGTTTTGCCAGTTGAACTCCTGCGGCTTCCGTATCTGTAAGCATCGGAGAGAAAGGAGCTGATATATTGTTCATCTCTGCTTATTTAAAAATGTATACGCTTTATAAACATTGTTTGGTTAATATATAGGGCGTGTTATTTAAAGGAAATCTAATCTGCATCTTATTAATGACCGATGGGTCATGACAAGACATGCTCAAGTTATATGGACTCTACATAGATTTGCAATCCGCTTATACACAAGTCAAGGCTGATATAGATGATCTTCACATCTATCGTTTAAGAATGTAACAATATGTAAGCATCATTTATTTTAGAGAGCAACTTTGGCTCAGTGGTTAGCATGTCGGGTTCACCAACGAAAGGATGCGGGATCAAATCCTACCATCGGACTAATCTAGGCATAAATGTGTCTCCCAGGGAAAGGACGTTTACTCCATTTACCTCGGCACTAAATAACCTATTTGTGTTGCTCGTCCGTGAAACATCAAAAATAAAACCATCATTGTATTTTTCTTTGGGTTTATTTTCGACATCCGCTATAGTAAAAAGATACGAGTATAAAAATTATTACTTACGTATTTGAGGACTAGAAAATAACGTACGTAGTGTTGTCACTTTAATTACATTAGATTTATAAAAACTACATAATGATGGGACTCATTTACAGTCATGACAGCGAATTTTGCAGGATTGCGAATTCAACAGTAATATCGAAGGTTCTTTCACTTTGATCATAAAATCATAATTTTTAAAGACTCCTAAAGGACTGAAATAACAACAATAAAACAATGTCTCTATTTTTCAATTATAACTCGGACAAGCTCTCAAAAAAATCTTTTCACTAAAATCTAACATTCATTGTCAACTAGCCAGCTAAACACACTATTTTATCTTCACCTATGTCCAGACTGGATCCCATTTTTCCATACCATTAGTACCGTTTGTCCTTCTCTTCCCTCCGTCCTTCTCATGATCCCCATTGCTGTGATGTGCTTTAACAAACAACCCACCGCTCCAGTAGCATAGTAGTTAGAGCGTTACCTCGGAAGCTTGCGGTCGTGGGTCCGAATCTCGACTGAGTTATACCAAAGACTTATGTACAAAATGGTACTAACAACTGCCTCGTTATGCTCTCAGCATCAAGATGCTAGTGTTAGGACTAGCCTGGTGTCAGGATAATCTACGTGACCGGGCGGGACATATCGCTAAATGTTTGCGACATGATGTCCCACTGCCATACATTACTATAAACTGCCACACTGCACACACATTGTAGCGACATGACTGCAACATTGTTAAAGCTACGTTGAAAATCCAAATCACACACGCACACGCACACGCACACGCACACACACGTGGAAGAAGGATAAAATGGTTGATGCCAGAAAAATACATTCGTTTGCGTTTATTTATCAGCAAGTTCTGGAATATTGTATTTATCATTATTACTTATAGTACATGTTTGTAGCCTATTTAAGTTGTATGGTGTTGAATTGGTCAAGAATAAAATGCCCCTTGCTCTAATTGACAAGTGCATTGATCTAGTTTGTACGAAGTATCAGTGAATTACCTGTCCTTTGACCAGAACGGGCTACTACAATACGATTAATTCATATGATTGATTCCTTCCTTTATGCACATTAATGCCTGATTACTAAGTAATACCTGTAATCTTTGGTTTGGCCGATTTATTATCGACTTCAGGGACGAAGTTGTAAAACGTAATTCTTCTCAATACACGACACTGATTTGTTTGGCGGATTTATTTATGAGTTCATTGACATAACTGTACGATTTTAGTCTTTAGAGTACGTACGTAACAATGAGTTAGCGGATTATAGACGAGTTTAATGGTAAATCTGCTTGACTTGAGCCTTCTTGGTACGTAACACTCCAGTTTTTCCGCGACAAATTTACATTAGTTAGCTTTAAAAACTCATTGAAATCCCTGTAGCGAGAAAGTCGATACTTCCCATGCTTAGGTCTCACCGGATAGATGTTTTGGCAAATTTTCATCCGACGATGACCTATTGCAGAAAAATGATCATAATTTTACAATAAAGATACAAATAAAAACTAACTAATGATTTTTGTTGAAAGTATGCTTGTAAGATTCTGCTTATGATATTAAGGTTAATTCCTTATGCAACTGGTGGTTTTTATACTGAACCTATACTACCACCAACCCTTCTTTTATACCTTCATTTTGACAGAAAAGAGCTATTTTCAACATGTTCCTGTGAGAAGCCGGCTAACAGAGTCAGTATGTACCTTATTCATCTTGACAGTTCACTAGTACTATAACAAATTAACATACCTTTCTTCACCCCTCAACCATGTAGATTTTTAGATATTGACCTCTGTAGCAGACACATGTAAATACGTAAGCCAAGTCAGCTGTTGATTTGTAGTCCAAGTTACGCATTTGATCTCCAATGCTAGTCTATCTGTGATAGGCAGTCACCCACAAGGCAACCCATTTACAAGCCTAACTCAAAGTAAATGTAAACCACATTAGAGATTTAGCTTATGTGTGAATTTATAAATGCTAGGGTTGTCATAATTAGGTTCATGCCTTCTACTTAAAAAATTTGGGAGGTGTCAAAATACGAAACTATCCAGTGAGACCTTAAAGCTCTCCTCACTCGAGACAGAAACGTACAGCGTTACAAATGGCCCATCTCGTTTTGAGGTAAGATAAAAAGCACAGCAGATTACAATGCCACAAAAAATGTAGCTTTTATAATGTAAAACCTCCTATTATTTGAATTTCCTCGAATAGAAAGCAAAATGAAATCAAATTAACAGCAATAATATAAATAAATAATGTTCATTTAATGGGAGCATTGTTCAGACCCATATTGCATTATAGGGAGCGTAGCAATAATAGAAGTAAATAGTTCCAATATAATGGTGGCCATGTCCGTACCTGCATTTCACTAATTAGTCAGGTCCACACCCACAATATGATAAGGTTAACATAGAGTTTCTTGAGCAAGTTACTAATGTAAATGTTTGATTTTTCCAAAAATAAGTAAAAAAAATAAATAAATAAATAAATCTTGTATTGTCTCAAATATTTGCAGTTTCCAGACGATTTATGAATGGTGTGTGTATGTGTGTGGGTGTGTGTGTGTGTGTGTGTGTTCGATAGAACGTGCATCATACAAATCGAAAAGATGTGAAAATAAAAATAATAAATGTACTCTTTCATTGAAGTCGGTACAAAAAAATGTTTCAGCATAGTAGAGCAGAGATAAGACTGTTTCAATGTCTAGTGGTTAGAGTGTCCGTCAGCGGCATAATTCTCCAGTGTTAGACATTACTATAAACTGCCATAGTTCATAGTTGAGAACGTCATTCGCTGTTGTTATTTGAAGGTTACCCTATTTCTCAGCACAAGACAGGCTACATATGGCGAACTGTATAATTTGTGGAGGGAGAACCCGGTCGGAACCCCGGTAAGAACCGTTGACTCACGGAAATCTTTCACGCGTATCCACATTAGCCGAGCGTGAGACTCAAACCCACGCGAACATAGGTGGAGATGGGAGAGATCGGCAAAGGTGAGAGCTTAAACCACTCCATTGTCCCGGACCCCGAATATAATTTACATACATTTAATATATCGTTGGCTTATGTAGTACCAAGATTAAATCATAGGGGTTTGTATCGTTGCTTACAATTTTATTGTCAGTCATACATTAATATAACATGATACCATGGAGGACACTTTTCTCCTTACTAATGTCCTTTCTCCAGATACCTATTTAAGAATCAGCGCTATATTTCAAGCTACATTTCGCGTAGTGTAAAAGATTTGGTACCGGTGTTTAGCTTAGGCATTCGACCTTTAACGCTTATGCAAAGTGTGGCTTACTGTAATACATTTAAATAATGCTAGACCATTTTCTCACGCAACTACTTGACATGGCCATGATCGCACTCACTTAATATGCAAAAATATCTTGTTGATTGGATACTGCCTTCTCAATGGCAAACTGTAAATAATAAATAAATGCAGTATGTCATTTTTTTTTAACTAATGAGATGACAATATTCCATTCAGCTGAAAATTATGGTGGAGCGTTCATGGCCATTTCTATGAATAGCATTGGAAAATGTAAGCAGAAACGCAAACTGTTTGATTACTTTACTATAATTTATTGCTGTGTTAATAACTAAATAATCGCACTGTAAGTCAATCTATCCAAAGGACAGTTGCAGCTATGATGTCATGCCTAATATGGTACCTTCCATATTAGAATCAGAAGTGAACACGTTCATTTTTAAGTTAAAGGGTTGGAGTGAAAATGATAATAACTGAAATGCTATTTGCTACTTTTAAAACCTCAGTTAGCGAACATCCAAAATAAAAGGGTGGGATGAGGAAACAGTGATATGGGTTTCGTAAGTAACTGATTGTGTGTGTGTGTGTGTGTGTGTGTGAGAGAGAGAGAGAGAGAGAGAGAGAGAGAGAGAGAGAGAGAGAGAGAGAGAGAGAGAGAGAGAGAGAGAGAGAGAGAGAGAGAGAGAGAGAGAGAGATGGATTTTTAAAGTAGCTTTAACAATTTGAAAGTCATATCGCTACGATGTCTGCAGGGTGACAGTTTATAGTGATGTCTAGCACTGGGCCATCATGCCACAGACATGCATCATGATTTCCCAACCAGTCACATTATCCTGACATCAGGCCGACCAGTCCTAACACTAATCTCTTAATGTGGAGAGCCGAGCGAGACTGCTGTTAAGACCATTTTTAAAAGTCTTTGGCAGGATCTGGCTGTTGTATTAATCCACGACCTTCCGCGTCTGGGACGGACGCTCTATAACTAGGTCACCAGGAGCAGTCAAAAAAGGTTGAAATACATTAATGAATACATTTACCAAAATGTGTCACTTGCACTTTAATATTACAACATTAATACGTGTTAAAACTGTTATATTCATCACTGTGTCGTCTACTATCAAAAAAATATTTACCAAACATTTTGTTCAGCAAAGTCTTAAACGAATCTTAAATTAGATGTATTTTCATTTTAATATATTTCGCTTTGATGCAGCAACGCCAACAACAACGGCAAAATAATAATAATAATAATAATAATAATAATAATAATAATAATAATAATAATAAAAATAATGACGATAATAATAATAATAATAATAATAATAATAATAATAATAATAATAATAATAATAATAATAAAATAATAATAATAATAATAATAATAATAATAATAACGATTACAATAATAATGACGATAATAATAATAATAATAATAATAATAATAATAATAATAATAATAATAATAATAATAATAATAATAATAATAATAACTAAGCAGGGTACCAGCATCGAAGTGGTGGTGGTTGGGACTCCATGCTTAATACCTCAAGATAGGGCCACTGGCTGTGATAGGAGTTTGCTGGGCAGTGATGGTGACGTTGGCGTCGGATAGCGTAATACTGCATGATTTGACCATTGGCTCAGATGTGGGCTTGTTAGATCTGATGACGGTGTTGACGTCGGATAGCGTAATAATGCAAGATTTGACATTTTGCTTTGTCGACATCCGATAGGGTAAGATTGCGCGATCAGGTCATTGGCTATGATATGGGCTTGCTGGGCCGAACCTGGTCAATCCGTACCCAAGTCGTTTCGTGTTCAAACGAGTCGTTTCGTACTCAAAACAATGGTCGTTTCGTACCCAGTGATAAGGTCGTTTCGTACCCAAAGTACAAAAGTAACCACCAATATTATAACTGTCAATGCTAAAATGAATATACGTGTTCGTTAGGCAACACACACACACACACACACACACACACACACACACACACATATATATATATATATATATATATATATATATGGATACCAATAATAATATTAATAATAACAGGAACATAATTAAGGGATAATATTATATGAATTCTACATGACACGATACTTTAACGGAAGCATAAGTGAAATATTAAGTTATCAAATGTTAAAATTAACTGTTATCTAGTAAGTGTAAGCTTTGAAAGTTAATTCAGTTTTCCACGTGTTTGATTATTTATTTGTTTTGTTTTACTTTAAAATAATTATACAAGGTCTCTGTTTTTCAAAAGTCTTTTGATTCGGAGGAATCTTAAATTCCGTGTCAAGAATTATTTAACAATAATATTATATTTACCTCACTTGTTTACTGGGGAATCTACTTTATGTTCGGAAATTCAAATTTGTTTTACTCAGGTGTTAATATTTTTTGTATAATGATCAGAATTCAAACATGGAATTAAATACAATGAATTACATTTATCAATAAGCCAACAAGATTGTTGAAAGTATCAAAATCTTTGCACAAGTATGCTAATGCGGCCGACCATCTACCAAATAATGGCTTGACGGTCCGTATAATATACTACCTTCAACACATTTATAAGGAGGCGGCAAAATTTTAAATTAACGCTAGTATTGGTCATTGGAGTAGAGAAACTAAATCAAGCAAAACAGTTTTATATGCGTTCAGCCCCATTATTAAAAGACTGCAGAATTTCTAAATGCTTTGAGAGGATAAACATTTGTAGTGTTTTTCAGTCACGTTAGCCATTACTAAATCATGCCAAGAAATATGACAATGTTTGTGTAAAAGGTTGCCCCGCTGTGACGTTTTGGTAGTAGGATTGAGGATGGGGTGCTTCCACCGGAAGTTCTGTCCCCCCAAAGCTTCCTTTGAAAACACAAGGATGGTACAATTATTTTCCTCTACATTATATACAGCCTGTCATCAGATAAGGCTATTAAATTTCACCAGTCACGCATTCATTCACACCGAAATACGCATACATTCTTGTATGGTAAAACACAACATAATAAAAGCACGATATCAATTACCCTTATACATACCACAGTAAATTGATTCACATCAGTACATACTCATAATTCCATCACACAGACCACTAAACAACAATCAGACGTATATATTTACATCACAACTACGAAGTAACCAACCACCAGCAAATTACAATATTAACTCTGACGAATCAGCAATCTACATAATTTTCTACGTAAACTCCAATTAATATCTGACATACACTTATAAATGAAATACTACAAGGTAATTCTACAACTAAAACAATCACAGTAATTAAGTATACATTCTACCAATAATTACAATTATGACGCCGTAATGTTTTGCAAAAACCTTTATTTGACTCCAGACAGATGCCCCAACTCCCTACTTAGCCAAAAACTAAAGGTCTTTATTTATTTATGTGTCCCACTGCGATGTATCGCAAATGTTTTATTTATTAAAGAATTTTGAAAAACCCAGATTTTGAGTGGGGTATTTTTTTTCTCCCTTAGTTTTATCTAAAAGGTGAGCTCCCTTCTCCTATTTCATTCATCAGATCAGAAAGGTTCATCCATTTTTTTGTTTCCAGTGAACCTTGCCAGGGCTCTCCTATGTCCTGTGAGAGTTATGTGTGTATTGCTATATTGTGTGTTTGCTATATATGTGTATATGCAAGGACGGCATAATATGTATACCAAAAATTATTTGAGTTGTTATTAAAGTATCGACAAATTATTTAAATTAAATTTTGTTTAAATTTAGAATTTTGTATGAGAAATGGTGTAATAGATTTATAAAATAAATACCTGGTGTTTTAGCGGATGTTATTTTGTGTGTTATTTCTCAAATTCTAAATTTTGAATATAGGCTGCTGGTCATAAGGTCGGTTTGCAAGTAGCCATAGCATGTGTCTTTATTGATTCCTTTGACTCACTTCTCTTGAGAGGCCTGATATTTATATTCCAGGTAAAAAGTTTCAGAATAGTATTTATGTATATACAAGCTTTGTTAGTCCTTGTTGTTTTTATGGAATCCCTTTATTTTTTTATATTTTCCCATGTGTTTATGTACTGTTTGCCCATATTCAACATGAACTTTTCGGAGGCTTTTCCATCAGCCTCCCACTTCGCATGGCGCCTTGTGGCATAACCTGGTGGCGTTTCTGTCTCCTACTTTATCTATGTGCAGATTCCCTGTCCCTTCCTATCTACAAAAACTGTATAATATAAAAGTTAGTTTAATTGCATTAGCTGCTGGGATTCCACAATTAAGGGTTGATTAGTAGATTTTAGTGGGAAAAAAGGTTTAAAAACTTGTTGTTTAGGGGACAGGTTATTGACGAATGACTATTATTTGTCAACATTCCCTTATGTTATCAATTATAAAATTTATTATATCAAAGCAGGTTTCTTTTTTAAATTTTGCATCCAAGCATAATATTTGATTTCTCTGGTATATTTTAGATTCTTTAATAATTTTTATTACTTTATATCTTACCCACTTATTTTTCCCACATTCTGTCATCACACGATTTTTGTTGAAATCCTTACTTTTACAAAGTGGGCATTTTGGAATTTTTTCTATCATTCCTTTCCTTTTTGCGACTTTTCCGGTCAACCATATTCCTTCTTGATACCATATAAGGTTTGGTAAAGCCAAACCTCAGTTTTTATTTTCTCTGTATAAAGTATATTTTTCAATATAATGTAGCTTATATCTCCAAATATAGAATTTTTATTTATATTCTTTAAATACTGGTATTTTTAATCTGTAGATTTTAAAATGTAGTTTATATTTGAGTAAAAGTAAGTTTTGGCAACTTGTGTTCGCTCCATAATACTTAAGGGTGTTTGTGCCCAAATTGACATGCTTTAATTTACTTTTTCTTTAATATTTTGTAAGTTTTCCTTGTCTTCGTTTTCCCGAAATACATTTCTAGGGCTCTGACCTTGTCCTTGAAAAGGTTGGGATGGAATCCCGGGGTGGTTTCCTCTCCAGTTTCCTATTTTTGGTATTACCGTTTTTTCTTGGTTAATCTTTGACCTAGATGCTTTACTAAAATTTTCATATTTTTTCGAGATGTTTAAAATAATTCAGGTCGTTTATGAAGTTTGTACAGTCATCGGCGTGTTAGAGCATTTTAAACTCATCTCGTAGATTTGGTATCCTAATTCCTTCTATAAGTTTGTTAGTCTTTACTTTTATTGTTAGTATCTCCATGGCTATTACGTATAATATCATTGACAGAGGGCATCCTTGTCGTACTGCCCTCTGTATTTAAAATTTTTCCGTAATACTTCCATTAACCTGTACTCTTGCAGTTATATCTCTGTACAGGATTTGAGTCCATTTTAAGAAATTTTCTCCCAAACCAAATTTTCTAGTACCTTTTGTACATAGTTTTGCTCAATTCTATCAATGGTCTTCTCTTGGTCCAAAAAGTACTATGGAGCCTCTTTGGCCATATTCTTTAATAAAAATCTATTATAGTCTTAGTGTTTAAAATATTGTTTTGTATATCGTTTATTTTGACCCATACGTTTGATTATTATTTATTATACTCCTCATACATTGTCTGACTCTATTAGCCAAGATTTTGCTTAAGATTTTGTATCATTATTAGGGAGGGAGATAGGCCTCCAGTTTTTTTTAAATCTTCTCTATTATCATTTCCTTTATAAATTAGTGATATTAAACCTTCTCTCATTAAGAAAGTATTTTTTTTTCATTTACTAAAAGTATGTTGTTGTACAAAGATTCCATAATTGGCGCTAACTTACGTTGAAATTTTCTATAAAATTCTTCCGTGAGTCCATCTCTTCCTGGTGTCTTCTCTTTGGCTAAGGAGTTTATAGTTTTAATAATTTCTTTTGTGAAAATATATTCATCACATAGGTCCCTATGTACTGATGTTATTTTATTGCACTTAACATCGCTTAAATATCTATTTATTTGTTCTTCACTTATCCGTTGAGTTTTATACAGTTCACTATAATACTTTTTAAATTATGTTCATTATCTTATGTTTTCCAGTCTGTCTATCATTACCTTCATCTTGTATAGCCTTTAATTTGTTGTCCCATCCTTTCCTAAATTCCTCCCATTTGGATAATCCCTTAGCTTTTTCTCTAATTTTCCCATTAAAATATTCTCTTTTTATCCCATTTGCTTGCTTTAATTGACGGATTATTTCTTATTTTACTTATTTCTTAGTTTACATATTCTTTTAGAAAAGGATAAGGCAACAGATTTTTTTTAAGAATATCCCACTGCTCTATTATATTTCCTATTTCTATTAATGGAACACTATTTAATAGATTTATTACTTCAATATTAAATTCATGATTTTCTAATAATTTATTGTTTTATTTCAAAACACTCTTACTCAATTTATCATGATTTTTATATTTAATTATTAGTTTTATTAGTTTAAGATCGTCTACTTTAAAGTCAATTATTTTTGATTCTTCATAAATCCCCTTATTAAAATGGGTGCCGTAAAATTTGTCTAGTCTACTCGCCAAACAATATTTGTAAAAGATCCATCATAATTCTCCTAAACGTGTTATCATTGGATGTCAACTCTCCCACTCTATCTATATTTTCCCCTACCCAGTTAAAATCTCCTTCTATGATAAGCTTCTCCATCAAGACATACTTATATATTTATCAAGGTTTGTAATAAAATCAGTTTTCCTATATTTATTTGCGGAAAGTACACATTTATTATATTTATTTAATTTATTTTAATGTGAAGTAATCTGCTTTCAAATTTTTTTTGCTTCCTCTCTTATCTAACTTATCTGAGCTATTTCTAGCTTCACCCTTTGCAGTTTTTTCTAATGTCTACCGCATTTTATATTTCGATGAGATCCTTTTCATTTTGGTTAACATTATCATTGTTTTGGGCTACTTTTCTGCGTAAGTTGCCCCGGCGTAAGTCGCCCTGGGCACAAAGATGTCACAATCTTTTGCAGAATGGCCGATGATTTTGCATCTCGGGCACTTACTGTCCGTCTCACATTCTCGATATCATGCTTTCAGAAGAAAGCCCATTGCATAGAAATGAGACGGGACCTTATTACCATCTTCCTTATTTATTGAGACTATTCTTACACCCGTTTTTACACCAGGCCCCTCCACACACACACACACACACACACACACACACACACACATCGTCGCCATTTCATAATGCCGTACTTATATTTGTAGTTTTGATTCTATTTTGTAGATCACTTCTTTTGGAGCTACAGGTAGGCCTGACACATATTATAATGACAGACTATCCATTTCCCTCAGTTTTGGGGGAGTCGTGTAGACTCTAGCCATGCAACCCCATACTTCTAATGAATCTTCTTCCAAAAGCTGAGTCTGGAAGTCTTTTGGGTATAGTACGTATTTATTGAAACATCCATTTTGGAGTCCATCTATTTTATTCGTGTCTTAACCCTTCACTTTCAAGGCGGTCAGAATGTCTGCCTGTCTTGGACAATTCTCCAACCCACCAAAGCGAATTGTCTGACACCACTCAGGATGAATAAAAAGGCTTTGCAAAAACCGAACAAATAGCTTACTGACCTTGCTAAAGCTTTTCCTTCTCTTACAATTCTGGTCCTAACATTCCCGCCAAATTACGAGTGGCTTTCCCAGAATCCCCCTCATTGTTATAAATTGGCAAGATGTACTTCTCATAATCTGCTAAGGTATGCTGGTAATTTTACGGAAACTTTTCAGCTATAATTTCAATCTAAGATTTAATCCCACCCTCTATCTTAATTCCACTTAGATATCGATGTGGACTGTCTAAATCAGCTTAGGTGACAGTGTCTTCTCGCTTGATTGTCTGCGTGGCGGTTTAGAACACCCGGTGGGGTTCCTGTTGATCACTGGACCAATGTTTAACGCCTGGGTGTGATGACTACAAGCCCTCTGACTGGCGGCTATTCTTTAATATGAGAGGCTGGCGCCTTGAATAATCGATAAACTCTCCTTTGGCAATGTTTACACATTAAACGTGATAATTATATCCCAGTTTATAAATTTCCTGATACCCCGAACTGCAATCGTGACTCGTAGTTAATTTGAACAAAAGAAAAAATAATGGACTTATTCAGCTATTTAAGTCTGGCCAACATTTTCTTTTTAATTTTACCGGCAATATGAATTTTTGTTAATTCTTTTTGGTGCAAATAATACAATTACTGTAATTATTTGTGTTTGGTCAATTTTTTTGCTCAGATATGTTTTCCTCGTGCGATCTTTAAGGTAGGAAAAATATTAGGCCTGGAGAGTGAGCAGTAAATATAACAATACTGTATATCTGACCTTGTATGTTAATGGGAACGAAACAACCAGCACCTTAGGTACAATACGACTAACACCTTGGGTACGAAACGGCCAGATCCATGGTTACGAAGCGACCAATTTCCACTTGGCACGAAACGACAAGGGTACCGAATGGTGATGGTGACGTTGACATCGTATAGCTTAATACTTCGTGATCGAGCCATTGGTTATGATCTGGGCTTGATGGATGTGTCGGTGGTGTAGATATCGGATATCGTACTTAATGAATCAAGATCGGGCCATTGGTTATGCTATGGGCTTGTGGTTGTGACGACATTAGAGACATAGAATACCATATTTAATCCATCAAGATCAGATACAAAAAGACCTAGATTCGCTATGAAACTGAGGCTATGATATTGAACTTAAAGTTTTGTTTTGTAATTTTAGAGACTTTTTGGTCATGCTTGCAACGTCTATATAGATTTTGTTTATCCACTTATTAGATTAGGATTTATTTTTCCTGCAGGCGCTTATGTCCTCTGACACACTCGTGCGAGATTTATGCTACAGGTGCTGTTTCCTGTTCCCTGCCTTAGGCATATTTTTCTAAATATTTGCGTTAGTTTCCTTCGGGAAGTGCAGGTCACGTACTGGAACAACTAATACACACATTAGTCATTTAATTCGTATCTGTATCGTAAAAAAATAATTTGTTTAGTGTTTGTTTTACGGCACATTAAAATATGTGGGTTGTTTAGTGCTGAGGTGACTGGAGTAAAGTGTATTGCCCAATGACACACCACGTTAATCGATTCGAACTGATCCTGTTCCGGAACTCGAACCCGAACTTTTGGGTCCTGCATTCTAAACAACAAGCCACCTAAGCGCCTGAAGAATTAGTCATCTTAATCAGTTTCCTCTGACCCTTAAAATTCTTTCATTTTAATATTTGAATATGTATGGAGTGTCAGGTCAGCGTCAATTACTTATCGAGTTGCAAAGCGCACTGGAAAACGTCTACCTTATGACGTCACTGTACGGTGACCTAGATATCCAACTTTTCGATAGGCAGTGACTATGACCTCACATCGCCACCTCCAAATAAAATGTCCATTTATAAAAATTGGAGCGGGGAAGGTCAGAGAAAACTCGGGATAGAGTGGTCTGAGACCTTTATCACGTCTCCTTTGTATAGGTCTTCCTCTTGTTTACCCCTAACATCTTTGGTTACCTTTTATTTTTACTTCTGAATGGAACGCTTCCCTTAAGCGCTCCATTCGTCCGATTAACACGTAGATGATAAAAATATTCCTTACTTTTACACTGCACAGAATATTTTAGTGGATTGAATGAGTTCACAATGCTAGCATAGTACCATTTCAATAGTATAGACATTTTTTTTCGATAATAATTAGAAAAGGTACATTTTATGTTTCCTATTGTCAACGTAAACAGCAAAATGTTATCGGCGTACAGAAATCATTATATATATATATATATATATATATATATATATATATATATATATATATATATATATATATATATATATATATATATATATATATATAATGCTCATGTTTAGAACGCTACCTTAATTTAACGAGTCATTCGTAAGATTTTGAAACCGCTGGAACGAGTTACGAGTTTACTGATCTCTTGAACATAGCGTATTTGTGGTACATCTTATACAATGCCATTGTTATGTAAATTTCCATAGTTATCTTGCAGATGTTGCTCTCAAACTTAGTCCATGGAGAGCGTATGTTATATTCCCATTAGTAGCCTCACTGGCTTGGACTTCAGCAACAGAACTGAGTTTGTATTCAAAAGTAACCCTAAAATCTAATCATTGGATTGGCTGAAACTGATATCTGAGATTGACCAATCAAATTGCATTTGTATAGACTTGAATGTTAGATGTATTTTCACCCCTCAGTAAAACTGGAATTTAACATATACTTTATAGCACTACCATGTATAAACGAATTCATTTATTTAGAATATGTTCTCTAAATCTAACTTTGCATCTTGACTTTGATATTAGGTTTTGAGAAGTACTAGCACATCCTTCATTTCTATCGAATCGGAGATTTGAGACCTTGAATATTAGCTGAGCCACCATACTCTTGTCAACCGATACTTTCAGCTGTGATCATGCAGGATAAGGAAGGAGTGCTTTCATTTTAAAATGGCGTAAATTTAGTAGCGTGTATTGCAGTATTTTTATATTTTTCATTTGAATGTATTTCATTCAACAGGTGAAGAGGTTTTCTATCGCTACACAAAGGAAATGTTTGTAAATTATAATGTATCTGCGTTGTGCTTTGAGGTAATTCGTTATACAGCAGATTTACATGCGCACATATATTGTTTTCGTCTTCTTGTTGTGGTTTGAACATTTAAGTTAATTATTGTATTCTTTTTTTAGGAAAGACGGTCAGGCACAGCGAGCACGTTTCCATTTGGGTAACACATTTTCGTATCAGGATCAAAGGCCGGTGAGGTGTGACGCTAAACACAAGGTCCATCAGAGGAAAAGTGTGCAAGTGTGTCTATCCCTAACAAATTGTTGGGAAGTGCGTCGTCGTTTGACAAGGTTGAGTGTGACTTGACTGTGCCAGTGTAGACTATCGTTCTACTCCGTTGAACCAAGTCATCTAGTCTTTTTAAGTCTTGTTCTTTGTGTGACGTTATACAAACAAAATGACCAAGAACCAAGAGTCGTCGAAGAGGAATGAATCGGAAGACAATAGAAATGATGAAGAAATTCTTACTGACTTATTACCTATTCCTCCAGACGGGGGATATGGATGGGTAATTGTTGCTGTCTCATTTATGTGTAACGTCATTGTCGACGGCATTGGATACTCATTTGGCATTTTCTTGTCGGATTTTGTAGTTAGTTTCGACGAGTCCAGAAGTAAGGTCTCCTTGGTGGGGTCACTTTTGTGTGGAGTTTATCTCTGTGTCGGTAAGTCTACCTTTCAACATATCAATCCTTTTGAGCAAATTTTGACCTTACATTAAATTACCTGCTTTTTTTAAAGGTGTAAGAAACATTTCCTGCAGCTAATACTGCCAAGCGATCATGCTTTTTTTTACTAGTGAAAACCATCTAACTTAAATTTGGCCCTAGCTATAAGCCTAATTCCTCGTTTTGGTATTTCAGGACCTGTCGTGAGTGGTTTAACAAACAAGTTCGGCTGCAGGCCGGTGACAATCGCTGGAAGCATAATTGGCGCCGTGGCCTTCGTCTTGGCACGGTTCTCTCCCAACATTGAAATACTTATTCTTACATACGGAGTCATGGGTGGTAAGTCACATGGTTGACAGCTTTCTAAATTTATGCTTTTTAAAGTTTTGTTAATCTGTGTAACTAGTTATCTCTAATCTAACTGTCTATCTATATATCTATCAAGAATAACAGAAACTGAGTTGTGCATCGTTTTCTACGATATGGAGACTTTAATTATTCTAATCCACAAGCCCATGTTCTTAGTTATAAACAAAAACCTCCGTTGCCGTTGAGGAAATATTGTACCAGTTTGGTACCCGCTGAAATTGTTTGTGTTGTAATTTTTGTTCTACAGTTCGAACATTAGATTGGATGAGTGGAAGATTTATAACAGTATGCCATCTACCAATATATTTAATGGGTGTGTGTGTATTATATACATATTTAGTCATTTATAATTACGTAAAATTATTATCATCAGACCATTGATATAGATTACACCGATTTTAGAAAATTGTAAATTTGTTTCACTCGCAATTATATGAAAACATTTATTTAGTGTTATGAACATATGCAAAAATGACAACATTTTAATAAAAGATGAATAAATTAAAATTAGTGAAAGAAAAATACTTAGTGTCCTGCAATACTCAAAAAGGAGTCGTGCCTTTATTGTAAATTGAACTCGGAACTCAATCGTGTATAAAAAGTTGTATCCTAAAACTACGAATAAACAGACCTCTGTAATCATGTCCAACAAATGTAGATTCTCCATAAATTTAAGTAACTCTTCTTATTAGTAAGTAACGGCACCCGTGGCCAAGTGGTAAAAGCGTACGCCTCGGATGCGGGAGGTCGTGGGTTCGATCCCAGGTCGAATCATACCAAAGACTTACAAAAATGGTACTAACAGCTGCATCGCTTGACGTTCACCAGTAAGAGGTTAGTGTTAGGACTGGTCGACCTGGTGTCAGGATAATATGACTGGGTGGGACATCATGCTACATGACTGAAAAATTGTTAAAGCAAGATAAAGATCATAATCACATCACATCACATCACTTATTAGTTTTATTGTGTAACACTAATAAAAATTTATTTGCAGGCATAGGATTCGGGATGGTTTACCTGCCCGCAATAGTCAGCGTTGGGCACTACTTTGAAAGTAAACGTGCTATTGCTACAGGTATTGCCGTGTGCGGTTCAGGAGTTGGAACGTTTATATTTTCTCCATTTACTAAAGCTCTTTTGGATTGGTTTGACTGGAAAAATGCTCTGCTAATTATGGCTGGTATCATCTTCAACGGATGTGTATGCGGAATGCTTATGAGACCACTGGAGCCATCTAAAAAGAAAAAGACAAAGAATGTTGAAGTAGAGTCTCCAAGAACAAAAATCATTCTCCACAGAGTTAAGGAACAGGCGAAAAGAAACAGAAAGCATTATTCTATGCCTGAATCATCGGGTATTGGACCCACCGATACTACCGAAATTCTTGTAAAAGTCAAAGGAGCAAAATTGAAAAAAGAGAAGCTTCATGAAGACACCGAATCAGAGATACTATCGCTTCCTATTGCATTCTTTGAAAAAGATAAAACTGATAAAAGTGGTTTACTGCGGCAAGACATTATGCAAAGCAAACGAAGGAGGTTGCAGAAACTCTCATCCGAAAGGGGAGATGAACAAAGGTTTCCAGAAACTCCAGTGGCAACGCCAAAGATTCCAGAGGAATCTAAGTCAGCATCTTTGTTGAAGGTGTCAGGTGATCAAAATGAAGTTGAGCTGTTGAGTTCTTCTCCATCAAATTCTTCCTTTCAGCCCCAGAGTCCATCTGAAGAGGTCGAAAATCCTTTAAGAAAGAGATCATCTGCTGATAGCGCTAATAGCCCAACCAAGACAAATGGGTCCCTTCCACCAGGAGTCTATGTACATGAGATTCAGCCCCTTATACGGATAGAAGCCGGCAGTCCCAAGTCTGCCTCACACGCAATGCTTTCGCGTTCATTAGGTGGAAGCAAGAACATTTTAGGGTCCATAAGAAGCATAGATAAAGGAGATTACTCACGACCATTGTACAGAAAAGACATCTTTTACAGCGGTAGTGTGATTAATATTCCTGAGTACAAGTCGCAAACGGACATGACCAATTACATAGCAAGCATAACAACGATTCCTGGTGCGTTATGGGATGAACCTGAATGCAAGCTCTGGAGATACTGCCCATGCCTTCCCAAACCCATCAAAGACATTCTTCAAGAAATGATGGACGTGTCTCTGCTGACCAACATCGGTTTCATGCTTCTCTGCTTTGGAAACATCTTTGCCATGTTGGGGTTCTACGTACCATACGTATACTTTGTGGACAAAGCAGAGCTGCATGGCATAAATAAAACCAAAGCAGCATTTCTTTTGTCCGTCATAGGTAAGCCAGCATTTTGTATTTTTTCCCATAAACAAAGAACAGTGATCCTGAATTTTTGTTATCTCAGTTATCATCATAATTTACATTTTAGAGGTAATTTTTCACTCCACTTGTCCAGTACTTTTATGTTTATGTTGCTACAAAGTAGATGTAATTAGAAATACTGCATAACGGGTCTGGAAATTAAATATGTAACATGAAAGGTATTGGTATTGAAATAGCCTTGATTTAGGTCCAGTCAACTTACATGTTAAAGATTTTATTTTATTTGATATTTAATGTGAATTTACTTTCATTCGTGTTGTACCTATTTTTATTGACTTCCATAATTTTTTAAGCCATGCATTTAACGACCTAATGAATATTGACCCGTCTGTTGAGATGTTAGGATCCTCCATCTTTTGTCATCGGATTAGTGTACCGATGAAAATCTTTTATATTCACCCGGATTTAAAGCCAGTTTATATTATGTACCACCTATTTCCATCATTTGTCGTCTAACATACACTATTTTAAACTTCATTTCACAATCTACTAGTCCATTGTTAACTACATTTGCCTGAGAGCAAACCTGGCATAAAGGTTTTAAAGACTTTCACATTCATGCAGCTAATTAATATCAGTCAATCAATTTCGTAGAAAGCTTCGTGGCAAAAAAGCAGTTATACATTTTTACAAACTAGGTAAATCATCAAAATATGACCACCCTTACACCAAGAATAACAAACAACCAACGCCTTAAACGACTCCTTATCAGAGACTGCACAGCACAATTTGAGCACAGAAGCAAGACTGTGCGAAGGGTGACGACTCGTCATTATATATGGCGGCTGTAACTGAAAGCAACCACGGTTTCAACGAATTCTTATCAGACGCGTAAGAAATGCTTGACATGGTTTGACTTGGATCAAAAGGGATTTTAAAATTGTACAAACGATGAAGATTAACCGTCAAATATGGTCGCTAATATTAAATATAAAAACCTCACAGCTTTCTGCGACTTCTCTAACATTGCTAACAGAATTTGACCATTAAGCATTCCGGCATAAAAGCTGTCAGTTTGATAAAAATGATAAAAACAAAAGAAAACTCACACATTTACACTACTTCAAAATACTGAATATGGTTTTGATCAACCATCAGATATGGCCCATGTCACAAAAATAGCAAAACTTTAAAATATATTTGCAAAATCTGTTACTAGAATATGACTTTGACAGAAAAGTATTTTGACATAAAAAAACAACATTAAAATGGGTATAAATGATTATGATTTGCCTTACAAGAAGGCTGCTGTTTATAAGATTAGAAAAGTCTATTGACTTCTGAAAAAAAAATTCCAACAAAATTCAACCAGATTTGATAGTGCCTTTCAGCACAGGACAAATGATGTGATGCCATAAATAGGATGAAAACGTACAGGACAGGGAATGCGCAGCACATTTGATTTAATAGCGTATGCAATTAATAGTAATAAATTTATAAAGAAAGCGTCCAGCTGATATATATTTTTGGCCAAGTGCTTTTGTGATTAGCTATTAGGCAGACGTCAGCCAGGAGATTGATTTTATTCTGAATTAGGCCTATTGCACGAAATTAAATGGATATGTAGTTTATGTGAGAAATAATCATTTAGCTTTACCAGTTATAATGCATCATAAATGTCAACATACATTTTCAGTCTCAACTTTTGATTCTCTTTAATAATGATAAAATTAAAATTAATTTTAATTTCCAGGTATTACAAACGTGATTGGCAGACCGCTGTCCGGTGCCATAGTTGATTACTTTAAAGGTGGGAGTCTAATTATCAACAATGTTGCCATGGCGATTGCCGGTGTTGCCATCTTTCTAACTCCGTTTTGTGTCAGTTATGAGAGTATGTGCGTCGCAGCCAGTGTGTTTGGCCTTTGTACTGGTATGTTCTCTTATGATTTTCAATAATTTTATTTTATTACTGTTTTTAATACTTTTACATTCTAAAAAACAATATCTTGATCTCGATGGAATCTTCTAATCACGCTCGTGTAATCTTTTCGATATTGTTTTAATACTATTTCGCCCACGAGTCGCTTGTAAGGGATATATATTTTTCTTAATTTGTTCAATGAAGTTCTATTTGAATATTGGGTACAAAGCTCATAAAAGATATAAGATTTTTGTTGTTAATTACTTGCTTCAGAAAACAGCATGTGCTGTTCTTAGTTTTTCATCATTTACGATTAAGAGAGAGAGAGAGAGAGAGAGAGAGAGAGAGAGAGAGAGAGAGAGAGAGAGAGAGAGAGAGAGAGAGAGTGTACACAAAATGTGCTCTGATTAAGTCTTTTTGTACATTAGATTACAATAAATTCTATTTTCCGATAAAAGATAGTCATCAAAATGTACATAATTGTGAAAGTATTTACCTGCTTGTTTTTTTTGTGTGGTAACTTTAAAATTATTCTATGTCTTATTCTTAAGACTCCATGTGTTTTGTGCATATATTTAGCAATTATTCCAAGGTTTTGGTAAAACGAAAAAAAAAACCAAACTTGTTTTCCACTTTAAATGCCCATTCGTTTCAGATTTAATGCATTCAGTTTTTTCATTGCAAATAATGTGTATGTGTGTGTGTTTCAGTTAAAAAGATACTTTTCGTGACAATAACAATGTGAAAATATGATTAATCTCTCAGAGATTGACAGGGACGGATAAAAGTTCATTTTATTCTAACCCTTGGAATGTCCATCCAACATAGTGTTAGTTACCTAGCAAATAAAACTACGCATTTTGATTTAAAGAGTTATCGTTCTTAACAATTTGTTTCGGTAGTATGAATGCTGGAGTTTGATTGGTGAAGAAAATTTCACCAGAACAAGGACTTTTAGTAGTACCTGTCAGATCTTCGTGTTGACAAGTACATCTTGTCTTTAATTGGACTGATGATTGTAATATTCAGCATTGTAGGAATTATGCAGTCTTTAGATATGGAACGAAGAAATCAAACAAAATCTACAGAGTTTGTAATTTCACAAGTTTTAACTGGTTTGGCTATTATAAAGACCTGTATTGTAGCTGTTGTGTTTAAGATTGTATAGCTTTGATACGCCATATGAGTAAATTGTTTACAAATAAGCTTTGCCGTATGGCAGGTCTGGTTTTATGCAGTTTCCAGTTGTATCCATCTTCTAAGCGACTTTATATGGTACCTTTAAACATTCATGCTAAGCAGTATAGCATTACATTATATCATCCCTTGTAAGCGTTTTCAGTATTTTTAAACAGTGTTGATCTATTGACTTTCTTGTTTGTACATATGTTACGATATATTATATGTTTAAGTCGTCTGTGCACATAATATTATCGGTGGCTTAGCATATCAGTGCAGTTGAGGTGGGTGGGGGCGCAGTCCCAATGGGAGATTAAAATTCCCATGAAAATAAAAACAACACTTTTTTGTACTGGAAGGGAGAGGGCTTAGAATTAGGTTTGAGGGATTGGGGTAGAATTTATTGCAATGCTAACGAGTTAAATATTAAAATGTTTTGACCTATTTATGTTTTCACCTCCATATGTATAAAATAATATCATCCTTTGATACATTTATTTTTTTCAGGTGCATATATATCTCTTACTTCGACAATTCTCTGTCATCTCTTTGGACTTGAGAAATTAACTAATTCATTTGGTCTTCTGACGTTTTTCCGCGGTATTGCTTCTGCCATAGGTCCCCCAGTAGCAGGTAAGAGACGACGCAATCCATTGATGGCAGTGGTCGCATTTTGGGAAACTTTGTTGCATCTCCACTATTTGTGTTAGATTAACCAATCTTTATTAACAATGCTTTCATGGATGCATGACTTTCAAACGCTGAAAACATGCCGCAAAAATATCTAATGAGCTATAAAAATGTCACTCTTTTCATTCAAATTATGAATGGACTTGTCAAATAAGTTTTGAAAAGATTATATATATATATATATATATATATATATATATATATATATATATATATATATATAAAATCATGGATTTTCCGCATTTGATTCCCCTTGCATGTGATACCATTTTGTCTTGCGTTTTGTGCAGTTTTCTAACGCAAACAGTTTTTTTTTCTTTGTTGGACTACATGACAAAATACCATAAAGGAGTTGAGATGTAATAAGATAAGAAATCTTTCTATGTTTTAATCAAGATTAAACTGCAGAGAACCGCATACATTTTATCCTCGCTACTCACCGGCAGACCAGCAGAGCTCTCTCAGTTACTATTTTAGGGTACGGGGTTATGTCCATTCGGAATATATATGTATCTTTCCGACGAGAGTCGAATGACTTCGACTGTTTAATATAAATGTTGAGGTAATCGTGGGGATATTTTCAAAGTTGGTGGGGAAAATTTTCGGATGAATTTACAGGAAGATGTGAGAAATGTAGCCTCATAACAAAAGATAGGCGTTAAAAAAAAACATTCGATAACGATTCGGCCATTAATCAAATACCAGTTTCCTTCTTTTTAAATATACCTGAACGTTTTGAAAGAAATCATGTATTTTTTTTTCCTCAGGAGTCTTTTCTAGCTGCGCGTGATGTCATGTGACCAAGTCGTTGTAGCGTCAATAAAACAGATACAAGTTAATAACAACCAAATATAGAAGGGCATCTGAAGGCATTTTCAAATATAAGACCATCCGACTTGTCGCCATCTTATCATAAACAACTGCTCTCCAATCCAAAGCGCTGATATCCTGTGGGCATATTGCTTTTGAGTTATAACTTAACTGACCATGTTCTTTCTGTATTATTTTTGACAACTGATTCTAAACATGGCGTCATTAAAATGTGCCTTACTTCACCACTGTATCATTTATGCTAGTCTGGTCCCCTGCTTAGTATGCTCCCTGCGATGTACTCCGCTATACTAAGCAGGGAACCAGACTACATTTATGCTAGTGCTGCATATTCATTATGTAAAAGGATTTACTCTTTTTTTCCGATCCTCAACAACGTTACTATTTTAGGAAGATTACATCATATATAACAAACAGTATACCACTTGGTGACCCGCATGTAAGTAACCTGGCAGAATCATGATGCTTCGATTAAACTTAAGTAATCCCACCTTTGGCAGATAGGAAAATAGATTATTATTTCCATCATGGGCTTGGGTTGACATCAAATAAGAAAGCTTTCGATGTTTTAATCAGTATAAAACTGCATAGAACCTTTACATTTTATCCTCGTTACTCACCAGCATAGCTCCAGCCAGTGCCATTGTAAGATACGGAATCGCTATCCATTCGGAATATCATTGTTTCTATGTAGCTCTCCAATGCGGGTCAAATCACTTAGACTGTATGAAATATACCTTGAGGTAATCATGGGGATATATCCAATACTGGTGGGAAACAGTTTCGGATAAATATGCAGGAAGATATGAGAAACAACAAGCCTACTTATAAACGATTATTAAGAAAAACTAATACTACCGAGGCTTTCGTTAATGTTGTTGGGAACAAAGAGTATTGGGGGGGGGTAAAACGTGAATTGTTTTAGTTTATTATTTTAGAAGTTAAAACCTATTTTAATTCCTGAAAGAGTAGTAAAAAGAATATCAACACAACTAACAACCAGCCTAACACTCGTCACATTGGCTTTTTACGCAGAATAAAACGAATATTTTATTTCCATATCAATAAATTCTTGAAAGTTTCACTGCCAAAATTGCTTTAAAACAAATAATGCAATATTGAAACAGAGAACACCAAAATCTGCTTTATGTAATCTTCATTAGACTAATATAATCAGTTGTTCTAAGTTTGTGTGACTTTGTAGCCATGAAAAAGTGACCTGATTAAACGACACGACAATAATGTATTTGCATATAAAAAAACAACGTAAAATAAACTTATTTTGATATTGCATGGCAAATAAATTTACACTATATAGAATTTATATGAGGCTGACAGAAAGGCGTACGTCTTCTTGCCAATGAAACGAAATCGTTTCAAGAAACCCATTATACAAACGTTTCCTAGGGAGACCACTACCCCGTGAGTAGTTCTTTGGTTCCACGATTAACTGTGGTATTTGTTTTACGTATGCACATTATACTAACAACCTTTAACCCTTTCCATGAAGTGACAACTACTGCTATATTAAAGGTGGCTGAAAGTAAACAAGCAGGATCGTGGTTTTGGAAGCTTTTCATCTTTTGGCTCCATTTTCTTCTTAGGTGACACATTAGCAAAGACAATGCTGGAATGGGGATAGCTGAGACAGATATAAGGCTGGAGCATTATACTTTTCAGATATGGTTGAGTATTTGGCCATTTCTTTTCGTTTTCAGCTGCATTTATTTCACTCACATCCATCATTATTTGTGATCTCATGGGTTTGGAAAAGTTGACCAATGCTTTCGGTCTCTTGTCTATTGCCCGAGGTATTGCCGGTATCGTAAGACCTCCATTAGCCGGTAAACGTTAGACTGGTTTGCTTAAATTTTAAAATACTTTTAATTAATCCGGGAGCATTATGCCATAGATATGTATGTGCTTTTAATTGTGCGCTGTTTTTTTATGGGGTTTCTTTCCTCCAAAATTCAGGGGCCCCGAGTGGCCGAATGGTCTAAAGCGCTGTCCGTTACGGATCACTGCCATCTCACCTCTGTCTGAGTGGGTTCGAATCTAAGATTCGGCAAATGTGGATATGTGAGACAGCTTGCCATTAGCTTCTCGTGGGTCGGTGGTTCTTTCCGGTGATTTCCCGGTTTCTTCCTCCACCATTAATACTGGCCGCCATGAATAGCCTATGTTGTGCTGAAAAATGGCGTTAAGCCCAACAACAACAACAACCCTGCAAAATATAACTGGTTTAGTTTATATACGAATTTCATTCTCCTGCAATCATTGTTATCAGTGTGCAAATTTAATCATTCGATGATCGGCAAAGCAAAGGTCTCAAACCTTGCTCTCCTCGTCAGATTTCTACTGTCAGAGTACTTGCCGAGTTATAGTGTAAAACCTCCTCAACGCACACATTGATCACGTGACATGGATCACGTAGCAAACCAAAAAATTCCCATATCAATTGTATGTGAATGGTTCTACTTTCTGCCAATCTAATTCAAGCCATGATAAAATTATTTCACGTTTAAATATATACATTTTGATATTTGCTACATTTATTGTATGTTTTGAATAGTTTTGCGAGCATCCATCAATAATGAAAAGGATATGAAAACACTATGCACTGAAAACACTATGCACTGAAACACTATGCACTGAAAACACTATGCACTGAAAACACGTATCTGCTACATTATTGATATAAACTTCGTTTACGGTACACAAACCTGCTGTCGGTAGTAGCAGTCATAAAGAAGCAATTTGAATTTTGATTCGGCTAAACACGTACATTTACATATATTTTCAAAAATATAGACGTTCTTATAAATATGTATATAAATAATTCAAAGAAAAGCCACACAATGGGATGCATTTTAATTGTATTTCAGAAATGTGGCATAATATAGCCAAGTTATTACTGCATAAAATGTATCTATGATGTATGTTGAAAAACCTTCTAGGTGCCCAAGGCTTATTTCACATGGCTCTGAAACCCAGGCGATAGATACTCTTGGATGTATTCAGTTGCGAGGTTGTCTCGCAATGTAATTATTCAATGATCTAAAGAATTTGACATCACACGCAGAAGTCATAACCTCGATTGAAGTGTCCTGTGTCTGTAATAGTGACTGTATGAAGCATTGTTTTTTTTGGCTTGCAGTTTTTCATCGTAGCTTATCAATATGCCAAAAGTAGATACCATATAAATTATCAGTAATGATTGATATGCAGATTAACAGAGACAAAAATAAAATAAACAAGACTGCTCTGTGAATTTGAACATGTGGAAGTATCGATATTCAGTCCTGTAGTGTTTAACAACACATTACTGCCTTTGAATTTGAACTTTCGGCGAATCGATATTGAAACCTCCGATATTTAAACGTACAGGTACTAAACCAAATATAAGTAATTATCAAAACCTTTTCAGATGCCTCGGGTTGTCTTCGCACAACTGTAAATAATGAATTGGATGTGTGTTCGGTATGTTTAAAATGGAGAACTGACTTGTTTACCCGACTTTGGTGTGCGGTTTTATAGTTGGCTTTAATCGATGTTGCACCTGCACGTTCATTGCTCAGTCACAACTTTAATATGTTCTTTCACATTGAAAGAATGATTTTATAAGGAGAGTCTAACCAATATATATATATATATATATATATATATATATATATATATATATATATATATATATATATATATATATATATATATATATATGGACCTTTTCCAACATTTTTTCAGACTTGTATGTAATACTTTTAAGCATATTCGTGGTAAAATTAAAGCCTTGGCAGTTAAATGACCAGACAACTGAAGCATTTACTACTACAACACCTTTAAAATTATCTGGAGTGAATACTGCTTGGATGTGTTTGATGGCCTGTTTATCGTCCCTTCATTAATAGGATTTATATACCCACATTCCCAGTCAACTTAACTTAGGTTTTCTCAGCATAACTCTTCAAGAATTGTAACCAAATTTTGTATGTGACTTTGTTATAGAGTTGTACTCAACAAAGGCTTGACATAACACTTTAGCATTTATGTGCTTGTCTAACCGTACGTATGTCCACAGCCTAGATTAGTCAACACCCTAGATTACTGGGAATGTCGGTACATGTATCCTCACCCTAGATTACAGACAATGTCCTTACTTCCATCCACACCCTATATTACGGTAGATGTCTGTACATCCATCCACACCCTATATTACGGTTGATGTCTGTACATCCATCCACACCCTATATTACGGTTAATGTCTGTACATCCATCCACACCCTATATTACGGTTAATGTCTGTACATCCATCCACACCCTATATTACGGTTGATGTCTGTACATCCATCCACACCATAGATTACGGTTGATGTCTGTACATCCATCCACACACTAGATGACAGACAATGCCCTCACTTCCATCCACACCCTATGTTACGGTTGATGTCTGTACATCCATCCACATTCTATGTTACGGTTGATGTCTGTACATCCATCCAAACCATAGATTACGGTTGATGTCTGTACATCTATCCATACTATAGATTCGGTTGATGTCTGTACATACATCCACACCCTAGGTTACAGACAATGCCCTTACATCCATCCACACCATAGATTACGGTTGATGTCTATACATCCATCCACACCTTAGATAACGGTTGATATCTGTGTATCCATCCACGCCATAGATTACGGTTGATATCTGTACATCAATCCACACCATAGATTACGGTCAATCAAAAATCCTTATCTCCATCTACACCAAAGATTGCAATCAGTTATTTCCTTTTCAGATTAAACTTAATATTCATATGTTTAAACTTTCTGACTAAATCAAACTTGGGCTGAATAAAAAAAAAAAACGTATATATTAACATTTGAAAGGACATTTCCAACGTTCTACGTCATGAACTGTTTTGACCGTAAGGCAAAGTGGGCATACAGTATGTCTTTGCATCTATCTTACATCATTTGCCTAAATAATTGCTTCTTACTGCTCTGTAGACCATATTTCTGATTCGATTTTATCAACTTACAAAATGGACTTGATCTCAAGATGTATTTGTTTATGGACATGATCTTCACATTTTAATGTGTTCATGCGTCTGATTAACTGAGATTATTACTACTCATGAGGTCATGTTTCATTATGAACCTGATTGTGATCCAGATTAAAATACGACCTTCTGTGATCATGAGGTTGGACAAGTTAGATAATTATAGGGGACGACGGTTCGAGTTTTACTTACTAGATTGTCATACTGGGGGTGGAATAAAGGTCATATACAGTTCATATTTTTGTTGTCCGGGCTAGTAATGCTAGGAAATTATTGTTCCCTAAATTAGTGAGGTCCAATACATATATACATACATACATACATATATATATATATATATATATATATATATATATATATATATATATATATATATATATATATATATATATATATATATATATATATATATATATATATATATATATATATTGCGTCTGATTCTGATATAGCTAAAACGCGACGTTCAGTGATCATGATGTCGGACAAGTTAGATAATGTTAGGGGACGACGGTTTTAAATTTTACTTACTAGATTGTCATACTGGTGGTAGAATAAAGGTCATGATTTTTTGTCCTTGTTCCCACTTTGTAAGTCAATTTTTGATGCGATTTTTTTTCGAATTTGGTTTTTAACTATATTTTGATTCAGTTTAATCTAGTTTGGTATTTAACTTTAAATGATCAAGCTATCGTGTGAGTTCCACAACGAACGAGATCCACATATATTAGTGAAATGATCTTGCGTCTGATAGGTTAGACTTGTTGCCAGTCGTTATAAATGCACATATACTTAAATCATCAGTATCTTGGTAGAATATAAATGATCTACCCACTCAGAATATTAATGAGGCATTCTTGTATGTGATTGCCAGAGCATCACTGGACTTTCAATAGTCTTATTTCTGAATAGTTTTTTTTATTCAGTCTTGAGTTCAATCAGTACAGCTGATGCAATAGTGAATCTGATTCGATGAACTCCATGTCACATGACCTCATTATAATCGAACTGGATAAATAGCTTACGACCAAATAAAGCATTATTCCCTTTATTTTGATGTATGATTGATGGGTGTAATATGGGTTATAGCTTATTGGGTGGCTAAAGCATTACTTAGTCCAAGATATTTATAATTATTTAACATTAATAATCTCCTTCCTTTAATGTGTTAAATCTCCTACACTGTACTCTAATTTCTACGGCATCATTTAAGTTGGGGAGGGGTTTTATAATGTTTTTGATTGGTTTTCAAACCTTTTTCACGGAAAATAGTCGACAGAGTGTTATAAAACTTCAAAGCAAGATAATTATGTTTGTTCGATATAAAATGAAAATATTATTTGTAAACTTCATGATGCTCTATGGCCTTTCTGTATAACATTAAAGAAGATTACAAACTAATTAAGATCAGATTTTGCTGGTAATATATAGACTTGATAGATAATGATAAGAAGTAATGTTTTTTGACCTAATTATCAACCAATCTAGTCAGTCAAATCAATTTTCAAATTTATGTAAACGAAAAATGCATGGATACGACGTAATCTTATACTGACCTAGTTATCAACCAATCAAGTCAGTCAAATAAATCAATTTTCAAATTTATGTGAAAGAAAAACGCCATCCAGAAGGTATCATTACCAAAGATAACTCTTCCTAACACAAATTACAACACCTTATCTGATAACATTACAAACGCTAAGGTGGCAATCTATTGTTTCGTATTTAACATAGGGTTAGAATTTAAAAAGAAAAAGAATTTCCCCGAGTTTCCTCGCTAGTTATACTGGCTATTTAAAAGAGACTTTGTATATCGTAGGTAATTTTCAAAGAACCTTTTATTCCCCTTATTTTGATGTATGATTGATGGGTGTAATATGGGTTATAGATTATACAGCTTGGCCTTACTCAAGATGTGCACCTTTCAAGAAAGTGCTAGCTCTACTTGCTCATTTTCACTTCTCGAACTTCAGTTGTAAATTGTAAAAAAAAAAGAGCCTATAACTTTTTTTTTACATTTTATGTATTTGGTAATTCATTCATTGCAATTTTAGAAGCTGGTATTGTCTCGTTTGGCAAAATTCATTTTCCATAGTTTAACAGCTGCCAAGAATAGTGTACTTTAAACAAATTCAGGTTGATTTTTTTTTGAGCACAAGGGAGCAGTCATTTTAGTTAGCAGTGTACTAAGAGCATTTAAAATTTCCAAAAGTACAATATCCAAAGAAATTTCAGCCACATTTCATGAAAGTAGCATATAGGTATACCAACATTCTTTCCACTGTGCATGTTTAAAATGCAAACAACTTTACCTTACATACATCACTCTCTCAAAAATACATAATAACTGGTGAGCGCCACCTTAGCAGACCGGTAATTCCAAACAGCACCAAGACATTAACTTTTATCGGTGTTTCTCAAATTTCCGCTTTGTTGAAGATCTTCGATTTTAATCATATTGACGAAGCATGTTTAACTTGTGATATTTATTACCCTTATGTCTAGATTTCGCTTCAAGATAAAAACGTACATATCGCGTCATATTAGTCGCAGTATACTGCGAGGACTGTGATGATATGCATACAGATTGCAGCACCTATAGTTTGTTTGGGGTGGGGGTGGGAAAATGGCCGACTATTTGTTTGCATTTTCATTTTGCATGTGGTTTTTCCTTTTAGTTTAGGTTATAATTCCCGTTAGTGACATACTAGAAACAGTTCTATAAAATACTTTGTTCTGTTATTTATCTTCTGCATTCTGTAAGCTTATGTCAGCTTGGTTAATCGGACTTGTTCAGGAATTTCTGGTAAGGGTATGTAAGGCCGTCGTGCAGACGAACAAGCAACCAAACAGATAGATGGCACCCCTTCAGTTTTCACAGAGTGCATGTTCTTTGAATGCAAATTTATATTTCCCTTGAACTTGTGCATACGAGTCAAATGTTCATAAGTGTCGTTCATTCACCTTGCATAACCTCGATACAATAACTAAGACGTTTCTAATACTTACCTTTCACCCATAAAGTAAATGTATTATGGTACAATAGTAATAAAAGAAAAGGCAGTTGTAGTAAACCTCGTCTTGTAATAGTTTTTAAGATTCGTCACCTAAATGGTACATTCCTGAAATTCTGTTTAACTGGATATTATGCTCCAGTTAATATGGTAGTATCGGCGATAGCAGTGGTGATGATGTAATGGTAGCGTTCGACTCAGTGTTCTTTGATTTTATTTTATTTATTTGTTACTATTGTTAGTAAGTAATGCTTTCAGTATTATGGATAATAATGTTCAGCGAAAACACAGTGAGACGACATGTATTGAACGAAGAACGTAAATGACCATAAACTGCTTGTCGCACCACATGTGTTCGTGCATATACTTTGTATAATCTTGATTAATTTCGTACCTCATTTGACAACAACAACAACAACAACAACAACAACAATAATAATAATAATAATAATAATAATAATAATAATAATAATAATAATAATAATAATAATAATATGGTATGTATGTATGTATGTATGTATGTATGTATGTATGTATGTATGTATGTATGTATGTATGTATGTATGTATGTATGTATGTATGTATGTATGTATGTATGTATGTATGTATGTATGTATGTATGTATGTATGTATGTATGTATGAAACAATATAAAATCTAATTGCATCATTGCTATCGGTATAGAATGACTGATTGATAGAGATTATAAGTTTTCAAGGAAAAAGTTCTGCATGATTATTTATTTTACCAATGGTCGTCTCAGAATGTCTGTTACTGTAACGTTTTTCGCTAGGACATGACCAGTTGGAAACAGTCATTACCAACATAACACCTTGTGTCCATACTAATATGTCATGTAGTCGTGTATAGTGCATTTATCTACGGAATAAACAGATATAACAAGGAGTGTGTTGTGGACACGCACGCACACACACACACGCACACACATACACACACGTCTGTGAATGAGATTTATTTGATACATTTTTAAATCATTTTATTCTTTAGTATTTTTCCCTTTTAAAGTCAAACAAAAAATCTTCGAAAGATAAATTTGTCATTTTCTTGTGGAACTTAATGCAAAACATTTCTATGGTAAAATTACTCCAACTAGATTTCCAAAGTTTGCCTTTAAAATTAGTGATCACAAAAAGCCAACTGAATTACCTCCCTTGATATGTTTTGCTAATGTGTGATGTCATTGTGGAATAAACCAACCAACCAGTTATGTATTATTGATTGCAGATTAATTTCAATTAAAAACACATAATGTATTTGGTACAGTTTTTGGTCAAAACCTGTCAAAACCTCCCATGAATGATCTTCGTTTTCCTTATTTAATATTTCTAAATGATAAATGGCATTAAAGTTATTTAGAAGAGCTATAATAGACACTTATAATAGAAAATGAGAGAGAGAGAGAGAGAGAGAGAGAGAGAGAGAGAGAGAGAGAGAGAGAGAGAGAGAGAGAGAGAGAGAGAGAGAGGAGAATGGTTTGAAAATTAGGTTATGTCATAGGATGAAACAATTTGGGCTTCTAACACAAATTATTAATAAACCTTAAGCTTTACGATGAAGAAACAACAGAAAAAATGGTGTAGAAATTGTCCAAAATTTATGCATTGAATTCAGAGTTCACTTTAAGGAGAGTTAGGATAGGCATGTATTACTTCAGGAAACTTGTGTGTAGAAGCCAGCTTTATAAGCCTTATAATTTCTTTTAACTGGCAGCGACGTGTACATTATATCTAGACAATGCTTTACTATTAACACTAACATTGTGAAGTTTTTGTTCATAATTTATTTTATAATTGTTCATAATTTGCCAGTAACTGTTATTTCGGATTACCGTAATTTGCCACGAACATTGTACATGATATTCTAATAATTACTCTGATGTAATACATCCTGATACATACAAGCAGATGTTTTAAGACGAATCATTTTTCCACATTGCAGGAGCTGTTTTTCAAGCTACGGGAAACTACGACGTCTCGTTCTTTCTCGGGGGCGGATTGTTTCTTCTCGGAACAGGATTGCATTCCGTGTTACACATGTCATGCATCAAGAGCTGCTACGTGAAAAAGGCCAAGAGTCCAGACAACTTTGAAATGGTTGTCAAAACTCTAGACGATAAAACGTCTTCAAACGGCAAACCAACATCAGTTTAGTCATCTTCATGTGATAGTATATTTTGAAAGATATATGAAAAGATACAAAAGATGTTTTATGTTGTATATAAAATCTCTACAATTCCATAAAGGAAGCGAAGTCTATTAAATATATTTTGACTAAGTATAAAATTTTCCACATGTGCAGTTAGAATATCTACTCTCACGTATCGGCTCGTTCAAAGTAACATAAAAGAAAGAGTTAAGAAAACAAGCTTTATAAATTTTAACAAAAATAATTTATTTTCCTAGAAAACAAAAATAGTGTAAAAATGTTAAACAAGACTACCGGCTTTACAAAAATGATCCAAATTGTTTGTTCAAAATAGAAACACAAGTCCTGTAAAAAGTTCTAAACACAGTCTGAAGTTCAATTCCGGTCTAAAATGGCGGATGACCACGTCAGACGAAGTCTAACAAAAAATTCCAAAATTTACACAATAAAGCATAGTTCGTGTCGTTCCGTTCCAATTTAGAATATTTTTCGGAAATTTTTTTTGTCCAAATAAGTAATGATCTCCAGGAAAACAATTATTCAGAAAAAAACGAAGTAAAATTAGCTCCTCTAACAAAATATATTCTACGTAGATATAAGAAGAGACTTCTTCTAGCACAAAAGTACCTTTTCAAGGTAATAGAAGTTGTATAACTCTGACTTTACGACTCTACAACTGTGTATGACTATTGACTACGACTGTCTATCCGTGACTCTGAACGTCTTACAAAATACCTCGGTATATAAACGAAGCTAATACATTGTTTGAATTACACGCATACGAGGACGCATGCAATTTTGTAATACTTCTGGACATTAGGAAAGCCTGACCAAGTATCAGCCAATCGTTTTCATAGCTATTCCTGAATGTTTACATGTATGGAATTTGTTATCATACACAGCACGTGCTCACATGAGTCACATTTACGACTCATGTAAACGCGATGTTTTCAATAACATAATAGAGTGATATTAATATAATCATATTAATAATTTTATTTAATGAAATAAATGAAATAAAAAGATTTATACAAAAATTCATTCCTTAACACACATACTCTAACTAGAGGGTCGTAACACCTTTCTCCATAAAGAAAAAAAGAAAGATTTATATAATAAAGCTTTCTTTTTCATAGCAGATGTAAATTCTACACAAGGTATATATATATATATATATATATATATATATATATATATATATATATATATATATATATATATATATATATATATATATATATATATATATATATATATATATAAGAACTCTTATGAATTTATAAAAAGTACATTTCTACACACGGGAAAGTGCATTTGCAATCAAATTATCCTTTCCTTTTATGTGCCTGATATCAAGATGGTATTCTTGTAAAAAAAAACAACCTCCATCTCAACAACCTCTGATTTTTCGTTTTCATTCTGCCGATGAAAATGAGGGGGTTGTGGTCACTAAACACATCAACCGGAGAAGGAGCAGAGCTAATATAAACTTCGAAATGTTGTAATGCCAGTATTAAAGCCAATCACTCCTGCTCGATTGTTGAGTAGTTTCTCTGGTGGGTATTCAATTTCTTAGAGAAATAACACACTGGGTGTTCAACACCAGTTTGGTCATCTTGAAGCAAAACCGCTCCAACCCCAACATCACTCGCATCTACAGACAGTTTGAACGGCTGACTGAAATCTGGAGCCGTTACAACTGGTTCACTTTCAAATATGGCTTTTAGTCATTCGAAAGCCTCTTGACATTTTTCAGTCCAAAGAAACTCTTTTTTCTTTCTCAGCAAGTTTATTAGAGGTTCAGCTACATCAGAAAAATTAGAACAAAATTTGCGATAGTACCCACCATACCTAAACATTGCATCAGCTGTTTTCTATTGACAGGCACTGGAAATTCTGAAATAGCCTTGATTTTAGTATCTATAGTTTTAATCTGTCCATGTCCCACAAAAAATATGTCCTAGGAAGGTAACACATGCACGACAAAACTCACTTATAGATAAATTAATAGTCAGATTTACATCCGTGAGTCTGTCGACGAACTTCCGAATCGTAGTTAGATGTTCTTTCCAGGTGTTGTTGTAAATGATGACATCATTAATGTATGCATAACAGTTTTCTAGACCAGAAGTAATCATATTCATAAGGCGTTGAAATGTGCTCGGAGAACCCTTCATCCCAAAAGACATCACTTTGTACTGGTAGAGTCCATTTGAGTCACAAATGCCGAAATTTATTTTGCTCTTTCTTGCCAAAAGTCATTTAGAAAGTCAAATTTAGTGACGTATTTGGCATTTCCAATTTTGGCGATACAATCATCAATTCTTGGTAGTGGAAACGAGTCATTTTTGTCACACGATTCACCTTTCTCTAATCCCTACACATTCGGAAAGTTTTATCCTGTTTCGGAACAAGAATGCAAGGTGAACTCCAATCACTCTTACTGGAGTTTCGAATTTACTAATTCAACGTCGTGAAAAATTTTGTTTGTCCTTGTAGGCACATCTGGAAACAAGTACTTATATTTAGACAACAATTATTTAAGTTCACTTTTATCTTTATATTGCAAATGAGAAAGTTTCTGATCTAGATGTTCCATAACTTCAGAATTCTGCAGACTTGTTGTTTCAAGATTAGTAGAATTCCTTCCTGCGAATCTTCCTTTGATGGGACAGGTAATATATATATATATATATATATATATATATATATATATATATATATATATATATATATATATATATATATATATATATATATATATATATATATGTATGTATATATATATATATATATATATATATATATATATATATATATATATATATATATATATATATATATATATATATATATATATATATTGATATGGCACAATTGTTTTTTTGGTTTACGCCTATCAGGCGTATTTATAATGTAGTTTAAGTCACTTAGTTTCTTTTCAACCGTGTATGGACCAAAATATTTTGCCTGAAGAAGATTTTATGGAATGGGCAAGAGAGCCAGGACTCTATCACCAGACTTAAAACTCCTATCTCTTGATTTTTTATCATATCTTAGCTTCATGTTTGATTGAGTAGATTGAAAATTTGCTCTTGCAACCTCACAAGCCTTTGACAATTTATATTATTTATATTTGAAATCCAAAACATAATCAAGAAGATTAAGTTCTGAATCTTTATTTGAATGAAGTTTCTCTTTCGATAACTTTAAGGGTCCACGCAAAGTGTGACAAAAACCAATTCAAAAGGACTGAACCCAAGAGACACCTGAACGGACTCTCTACCTGCAAACAAAAGTAAATGTACGCCTTCTTCCCAGTCTTTACCTGTGTCAAAACAATACGATCTCATCATATTTGTCAAGGTATGATGAAAGAGTTCTAAAGTATCTTGGCTCTCAGGATGATAGGCAGAAGATTTCAACTGTTGAATGCCCAATTCATGCAAGGCTTGCTGGAAAATTCCAGAGATAGAATTTGACCATTGATCTGATTGGTCTAATTTGGGTAGATCAAATTGAGTAAAGAACTTTACTAAAGCCTTTACAATATTTTTAGTTTTACTATTCCTCAGATGAATTGCCTCTGGGAATCTTGTTGACGCACACATTATGGTCAACAAATATTGATTACCTGACTTGGTCATTGGTAAGAGACCAACACAATCTACCATAATTCTACTGAATGGTGCATCAAATGCAGGAATTGGTTGTAAACGAGCTTTAGATATCTTTTGATTTGGTTTTCACACAATTTGACAAGTATGACAAGATCTACAAAACATGCAAACATCACTTTTGATTTTTGGCCAATAGAAGTGAGTCAAGATCTTGTGATACATTTCATTGATCCCTAAATGACCAGCCAAAAGAGTTTCATGGGCCAAACAAATTATTTCCAGTCTGTAAGGTTTCGTAACCACAATTTGAAATTTTACTGACCATTCGTCACTAGCAGGTACCTCAAGAGGTCTCCATATTCTCACAAGAACTCCATTTTTCATGAAGTAACAGACAGGTATTTCATTTCCTTCAGTTTCACTAACGGTCCGCTAAAATAAACAGGAGATGTCATGATCCATTTCCTGTTCAACGACAAATGATTGTCGTTTAACACCCTGATCAGATGAAAGAGGATGAGTATTCAAAAGAGGATCACGATGATCAATACCTATCGACTGATCCAAATTAGAAGTGAAAGTGACCTCATCAAAAGCCTGACCAATACATGTGTCAGCTAAAGGAACACAGTCCTTATCAAAATCATTCTCAAGAGCTTCCTTTGACATAGCTCTGGTAACTGCACAATCTAGGAATAAATCAGGGATTTTTTTTTCAAATAGATCAACTTTCTGATCCAAAGAAGGCTTGTCAGTTACAAGTAGATTAACCACAACCATGTCTCCATGTAAGTCATTGCCTAGCAACAAAATAACGCCCTCAACGGGCAAAGTAAACATGACACCGATGGTCACAGGTCCTAAAACTAAGTCTGATGACAAATTAATAGAATTGAGAGGAATATTAACAAAGCCGCACTCTACTCCCTGAATGAGAACACTCATTAGAACAGGTCTTCTCAGAAGAAGGCAAAACACCTGAAACTAAAAGACTGACAAGCTCCTGTATCCTTAAAATTTTAATAGGGATAGGATTGGCCAAATCACCCAAGAGTTATATAGAACCCTTTGACACGAATGGTTCAAAATTCTCCAAAATACAATCAGACTGAGGTTTATCAAACCCCAAAAATATTGTTTTCAATACATGACCCTGACCTTTATCTTGACCGCTTAGAAATAAGAGCATTTGGAATATGTCTGTCTTGATTTTGATGCCTATATTTCAATTGAATGACTCAAAAATGACGTGTCCTTTTTATTACAATAGGTACACGTAGGTAGAGACAAGGATTTAGAATCAAGTCTCTCAGAGGCTTGATTTTTAGAATTTGTGCCAGATTGATTTTTACTTAGAGTGGTATTTATTTGAAACACCTTTCTATCAGTAGACTGCTGAGTGAACAATTTGTTTACTGAAGGAACTTTATGAGTTAAGGAATACCTAACAGCAACCAGAGCAGCATTTTCCAAGGTCTGAACATCATGATTTTCAATGTGATTATTTTATATCACTGGGAATATAGTTTATAAACACATCGAGTAATACCAGTTGTTCAAGTCTTTCATAATCATTATCAATTTTCTCAGACACCATCTCTTGAACAACTGTTCTTTTTCCTTTGCAAATTCAACATAAGTTTGTCTAAATCGTTTTTGTAATTTCTGAACTGTTGTCGATAAGCCTCAGGGACTAAATCGTAACCTTTCAAGATGCATTCCTTAACCAAATCGTAATCAGAACTTTGTTGTACTGATAGATATATAAATATTTCTGGCCATGCCATAAAGTACACTCTCAATAATTGAGTTCAATACTCTCTTGGCCATTTTGAATTCTCAGCTACTTTTTCATACAAAATAAAATATTTGTCTACTTCCTTTTCACTAAAGGTGGGAAATAATTTGATATTTCCTGAAATATTAAACTTTGAATTTGCATGAGATGTGGAATCATGCCTGTCACTTGCCAGATCCAATTATTTCATTTTAATTTGCATCTGTCTCTTTCCCCCTTTCTTCTAATTTCATTTGTTCCTTTTGTAATTCTACATGCCTATCATTTTCCCTTTCTTCAATTTGTGTTTGTCTTTCTTTTTTCTATTTTTCTTATATTTGCCTTTGTTTATCCTTTTCTTCAAATTGTAATATCATTTCTTCTTTTTGTAATTTTATTTGCCTTTGTTTTCCATTCTCTTTCCTGTCTCTCTTTCTCCTCCTTTTTAGATAGTAATCTCATTTGTTCTTTTTGAAAGTCACATTTATATTTCAATTTTATTTCTGCCATTTTAATGTCAGCATCGGTTAAAGTTTTACTGACAGATGCCAAAACACATTCTTTTCTACCAAATGTTGAACCATAATTTTCTTGATTTCTTGTTTAGTTAAAGAAGATTTTGCTTCTGATAGTTCATACTTTCTGTTAAGATCGAGCAATTCATCCTTCTTAAAACTCTCCAACTATCCTTTTGATGAAGTAGAAAAAAACTTCACTCTTGACATTAGGAAAATAGCCTGTTTTCACTAAACTTTCAAATAAAACAAACTAGGATAATTTAACCTTCAAATATTAGCCAATTTCAAATACCCCAGAATCCCGGACGAGCCCCCAGTTTATGTAAGTCAAGTATCGGCTCGTTCAAAGTAATATAAAGAAAGAGTGGAACGACAAGTTTAATAAATTTTAATAAAAATAATTTATTTTCCTAGAAAACATGAAATAGTGTAAAAATGTTAAACAAGACTTAACGATTTTACAGAAATGATCCAAATATTTGTTCAAAATAGAAACATAAGTGCTGTAAAAAAATAATTATAAACACAGTCTAAAATGGCAGATGACCACGTCAGACGAATGCTAACAGAAAATTCCAGATTTTACACCATAAAGCGCAGTTTATGTTGTTCCGTTCCAATTTAGAATATTTTTCGGAAAATGTCTTTGTCCAAATCAGTCGTATAGTTCTCAATGAAAACAATTATTCAGAAAAAACGAAGTAAAATTAGCTTCTCTAACAAAACATGTTGTTCTACGTAGATATACGAACAGACAACTCCTTCTAGCACAAAAATACCTTTTTAAGGTAATAGAAGTTGTATAACTCCGACTTTACGACTCTACGACTGTGCATGACTCTTGACAACGACTGTCTGTCCGTGACTCTGAACGTCTTACAAAATACCTCGGTATATAAACGAAGCTAATACATTGTTTGAATTACACGCGCACGAGGAGGCATGCAATTTTGTAATACTTCTGGACATTAGGAAAGCCTGACCAAGTATCAGCCAATCGTTTTCATAGCTATTCCTGAATGTTTACATATATTGAATTTGTTATCATACACAGCACGTGCTCACATGAGTCACATTTACGACTCAAGTAAACGCGATGTTTTCAACAACATAATAGAGTGATATTAATATAATCATATTAATAATTACATTTAATGAAACAAAATGAACTAAAAAGATTCATACAAAAATTCATTCCTCAACACTCACTTACTCCAACTACAGTTTCGTAACACTGCTTTTAATACAAATATGAATAAAGTTCTTTTATATGTGCATTATTTTATACAGTTTACTATAAAAGTATTTTTTTAAAGATTGTTTTCTTTTATAGCAATTAAATTTTAATTTTTCATACTGAATTCAAATGAATCATTGATAAGTTTCATGTTTTTCGTGTTTTACATTTAATATATGTTATTGTTGCAAAATGTAGTAAACTCCATGATAAATGGAATTTATCGTTCGTCTTTAGAAAGTTAGTAGTTTTTTAGTTCTAGTTCACAGTCTGCCTTTCTTTATCTTTGGATTGACACAAAACTGAAACAGCTTGTATGATGGTTGCACGTGCCATTCACTTCGATTTTAAGCTGTTCTATAGTATTACCCACACAATCATATGCAGTAAGTCTGGCTAATAACATAAGTTTTAAATTTCCTTAATTAGGAATGTTTGCCAGTTGATATGAACCTTTTTATATTGCATTCACCAGTTGATGATGCAATAAATCTTATTTTTAATGATTGCAATAACTAATAGCTAAGAAAAAGAATACTGTCTAGTTCGATTTCTGTTATTTCAACCTTTGTGAGGGTCAACTGTCATTTTCTTAAGCTTACAAACCAGTTTTAGTATGTGATGTAATTGTATGAGAAATCCATGTACAATAATTAAATATTTTCTTTAAAAATGATTTTATTTTGAAAATGTATGAACATTCAACTTAAGCCATTTTGCATATTCATGTTGACTTTGTATCACTATCCTCTATTTTTCAACACAATTGACCCTGGTCACTAGTCGTTTCTGTCCTTGTTCCATAATTCATATATTCTTAAGATCAAATATGAATGAATGTATATGTCACCATATTTTGTTTTCAAACCTTATCATATTTCCCAGAGTTGTGAGTCCCACATATGGAGTTATGTATATGCCATCGAGGATGTTTGTTTGCAGGAATATAGTTGCATTTTTAAAATAATTTTTCCATATTTGTAGTTTACAAGCTTACTAAGCATTGTCATTATTCACTCATTTTCAGAGCTCGCAATGGCAGGTTTATGCTATCTTTAAATGATGTATATCTGTTTTATTCCACAATGTTTTGTTAGTCAATTTTTGTTGTTTTGCAACAGAAAGTTTGTAACTGGTTCATTTTTGTTAATATTAAAATTATTTTATTCATAACTTTGTCAGAAAAAGAAAAAAAAACAAAATGGACAAATTACTATATTATTGATATATTTAGAGTTACATAATCTTGAAAACAAAGACTTATAAAAATGGTAATAGCAGCTGCCTCGATTGGCGCACAGCAATACGAGGTTAGTGTTAAGATTAGTCTTCATAGTGTCACGATAATGTGACTGGGTGGGAAATTATGCCCCAGTCCTAGACATCACTATAAGCATCCATACTGCAAACATCGTAGCAGTATGACTGAAAAATTGTTAAAGGTGTGTTTAAAATCCAACACACACACACACGCACACATACACTCCTTTACTATAGTCCAAATTGCCATTGTTAAGGAGTACGCATACCATATCGCCGACGCCAAAATGACAGCGTACGTAATATCATTACGAACATTTTTTGATCTCTCTTTCAGACTCGATGTTCAGTTCAAATCGATTCTTATTAATAAAAGCACAAAGATATGGGCATATGAAATATCATATTGCCGTCTAGTTAACAAAATCAGCTTTGATTTTTATTTCAGTAATAAAATCTGGTCTTCTTTATACGAGGGCAAATGATGTGGACAATTGCACCGACAAATTTTCAAAGGCTAGTTGCGGTCACTCTTCTTTTCAAGTATCGGAAGTATTTACAACGTCATTAGAGATATGTGGAACTTTAAGACCCGCAATATGAATGAATCAAGAGTAGAGATAAGATAAAGTATAGTATGTATGGGTTTGACTGGTTTATGATTGGTTCGTAATATAAAGTAATATTTTATTATAAAGAATCTTTTGAGAACTTGTCTTGTTTGTAACAGAACAATATAGACAATGTATTATTATGGAAATTTCAGTCCTTTTAGAATCTTCTGAACACTCGTTAGTGAAATTACCGCCTAATTCTTAAAGTGCAGAATTAAAAATACAGTTTTCAAACATGTACATAAAATCAAATGCCGCATGAAATTTTCCCTACTGCTTGCATTAGGAATCTTTACTGAGGAGAAATGGATATCGTGATGTTTCTATGGGCTAACTGTTGGAGCTAAATTTCTATAAACAGTCCTTAACACATTCAGGTAAGGAGCCACGTTTTTGTAATGTCAAGGTCATTTCAGATGCCTTAAAATTGATGGCATGGCTGAAATGTAGACTGATGTAGCTCTACCAGGATATAAATAATCTCGACTTTCTACTCGTATTACAAAATACAGAGGGAAAAACGTATTTTGTTTTCCTTTTTCTGTAAAACATTATTTATCCTGAGCTGGTTCTATTTGCAGTAATCCCCTGTGTGTAAGACTGCTAGCAGTTTACTGATTTGCGGTGGGAATTAGGTAATATACATTTCAATTTTCATATTATTCAGATTGATACTCCATCTGAAAGGGACAAACCAATAAAACGAATATAATCAAACCGTGTTTGGATGATATAAATCATTTTAACCCTGAAAAGCAGAACTCTGTCCTGTATGTATGTATGTATGTATGTATGTATGTATGTATGTATGTATGTATGTATGTATGTATGTATGTATGTATGTATGTATGTATGTATGTATGTATGTATGTATGTATGTATGTATGTATGTATGTATGTATGTATGTATGTATGTATGTATGGTCTCGTACACGAAGCATATAATGACAACTGGGCGATTTGTGCATGTGACATACTAATTGTGTCCTTCCAGGGCCGCATGGGCATAACGGTATATCAAACGTTACTTGCAATATTCAGATTGCGGGATTGAATTCTGCGAACTCATTCCAACCGGTTAACTATTATCTAACACAATATGCATCTCTGTATCTGATAGTCTACTATAAACAAGATGATAGGGAATTCGAAAGATCAAAAAAAGGTATTTTAATAATTTAATAATGATATAAAATATGTTGGTAGAAAATGGTATTGGTTTGAATCCGTTTATCAAATTAGTTTGAATCTAATAACGTTGTTTTGTCATTTGGCAATGCACTTTACTCCAATGACATCGGCACTCAAGGATCTATGCTTTTCTTGCTGTTCCCTAAAAGACCGAAAGCTAACCAAATGATATTTATATCAATTGAAACCTCATCTTTTGACCATTTCCGTCAAGTCGAGAAGTTGTAGGAATAGACAAAAATTTGATGGGTTCGGTGATTGGCTGCATGTATTGCTATTGAAAAAGACCGACAATGTTGAGATAGTGACTTTTGCTCCTTCCGCCTTTATCTTAAGCCCTAATAACAAAAGTAGTTCGATTATATGATTGATATTTTACCTGTTAGATGTTTAAATGTAACGTGGAAAAGAGATACACATTGTAAAACGTAAGACAAAAGTTTATGGTTTCACTGAGAGAGGCGGAGAGGACGAAAGTCATCAAACTTCTTAAATGTTCCAGACGGTTTGTCGATAGATCATAAAACGAAATGACCATAAATGGCATAAAATCGGCAACTTCGTAATGAAATATCCTGTGACAGACAGTAAATAAGGCGGACACAGTGGTCATCTGAACAGTTTTGCTATCTTGCATGGGGTGTTTGCTAAAAGACTATGATGTCTACTTCTTGCTAAATGAAAATGGGTTATATCTTACCTCTAGTGTGGTTGTCACAGCGGTCATCTTGCAAACGGGGTTTTAAAGAATTGGTTTTACTCTATGTCACGTTTCTAGACCAAACGTTGGTTGGATTGCTATTAGAGTTATAAAATAGCATACCGATAATTTTGTCTAGCATTACAGGTTACGGCCATGCTAAGTCTGAAAAGAAAATAACTTCTAAAAATGAACCGCATACTGTGGGCAAAGGTCCAGGTTACTGAGATCCATTGGTCAATACAACCCTAGTTCCTAAATTAGAGGGCTGTCAAATCTGGTATGGAGAGAAAATAATCCGTATACTTCTTATACGAGGGGGATATGTAACGTTTATTACTTCTTCAAGTGCGAATGTCATTGGCTACATACGCGATAGTTTAATATGCATTAGATGTGTGCCTGTTGACCCTGTGTGATTGATTGGGATTTGTTTTACTCCATTTTGAACACAATGTATGCCCAGGGTCGATTTCTACGTTCTCTTTCCAAGGACACGGCGAGACAGCTGACCCGGAGCTTGTATGTCAGGGTATCGAACCAGCAATCTTTGGATTACGAGTCCGACGTTTTGTCGACTGAGCTCTTGCGACTCCCGTACCTGTAAGTACAGAAGGGAAGAGACCTTTTGCATGTTTAAAAATGTATACACTATATTACCTTGGTTTGGTTATTTTAAATGGCATGTTATTTAAAAGAAGCGAAACTTAATCTAATCGCATTTTCCGATGACGTAATACATGTTAAAGTGTCAATCTTTTCTCGGCCGCTCGCTATCTCCTGATGGTTGTGATTTTTAAAATATCTAATCTGTATCTTGTTAACGACCGCAGGGGTCATGACAAGACATTCTCATTGTTTATCACAAGATATGTTCAAGTTATGTGGACTCTACATATATTTGTACTACATACCACTTATATGCAAGCTGAAATATATGACTTTCATATCTAGGTAGATGCGATGGCTCAGTGGTTAGCTTGCATACCCCTGACCGAAAAGGTACAGGTTCAAATCCTACCATCGGACCAGTCTAGGTCAGCTATGATGGCATGTGTCCTTGGGTAAGGAACCTAACTCCATTTACCTCGGCACTAAAAACCAAAACTATTACTGTAGTTTTCTTTGGGTTTTACAACATCCGCGATAGCTAAAAGATATTAATTATCATTCGATTGTAACAATTGGTACTCACTTACTTAAAAAAAAAAGAAAAGCAACAAAACTCAAGAATACAACATACGTACGCTGTGTTATTACTTTAACTTATATATATATATATATATATATATATATATATATATATATATATATATATATATATATATATATATATATATATATAATGATGGGACGTATAAATCATCACAAAAAAACTTGCAGATGATCATGGAATCACAATTTTTATATCATCTAATTCCTTGCCAGTTATTACAACTGTAATCGTGGAAGGGCGGTACTAACTCATTTCTCACATGAGTCCTATGCAAACACCGCAATATAAAAACTTAATAACGTAAAATTTCTGATGATCAGATTTTTAGATATCGCAATAGATTCATCCTGGATCAAAGCTTTTTTGTAGATAAAACCATATGAGGTGTGACATTTTCTGGACCCACGCGTGTTTCAAACACGTGTTTTCAATTCCGCGCAAGAGCCAGGTGCTAGTTTCAGTAATTATTTTTCCAAACGCAAGACTCTTACGGGACTGAAATTCCATCAATTAAACAATTTCTCTATTCTTTTCACTTACAGCTAGGATAAACTCTCAAAATATTATTCTTACTAAAATCTAACGTTCATTATCAACCAATCCCGGCCAGACAAACCCATACATAATCTGTTTTATCTTCACCTATTTCCAGATTGGATCCCATTGTTCCATACGATTAGTACCTTTTGTCCTTCTCTTCCAATAGTTTTGTTCCTGTGTTCTCTATGTTGTGATGTGGTTCAAAAAAAAACAACTCACCGCTCCGGTACCCAAGTGGTTAGAGCGTCCTGCTCGGAAGTGAGGAAGTGATTGGAACCCCGTTCGAATCATATCAAAGACTAAAAAGAAAATTATACTAAGAGCTGCCTCGCTAAGTCTTATCTCAGCATTGAGAGGTTGGAGTTAGTACTAGTCATTCTGGTGCCTGGATAATGTGACCGGGTGGGAGGGCCATTATGCTACATGTATGCATGAAGCTCCAGTACAAGATATAACTATAAACTGCCACACAGCACACATGGTAGGTATATGACTGTATATTTGTTAAAGCTACGTTAAAAATCCAAATCTCTCTCTCTCTCTCTCTCTCTCTCTCTCTCTCTCTCTCTCTCTCTCTCTCTCTCTCTCTCTCTCTCTCTCTCTCTCTCTCTCTCTCACACACACACACACACACACACACACACACACACACACACTCAGCTGGAAGATGGATTATTTTGGTTAATACAAGAAAAATACATACTTATGTGTTGGTTTATCAGTCTCTCTCTCTCTCTCTCTCTCTCTCTCTCTCTCTCACACACACACACACACACACACACACACACACACACTCAGCTGGAAGATGGATTATTTTGGTTAATACAAGAAAAATACATACTTATGTGTTGGTTTATCAGTACCTTCTGGAATATTGTATTTATTCTTATTACTTATAATACACGCTTTTAGTATATTTATATTGTAATGAGCTGAATTTGCAAGATTAAAAGTCATCTAATTGACTGATGACTAATTGATCTGGATAAAAATTAGTTTTAGCGGCATTATCAGCGAATTTACGTCAAATGGCATGAATGGGCTAGAACATTTGGTTTGTTTTTTGATTATTTTGTGCAGGTATATAACTGCCTGATTACCTAATCCTTTATTTACTTAATAGACGTAGTCTATGGCATTGCAGATTTATGGTCGAATTTAGGGACGAAACTGTAACATGTAATGCTACTCTGTACGTGACACTGATTGGTTTTGAGGATTTATTTACGAGTCCATTTGACATAAATGCATGATTTTAGTAAGTTACACGGTGTTTGCAGATTATTTACAAGTTCAACGGTAAATCATCAAGACTTGAGCCTTTTTGGTACGTAACACCGCGGTTTTCCGTGACAAATTTACATCGGTTTGCTTTAAATACTTATTGAAATCCCTCTTGCGAAAACTCGATACTTCCCATCATTAACGCAAGCCATAAGTGTACCTCGTTTTAAATGGTATCCTCTCGTCATACGTTAAAAATCACACCAGGTTACACTATATAGAGTGCCACAGAAATTTTTTTTTTTTTAAGATGTGAAACCTGTTTCTATTTTGGGTTTCCTAAACTAGAAGCAATGTGAAACAACATTAACAACAATACTATAGATAAATAATGTTAATTTAATGGGTACATTAAGGGGAGAGCAACAATGATAGAAGTAAATAGTGACAACATAACTGGAGCTATATGTTAATGGTAACTTGTGAGTTTCGTTAGTAACTTACTAATGTAAATGTTTGCTCTTTCCTTTTCTGACGCTCTAGATTATAAAGTATCTTTCTTACAATAAATAAACATCTACCTTAAAGATGACATTATGTATCTGAATGACCATTCTATTTCCACCACTTCTTTATCAGATAGACGTGTCTTTGGCCCGGGTTTTATTATGTGTTTTCTGCAAACAAAAAAATAGTTTTGAGACTGATATAAATGTACGGCACGCAAATGCTCTCATGTCTCAACATTTTGTGCAATCATTTTTACTTCAGCGAAATCAAAACTTTTTTGTCATAAAGCCTTCAAACCACGAATTCAATATCTGCTGAACAAATCAGTGGTCATTTAAAACTCCAGGTAATTTTGTATTTACATCAATTTATTCTTTCTCGTTTTCATAACGGTATCATTTAACGTCCCAAACTGTCATATTAGTCATAAGACTGACGATGTTGTGCGCATGTAATATTTACTGGGGCCTCTATCTTGGAAATGTAGCTTAAAATGGCAATGTACATGGAAACCTCTTAAGACCAGCCTCATCGGGATTATCGGTTATTCAGGATTATCTCGCAACGTAAACACTCAGATAAAGACTGTTTCATTCTAGGTCAACGTATATGATCTGATATAACATGCATTCAAAATGGCTTCCTTGTCCGAGTGCATTTAGTCTCAGTTTTTAAGCTCTTAACAGTACAGCATCTTTTGTGTTGTACCTCTAAACATTAACATTGATACAAGTTGTGGGTTGTAGTTCACACGAAATAAATCTTGTATGGTCTGAAATATTTTCAGTTTCCAAACGTTCTATGAATGTGTGTGTGTGTCTGTGTGTGTGTGTGTGTGTGTGGTTTTGATAAAACGTGCAACATGCAAATCGAAGGGATGTGAGAATAATACATGTGCTTTTTCATTAAAGTCAATACATAAATATTTGTAAATCATAGGTCATAGTTTAGAAAATAACATCCGTTGTTATTGCAGTTTGTAGTTTACACTATTCATCAACGCAAGATAGGATATATATATATATATATATATATATATATATATATATATATATATATATATATATATATATATATATATATATATATATATATATATATGACAGCTTGTATAATTGGCAAAGAAAGAATCCAGTAAGAACCATTGACCCACGGGAAACTACTGGCAGCTTTCTCACATATCCACAGTAGACGAGCCCGAGACTCGAACCCAAGCAGACATAGTTGAGATGGGAGTGATCGGTTAAAGTGAGCGCTTTAAACCATTGCATCTTTCTGGACCCCGAACATAATTTGCATATATTTAACATATCGTTGGCTTATGAAGTACCAGGTTCTAATAGCAGTACTCACGCCTTATTTCGTCGGCGAAGTATGAATTTGATTTTATATCCATCAATGAAACTGCTGAGTGTGATTCCAACGATTAGTCTCCTAAAATTATTCCAGCTAAAGCAGATGCAGATCCTTCCTAAATTGAAAACCCACTGTATCGAACCCCAATGTCCCATAAAATAGGCCGAAAGTTTTAATATAGAATCGGATGACAGTACTTCCGGTTCAGTAACCACGAATGTAATTAAAGTCTATTTTTAGAACATTTTTCCTCTCAAAGTTTGGTGGTGATAGAAGCTTTATATTTATGCATTTTTGGTAGGTTATTGTTTATTCTTTAGAATATGAGTTGATGATGTTGTTGTCTGTGTATATTTGGGCGAAAGTGCACAGTGAGTAATAAAGCCTTGGCGATGATCTGGAAGTAAAATCAGTGTTCCATTACATGTTGCTTTGTTTACAGTCGAACCTCTCAAAAATGCTGGTAAACCTATGACAAGAACTTCGCCGTTTAGTCACCTGTGAAGATATTTTATATTAACATATGATTTGTATTAATTGTCACACAGTGGAAACTTCAGTAATGAGAAACAAGTGTAGAGATTAGATTGTAAAATTTATTATGTTGTATGTCCATATGGCATCTGATCGGTTCAGCGTGACACACTGTGTCACGACACAGACAGAAAATATTTCTTATCAGTTAGAAGATATAGTTTTGTAAGAATACACGCAAACTGCTTGACGACTTCGACTATAAATTATAGCCCTGTAAATATAACTAACTGATCTTAGTATACCATCAGTATATCCAGAGGCCATTTGTAGTTATGATATCATAAAGAACATGGTACCTTTTATATTCTAGTCAGAAGAAGGAACGTTTATTTTTAATTTAACGTGTTGGGGAGAAAATGGATTTAAATGAAATACTAGTTTAATTTGAGTTGTTATTTTTGAAACCACTAATTGCGAACATCCAAACAATTTATGGATTTTGTAACTGAATGTGTGTGTGCGTGCGTGCGATTTTGGATTTTCGGCGTAGCTTTAAAAATGTTTCAGTTATGTCGCTAAAATGTATGTAATGGGACAGTTTATAGTAATGTCTAGCACTGGAGCATCATGCCGCAGACATGTAGCTTCGTGTCATATTATCCTGACACCGGGACGACCAGTCCTAACACTAACTTTTTATGCTGAGCGTCAAAGAAGGCTGCTTCTTATATTTTTAAGTCTTTGGTATGACACGGTCAGGGTTCGAGTTCGCAACGCTCTAACCGCTAGACCTCCAAAGTGTTGTAAGTAACACTGAGTTGAAACATTAAACATGTTCGACATGTGAAGATGCTATTTGTAGTCTACTCAACCGATTGGCAGAAATCCTCAATGGCCACAGAGGAGTCTCGATAATCCAGACTCCGTTTACCTGGAAAAATATATATCTGGACATATTTCAACGGGAATGAAATTCTTAAACATTAGCTGACTCCGTTAATCACGAAATCGAAATCGGGGACCAAAGTGTAAAAATAAAACTTGCCTTGATACTCCAGAAATAATCTGTTCAAAAATAAAAAAATTATAAGAGTCGTATATGAAAATACAGTCGGATAACTCAGATTCACCTACACATATTTGCTGGTGTGTCAGTTTATCAATCTCTGATTGGTCGAATTCTAGCAGCACGTAAAAGTTATCAACTGATTATGTTATCACTTGTTTTGACCGTATTGTAAACAGCGATTGTATCGACGATGCATGTTTTTGGCACAAGCGTATCGGGGTGTTAATAAGTAATAAATACATTGGATAAAATCGTTCACACCTTATGACCTAACATACAGTTAATGAATTGTTTATTTCTTTTCGTCTCTTTCTTGTTTACCAATTTTATGTAGCAATGACAGTTTGTTGAATGCTATACAAATAACGTTGCTTGATTTAAGTTTTGGGGTTTGATTTTAGAATAAAAAAGCTACGTCAATTATCCTGTCATTAGCAGTTGTAACAGATATAAAACGTGACTTATGATATTAGTTTATCATAATGAATTT